>OY997594.1:17640796-18240796 GCA_963921825.1 Erodium maritimum
ACAATAAAATATTTCGATTTATATATATAATAATAACAATACACTTGTCTATAAACATTTTCTCATGTTTAAACTTTTGTTGTGTGGTCATGTTTGTAGATTTAAAACAATGTCATTTTCTTCGTTTACAGAACATGCTAATACAAAACTTGTTCTTATTTGATACTGTGATAAAGTTTATAGCTTTTGTCTATATTTTTTGAAATATTAAGTTTAACTTGTTTAGATATTTGATATATCAATATTAAATCATAATCGCAATTCAAATATCTTAAAATTTGGAATAACAAGTCAAACTTAAAATTTCCAACGTGATGGTTCTATTTGTACCATTATGTAAAAAGTGTAATAGAATAGTTTTGGATCATTTTATTGAAGAGTCTAAGCTCCTTTATATAGGAGAATACAAGATTCATAAAAGGAAATAAATAATACATGATTGTCTAATTTAATTATCGAAATCAAATAAAATCAAATCAGAATAAATCAATTAGATTTATTCTGATATGATTACCTTCAATACTCCCCCTCAAGTTGGAGCATGGAGATTCGTAATGCCCAACTTGAAAAAGGAGACTATAGAACGATCACGTCTAATGCCTTTGGTGGATGGTGCAAACGGCTACTCGTTTCGTGGCCGACGGTGCAAACGGCATCTCGTCTCGTGCCCGACGGTGCAAAAGGCTACTCGTCTCGTGGCCGACGGTGCAAACGGCTACTCGTCTCGTGGCCGACGGTGTAAACGGCTACTCGTCTCGTGGCCGACGGTGCAAAGGGCATCTCGTCTCGTGGCCGACGGTGCAAAAGGCATCTCATCCCGTGGTTGACGACACAAACAATATCTTATCTCGTGATCGACAATGTAAACATCATAGAAGGTGGAAAATTGTTGTGGTTGATTACGAAGATGTAGAAGCAAAATAAAACTATGAAATAAAATAAAAACATCTTTCAAAGGCCCTACCCACTTGTTAGAACCATAAGCTAACAAGTGGCCAAAGCTACAAATTCATAAGAGCCTCCCAAGGATCGAAACCGGGAGCTCTGATACCATGTAAAAAATAGAGATATTGTAACTCTTACTTGTGTTTTATTGATTAAATTAGTCGGGTATGCCGCCTTCACAAATCGCTATATGGGCTGAAGCAGGCGTCCCGTAGCTGGTACCAAAAATTTACAGATTCCATCATCTCTCTTGGTTACAAACCATCTACTACAGATCATTCTCTCTTCACATTCGTTTCTCCTGGTTCATTCGTCGCTGTGCTTATTTATGTGGATGACGTTGTTATTACCGGAACAGATGCACCTCGCATTCAACGTCTCAAGGAACATTTGGACCAACAATTCAAGATCAAAGATTTGGGAACCTTAAAATACTTCCTTGGCCTCGAAGTGGCCCGCTCTCCTACATGGATCATTCTTTCACAGAGAAAATATGATCTTGAAATCTTGGCAGATAGTGGCTTCACTAGTTGTAAACCAGCCTCCTTTTCGCTTACTCAGCAACATCGACTTTCGATGGACGATGGCCCCCTTGTCAGGACATTGGTCAATATCGTCTTCTGGTCGGACGTCTATTATATTTAACCATTACTCGACCAGACATCAGCTATGCGGTGCACATTTTGAGTCAGTTTCTGCATGCCCCTCGCCAAACGCACTTAGATGCTGCTTTTCATGTTCTCCGTTACCTCAAAGGTAACCCAGGATAAGGGTTGTTCTTCCCAGCTGACAATAATCTTAAATCACGAGCATATTGTGATGCTGATTGGGCAGGATGCCCCGACACTCGAAAATCCACTACTGGGTATATAATGTTTCTTGGTTCATCTCCAATCGTTTGGCGGTCTAAAAAGCAGAATGTCGTGTCTTGCTCAACTGCAGAGGCCGAGTACAGAGCCATGGCAGCAGCCAGTCGCGAGATAGTATGGTTGCGACAGCTCCTAAATGATCTTCAAGCCCATCAGAGCACAATTTTTCCCCTGTTTTGTGATAACCAAGCAGCTATACACATCGCTTCCAATCCAGTTTTTCATGAACGAACAAAGCATATAGAGATTGACTGTCATTTCGTTCATCAACAACTCCAGGCTGGAGTGCTTCGACCTCAATCAATTCCCAGCCAACACCAACTCGCAGACATCTTCACCAAAGGCTTGGCACGAGATCGCTTTCATGAACTTCTTCGCAAGTTGGGCATTTCTAATATCCATGCTCCAACTTGAGGGGGAGTATTGACGGTATTTTAGGAAATGATCAATCCAGGCCCATCAAAGGATCACATGCCAATCAGTTATTCGTTTCCTTGTTTGTAGATAGCGTCATTACTATCGTATCTTTATTTCCTTTCATGTCCTATGTAAAACTTGTATAAATTTGTCACTAATTCAATCAATAAAACACAAGTAAGAGTTTCAATATCTCTACTTTTTACACATTATGAAGTCAAGTTGGGAACTCTAAGTTTTATGTTATAAGATATTTCGTTAAGACATTTTTTATTATGTGTAAACTACAATATCATTTTTATGTGATGTTTATTTTATATGTACGTTGTTTTAAAATTAAAGATTGACTATGCATGTTGTTTAAAAATATAGATTGAGAATTGTTATTTCAAATGTGTATATTTTTTCGGGTGATGAGAATGGGGCGGGAACGGGGTAAGGAATAAAATCCCCCGCGGGGCGAGAATGGGACGGGGAATAAAATCCTCGTTCCCCGCCTCGTCCCCGCGGGATGGGGTCAACGCGGGGATGGGGCGGGGACGGGCGAGTTGTGGGGAAGCGGGACGGGGATTGGGGTCCCCGCCCCAACCCCACCCCATTGGCATCCCTGAATCTGACCGTCAAATGAAAACATTGGGTATGATATTTTATATTGTGCAGAAGTCAATCAGATTGAAGGCGGATCTGAATCATGACCAAAGATAAACCTGATATGGGAAATTAATTGTGATTTTGGAACCACCATAGATTCGGGTTATCAAGACTCCCTAATAACTTAATTACGTCCGACAAGCATGTTTCATACCCCTGGTCTTATACTTGATTTGGTTGAAGAGTTAAATTATCAAAGAACCAATAATTATACGTCATTTCTCTTGGAATATCTGTACATTTTCTCCTTAAAACAACTAAGAAATCCTCTAGAAAGATTGGCATTTGGTAGCGCAAAATTCTCAATCTTCGGCGTTTAGATTTCCACGCTCATCCACGTCTAGATTTGAGTAGGTCTCGATCAGACTATCCTATTCCGGCCTCCACCTGTCGTTCCAAGCTTCAAATATGCCTCATTCATGCCTTAATTACTCCCACACTATCGACCGTACGCCACCAACTCTTGTCTCAAAAGCCTCGTTGTGAGACATTGGCGTTGTCGGTGACCTACAACCATTGCCGCAGCTACCTTAAGAACCGATGGCAAGCCTACATATCAGTGACCTAGGGCCACGTGATCACTAGAAGATACGTCTCGACGTCCTTAATGTCATACCACCACACCCCAGGCATAATTTTGATAGTAACATTTACCTCTGTTATTGTCGTCGTTGCGAGAAAACGTTTAAATCTTAACGGCATCTCTATTTTTTAGTTTTGTTGGCCAATTACTAAATACGAACAAATATGACTATATTTCGTATAGGGGGACAATCGGGTACAAACCTTATTTCGGGTCAGAACGTAGAACTAATCTAGGCCATTGATTACCCAGATCGGATGGCCACCGAAATTCAAGGGGTGGAGGTGATTGATTACGAAATCAATTACAAGATATGCATTAATTAAAAAGATATTAAAAGATATGCATTAAATCTGGGCCTTTAATTCTATAATCCAAGGGCCCAGATTAAAAGTTCTGCGTTCTGACGAAGTTACAAGGTTTGTACCTGATTGTTATATATATATATATGGGAGCTTTCAGGTACGACCCAATCTTTAAATACGAAATACGACTTAATCCCAACTTTAGAATCGCAAATTACCAAAGGGCTGCGATTTTCGCATGGCCTATTTTTTTTTCACCAAGTTTCTTATTTTGATCTTTCCCGCTTCGTTTCAACTCCGATTTATTTTTATTTTTGCGTCAAAAACTTTCTTTTTTCAAGATCTATCTATCAAGTACCATATTGAATATGTTTTGAAGCAAAAAAAAACATGTACAAGCAAAAACACAAATCGTTAATTGTGCACTATTGTATGTTCTTGCAACTGCATTTGTATGAATAAGCTAATCTTAATGTATGTTTTAGCTAATCTTTATTTATTAGCTTACACGTACAAAATATACATACACATACAAATAAAAATAGTAAGAACATACATTAAGTTTAGCGTATACATACAACTGAAACAACATGCATTAAGGTTGGCTTACACATACAAATGAAAATGCCAAGAACATACATTTAAAATTGTATAAACATACATTAAGTTCAGCGTACATATATAACTGAAAATTTAAAACCGTGCAGTTGTAAAAACATACATACAAAACATACATTAAGATTAGCTTATTCATACAAATGAAGTTGCAAAAACATACATTAGTGAACGGTTAACAATTTGTGTTTTTGCTAGTACATGTTCTTTTTTGCTTCAAAACATATTCAATATGCTACTTGATAGATAGATCTTGAAAAAAGAAAGTTTTTGGCGCAAGAAAAAATTAAATCGGAGTTGAAACGAAGCGGGAAAGATCAAAATAAGAAACTTGGTGAAAAAGAAAAGAAAAAAAAGGTCATGCGATTTGCGATTCTGAGGCTAGGATTGAGTCGTATTTCGCACAAAATTGGCCAAGTCGTACCTGAATGTTATCCTATATATATATATAGGATAACAATCAGGTACAAACTTGTATCTTTCGTCAGAACGTAGAACTATCGATTTGGGCCCTTGGATCGTAGAATTAATGGTCCAGATTTAATGTATATCTTTTAGTATCTTTTTAATTAATGCATATCTTGTAATTGATTTCGTAATCAATCACCCCCCACCCCCCCTGAATTTCGGTGGCCATCCGATCTAAATAATCAATGGCCCAGATTAGTTCTACGTTCTGACCCGAAATAAGGTTTGTACTTGATTGTTCCCATATATATATATATATATATATATATATATATATATGATTGGTATCAGGTAAAAACCACCCCTTATTGTGCAAACTACGAACTCACCAGGTGCTGACACGTGGGCGCGCGCGCTGCTGATGCGCGCGCACAGTGCTGACACGTGGCGCACACGGTGCTAATAGTTTGGGCGCACAGTGCTAATAGGTTGACCTATTAGCACTGTGCGCGCCAAACTATTAGCACCGTGCGCGCGCGTGGTCAACACGCTCACGCGCGCGGGTAGAGGCGCGCGCGCATCTGCCATGTGTCAGCATTGCGCGCGCTCTGCTGACGTCACTTTGACCGCATCTTGTGGCTTAGATTGGTTCGTAGTTTGCACAATAAGGATGGTTTTTATTGGATAGTCACCCTATATATATATATATAGGGTGACTATCCAATATATATTTTTTGTATATATATATATATTATTAATAATTTAAACTGATATATTAAGTTAAATGAGAAATACAAGGGGGAAAATCAAAATTAAGAAGGAAAAAACATCACTAATCAACTAGTATTGTTCAAATACAGTTGTGGTTACTCGCTTTTTTCTCTCAAAAGTAGCATCATGGCTCCCATAGCCGGCCCTTACTCTTCACGTCGATTTCGTCGCTCATGGGAACCTTCCCAATTGTCTACCGCTACTCCACCACCACCACCACCACCACCTCCTCCTCATCCTCCTCCTCCTCCTCATCCTCCTTCACCTCCTCCTTCACGGGCAACATATCTGATACGGATCCCCTATCGAAATGGCCGGTGGAAAAGCTTCAAGGTGTGTGTTCTCCCACCATCGCTCTCGATCGAGCACCACCACTCTCACCCTATTCTCCCCCACGATCAAAAAGGACACCACTAGCGTCTCGCCTCCACCTCTTGAGCCACCTCCTCAGACGCCACCAGCGTCGCAGCCTCTATCACCACCAACGTCGTTGTTCTCCCCTACCATCGCTCACAATCTAGCTCCACCACCAGCGGCGCCGCCTCTATCTGTACCAATGCTGCTTCCCTCCCCCACCATCGCTCACGAGTTAGCACCACCACCTCCTCATCTATCACCAGATCCACCACCGCCACTTCTTCCTATACCACCAGAGCTTCAGCCGCCACCTCCTCCTTTTCCACCAGAGCCATCTTTGTCACGTGCTTGCTTACTCCCACTCTGAAATGGATCTACTTAGATCCCATATCTTCTAAACCGCCCTCTGATCATTCAGGTTCATCGGAGGCCTGCCCTATATAGCGTTGTGAATGTGGTGTACCTGATAATTCGGGGACTCCGTATTGGGATGCTTCATCCATATCCGCTTGATCGGAACCCTGACACCTCTGGTCGGAGCCAGGAAGGGTGGAATCAATAGTTGATCTTGTCCGAAGAAACGGGTCACAACTCGACGCTCCAACCCCTTTCGTTGGATCGGGAGTCTCCCTCTTTTCCTGATGTTCTTCTTAGATGTCTGGTACTCCCCTAACTACCTTGAAAATGTTTCTATCAAGAGAGCAGTGTATTTTTCAGACACCATGAGTACTTTCAGGCTGAGTCAAGAAAATAGACAATAAAATACAATCGTGTGCCTACTGTTATGAGGATCTACCTCATCACTTATTATCTGGATTAACCAAGATAAAGCTAGCGTCTATAACATATTAAAGAATACATCTTACCTTTTTAATTCTCTTAACTATCGTCATAGTATGTTATTCATTTGAGTTTTTTGTATTAATGAATTTTATTTCACCTTAAAAAATGAGTATTATTCAGAAACAGGCTCACCGATGCTTGAATTAAAATTTTATATTACTTAGACACTCAACTAATTTATAGGGTCGACCTAGTAACTGCGGGGCAAACAAAATGTTGCTGACGTGCTGTGCCGTAAATTTATTGTCTTTTCTTTACACGGTTCGGCACTTTCGTCTTTGTCGTCAAATCCATTTAACTGGTGATTATTTCATTTGTATTAATTGTTTTATATTACTGGGTTAAAATTTAAAATATATTTGCCTTTTTCTCAAGCAAAATAAGAGATGAGATCATTTGGAATTTGAACTTGTACAGACTGGAATTATTCTTACGTGTTTAATGTGAATGAGGCACAAGGTCGAGGAATAAGAATTCTTTGAAAACCACACATTCAACTTTGGGCTCTCCTTTTTGCGATGGTAAAGTGAATTTCAATACAGACAATTCTATCGGTACGTATATAGATCAAATTGGTGTGGTTGAGACTTGAACGGTTTATTAAGGTTTTAATGGACTTTTTTTTCTTTTTTAACGACGGAGTCCGTTGCAAGGATTAGGTATTCTGGTAATTGACTGATTATAGTTTATTAATCTCTATTATGGAAACATTATTTGAGCGGGAAAACAAACACTTATTCCGAAATAACAAAATTATAGGAGAATATTCGACTCGATGCGCGTTTGATTGAATATAGGGAATTCGATTATTTTTTTATTTCCCAGCATAATTAACAACTGGTTTGGCTGGGGATTCGACCAACACTAGCTACTCTTACTTCTAAAGATTTTTTATGACAGAAGTTAAAAAGCATGTGTGACGGGGTGAAACAGAAGGAGTAGCGACATAGATGAGTCGAACAGATTGAATACTTTTCTCGACTCCCTCATTTAGTCCTTTTTGTGCCTTCCTCGACTCCTCCATCCACCACGACCCCACATCGGCAACCTATAAATTAAATGCTCGAAAGTTGTCTCAAAATACCCAAAAGTTGACTTCGACATAGATATAGGTAAAGACGGCAAGGTCCGTAGACATAAAACCAAACGAGAGGTCAAGAGAGACCTTTCCTGATACGAGGGCCATGGGAACTCGGAAAAGTGGAAGAGATGGGGTGATTTTGACAAAAATTGTGACGACGTACAAACGAGGGAGGGGGGGAGGAGAGAAGAGAGAAAGAAGGAAGGATGCATTAGGGTGTAGGTAAGAATGACCCAGAATGAGATGATGGGTTGGCGAAACAAAATTTTATGCTGGAGGACACACGAGAGTACATATGCAGTCGGACGGTTACAAACGTAGCCCTAAATCGGACGACTATAATTGAAGGGAATAACGAGATGAGTCTCGCATCTGGTAGGTTTCTACATGTGAGATGGGTTGGAGATTACATGGGATGAGTCCTCTAACGGCCTTAAGGGCCCAAATGACCGGTCGGTTAAACACTAGTTCACCGACTATTTTCATAAAAAAAACAGAAGCCACCGAAAAGCGACTCGGCTCACCATCTTTCTCGTTGGCTTCGATTGTCGCAAGTTTTAGAGGAATCGGTAGTGGTTGATGTTGAGACCGACCATTTTCAGTGCTTTTTACTCAGCATAGGCTCGTGTATGTTTTTCATAGAATAAGTTGTGTCTGAAGTTCTAATATAGGGCTTGACGTAATAATTATAAGCTGATAACCTTATTTGTTCAAAGCATCATGTTCGCTCCCCCTTAAGGGAACGCCCAGATTATAGTTTGACCTTATTCTATAGTTCATTTATCACTATTTTTGTTATTGTATTAGTTGTTTATCAATAAAATTTTCCTTTTGATAAGAAAAATTAGCGAGAGTGGCGAAGCCACGCATGGTCGTTGAACAAAGAAATAGTAATTTTGATTAGCTTTTAAAATTCAATGTTATTTTGTTTTTGTATTTATTGTAATTTTGTGTTTTTCAATTATTATAATTTTGCTCTTAAGTCACATTTTTAATTGATAATCGATATATTAATTAAGTAATTGCCCAAAGACCCTGACCCTGAATGGGTCGACCAAAAGTATATGAAACAATTTTAATTGAAACGAAATAGCTGAGAAATTCAAAGAACGTATGTCATAAAAAACAAAAAACAAAATGCTCATTTAAAAAAATACTCTAGGAGGATGTCGGTAGAGGGATACTGCAATGGCGGCCGAAACAATCGGTATAACTACGCCCGACGATGAGCTCGGACAGAGCGGGCCCAATTTCAGATAAGTGGCTCCATAGCGGACAAAGTACTCCCCCAAGGATATACAGTGCGTCGTCCTCCCTCAGATAATACAAGGGAGCTCCCAAAACGCGAGAATGTTGGCTCTCGAGAGGATAGAGGTGTATTGTGTCGGTGTTTAGTGGAACTTCTACCACCCTGCACTGATCTGGTGTCTAGAAATTCCCACACGACCGCTTCTCCCGCTTCGAGAGAGATCACGTAATTGGTCCTAGATGACCTTCCTGTTTCCCACTCGCCCGCCCCCATGGATAATTTTAGGACGTGCCCCCGGGTACCAGTAGCGCATGTGGGGGGTCTCTTCCTCGCAATAAACCTCCATCTATAATCCTAGGATGAGTTCTTGTGACGGAAGATGTCCTCACTTATGAGTATGGAACTAGAGGTAAGTGCTCACTCCTCTACTTTTTACACAACACCCGCCCCTCTCAACCTGAACCTAAGGAGAAGCAGCCGCCCATCTCAAATTTCTTTTCCCCCCGGTGATGGCTGGGGCTCCGGCCTTGGCTATTACCGGCGGAGCTTCGTCTCCCTCTCTCTAACCCTTTTCTCTGAAGCTGTTTTGGTGCCTACGGTCGCGCGAGGTGAGTTTGGGCGGTGGTGGGCAGCTCCAATGGCTCGTCACGCTGCAGATTCGGCCTTATTGGTTATCTTTAGCGAGGATCTGGAGTGCGTGCTTTCTGGATTCCTCGGGTCAAGGTCCCTTGTCGGACGGTAGTGAATCTGAATCGGCTAAGGTTTATTTTTTTTCCTTTTGTGTTACTGTTTTTCAATAACTGCACTTGGTGCAGCTTATGTGTGCACTAGTTGCACGGTTTGGTGTGCCCGTTATGTGGCACGGTTTGGTGTGCACGTTGTTGCACTTTTGACGTGCACGTTGTTTGCACGTTCTAGGACGCCCTGTTTTGCGTTCTGGTTTCGGTAGGGAGTTGGTAATATTATAGGCTAGTTAGTCTGGAGTCTGTAATATTTATCGTTCGCTTATGCGCTTTCATCAGATTGTACGTATGTCACTTTAACTTATATATATATAATTGATGCCTCCCGTTTTTCATCAAAAAATTAGAAAAGAAAAAAGAGGTAAGTGCTCACTTTTAACTGAGGATGACATGGCCTGTTGTGACGTGCCATCCGCCCGTTCCACCATATGGCCCTTCCTTTTGCGGTCCATCAGAACCAGTTGAGGTATCATACCCCTTGACAATGGTAGGCGAGGTACCCCCTTTGGAGATGTCAGTTTGTCTCGAAAACCTTACGACCCTAATGAGCAAGGACTTTAGTTGCCTAGGGTTGATCGGGGATCTCATAGAGGCACCCCTAACCCTCCTACCCTTTGGGCATTTCGATGTCATATGGTTCACACATTTGTAGTTAAAACAATGATCTGGCAGATACTTATATGACAACTTGAGCAAAGAACATAATTCGGATTATGACATGCGGAACCACAACTAAAAATGTAGTAGAAGTCAGGCATCCACACATACCAAAATTTGCATGAAGTATCCTCAGCTCATGTCGTCGGCATCATCGTCCACAGCCAAGCATGTGCCCAACGCTCCCCTAGCCAGAATCAAGCCCTATGTTCCATGCGCCCATCGGGAGATTTATAATCCGAACCCACACCGAAAAGTGTGTCAATTACATGTCCCGACGGCGTATACACGACGTCAGATCCGCAAACATGACTAGTGAGCACCGAAAGGCCCAAGGTTACCTTGACATAACACGCGCCCTCACCTTATTTGTGCGAAAAAAACCGATGACTCGATCCACCAAAAGTCGAGCAACCACACCCAATATTATCCAAAGTTCGGCCAACCAGTCCACTAAATACTTCCAGTAGAAGGTTCTTCTGTCCATGGCCCCTGCAACCACCGCATAGGAAAAGTTAATCCCCCGCCCACAAAGCTCTGTTAGTGGGACGATGACCTCCCAAATGGTCGCCTCCCTCATACGACTATTGAGTTCCTCCACCTCCTGCACCCGGTTTCTCAGTTGTCTCCATGGGTCCACCTCATCTTCATCCGGCTCCTAGATCGCCCTTCTCGAGAGGCCCCAACCTATTTTCGGCACCTCGGTCGCTTGTGACTCTTATCCACTCGCTATCGGCGCGCTATCTGAAGCCTTGTATCCCCCCAAGCCCCTTGAAACAACACGATTTTCAAACTACTACCTACTATGTTTTTTTTTCTCTCGCTACCCTAACATTTCAAAATTTTCAATTCACTCTTTTCCATCCAATTTTTGGGTATGAACGGTGGGTTATGATTTAACAATCATATTTGAAAACATTGGACAACAACGATAACTTGAAAATATTGAAACGTTAGAATAGCGAGAAAAAATACAAATTATGATAATGATTTAAAAATCGAAATATTGTAAAGTAACAAGCTGAAATTATCTCCTCATTTAAATATAGGTCATCCTCTGTTTTTAAAGTAAAACAAAAGCGTTATTAACTTTTTCTCCCTGTTAATAGGGTTCTCTCTCTTAAGAAGTCGCTTTCTCTCCTACCGTCTCATGGCGGAGCCTCCTCATCTATCCACCCCTTCCTCAATACCAGACAACTACCTTGTCGACCTGCTCTGATTCATGCGACAAACTTGTCCTCATAGACGATAACCTACGGGTCTAGGGATTCCCCACGATCCACCCTAATGCTCTAGGCCACTAGCCACATGCGTTCCTAATGATCCAGTGTCTTCTACTTACCGACCCGACGTTCATCGCCAAGAGGCAATGGGTAGGAGGCCCTCACTACCAACATTGGGGTCCTTTGGAGATTCTGGTCGGGGTCAACTGATGTGGACATAAAATACATCTATTTCGGATGTCATTAGCCCACATTTATGTTCTTTTTAGTCCCGAGTTAATATAAAATGATACATTTTACTCTCATTTTGTGTAATTGGTCTTATTTCAGAGTTCGCCAAGCAATTGGAGCAAAAAAGGGTGAAACGGGAGCGAAACGGAGCCAAATTGGAAGCTGGGCAGAAGTGTCAGTAAGGTGCACCAGTTCTTTGCACGGGGTGCAAAGAAGCAATGCACCGTTTGTTGCACGGCGTGCAACCTGGTGGTGCATCCAGATCAGAGATAAAAAAATCTGCACCGGAAAGTTGCACGCCGTGCAAATAACCGGTGCAACTTAAGATGCACCGTGAAATGCACGGCGTGCATGCGACGGTGCAGACGTCAGATACGCGATTTCCAGCTGCGTTTTCCGTTTGTAATCAGATTTAACTCAACATATAAAAGGGACTTTAGGTCAGATTAAGCGGTATCACGAAATTGGAGAGAAAAAGTCACTTTTGGAGAGAACTTGGAGAACTTGGAGAAGATCAAAGGAGAACTACTAGAATCATATTGAGGTTTTTATAGTTTGGATTGTTTCTGAATATTTGTATTGCTATTTTCAGTTAATATGAGTATGATTATTTCAAGGGCAATTTTCACCTCAATACCCTAACTATAGGGTTAACGTCATTTCAGTACCCTAACTATTTTTAGTGTCACCTCAATACCCTAAAATGTATTTTTTTTCACGTTAGTACCCAAAGTCAATTTCCATCCATTTTTGGATGGAAAAATGCCTATATATTTTTTTGAAATACCCAAAATACCCTTGATCTCTTTAAACCCTAACTATTTAACTCTCTTTTTCTCTTTCAATCCACATCCTTTTCTCTTCTTCTCTGCCACACACCAACCCAACCCCGTCTACACCTCCCTCTCTCTTCCTCAGACCACAAAACCCGACCACCAACCCAAACCTCAACCCCGACCACCTCCCTCTCTCTTCCTCAGACCACCAAACCGACCACAAACCTCAACCTCATCCTTCGAGAAACGCGAGCAACAGCGGTTCGCTGTGGTGACGCACCACCACCAGCGTGTCGCCGGCGAAGTCGGAATCGGAATCGTTGGGGATCGATAGCACCACCGTCGATTTCGCCTCCGCCGCGGCGGCGGCTGCCTGCGCTCCTCCTCTGTCCATGTTCGCCGGCGATTTCGAATAAGCATCATCATCATCACAAATACAACATATTTTGGGTTTGAATCTGTGTTGAAATGATAAGGGTTTTGTTGTTTGGTTTTGGGTTTGAATTGTGTTGAAAGGGTTGAATAGGTTTTGGGAGTGCTCTAGGTTGAATTCAAGTAGTCTTCTTCTCAATTTTGTTATTCTGGATCTGATTCAAATGTTCCTGTGATTTTGGATCTGGTTCAAATTTGCATTCAAAGGGTCCCAGGAGCTTAGAGCATGTACAACGGGTCGGACCCGCGCCCCACTCCGCGTGCGCGAGGACCGCGGCACGCGGGCCGTCCCGCAGTGGAGGCCGAAAAACGCGCTTCTGCTCCCCAAAATCGCGCTCCCACCCCCCGCTCCGCGTTCCGCGTTCCCCGTTCGCTGGCCGCTGGCCGCTACCGCTCTCCGCGCGCCCTCGCTGCGCTGGCAGCCTGGGGCTGCGCCACATGGCCCGACCGTTGGCAACGGTAACTAACGGCTATATATATATATATATATATATATATATATATTTAATTCAAAAATCAGCAAAAACAAACCCTATAAATACCCATCTTCACTATCATTTTTTCCACACCACTCTATACTTTCACTCTCCAACTTCACTTTCATCTTTCCAAATTCTCCTCTCTCGTTTCAATTATTCGCGTGAAAAATGTCGGGCGACGCTGGGTCTCGTGTACATTCAGCTGGTGACGAAGTAGGATTCACCGAGGACGAACTGGCACGAGGTTTCGGAGACATTCTAACGGGCAATCGCGACTACTCCCCAAACTCGCAACCGGGGTCGAGTTCAGGTAAGTGCAAACTTATTATTTATGTAACGTAATTTTGTTAATTAATTTATTGTATTAATGCATTCTATTTATTTTTTTAGTAATGTATTATATTAATGCATTCTATTCATTTTTTTAGTAATTTATTATATTATTAATGCATTGTTAATTAATTTATTGTATAAACTTTTTGTAATAGGCCAATACCGTCTCCAACAATACCAAATGGCGCCAGGGTTTCAGGTGCGATCACAGTTTGATATGTACGCACAAGGGTTCCAGACGCCACCGTATGGGATGCCCCGCAAGGGTTCTCGATGCCAACACAATTTTACAACTACGAGGGGCACCCACTACCCGACGTACAAACCCCCCAACCATCCTCTGCCGGACCTTCCCAACGACGAGCCCGAGCCCCTGCCCGAGCCCAACCCCGAGGCCAACCCCAAGAACCAGAACCGGATGGCCGGACATTCAGCAAGCAGTAGGACCACCACCTCATAACTTGCTGGTTGAGTACTACTAAAGACGCCATCAAGGGCAACTCTTAAACCGGCACCACATTCTGGTGCGAAGTTACGAAGAAATACAACTCGAAGGGAGGTTTCTCAGAGCGACGCTGGGAAGATATCAAAAAACGTTGGGGCAGAGGTTCCTCTCAGACAAAGAGGTTCCTCGGCTATTTGAAGAGGTCCAAAGACGAGAAACCGAGTGGCGCCAACCAGGCAGAGCACATGAAACGTGCGAAGGCAATGTGGGAGGAGGCAGGGAAAGTGGTGAGAGACCACCCACTAAGTTCGACCTGGATCATTGGGTGGAGAGGCTCGAGGGCGTCTCGAAGTTCACTGCCCATGAGGGCACAATGGGAAATTTCCGCCGTCAAGAACGCCAACAACGACAGCGGTTGGATGAGGCTGGGGCTTACAGCTCAACCCCACCCACAAGCACAGGGGAGGAGGGCACACATATCAGTGGTGAGTCCCAACCACTAGAATGAGGAGGAAGCGAGAACTACGAGGGGACTCAGGTCCCTCTCAGTGACACGCCCCCATCCCCTGAGGCCGCCCCAAGTCCCCCTCGCCGACCGCAAGGGAAGAAGGCATCGAAGGCCGCAAAGAAGGGGACCGTCCTCACGGCCCAAATGTCTGCCTTCGCCGAGCTGGAACGTTCACGGGTGGATGCTGAACGTTCACGTGGCGAACAACATGTAGAAAGGCATCGCCTGATACAGACATTAACCCAACAGTGGGAAACAAACCTCGCCACCTACAAGTCCCTGTTGGGGGCGGATACATCTTCCTACGACGAAGAGGGTATGGCAGACCATAAGTTTTTCAAGTCCGAACTGCGACAACTCATAGCCACCCTTAAAGCCCAAATCGATGATCTTCGACGACAACCCCCACCATAAGATGTCGGCCCAACAGACGATGATTCATGAACTTGTATTTTGTTTTGGGTTGTATTAAAAGGGGTTGAATAAAATTAGAAGTTCATTTATATTCGTGTTTAATTTATTTATTAATTATTGATTGTCATTACTTATTTTATTTTCCAAATTGTTTAAATTATAAATAATTTAAACGGTTTCTGATAACGAATTAAATAAAACAGCAAAATATCAAATAATAATCCATTCAGCACTGTTCTGCACTCCCAGGGACCTCAGAGGTCCTTTCTGTTGCAAAACACCCACTTTTCTGCACTCCCACTCCCTGACTTTTGTCCAGTCAACACAAGGGCCTCAGGGCCAGGGCCTCACCCAGGGCCTTTCTGTTGTACATGCTCTTAGGGACTAATAAGAACAAAAAGAGATTGATTTTTAGACACTGATATGAACAAAAAGAGTTTGATTTTCAAGATCTGGGAAGCAAAATGAACAAAAAAAAATTAATAAGTAAAGAACTAAAAATAAATAATTTTAACAATAAAATATGATTTTTAAAATAAAAACATTTTTTAAAATTAAATATTGATTTTTAAATAAAAAATTGAATTTTTAAAATAAAAAATGATTTTATAAAACAAAAATGATTTTTAAAAATTAAATTCTGATTTTTTAAAAGTAAAATCTGATTTTTTAAGATAAAATCTGATTTTTTAAAATAAAATTTGATTTTTTAAAATAAAAACTAATTTTTGAAATAAATATTAGAAAATATAATTAATTAATTTTTTTAAAAAATATATACCTTAAAATTTTAAAAATAAAAATAAAAAAGTGATTTTTAAAAATTAAATTCTGATTTTTTTAAATAAAGTATTAATTTTTTTAAATAAAATATTAATTCTTTAAAATAAATTCTAATTTTTATAAAATAAAAAACTGATTTTTTGAAAATAAATAGATTAAAAGAAAATTTTAAATCCAATGGCACGCTTTAGAAAATATAACTATTACTGAGTGGCATTTTGGACCTTTTAAGTGTTTTGGATGGTAAATGGATGGAAAGTTGACGGTAGGTACTAAAGTGACACAAAATGACATTCTAGGGTATTGAGGTGACACTAAAAATAGTTAGGGTACTGAAATGACGC
This sequence comes from Erodium maritimum, assembly GCA_963921825.1. Classification (NCBI taxonomy): domain Eukaryota; kingdom Viridiplantae; phylum Streptophyta; class Magnoliopsida; order Geraniales; family Geraniaceae; genus Erodium; species Erodium maritimum. The sequence goes on from OY997594.1 coordinate 17,657,259, forward strand.
TAACCCTATAGTTAGGGTATTGAGGTGAAAATTGCCCTTATTTCAATCCTTCTCTTGTGTTCTTGTCTCTTTGCTATGAACTAAACTCCAATTGATCTAGGGCTAATGGTAAGATGAGATGAGTTGAATTAACTTGTTCGGATTATGCATTTGTTAAACTAGTATTAGGATTTTGTTTATCCAATTCTATTCGTAATGCTTTTTCGCCTTGATCATGTGAAAATTGTTTGAATCGTGTTAACCAACAATTGAGAAATGAGGTTATAATGAGGAAAAGGAATGAGATAACTCGAGTTTTAATCTAAGCCAAAATATGGTTATACTGACACGAGTGCAATAACTATAGGAGTGAAACCCGAAAGTTAGAGGAATTCATAGATTATAATGTTATATACCGCTCTACACCTAGATTAGAGATAATTAGGTGGACTGAGTATATTAGTGTCCTAATACGATCGAGAGATGGTTAGGAATACATTGAGAGAACTCTCGTTTCTCTTAGAATAATATTAGTTTCAAATGTATACCGAACCATGTTAAGTTGTTCATCACATTCGAACCCCGTAAATGTCCAAGATCGATTTCTATCTCTGATTTACAATCCCGTTGTGATTTGTGCTCTGTTTTCGGATCATTTATATATTCTCAGTACTTGCATGAATTTACATTTTACAAACCAAAACCAAATACCATTATAGGAATAGCTTGACGACGAATTAATTAACTAAAGTGCTTGTCTAATTGCTCCCTTGGGTACGATATCTCGGACTAAAACCCGAATACTACTTGACGACCGATATGCTTGTTGTACCATTCCGAGGGTTAATTCTCAGAGTGTCATCAACCTACATGAGGCTTGAGAGTAGCAAACTATCACAACCTCTCTATCGTCGATCCTCCTCGTACTAGGTACCCTCATGAGTGGCCGAATTGATCATGATCGCCCCCGGGGACGGGACACCACGAGACTCAAGAGGGAGAACCCCCCGGGGATATCAGACCGCAAAGCTACACTGGGAATGCTGGGAGATGCCACTCGATCAAGGACAATTGAGGCTGGTTCAAGAACAAGAATTTATGGTGGATGCCTCGAAAAACAATGCACCTCGCCCACCCGGACCGGGCCGAGATATCCGTAGATGGGACCCCTTCCTTTGAATCTGGATCCAAGTTAACTTCAAGCGTATCCCAAAGTACCCAGAGTACTTCTCTAGCAAACCGAGGCCAGCAAAGAGCCAACCCAGCAGCCCATAATGGTTGGAGGGCATCATTTAGGGCCAACAAGGAGCCAACCTAGTAGCCCCCAATGGTTGGAGGGCATCGTTAGAGGATCACAAATTTCGGCCCCTTTTTGGGCAGGAGAGGCAGGTTAGGTACCATCAACAACAACCACTGAGTCCCGCTATGGGGATCCTAGGGCGGGGAATAATTTCCGGTATCCAACGACGTGAGTTTGACCCACCCGCATTGAGAAGCGAGGAAGGAAGGCTAAGAGGCCAACCTAGAGATGTATGAGATGTTTTAGAAGAGCCACACCCCATCCTTTCGAGATCGAAAGCTATCTGAACCTCAATCTCTTCCTTCTCCTAGATATCTTCTTGGCGGTCTGATACTCTTCTCAACTCTACCCAAGGACCTCCTGTAAGGGGTCAACATGTTCTCCCTATATAACAAATTCGTTCAAGACGAACGGGGATAAGTCTTTAAAATACTCTGCATATCGCATAAGCTGAATAGGAAACCTATCCCTACATGTTTACCTAGATTAGCCAGACATATTAATTATATAACAAATATTTTGATCGGCCTCGTTCCAACAATAATCAAAATATTAACTCGTTTTTTTATTGTTTTTTCAGTTTTTTTATAAGTAATGGAAATACTACTAAAGCATTAAGGTGTTCGCAAAATTGCTACCACCATATAATCCAAGGAACTACAATAATATTGAAAAACAAGAGACGAAATGTAAATTTTGCTCATGGACATAGGGGCGGTCTGAGGGGGGAAACTGCGGTAGCATCCAGAGACACCGATACATCATGCTCCAACCAAAAGGCATTGATCGAGCAGACCAAGTGTAGATTTTGTAGTGATGGACCGATAGCTCCCCCGATCCAGTCTCAATCCATGGGGCCCGAGCAGGCCCATTTCCCCAGGCCCGACGCACAACCTCAAGCCGCCCACGGCCCACAGCCCGCTTCGGAGACGAGATTGACGGAACCCTAGCTGCGGGTTCGTTGCCCTTCCTTCGCCGCCACGCCTTCTTCTTCGGCAACTCCTCCGTCGCCGGGGTTGAATCCAAGGACTCTTTCACCGTGTAGGCTGGTCGCGGTCCCCTTTCCCAAATCACCATACTTGTTCCTCGAGAAACTATCTCCGGCAAACACAGTCGGCGACACACTATCCCACTCCAGCCTTTCAGTCGACCGTGGAAACCGCACCGAGATCTCGAACACCCGATCAGTGTCGAAATCCCCATCTTGACCGAAAAATTTCCTAGAAAAATTCCGATCGCACACCGAGGAAAATAGATCTACGAGACCGTGCCCTAGCCTCCGCTTTACTGCCGAGGAAGGACGCTCCCTCACGACGCTCCTACCCACCGCACACAACCGCCACACCGTCGCTGTCGAGTTGCTGTAGAGGCCCTCGCCGCCATCCCTACCCTTCCCTAACACTGTATTAGGTTGTACAGAAAGAGTTATTATCGATAACAGCATCACCATGGTTAGGATCATGACCGTAATCAAGGCCATGATCAACCTGTGCTCCTTTGTGCGCCGCTGCGGATACTTAAGCTTGGGATAATGACTTAATGGAGAGTAACTCATGAGTAACGAGACAAATATGTAGGAAGACATTTAATCTTGAACAAGGTATTGCGGTTCGATAACATCAATAAATGCAGTAGTAAACAATCATGTCATTTTGACCGATGGTGGACAACGACCGCTATCCTCAGTCGATGTTATCATGCACCAATAACCAAACAAGAGTCAGCCACATCGAGTTGCCACAACTGTAGCAAAGTTTTCCGAGTCAGCTATGATATGATATGGTCCCAACAGTCACTTGTGTGGTCCCCACATCCCCAGGTGAGACCTCAGTATTCGCATCCGACGGCTCGGAGCTACCCGCCACTGCCGCACGGGATTTCTGGGTAAACGCGCCACTATATAGCCAAAGACATTGGCCTAGGGATGTGAGGCACGTGTCGGCGCACGTGGACAGTTCGTAATGGAGGGATCGAAAAGCCTGCTTTCAATTTTAGCCCTAATCCTTTAAAATGAATTCAATTGAATTAAATAATAGCGGTAAACACATTTTCTTAAACAAGTAATTAACTTTATACGGCCGCCTACTATGAACTATCTCACATGGGAGAATGCCCGTCTGTGCCGGCTTTTCCATCCACTTCATTCCTTATCGTCTTCTTAGATTAATACTATACTTATTTAGTACAAAACATATTAATGTAACTAATCTCAAAAAATCGTAAACATTATCTATCCATTAAAAATTTAAGACATAATTAAGTGGAGATTAGATTTACCGCTTAAATCGTATCTCTCTAAACGAGAGATATTCAAAGTATATTTTATCGATTTAAATTTTATGACGGTCCTAAACATCATAGATTCAAATCTTATTGAATAAAACTAATGAAGATAGAGAGAAATCAAGAGTATTGTCTTTTGTTCATTATTGGTAAATAAAAATCTCCTAAAAAGGAGACTGGAAAAAGCGCTCTGCAAACCCTAGGGTTCACCCATAATCTCTTGGGATCAAACTCACCATCGATGTTCTCCTTGATCGACATTGGTTTTTTTTCCTGTCTTGATCCGATTCATCGTCACCGTTTCGACATCCCGAATCCGTGCCATGTCTCATCTCCATCACTGGCGTCATTCTGATCTGCAGCACCCTAACCTTGTTAGGGTTCTACTGCCCTCGGCGGATCTGCACCGGGTACCGATTCTCTCCCCGGACTCGGCCACGCAGCCAACCAGCATCCCCCAGCGCCGCCGCACCTGGCTCACGACAGGATGGGTACAACAGCCCTCGTGGTCGCGGCGCCATCCTCCCCCCGATCACGTGGTTAGCCTGCATCATCGGGCTGCCGGTGTTTGGCCGTTGGGAGTGCGTCACGAACCTGCCCCCGACCAGCATCTCGGCCAGTCTCCACAACCTGCACCTGGGTTCCAGCTAGGGCGTCGGTGCCCGGAACCGGCATGGCGTCCGTTTGAGCCATACCGCGGCGGTCACCCCGCGCGGCTGACACCCATCCATCCTCCGGAGCGAGCCGACCATGGGCCATCCGTGGTGGCGTCTCCACCAGGATCTGCAGCACCATTGCCGCCTCCAATGATGTTTACTGATCCTAGTGTTCGCTAGGTCCCTCCTAGGGTTTCTGTACCATCAATGCCGTCGGCCAGTTGGCATGGCCCGAAACCCCCGAGATCCAGGACAGTGACGGTGATCGTCCCGAGGGAAGGTTCTCCTACACCGGGGCATTTGTGACGTCCTAGGCCTCCGGTACGTCGATACACTCAAGGGGGGATACCGGCGGTTCGTCGAGGTATCTTGAGGTACAACCCAGGAATTGGTCCCCGACCATGGAAGGCCAAGACAAAGAAGGGGGCAGGAGCATCTGATGGAGCGCCAGGCACACATGAGCACAAGGGACCCATCAGAATGGATCAGGCCCAGGTTTTGCGACCGGGGTATGACCCCTCGAGGTGCGAATGACCTCCCACTACGAGGGTGGATTGGGCCGCTTGCGGACTATATCCACAGACTCGGGACTACTGCAGTCGGGAGGTCTCGGGAAATCCGCACTAAAGGCTCATTTTCCAGTTTCTCATTCTGTATTAGGTCGAATAAAATTTTGGCTAGCTAGGTTTAGGGATTTGGCTTCTTATTTTTTTTTAAATGTTGGTACGAGGAACTTTTGAGTTCGGATCTGCGAGTCAAAGCAGACTATTTTTATGGATCATGAGCGTCTGACGGGCTACGGCCGGTCGGGACACATATCTGGAATCCTGGACAGTTATGTCCAACCCTGTAAGGTTGCTGTTCTACAGTAATACAATACCTCATTATCCGTTTCAAAAAAAAAGTGTTGTCTTTTAAACATAAATATATTGACAAAAAAATAAACCAGAGCCCTGCGAGAACCCTCCCCCCAAAAATCCTATCCGTCGACGGCCTCCATGGCTTTGGCCATGGAGGTTGTCGATGGAGATTCCTCTTCCTCTTCCTTCTTGTCTTGAGTCTCTCTCTCAACTATCGTCCTCGCCTGCGTACTTCTTCTCCACCCTCGGATTGCCGTCAGCGTCATCATCGTGTTCTTACACCGTTGCCGGATCTACGCTTCAATCATGTGCGCAGCTGGTGGGTTATCTCCCCACCATCATCCACCAAGGTAACACAGATTCGAAAAGACTATGTTGCACCTTCGGTTTATACTGAACCCTCAGGGGTATTTCCGAACCGACCTCCACAGTGTATCCACTTGTAGAAGGTTGAACTTTCAGGTAATCACGAACCGACCTCCACAGTCTATCCACTTGGAGAAGGTTTTGAAGCATCAGTGGAATTAGGATCTGGGACCTACCCATCATGACTCGGGATTGACGTTGCTCGGCCGTCCTTGGAGGAGAAAGGAAGCAAATTGTTTTTTATGTTTTAGATTGGAGTCAATCTTAGTTTCAGTTCTTAATTGCGAGTATTGTTTTAGGTGGATTCTCTGTTGCTGTTTTGTTTTCGTTTTCAGGATCAATAAGCTGAAACGATGTGTAAGAGGATGTCCTCCGTTTGTATCTACGGTAAAATGTAGTATCTTCTACGGAACCATGAGAGCTGGGTCGCCTACGGGAGGCCCAGACAAAATTCTGGTATCCAGGGCCGTTAGGCTCTACTCTGTAACCGTTTATTTGGTATAATACCCTTCCTCTTGTTTAAAAAAAAAGTAGTGTTTTTTTTTCATAACGATATCGATTTCATTGATAAAATAAGGTACGAAATAACGAATACATATGGGATATATCCCGTAAGATCCAGATTATAATCTAGAACCCCCGTAAACAGGTGTACTAACGCTCGGGGTCGTAATAATTATTGATATTTTGTATCGCACCTGAACAAATCAGTAATACACATAAACAAAACATACTAGTGATGACTATTAATGTGTATACTTAGGGGATCTAACCTTATTCTCGTGAGGAGGCGCGTAGATCGCTTTGTCGGTCACGACTCGAGCCATACTGTTTGCCTTAGTTGCATCTTGCAATTGTGGTGAGAACCCTTGGGAGGAGGAGGAGGGGAATACTTCAGGGGGTCGAGGAGTCACGGAAGAAGCCTGTGGAGAACCGCTCAAGATGGTGCCTAAACGTTGCTTGATCTCATGAAGAGGACTCTTTTCATCGTGAGGAGTACGATCGAACATGAACTCGACAGTAGGTAGGAGAGTGTGTGTCCCGCGAACTTTCGTGTGATTAAACCTTGCAAAAAGGTAGAAAACAGAGAAAATAAAATAGAACCAAACGATCATGATGGCATGAAATCGGGAGAACGCTCGAGGAGGAGGCATCGGTGTAGGTCTAGGAGGTGGATTCGTCGATGGCGGCTTTAGAGGCGGCGAGGACTGATCAGGGGAGCGGCGACTATGGTGACTTCCTCTTGGAGCCTCAATAGATCCACAAGTTTACGGTGAAGGAGGCAGAGGAGACGTGGTGCTTGATCGCGAGTGGTGATGGGAGAACAGAACACTTTGGATCCCTTCTTATGGCCAGTCCGAGAAAGGGTCCGGAGTAAAGACAGTACGAGTGAAGGAGGAGAAGATGGTGGTGGTGGTGGAGTAGCAGTAGGTGGCTGGGACGATGTTGGTGAAGGTGAGCGACGACTTTTCCTAGAGTAGTTAGAGGCGGATGCGGAGAGAACCATGACCTCTACTGTGATTGAGTCTCTTTGACCCATAAATTGTGGTGAAGGTATGCTGCGACGATGGTGATGACATACGAGACGATACTCGGAGAGATAAACTTCATGATTGGAAGGACTAACTAGGACCGACCTTAGAAAGCATCGATAGAAACTTCTCGAACTTCACAAGAAAATTAGTAGTTTACGTGGCTAATCAAGAGTATTTTTGATATACAATGAAAAGATGTAAAAAAAACATACAATCAGACGTATAAACATACTTATATTTTAACTTATACAATCACAATTTAATCTCTTAATTAATTAAAATTTTGGTGTAGTACAAGATTTAAAATATGGGCTAAATTTTCCATATACAATTTCATACCTAGAATGAAAAAAATATTGATTAAATTAGAAAGTGACATCTAATATAATTAGTGTTCAATACCCTACCTGTTTTTTTGTTCCCTAATAAATCTCCCACCCTCCTCCTCCTTCAATTAAGTGTTGCCGACTACTCTCATCATGTTGCCGCATGCTTTTACTGTGTTTGGCGTGTCTCCGACCTTCATTGGTTCCCCCTCCATGGCCATTCATAGATTTCACGAAGCCGGTACATGGGAGGAAGCCCCTCCAAAAGCCCTTTCTCACCACGCCTACCACATTATCTTCTTCACCATACCCTCTACCCACTTTGCTTCTCATTGAAATCGCTGACCTATTGCGTCAACCGACTCCACGTCCTTCTCAGGATGTTATTTGTTCTAAACGATCCCCACACAAGTCCAAGATGACGACGCCACAGACTTCCCTTGGTCTGATGGGCTCTTTGTCGATTGCGGTTCCATCAAGTTACTCACCTCTCACGGAACCACTCCCATTATTGGTGTTCAACCAAGGTACTTCAGGGACCTCGCCTCAAGCCGTGCTTCCAGGTGTACGTGAACGCAAGCCTTGGAAACCGACTCCTCTAAGGGCGAGGCCATAGGAGACGAATTCCCCATTGTTGTCGATGACTTCTATGGTCACGATACCAGCGGTGCTCGAAGCTCTTTCCTCGCTGGCCTCCTCTTGGTCAGTTATCTACAACAATGGAAACCTGGGGTGAAGAACCACCGGGCACCGATAGGCGAGCTATCGCTGCTAGCTTGTGCAAGCATGCCATTGGAGGTTACAAAAATGTTCTCGTCCTTGGACGACATAAAGGCCTCTTTCGAAGCATGCCCTTCTTTTCTAGACCAGGATGTCATCGTCTGAGTTCCTACATCGTAGTCGCCCTATCCCTCATCGGTTTGCATGCAATATGGATTGGTTTGTCGCTTCTCTCTCCTCGGTCGATCACGGGCGACTTGATGTTGCAGGTTATTCTCAGAGGTTGGGGATAATCGATAGAAGTACTGGTAGTAACATATCTCTCTCCGGGAGTATGCTCCTTCTAATTCGCATCATGTACGACGTTGGAAAAGGTCCATCGAGAGGATCCTTGGTGCATCTAGCGCTATCCCGTAATCATAACGGATATCTCACATAGGGCATCCCTGTTACAGCCACAGAGAAGATCCAGTTTTGGGTTTAGGTTTGGGGCCTACCTTAGACGGTCTCCACGGTCACTATCGGTACTAGGGTGGGCGACACTTTGGGGATTGCTTCATTGTGCAAGCAGACAAGTGCGGCTTTGCAAGGGAAGGAAGATCCGAGTCCGTTTCTAGCACCCAATAAACCAACCTCTCCACCGCTTGATGATACTGAGTTTTTAGGAGATCCCCCAACCTATTTGGCTCACACTCAAATATAAGCATCTCCCATTGTTTTGCTTCAATTGTGGGCATTTAGGTCATGTAGACAACAATTATGATATCTTTCTACCAGATACACCTCATTATTTTAAGTCCATGTCATCGGATGAATCTCCCTTGATTAAGAACCATGTACTGAGAGAGTGGTCTCTACCACCCCCGAAGTCGTCCCCTACAGTTACCCTAGGCTTCCGCCCGCTTCAAAAGCCACATCTCAAATTGGGGTCCATTGTATTGCCTAAATTACCTGAATAAGTTGGGACTTCTAACCCAGCTAGATTCTCCCGTATCTCTAGTGAGACAGAGATAGGTTTGGTGACGTCTACCGTCCCGCTTAACCATGGAACATGACGCGTGCCAACAGGTTCTCCAAAAGGGTGTACGACGGGGCCTCCTAAGAGCATTAAGCGGAAGAAGACACCAACTTATGTGTTCCTTCTCCGTACCAGGCGCATTACTCTACATGTTAGTTGGTTTTGTTGGAAAACCCATAAGCTGCCAGGCCATATCGGTCGGCTCAGGTTGAGCCGAGTTGGTTTTCGCTTTCGTTTTTGTCTTCGTTCTAGTTACACTTTTGGGTTTAATTTCTATTTTAGTACTTTTGGTCATTGTTGATTCCACTTCAAAAGTTCGACTATGCCTCAGGCTCTTTCTGAGGATTAACGGTAGTCTATCTATGAAGGGACTACTCCCCGCCATTCTTCTTGTGTTCTATTTTAGCTTAAATAATATTATTGGTTTCATGTGCTCAAAAAAACATATATCAGTGTTCAATAAAACATTTTTGTGCTTTCTCGAGTACTGATTTTTGAGGTTTGTCGAGTTTAACCCTAAGCATAAAAGTAAGGATAACATAAAGATGGGAAAATCCCCTTAAAAACGAAGTAGCTCCACAAAGTCTAAGCCCATAAAAAAATTCTAGCGTGCACTAACTATTTTTATAATAAAACTAAAAAAAATCTCCTAAGGCACACTCTGTCTTGCCACCACCAGTACCATACGATGATCCAGTTTTGGGACTGATAGATTTTGCTGGTTCTGGGAACATGGTGAACGGTGTGGGATCAAAGCATCCGGTTTTGGGACTTTTTAGTATCCTTGGAACGGATTATGGTGTTTATTGTTTACTTAATCTTCACAAGATTATCTTGTGACGATGTTGTACTGCAATTGTAAGGGCTTAGGGAAATTGGCCTCAATAGAATACTTGAAAGGGGTTATACGTAAACCCCATATTATTTTTCTCTACAAGACACTGGCCAAATCTGGTCGAGTGGGAACTTTGAAGCTCCAACTTTGACTTTCGGATGAGGTTGAAGTTCCAGCGTAGGTCATCAAAGGGGTTTAATTCTTCTCTGGGCGGATGATATGCAAGTGACGATCCGGGAATCAAGACCTAGGTTCATCGACGCCAACATTAGTGATGCAGGGATGGAGGAATATCGGTTTTTAGGTATTTATGGTGAAGCTAACCGAGAACTAAGATGGAAGACGTGAGACCTAATCCGATTGCTGGGAGAGGCGCACGACTCAAATGAGGACAACTGGGTAATAATGGGAGACTTTAACAGCATCCTCCATCAGAAAGAAAAGCGAGGTGGATATCTTTATCCTCGATACCTTATCACTTCATTCAAGGATGTTCTTACCGACCTACAATTGCAAGACATGACCATCCAGTGTTACGAGTTCACGTGGCTCAGTGGAAGTGAGTCGACTACTAGGATATAGGTTCAATTATATAGGGAAATTATCTCTACCATCTTGCATGTTAAATGCCCCTAAGCTCACCTTGATAATGTAAATATATCCATGTTGGATCACCTTCCTATCCTCCTAGATACAGAACCTCGAGTGGAGACCCCGACGCCCCGTCAGTTCCGTTTTCAGAATATTTGGGCATAAGATCCGGAATGTGGCCATCTCATTGGAGCTGTGTAGGGAGAATTAGGGAATCACCCTATTTTAACTAAGACATTAGAGACATGTATTGCCGTACACAAATGGGGACATGAGGTTTACAATGCTTGATTAAGGAAGATCCAAGTTTATGAAAAGGACATACTTTTCCTCAACGGAAAAGGAGATCGATCAAGCATTAGAAGGAGGAGAGCTCTATAGATTTTGTACAACAGTGCGCTGGATAGAAATGGGGAGTTTAAGAGGCAGCGGGCCAAACAACACTGTCTGACCGATGGTGATCTAACACGAACTTATTCTACGTCTCCTCATCACAGTGGAAAAAGAACAATAATGTGACAGAACTCAAGGACGTGAATGGTACGTTCCTCACGTGGGAACCAGGACTAGGGGAGCACATCCTATCTTTCTATCAGGCCCTTTTACGAAAATCGGCAGACCCAGAATCCTCCTGGTTACCTACCTTCTCACATAAGATTTATGTTGCACAAAATACGTCCTTGTTGGCCTCAGTTTCCTCGGATGAGGTCTGCGAAGCTACCTTCACTGTTGAACCTAATAAATCACCTGGGCTAGACGGCCTGAATCCGTTCTTTTACCAGAAGTATTGGTCTAAAATGGGAGTTGATGTAACGGCTTGTGTTTTTCATATATTTGAGGGTGGATAGGTTCCCCCATCACTCAACTCGACGAACTTTGTCCTTATTCTGAAGGTGACAGCCCCTTCAAGCCTTAAGGATCTCCGACCCATTGCTCTGTGCAATGTCTTATTCAAAATAATGTCCAAGGTGGCGGCAAACCATCTCAAACCTCTTCTGGATGGGATTATTTCACTATCTCAAGGGGCATTTGTTCTTGGAAGATCTATGTAGGATAATATTATCCTCTCTTTCGAAACCTTGCATTTCATGAAGACTAATAAGAAATGGAGGGAAGGTTGGGTCGCTCTGAAACTAGACATAAGCAAGGCTTACGACCAAGTAGAATGAAAATTCTTGTGGTATATGATTAGGGGTTTTGGATTTGGTGAAGAATTGATCTCTCTTATGCGTCAGTGCACTTACTCGGGAACCTACAATTTGGTAGCAGGGGGTCGACATGCGGGCTTTGTACAACCGGAAACAGGTATTCGTTAGGGAGACCCTATCTCCGTATCCATTCCTATTCTGTATGGAAGGATTAGACCGTTTACTCCAATCGGTAGAGAGTTAAGGTCTTATACATAGAGTTAATATTGCACCGCGGGACCCTCCATTATCTCATCTATTTTTTACCGACGATTGATATGTCTAATGTAAGGCAGCTCATTTGGAAATGAGGAGGATTTGAAACTATCTTCGAATCTTTGAAGAGGCATTGGGTCAGGTGGTGAATTTACAAAAGTCCTCTATATTCTTTAGCACTAACACCCATCCGGATGCTAGGGGTGAATGGGTACGTCTCTCGGGTATTCCGGAACTTCAGGAGCCATCTTCGTATCTGGGAGTCCCAAATCTTATGGGTCGTAATAGGAAACACAGCCTACAATACATCCTCGATCATATTTTGACACAGGTCAACCGATGGGATGGGAAGATGTTGAATGGGGCCGGTAAGGAGGTGATGGTTAAACTCGTCCTCCTATCCATACCCACGTATGTTATGAGCATGATGCGACTTCCGTAAGTCTTAGTCGAGAAAATCAATGCGGCTCTAGCTAATTTATAGTGGAAATCCTCTAGGGGAGCGAAACCTGATAATTTGGAAATCCTAGTCGATTATGTCAAGACCAAAGGAAATAGGGGGACTAGGGTTTCAGAATCTTCTGGATTTTAACACAGCTCTACTACAGAAGCAACTATGGAAGCTTGTCACAGAGGAAACTAGTTGGTGGCCAGGGTGCTGAAGACAAAGTACTACCCAAAATGTTGGAGTCCTCGAAGGGGAGGAACCATAGTTTTATCTGGAAAAGCATTTTGTCGGCACAAGATTTAGTAAAAAAAGGGATCAGACGATCACTCGGCCCGGGAACAACAACGCCAATGCTCTCCCACCCGTGGCTCACAGGTTTGGATCCCTTGATCTCCTCATTAGGTGGGGATTTAGAACATCGTCATGTGGCAGGACTCGTGATGTTAGGTATGAGGTAGTGAAATGAGGAGATAATCTAGGACCTCTTGAATGAACGAGACAACTCTGCTTTTTTAGCGGTCCCTATCAATACATCGAGCTCAATAGATTCCTGGTATTGGTTAGGGGAATTTTTAGGTCATTATTCAGTCCGCTGGACTTACATTCTCCTCAGTCAAGGCCACCTATCCATAAGCCCCCCTCGAACATCTGGAACACGATTTGGAAGCTAGATGTGCTCCCTAAGGTACACACGTATCTTTGGCGTATGTGCTCAAGGTGTGTTTAAGTAGAGACCACACTACAAACACGCAGGGTAAATATGTCATATTCCTTCCCTCTTTGCCAAGTCGGGGTAGAGTCGGAGTTTGATCTACTAGTCTCATGTTTGCTTGCGGCAAAATGCTGAAATCTTAGTGGTCTAATCATGCCTACTGATGCCACCAATATAATGGTATGGTTGAAAGAGATACTCGCACTTAACCAACCAAATAAGAAAGGTGAGTGAGATGTTTGCTTTGAGAGATATGGAAGGCGAGAAACAAGAAGGTCTGGGAACATATCTCCCTACCAGCCACAACTATAAAAATTAACGCAAGTAGGTAGGAGGCAAGGGATTGCTGGCAAAGAAGTCAAGTACGCCCGAATCATACCACTCAAGGGGCGACTGCGCTCTTGACCCTCCCTCCGCCGGGGACTCTGGCCATCAACACGGATGTGCCCCTCTTCTCCGCTTCAAGTCAGATAGGAATGGATTGGGTATGCAAGGATGAATCCGTCCAACTTTAACGAGCACACACCACATCTTCTCTAGGTCCCCAGATTTGGGTTTGATTGAGACCTATGCTATCAGAGACTTACTAACGCGTCAAAGAGTCATCCTCAGAAGTGATTGTAAGGTCATAGCGAATACGATCAACAAACGGGGATGATCTTCCTCCCCTCTAGGGATAGTCGTTAGTAATTGTACTTCCCATTTATCTAAACTTGAGGTCGTGCAACTCGAGTTCGTCAACCGGAGAGCGAACAAAGCATCTCATTGGCTTGTCAAGGTGGCTTGTTCCCCCCTGTATGGGAATGACATGGAGGTTATCTTCCCGGCCCATTCCATTGTGACCTCACTATCGATATTAAATAAAATGGTTACGTTTACAGTTAAAAAAAAAGCGATACACTAAAGCCATGCATAGTAAAAGTATAAGATATTGGAATTAAGCGTTAGTTATTCGTGATAAACATTGTTGATTAAAGAGATATTATATGTGTATATGTATGTGACTAATGTCACGGGCTGAGTGGGAGAAACCCAACTGTTAATCCGTGCGGCATGTAGAAGTGTTTACACAAGCTTATCGTTCTATGATAGTCGAATATCGTCTATTTAAAAACGAGAGAGTATAGTAGAATGCAGCTTTATTGATATAATAGAACTACCCCCTACTTGGATACGAGGGTGCTCACTACCTAACTCAACTTCTTGTACAAGTATAAGAATCGAATGCCTATGCATAAAACCTAAAGGTCATATATATGGAGGGGTACAGTCGGTCAAGTCTCCTTGAAAGACAAGTCTTTCCATAAGAGGGCTTGGCCGAATAGGAAAACTTTCCTATTTTCACATTAGCGAAGAACCGGTATTAGGAAAGCAAGGAGGAGGAGAGGGATCCAGATCCCATGCATGTGGGCTAAGTTGCGTTGCTAACCTTTGGGTCGTGGATGCACAAGCCGAGGATGTGGTTGGCGAGATGCACGCGGTACTAATCCTAGCGGGCATGGGCTGAGGGACCGATCTTGGCTGGCAGCTAGATGTGGTCCGCTCGAAAGGGCCGAAACAATCCCGTGCAGTCTGGATGGACTGCACCGAAGTTTGTTTCGGTCAAGCAGACTATATTAAGGCGCTGTCCGACCTTGAATAAGTTTGTGGTTTGGAACCTAGAAGAAAACCCTTTCCGAGACGTCACACTAAGGTTTAAAAATTTAAACTATCGACTAATGGTAAAAAGCAATGTTTAAGTTACGTAATTGATCATACTATATACTTTGTCTAGACCCAACAAGTATCTTGGAGAGATAAGTCCAAAGACCGTAGATTTGGAGAAGTTCAAAAACAAAAAGGTCTCCAGTCTTCATTTGACTAATCATCATTTACATAAGTTATTGGGTATGTGCGGAGCTTCTTAGAGCCGTAATACTTGTTTACACGCAATTTCTAGTACACAAAAATGGTCTAGAGGAGAGGGTTACAAGGAATTGGTCTTACGTTCAATGTCTTGTCCATTTCTTCTCAACTGTGGGTCAAATACGGGTCTATACCTGTTTAAATACTTTTTCTAACTATATAATTATATATATAGAATAACTATAAGGCTTATGTCGGTGACAGCCTGTGTTGTTTCAGGATGACAAATAAAGTCTCATACTTTAGCCGGACACGTTCAAGAAGGAAGGTTTTAAAACATTCATAGTGAGAATAGATCCAATCGAATTATTTACGGTCTAATTTGAATAAGAAAAAACTCATATCATAAAAGGGTTGGAACGAAAAGTTTTATTATTTCTGGAGCCGACAAACGGAAAGTACAAAACACGAGAGAGACAAACTACAAAACACGAGTGAGAAAAACCGACCACATGACAACCTATAAAGGGGCGAAGTCGTTGTGGAGGCATCATTTTGGGCATTCCCAAACTACCACCACCACTCATGCATATTGAAAAGGTGGCCAACATTCTGATGGTATATCCGTTTCGTCTCCGAGAGCACCTCCGATTCAATGGCTGTCGAACCGAGTGTTACTCTGGCTTCCAAGAACGTCAACTCGAACGACTTAACCCGTACGCTGGTCTTCTGCTAGTGGTCTTTGAGATGCTTCTCAAAATGGGGATACGTACAAATGGGTGTTCATGTCTTGTCATTCAAGGTGCATGATTCTCCAACACTCACATGTGACGTCTGCGTGGAGCATCCACGCGAGGAAAAGATGTCTTTCTTCTCCGTCTGTCCATTGGGCCATGACCGCTTCTGCTCAGGTGGGAAGTGGTGGTGATGAAACTGCAACACATAACCAGTAGAGGAGAAGAATTTGAAGACATAACTTGTGAAGAGAATTGATTTGATAATGAGATTAAACAGGCAGATTCAACGTTAGGGTGTTTTGAGTAGGTTTAATCGGTCAACTGACCCATGGAGATTCGGTGAGTAATCGAAGGGCATAATCCTCTTTTAGAAAAAAAAACGTTTAATAAAATGAATCTGTAAAAATTAAAATGTATCAAACTAGTCGCGTTGATTGTCGAGTACAAAGATTAAAAAAACAAACGTACATTGGCTTGAATTAGTTGTGGTTAATAACTTCAAGTATAACGAACATAAGAGATTCGTGGTTGGCCTTCTCGAGCAGAGTCCATTCAGATGTGTGTAGAGAAACGGCTTCGTAAAATTTTCTCATCAACGACTTGTGGAACTTAAGAAGATGGGATTTTGTGCCCTCGAACCTACCGCGACGACGGGCTTCTCGCTTGAGTGGTTGTGGTGGACCCGAATCAGCTTCTAAAACACCACTTTCGTTGTCAGATGCCATCGTTTGAGATAAATGATGTAGTAGACAAGAACATGTGGACATCATCATGAATTTCATTGCCTTTTATAGATGAAAATATGTGTGGGCCACTGGCTCTGCCTCCAAGATGGATGAGGAAGGAGCAAGGTACATATAACGAAAAAGAATATATTCTTGCAGGAAATATTAAAATTTATGACATACAACGGACTGCAAAAAAAAATACAGCAAAATTACACTGAAATATAAGAAACATGAACAAATTCCAAATGTAGCCTATGCATCATCTTCATCCACGACCGTCTCGTGCTTGCAGAACAAATTCCAAATGTGTTCCATGAGATCTTCTTTCAGCTAAAGTGCATGCCTCTATTCTCGATACGTCTGGTGTGGGGTCGAATGACATCGTAATATGGAAGTTGGCCTTGGTGGAGGGGTAGGATTGGTTCGTTGTCGTGTATTCGTTCAATATGAACCTCGTACGAATCACAATCATGTTGTGTATGATGATACACGCCCGCATGATCATCAAAAATTTCTAATTTCCCATCCTTGAGTCGGCCTCGTGATGATATGTAATCGAGCTTGGAGAAAACCGAAAGCCTTATTCTTCCTTGTAGCCTCTTATTTTTATGCATATAACACGTGCTTTGGGAGTTGTGGTGCTGGGATGGACTTCACAAAAATTTTCCCACGGCGGACATATTCCGTCTATCGAGTAGTAAGGAGTGTTTTATTCGTGACCGTTTACCTGAAACATGATTTGAGGTTTCTCGCCTCTTTCTACGTGAAAAAAAAATTATGATTCATTAAATACATTGATGGTGTTGTTCGAACCTCGCAATACAGAAAGATGTGTGCCAAAACCATGTGTCTGGCCCCCCAATAGCTTCAAGCATAATTGTCAGTTCAAGATGACCTCCACGCTCGTGCATCCCTTGGAGAGCATTTGGACAATTATTCCACGCACTATGCATATAGTCTATGCTACCAGTGCATTCGGGAAAACCACGTGTTTCATTTACATGTAGAAGGTGCTCAATAACATTTGCATTCAACTTCTTCAGATAGGTATCCCCAAAAATGTTAACGACGGCGTAACAACACCGATGCATGCACTCAAGCGCTGTTGTTTCCACCATTTTTAAATACTCATCCAAGCTGTCGGTTGATGAACCGTAACGTAGAATCCGATAAAATGAAGTTACTTTTTGGTGCATGGTGAACCCTACTCGACCATGACAATCCACTTTTTGGGTGAAAGTAAGGATCGATTTCGGACAGGCCTCCTAAAAGTTGAATAAATACGGATTTCGTCATACAGAACCGTTGGCAGAGAATTTTTTCCCCATATAACGGTCGATGAAAGAAGTAGTCGGACATATGAGCCACTCATGAGCAAGGTGTTTTTTTCTTCTTAAAATATAATTCATGATATGCTTCACCGGCATGGGGTTCATGATCCGTTCCTTGGTTTTCTTCATAGTAGCTCGTAAAGGCTGCATCATCAGACTCTCCGCCTCAAGGGTCATCTCCCGTAACATGGTATAGTCGGTTACATTCTCATCAAACTCATCATTACTAGAAGAATCCATCAATAGTCGAAATGAAAAAAAAACTTCCTCAGGAAAAAGGTACAGAGAGAACAATAAAATGGTTGGATGGTATGTGAAAAATATGGAGGCTCGATGGATTTTTATAGCGAAAAATCGTTAAATCTTAATAAATTTTTAATTAATGTATTACCCGAATCTTCTAACTCAGCAACATGCGACATAATCTTCGCGTCCCGATAGAATCTGTCACGCCCCAAATCCGGTTTTGACCGGACTCGAGACGCGAATTAAAATAGTAAATAAATAAAGAAAAATTTAATACCAAAACAAGTCTCAAATAACAGTTTAAAAATATTCGAATAACAGCGTGAGTCACAGCTCGACAAAACCAAGTAATAAATGAGTTTAAAAGTCAAATAAACAGTACGTCTCTAGACAACTAGACAAGACCCTCGCTGGCTCCCAAGCACCGAGAATCCCGCTAGCACAAATCCCGCTCAAGACCTGTAAAACAACAAGATAAAGGGGGGTGGGCTTTCACTTAGTAGGAAAAGTAGTTAAGGTTATGAACATCCGCTCACCACCACGAGTAACCGTTCAATTAGGGTGTACTAGCAAGGCATAACAACTAACAACGTCCACGGAAATTTACCAATCACTAATCACTCTCACAAGACCATAACCACACTTAATCATCGCACACATCCAATCATCAAGCATACAACACACAACATAACAAACACAAGTTCCGTACATCAGTCTCCAACATCATCGGCTGCACACAACCCATCCCACTTATATCGTACCGGACCACACAACATCGGTCCCGATATCTTCCCGTCACTTAGACTCGGGGCACATCCTTGACTGGCACATACATCGGTCAGATGTCTTCCCTGCACACAGCCTAGGTGAATTACTCGCAACACATACCAGACCGGCACATACCTCGGTCGTACGTCTTCCCCGACCACACATCATCGGGGTACTGATCACACCATCCCGGTCTAGATACCCTACACCGACATACTCCCTCGGTGTAGGTATCGTACCGGATCACCTCATCTTGGAACACGCATCAAAAAGGTCTCACGCATCACAATGCCATAGTTCAACCACGGTATAACAACCACACAAACTTACCGAACACATCACATCGGTCTATCCCTCACCCGATCATATCACAATCATTGGTTCACATCACATCACGCATGACACACTTGCCCAAACATAGCAACAACATACTACACCGAGTATACCATAACATGGTTCTCAATCTAACAACGACTAAATCACACATCATGCATCTCAATTATAGATCATGGCATCACAATCAACACGCAACCCTAAGGGCTCGACATGGCCCACATGCATTTCTACAGCACAACAATTCCCAAACTTACGGCTCGGCATGACACGTAAGCTATCCCTCATTTCACTCGTTCCTCACATCCTAATCATGCAATTCTAATAGTCAAATCAAGTAATTGCAACCTATATGCATACTAGTAACTTTCCGCAATTAAACCGGTATTCGCTACTTTCCCTACCTCAAAAGCAATCCAATCCTAGCAGCGGACGACCTGGCTAGCTTCCTCCTCGTCACTTCACGGGGTCCAAAAATATCCTCCTCCGCCAAGCTCGGGTCCAAAGTCTAAGATTACAAGCAATACAATAATGGATGCTAATTCAAGTGTGGATTAAAGAGGGAAATACCCAAACTAATCTCAATTGCTCGACTTATCAAAATGGGCCCGAAAGGCCCATTTTTCCCGGAATCGGGAAAACGTCTCCTGGGACTCCGAAAGTTTCCCTATTCGTGTCTATCCAACATAAATAAGTACTTGTTCCAAAGCACTTAACGAAATTAAATTCCGAGGTCCGAGCGTTCCAAATTCGCATTTAAAGTTTCTAAGCGTTTTTCCCAAAGTTTCATGAGTCACATCCACAATTCATTCCGGTTGTGAAAACATCGTCCCGGGGTTCAACCACAACCACTCCAATTACGAAACCACCAAAATCCGGCCATGTGGGCCCCACGGCCACACATGGCCGTGGGTGGCCGGACGTACAAGGGTGGCCGAGCCATGGCCGGTCCTTTCCAAGGGTGGTTGAACCATGGCCGGTCTTTTCCCTCCCCTGTGGCAGGATTCCGGCAACCGGCCGGAGCTCCAGCGAGCCTCCGGTCGTCGGAAAAAATATCTAATTTCTCCAACAAGCTCCTAACTAGTTCTAGGTTCTCCAAATTACCATTTTAAAGCCTTAGAACTTCAAATTTCCTCTCAAATCATCCAAAGTTTCAAGACCCAAGTGAGTTTCATCAAAAACTACTCAAACCAAGTTATTTCCCTCATCCAACTCCACCTCTTCTTCACAAATCAACATTTAAGCCATCTAACACCCAAAACCCACTAGTTCAAGTCATCTCTACTCAAACCCACAATATCAATTTCATCAAATGAGGAAATAAAGCATACCAACCTCTAGGAAATGAAGAGATGAAGGAGATGAAGTAAATTTGAGAAGATTTGGTGTAGAAATGGCCAACAAAGAGCTTTCTTTCTCTTGCTTTTTCTTCAAGCTTCAATGGAGCTTCAATTGAGGATTCCTCTCTCTCTCTAGCAATAGTGGTCGGCCAACAAGGAAGAAATAGGCAGAAATTTTGCCCCATGTGGTCTTATCCTCTAGGTGGAAAAGTCTCTTTCGTCCTTTAGCCCATCTCTCTCTATTTTGTCCTTATGTGGGGACCAATTGGTTTTTTGACCTACCTTTCTTCCCCTCCAAGCTATCATGGACATGTGTCCATGTGGGGACCACTCCTACCACAAAATATCTCAGCGGTTATTATTTTATTCGTTAATAAACCAAAATCGACCTAGTTTGACCCGGGTTTGATTTTTTCACAAAAGGTGTCATTTGAAAGGAAATGACCCAACTAAGCTAACCGTAATGAAGGCTAAGATATTTTGGTCCCGGAAAGGTCCCAAATGACTCCCGGAGTCATTAGTTGACTTTTCTGGTAAAAAGTCAACTTTCGCCAAAAACTCCGGTTCGACCAGGATCTACCAGGGGCGGTTCTTACATAATCTGCGAGCAGAAACAACCCATGTGTCAGTCGCTGAAACGCTTGGTCAAAGTCTTTGTCATAGATTCGACAACTACGACCGTCTGCAGATTCGTAGACCGTCTTTTGTAGCGCCACCGATTTGACGTGGGAAAAGACCACGATTTAAATAAATAATGGCGTAATTCTGCTTTTGTAGCGCCACTGATTTGACGTAGGAAAAGACCACGATTTGATGAGTCGACAACGTACTTTAACTTTTCACTAAAAAACGACGATCGAATCTCCCCAAAAAAATACCACAATTTTTACTCTAATGACTGGTCGACTATCATAATCTTTAATTCTCTATTTAGCATGTTGAACTTGAACTATGATCCGAAGCATTAATACAATCCTATTCTTCTTCAAAAAAATAAAAATTAAGATTAATTAATTAATTAATTCATACATAACATTTCAATGACTTAAATATTAAATTCGGACGGAGCAATAATAGACAATCAAGGTGGGGTAGTGGATTTTATATGCAGAGACAGTTAGGGAATGGTGAGAAAGGTTCGTTGTTTTACTTCCCCTCATCTAAAAGACTCTGAAATTGTTGATGCTTGAATTGTTAAGGAGGCATTGGTTTGGGATTGAAACTACAAATGCATATCCTGAAGTTGTCACGTTTAACCGATGATTACCCTGAAGTTTAAAGTTAACTGATGCATACCCTGAAGTTACGAGTTGTAACCCAAAACCCCTTCTGTTAGCTAAAATGACGAAAATACCCTCAGTGATTTTTTAAATATTTTTTTAAAATATAAATGAAGTGATTTTTAAATAAAAATGAAGTCATTTAATAAGTATACATATATATATAACAAAAGTAATTTTTAAATAAGTTTTTTTAACATAATTATTGAAGTGTGGTTGAGGGTATTTTTGTCATTTTAGCTGACGGAGGGGTTTTGAGTTACAACTCGTAACTTCAGGGTATGCATCCGTTAACTTTAAACTTCAGGGTATTCATCGGTTAAACGAGCATACTTAAGGGTATGCATTTGTAGTTTACCCTTGAAATAACACATGGTTAGCTGGGGTAATAAAACGTGGCTGTCTAGGGGTGGTCCTTGCTCTCAATGGTTCGGTGAGATTACTTTCCCCCCTTGGGGATCATTGATAATGGTAAGGACATCCTGAAGCATTTGTCTGGAGTGAGAGTTAATCATGTTTGTGAGGAAGCCAATCGAGTTGTACACGAATTGACTCGTAATGCTTTTCTACGGTCTCATATTGTATTGAATTAGAATGGGTTGTCAGACCCCATCTTGAGACTCCTGGCTTCTGATTCCAAGTAATGAAATTATATTTCTCTCAAATAAGAAATTCATTTTTTTATAATACTCCTTAAAAACTAAGGATTATTTTTATAATTCTTTTCATGTTTTTTATATTAATTCCAAATAATAAATTAATAACATCAGAAGAATTGAAATTTTCAATAATGTGGTGGTTAAAATTTGTTAGATTATGAAATAGAGACTCTGCTAGGGTTTTGAAAGCTCTGTCGCAACACCATGACGAGGGCTATGGCAATTGCCATGACTTATACTATGATTCTTCTTCTCTTCTCTATCCACCCTCTCCGATGCACATCCTTTTTGGGCCCTGCGAGAGCTTTCTCCGCTAGGGTTCTTCTCGAGCCGCTGCTATCCACCGCGCTGTGGACTCTCCCCAGCCACCACCGACGTGTCTCCTGATCTTGTTCGGTCCCCCTCTGCAATTCCGATGGTTTTCGTCTGGCTCACCTCAGCGTCAACCATCCTTCAAGCCGCCTGACGCCGCCGACGTCTCAGTAGCCGCCGCCATCTCTAGAGTCGTCCTTGAAGTCGTCGCCGCCGGATCTGTAGCCGCAGTCGACGCGTCCTTCTCCCTGGCCTCCACCGCCGCAACCGCCTCGACCCCTTTCACGATTATTAACCTGGCTAATCGAAAGGGTCTTTTTATTTTATTTTAGTTTTTTTTGCAGGATCAATGCCTATCGAACAGAGAATAAATGATTTCTCTAGGGAGGGGAGCATCAAGGATTGTCCCTGGGAGGGGTCCCTATACGATGTTTTGCCTCCCACCATCATCCCTGTTGAGATCTCTGATTTCCAGTACCCACCCCCCCCCCCCCCCCCCACCCCGTCTTCTATCTTTGCTTGAGGGGCATCAAAATACCGTCTGTGACGGTTCTGGTACTAAAAGGCTCAGTGAACCATTGTTCATTCATACTGACCTTCCGTGGTCGAGGAGTATGTTCCTCGATGCACAACAATGCAATCGATTCTAAAAGATATAATATTGCACCATTCGCTAAAAAAAAACTAAGGATTCTTTTTATTGCATTGATCTAATCGGAATTAATTTTTTTTATTTTACATTATAATAATGCATTTTATCCATTTGTACAATGACATACTTATAAATCATCTTTATTTTATTAATTTTAGTTTGCAAAATATTTATAATACCATGTTCTAAAATAAATTGTTACCATTTTACGTACATAATCACACTCACTATAAAAATCTGTTTTATACAACATGCATATAGGTTTTTGGATTACTGGGGTTGTAAAACAAGAAGAGTGAGAACAATTGTTAAAGAGAAAATGTCTCATTCGTACAGCTAAGGTTGTTTGCTAATTTGGCCTTTGTATGATATACATTTTCTCTTTTGTGCTTCGGATTTGTGTTGTTGTTTCTTCTTTAAGTAAGTGAGATCGTTCTCGTGGGGAAGCCTTCCATGTGACATGTATCTTAATGTTACACCCAAATTCATTCACTATACACACACTTTAAAAACACAATATGTCTTCGTGTCCTTGACGACATCATTTATGTCAAATGAATATTTCTCACACAATATCAAGACTTAGTAGTTAATTTATATGTCTCGCCTCTATTTCGAGGTCAGCAAACGGAACAGTCCATTGATTAGTTCGAGAAGCTCGTTCCATGTCTGTCCATTCGTGGTCCGGCTTTACTGTACCGGATGCACTAAGATGTATTCTATCACATTTCAAATAGTAATCTACATCTTAACGTTTCAAAAAAATATGTCTCGCCTCCATAACCGAATAGTCATTTCTTGTTTTAACGCACAATATTTCAAATTCTTGTTGTTCAATATGTAGATGAAGAAATGTGTTAGCGTCACACATCTAAACAACATGATCTTGTTTGATTACGAATGAATATTTTAAAGATTTTTGTTTATCGTTTCATCTTAATAAAATCTATATGATATATATTGGATTAAAAAATAGATTGGAGTGATTAGAGGTTGTGAAAAGGAAAACAATTAGAATAGACAAAGGGATTGGAGCATAAAGGAACAATCGGAAAGGTCAACACTAGAGACGTATTGTGTGTGCCCTTCCCTTCTATTTCCACGAAGAATATATTTACTAACATATCTTCACACGGGTTCACTTTTGTTTGGAGAAATAAATCATTAAAAAGCCAAAAATAGTAGGCAAACGTCACATTCCATCACTTTCTCGAGAAAATTTCTCATGATATGTACACAACTCTTCTTCTCACGGTCATCATTGCACATTTGGTATAGGCATAGTAAACCGAGAGAGAGAGCTTTTCGTCGCAATAAAGAGGGAGCAAGATTTCCGTGAATTTCGCCTAACCACAGCAAGAAACCGACCTTTCATCACTATTACTTTCCCAAATTAACTTTTCATAAATATACAAATCAATTAAATAACATCGGTAAAATTAGGGATATCTAATGGTAACTTGGATGACACCGACCACCACTATCAGTTACCACCGTTCTTCTGTTCAGGTGTCCGATATAGAATACATACTACTGTCATATTTGGCTGGTTGTTGGTGTCTGATATGTGTTCGTCGGTTGTAATCGGATCAATGAGGTTGTGAAATAATTTATTTATTTTATTTTAGTATAATATTATCATAAATTTTGATCAAAATATAAGTGAAATTTCATTGTATGTGTTTAGAAGATTAATATATTCTCAAGTGTGATCACCAAAAACAAGTTATAATTATGATTAAAAAGACAGCAGTATGTACCATATGTGATAGAATGTGGTTGATGCGTGTTGAATTATTGGTTGTGTTCTTATTCATTTAAAATAAAGTGGAAGATTTTATTCTATTATGTGAGATAATGAAGATGACTTGAGAACATTTACAACCAATATTGATTCCAAACCTACAGCCTATAACATTTGACATCTCTTAATCATCGAGGTGCTTCTCCCTTTACCTTCATGTGATGCAAACTACACCCCAAGTGGAGAATATATAGAAAATATAAATGTAACATCATACAAATAATCCGATTAGAATATTATATGTTAAACGTTTAATATATTTATATTTCATAAACATAAATTAAATAAAATATTAATAATTAAATTATTAGAGAACCAACTCAACTAAAAGCTCAACCTGTTAGTTGAAGGACTCATTATAATTATATTCTAACAAGCGTCTTCACGGATAAACCCGTTTACAGGTTTGGAGATGAATTATTTAGAAGAGAAGATGAGCCAATTGAAAAGAGTGTAAAAGCTGATCCATTTTTGAACAAATTTAATAAATATAGAGAAAAAATTAAAAAAATTTGTAGGGAATGTGGTTTAAACCCGGGTCCGTAAAGAACCAAACCCTGATAGTATATTAGGAACCAGCTCAACTAAAAACTCAAACTAATAATTGAAGGTCTAACTATATATTTTTTTTGAGATAAAGGTCTAACTATAATTATATTTTAACATAAACTTAAAATACTTTTCCTTCACATCAAAACTAAATAAAAACATAAAATAAAATCTATAATTGAGTAAGAGTACTAGGCTACATGTTATCAATATGATTGTCAACTCAAATTCAATCAATCTGATAAAATATTATGGAGACGTGGTGCCATAGTGGCCGTGGAAGTTATATCAATTGGCCCTAGATTCGCCGCATCACGGCCATTATTTTAATTATAGCCTGTACCTTACATATTGAATAATAATCCAATGCAACTGCAACTATATTTATTTGCTTGAATTTATGACATTTACATCGTTTTCATTATTTAAAAAAAAATTACTTGATTGATTGAAGCATTCGGACCAAATGATTCCTCGTGATTGTTTTTCCTAGATTCATGAATACATGGTTTAGATTTTGATTATTGAATTAAACATTAATTTAAATAATTGTGTGTTTAGAAGATAAGAGCTTGCGTAATGAAGATGACAAGCCTTTTAATTATAACAAAGAAGTAGTGTGGATTAGATGGGTGAATAAAGTTATCGTTGGCTGCAAAGATGGTGTATTTTCCTTCTCTTTTATGGTCGGTTTGCAAAGACATATGTTGATATAACTTTTCTTAATTTTACTTCTGTTTGTCCTTTTCCTAATTAGGGTTGAATTTTCTCTATTTGCTTAGATTCATTTATAAATACCTTATAAATAAGATGAAAATAAATAGGACTGTTATAATATAATTGAGGTATATAGATTTAGAATTTTTTGAAGAGTTTGATCGACCATCACATTATAAGATAAGATGTTTTAAACGAATTATGTAGTTCGATTTTATTGGTCGGTAATGGTTTAATCCATATTACGTGTTCTCAAGCAATTTTTTTGTTTGTTAATTGCTATTTTAAAACATAAAATTTACCAATTACAATTGAAAGTGATTTTTATTAGTGGTTGAAGCTTGGAACCAAAACTCTGAATTGTATTGGTGCATTTCCATTGGGATGGGAAGATCAAAACAAGAGGTGGTGGGCTTTAGGCCATTGGCCCACTTTTCTAACTCAAGGCTCAACTAGAGCTAACACTGGGACTGTGGTTATGGCTTAATGTTGGACCTAGCCCGTGAATATGTGGGCTCGACAATTGATGGTTGTTTACACACTGGACAGTCCAACACTAACTACACTAACTACACAAACTAATCATATTTATCATATAGGTGATACCAAATCCAACCCCCCTTAAAATATGGACAATGGTAATTACATATATTAGATAATAATTGTTTACAAGAGGATATCACATTAGTCAAGACTCAACTTTTCACATGAGAGTTCTTTTTTTTTATTTATTAAAAGTTGCGGTTTTATTATATATCAATGGTAACGATATATTGTAATGTGTCAGGGAGAGACCTTGACCACTGAAGAACAAGCATGGAACACACTTCTTTTGTTATCCAATGGGATGCATTATTCGCAGTTCCTTTTACAAATTGAAGGGTAATCCCCTCGTTTTGAGAAAGCATATGACAAATGTCCCGTATAATTGTCCCTATAGGGGACGCTAGAGGATCTCCTTTCATGATCATGTTGATAAGTACTCGGGCATTCGAGTGGAGGATAAACGGACCCGCCCCCAGGATAGTCGTATTACGAAGGGCTATGGCGATTGCACAAGCTTCCACCATAATTGGAGACCAGCAGCATGGTAGAAGTCCGTTTGTTGCCAAACAAACCACCCCTTCTACATCCCAGGCTATGATTCCTCAAGCTAATTGGTTTGAATACTGGAAGACTGTACCATCAACATCTATTGCTATAGTACCTCGAGGTGGTCGGGTTCCCCGGGATGGCCAAACCGGAGGAGGCATCCGGGTTGTTTTCATGTTAGCTCCAGCTTCACGCCAAGCCGCGATATGGGCGTGAGTTGCTGAAATCACCCTTAAGGCCGTAGGGACCGTACCCCCCCCCCCCATTTCAGGGCGTTTTGGGCTTTCAAAATCTCCCAGAGGACAAAAAGTATATCTGCAACTCGACTGCGTGGTCCCTTAGTGTCGATGACCTCCCACCATTTCATGAATCCCACTGTGGGGTTATAAGGGGGTATTCCTCCGAAATGGGTCCAACATGTCTTCACAAAACCATATCCCAGGAATAGACGATCCAAATATTCCGAGGCTCGCCCATATACATCGCATGTTGGTGGAATCGGGACATACCGCTGATTTAAGTTGGATGTGACCTGTAGTGTATCCGTGAGGCACCTCCAAAGGAAAAATCATAGACGCGGTGGTACTGGAATGTCCCACAGAGATGACCAAGCCACTAGAACATTGTTCTGGCGGGCACTTTACCGCTCCTCGGCCAATATCGAGTAACTTGCCTTTGTAGAATAAAGACCCGACCTCTCAGACACCTAGTACCAAGCGTCTTTATTTCTCATGTAAGAGAGGGGGGCCTAGAGGATATGATCCTTCTCTTCTTTATCAAATAAGCTAGAAAGTAAAGGAACATCCCAACAACAGGATCCAAGAACCATCAGACCCGCAACCGAGGTGCCATCAAGAGATGGTCATAAGACTCTACAAATTCTGGATGGGGCCGTAGAAGCCATGGTGTTCATTTGATCAAGGTGTCTCGACCATCACCGATTGTTATTCGCAACCCGCTTTGAGAAGATTTTGGGTGGACATTATACATGCCCAAGTGAAGCTCGGATTAGCTCCTATCTGTGCCTAAGGGAAATCAGTGGAAAGGAAGTAACAAGCCTTCAGAACTCGATCCATAAGAGACTCGGGCCGATGAATCAGACTCCAAGCCTTTTTTTTTCGAGAAGCGTCGTATTAACGTCCTTCAAGTACCGAAACTCCATACCACCACCTCCTTTGGCCTATATAACTTATCCCAATCCTTTCACATAATCGGTTGAGCTGACTGTCCCCCCCACTAGAACCATGTCAGGGTCACATGGATCCGAGATATAATTCGATGGGATACCTGGAAAACATAAATCACCTAGACCGAAAGAGATGTGAGTACTGATCGGATCATGACCTCTCTTCATCTAGGAGATAGGAGCTTACCATACTAGGACCAGATGCGTTTGATTATGCGATCCCCTAAGTAGGATATAGCTGCAATCCTGTTCCGAGCAATCATATTAGGGAGCCCAAGATACATAGACGTGACTGATGTCTCAACAATGGATAGCATCTGAAAACATTCCTAACGTACAAAAAGGTCGTGTTCGTGATGAAAAAGATGGATGATTGCTGAAGATTCAGAACCTGCCCTGATAATTGGCCGAACACGCCAAAGATGCCCCTAACATAACCAGCCTCCTTTACTGTAGCCCTACATAATATATAAAAGTCATTCGCGAAAAACATATGTGATATCTTTGGGTCACCCTTAGCTATCCGAACACCTCTGATGCGCACATCGTCTTGTTCTTGTTGTAGTAAAAATGATAGGCTCTCCATGTAGAGGAGGAAGAGATACGGGGAAAAAGGGGCACCCTATCGTAGATCACAAGATGGTGTAAACTTGGGGGTTTCCCTACCTCCCGATGATACCGTATACTGAACCGTCTTCATACAGCAGGCTACCAGTTCGATCCACTCAGCCGAAAAGCCCAGGCAAACCATGATACGCAGTAGATAGTCCCTTTCTACTCGGTCGTAAGCTTTACTCATATCCAATTTTAGTGCCATAAATCCCATGTTACCTTGTTGTTCCCTAAGGAGGAAGTGAATAACCTCAAAAGCAATAAGGACATTATCTTGAATGCAAAGTTTCGAAATAAACACCCCTTGGGTTTCAGATAGGGAAAACGTCATTTCCTAGCCCAGTTAGAAATGTCATTTTCACATCCTAATCGTGCTCCACCTTTTGTGACAGATCATAACATAAAGGTGGTATTTTGTTACAAAAAATAGCATAAAGGTGATATTTTGTTACAAAAAGTAGCATAAAGGTGGTATTTTGTTACAAATCCTAGCCCTCTTTTTCATAATTATTTTACACGTGATTGGTACTTTTAGTAAACGTGTACCACCTTTGTGTTAGAATCTGTCACAAAAGGTGGAACACGGTTAGGATGTGCAAATAACCTTTCCGAGTAGGTTAGGAATCGACGTTATCCCTTTCAGATATGATGTTTTGTAGGAATGGGCGCATACAGTTTGCCAATACCTTAGATAAAATGTGAAATATGACATTGCAAAGAGCAATCGGACGCATATCATTAAGAACATCAGTATTCGGTTTCTTGGGAATGAGGATAATTGAGGTATCATTCAAAGCCGGGTCGAACCCCCCCAGTTTCCAGGACGGTCTGGATAAAAGGGGTGACCTCCTTAGACATCATCGGCAATAATACTGATAAAATCTTGGGTTCATACCATCCGGACCCGCAGATTAATCCGGCCCCATCTGGAATACCGCGGTTTTCGCTTCCAACGCCGACCCTGGGCAGGGTAATGCTAGATTCTGATTAGGGATGGCAAATGGGCGGGTATGGGCGAATATACTAATACCCATTTCTACCCATTTGTTATTTCTAAATCCCCATATCCACCCATAACCCATTACTTACCCATTTTTGTCTTACCCATTTCTACCCAATACCCATATGGGTACCCACGAATACCCATTTCGCCCATAATTATAGATAGCTTACAAAAATCACACCCAAACTTCTCTTCCACTCATCTTGTTTGATAATTTCAAAAACATACCTTAAAGTTATCTTTTAGCCATCTTGTTTGATAATTGCAAAAACATACCCTAAACTTGTGTTTTTAGTCATCTTGTTTGACAATTGCAAAAACCTAACCTAAACTTGTGTTTTAGTCATCTTGTTTGGTAATTGCAAAAACATACCCTAAACTTGTCTTTTAGCCATCTTGTTTGATAACTACAAAAACATACCCTAAACTTGTGTTTTAGCCACCTTGTTTGATAATTGCAAAAACATACCCTAAACTTGTGTTTTAGTCTTCTTCTTTGATAATTGCGAAAACATACCCTAAACTTGTGTTTTAGTCATCTTCTTTGATAATTACAAAAATATACACTAAACTTGTGTTTTAGTCATCTTCTTTGATAATTACAAAAACATACCCTAAACATGTATTTTAGTCATTTTATTTGATAATACGGTTATATCAGTTCATTATGGCATGACTGCTTTGAATAAGATTGTGATCATCAACACGTATTTCGTGGAAACCGATGCATGAAGCTTTTTGCAAACCGATCATCAACTTGTATAATTATATATATGCATACATAAATATATGTGTGTATATATACACATGTATATACACGGGTATATATGTGTGTATATACACAGTTATATATGTGTATATATACACATATATATACACATTATATATATATGTGTATATATATAATTCTGGAAAGGGAGTGGGGTGAGACCACGTGTGAGAGTGGGACCCTGTATATATGTGTATATATTATTATATATGATTATGGTGGAGAGAGAGGTGGGGTGGGACCAAGTCTGAATGAATAATATATATGATGGTGGCTAACTGGAAATAGAGGCGAGGGTGGGACCGTGGGTGGGTGAGGAAGTGAGAGAGGTGAAGAAGTGGGCACGTAAGTTCGGGTAATATGGGTACCCAAACCCAAACCCATATCCAACCCGAACCCTGTCAGCTCAAACCCAAATTAACCCATATCCGACCCGAACCCGAAAATACCCAAACCCGAATCTGACCCAGATAAGCAAAAAGATGGGTACCCATTGGGTATGGGTTTTTTTGCCATCCCTAATTCTGATCGGCAGTGACTCAAGTGTGGAGATGAATAGGAAAGTCCTCCAGAATCGTTGACTACTCAAGAAGAGACGGGCAAAATAATCCATGATGAGTCCCGCATACCTGTATCCCAAGTTAACAGTTCACCCGTCGCGTTTTTGAGGGAAATTACCGCATTTATCCGACGTCAATAAGAACACGCTGTTTGAAATAATTTAGTATTTCAATCCCCTTCTGTCAGCTGATGCTCTTTAGCCATTGTCTCCAAAATGCTTCTTGCGTACTAAGGGCACGTTCGTATTGAATTTGGATTGCTTCCCGTCGGTGTACCCCGACCCTATCTGTCCGCCCATTTAGTTCAGCTATATGGCGTTGGCACCACTTGATGTGGTTACCATTCTTTCTGAAATGATAGCGCCCCCACTCATCCAAGGATATCACCACCTTACGGATCACATCACCAATAAGAATCGAGGGCTTTTTGATCAAAGTATCCTGAATCACATGACCACAACCTAGGTCTCGTATTATTTAGATTGAAACGCCATAAAGGCAGGAAGGAAAAGTGGGGGATAAGAAGATACTGGAAGTCCTGCTCCAAATCATAAGCGTGGACTACATCAGTAATAGGAGGGAAGGCTTAAGCTAGGGACCCCTCCCAGAGCTAGTCCCTAAAGCCTGATGAGGCTAACATTCCTCTTGGCGGGGATTCTTTCCAGCCCTCGCCTGATTATCTCGGGGAGAATCAACAAAAATCCTTTTTACTCCGCCGGTAGCAGCTCCTTCACTATCTCTATGCACAGGTGGAATGGGCGCTGAAACTTCAATTACCCTGCCACTAGAGAGCTGGCCGGTCACCAAATTTTTCTAGTCGGGATCCACCTTCCCAATCTGGGTGTTGACCCGAGTACCTATATGGTTAGATACAGTGATCGGGGAAACACACGGGCTCTCTCCTCGAGACGAGGATCCCTTAGATATAGTGCTCGGGGAAACATACCCCACAGTCGACAAAGTGCTTTGCATTGGGGTCTCCGTCAAGTCCATTGCATAGGGCTTGGCCAGCTTGTCCTTCTGATACTCCATAATGAAAGTATCATATATCGGTGTACCCAGCAGCTCTCTCTCACAGTCCCGCACAACATTACCGATCTTCCCATAGTTGAAGCAGAAGTTGGGAAGCTTGGAATATGTGAGCTCGATCCTAGCTAGGTCCGGAAATTTTTTGAACCGAAGAAGGAGACCCCCCCCTTAGTGGGCGCTCAATAAGGTTCCAGTAGCGCACCTTTACAGTACCTCCCCAACACATCCCTCATTGGTCACAGGGGAGGGCTACACAGATCCCCAAAGCGCCACCGATCGTCTCCCCTGTCGCCTTCTTCTGAACCAAGGGCGGGAGGCCTCGGGCATGGACCCATAGTTGTAGATGGTCTAATACCGGAACATTTCGTGCATAGGGATCCAAGTCTCCGAGCAAGAGAGGACGTCCGTCGAAGCACCAGGGCTCGTTACCCCGAACCCATTCCTGAGCTTATGTTGTCTTGAAGTAGAATCCAAACAAACCCTGGCCAAGATCCTTGACCACCAGGCCCTCCGCCAAACGGCCCTAAGCAGCAGTTATGATCCGAAGGAGCATGTCCTTCCGGGGAGGCTTTGGTGCCCACAACTTTCCCACCAACCCAAACTACTGTCATGCAATGACAACGGAGTTGACCGACGAGTATGGGACCACCACCTCCACCTCATTGTCTTCTTTAAGGGAGCAAGAAGAGATCCCGTCCTACAGCGATGTCAAAGATGCCTGAAGGTCGGACAAGACCGTCGCCGTGGGAGAAGGTGGCTCCTCCAGGGAGAGGGTCGGTCGGCCACGAGCCAACCCGACCGGTAAGGTGAGAATGAAAGGGATGAGTAGGATCCTCTCCTTGTTATGGAGCGAGCGCCCCAACCACAAAGCTGCTGCTCGGAAGCTCCTCAACCGGAGCTTTCACATGCACCGGGGTCCCGTTGAAGTGGAGGAGGGGACGATAGAGGCCCATCCTCAGGCAGGAGAGCAGGAGAAGATGGATGAGGCGGAACAGAGACTGTACTGGTCAGAGGAAGCGGAGGGAGGGATAGAGTTAGGTTACTTGCGGGAGAAGCAATCGTCTTAACCCTATTAAGTCGAACCCAACAGGGTTTCTCGACAAGGGGCGAAGAATAAGCTCCCATGGAGAAAAGCACCATGGCCGTGGAGAGGGTAATCACCGGGAGAAACACTGAGTCAGGCGAAGGTTCTGTAGGAAGCCCGACTAGAGTTTGCTTGGGCTTCCTCCTACGCCAGGCTTTCAAGGGCCGCGACACCACGGAAGAAGATAGGGTCTTCGAGAGAGATAACTGCACCGGAAACGTCATGATAGAGCCGAAAACAGGAGCAACAATAAGGTCAGCATTATCGGCGATCAAGACAGAACTAAAAAACACTATTGTCGGAGAAGACTAAACGGCTAAGACTAAGATATGCCATCGATTAGCGAGAGAGAATTAACTAGAAAATTTCAGAAGTCATTAGTGTCATATTGGTTAGTTCCGCCCCTTAGTTTGACTTTGGGATAAGCGTGTATACAATTATCATGCATTTATTTTAAACAATTTATATTTTAAGGAAGTTTTGGTTCTTGAACTTGTTCTTTTATTCTTATTATATGTTAGTTGTTATTTCACTTGATTGTGATTAGTGTATTATGCGTGTTGTCTAGTCATTTTCTGTTATATGGTTCATCGTAATAATTAAAGAATCTCAAATTAAAAACAGCGCCCCGAATACCTTTTTTAGGGTTCCATAACTATTCTTCTAGGGATTTTTCACTTCGGCCCTACCTCCCCCGTCCTCCATCACTCCTATCTCCACTACGACCTGCAATCTTACCATCGGCGTGCAACCCTCCCCCATCATTAGACTAAAGCTTCGGCCTAAGACGATCAGCCGCTCTCTTCTCTAGAGAACCCTAGGGGACTTCTTTGCTTTTCTTCTCTCTAACTACAACCATGGTAGCCATGACAGCCTCTCCCCGATTCATCCCCGTTCTCCCTGCTTCAAGACTCTTGGCCCTCCCCCGCTCGATCGCCGCTGCCCTCCTTCGGCCCGATCATCGCCGTCATCCGATGACCGAGTTCGGATCTGGCCTGCATCAACGACGGTGCGATGCTCGCCGCCATCACCCTCGGTGACGGGACCGTCTTCAAGGTGCCGGAATACTGCAACATAAGGGCCACGACGTATTTCACGTCGTCGCTTTTGTCAATCCCGACCATCCCCCTGTCGCTCGTCGGGATGGACGCCGACTCCTCCAACACCGGAGTAACGCTGACCACTCCTCAGCTGCTACTGCTCTGGATCTGAAGCAACCCTCGCCAGTCACGGCCATGCGTGGGAAGAAGGAGCAGCACAAAGTTGGTTCGGGGTGAACCACGACGAGCCCGCGAGGGACGTCGCTGAGGGACAATGAGGAAGTCCAGGTTTCACAGACGGAGGCGATTCAGCCTCCTTCGGAAAAATGAGAAGACCCGGCGGGGGTGGGAGGGTCCGTCTACGGACTATACCCACAGACCCGGGACTGCCGGTGCTGGGAGGTCTCGGGAAAACCGCACTCAGAGCACTCTATTTCCGTCTGCTTTATGAATTAGGTCGTTTTTATTTGGGTTGTATTAGCTTAGTTTACTTTTAATTTTTTCTTACCATGTCCTGTATCGTTGAAATATCGGTAAGGGGATGTCGTGAGGTATTGTCTATGATATCAAGTAGACTATTTTTATGGGTCCATGAGCGCTGGGCTTGCTACGGTCGGCCCAGACACATATCTGGAACCCAGGGCGGTTACGCTCTACCATGTATTGTTTCTTATTTGCATTAATGCACTTCCCCGGTTACCTATTTCAAAAAAAATAATATATCAAATTAAAAAAGCTCTCGGAAAACCCTCTTAGGGTTAGAAGTCTGAACCCTAATAGGGCTGCGCATCCATCGCCGTCGGCGTCACCACACCACGATTTCCATCCCGACCTGCAAGCTTCGGCTCCTCATCTCTTACTCAGCATGAAATCCGATCAACCATGGCCTCCCTACCCCCTCGTGCGGCCAACCGCTCCGTTTCATCGTCGACCCTCCGCTAGTCAACACATAGGTTGACAACTGCAGCGATCCTTCCCCCGTCGCCACCACCTGCACCACAAATCCCTCTCTGCTTCGCTGCGTGATCCAGTCTGGTACCCTCGCCCGGCGCCACCATGGCATATGTACGAACCGTATCGTATGCATGATCGCCCTCCCTATCAACCGCTCCCGCTCATCCCCGATAAGACTGGCAGGTATCATCGACCAGGCCTGATCGACCACTTACCTGGAGGACGGGCACATGATCATTGGTACACACGACCACTGCCACCTTTCGTGCATGACCCCCGCATCCGATGGGACACCGTTAGGGTTTATGGACCACCAAGGGCCACGATCAAGTGACAGACCACGAGGGTATTGCTACCGAAGAGTGTGGTCCCATCCGGGACAACGTCAAATACCACATCAAAGGTAATATCCCAAGCCGGGGTCGGTCAGGCCTCCCAATCTGAGGTGGGTGGGGGGGCGACACCGCGATCCCAGGGGAAGCAGATACATCATCCGACAACTGCTAGGGATCTAGGTCGTCGCTATAACCAGGATCACATGCTAGTGCATCTTAGAGACTTGTTGAAGTACAACCCGACAATCGCTCCCCGACCTCGAAACAAAAGAATTGAGGCAAAGGGGAATAACACGGGAGTGACGGTTTCACCCTCGTCAAACCCTAATAGGGGTATGGATTCTGAGCCACTTATGATGCACGGGGAGACGGGGGAGTCGACGGAACCGGCGGTATGCCCACACACATTGCAGCCGCAAGAAGAAGGGGTTCTTGACGATGTCAGCATTCCGAAAGAGAGAATCCAGGAGGCTTCGCTGAAGCGAGTTCAGGAACTGCAGATGGAGGGGATGGACCCTCCGCGGTAAGAACGATAGGGCCCGACGGGGGTGGGAAGATCTCTCCGGGACCTATACCCACAGACACGAGACCACCAGTGCTGGGGAGTCTCGGAAAGCCGCATTCGAAGCACTAGCCTTTTCCGTTTGGGTTTGCTGTTTATCGGTTTCATAGGTCGATTAGGTCTTTGGTTATTCTGTTTTAGGTTGTTGAGATTTCTTTCGTTTGAAATGTCAGTAAGAGTAACTCTTGAGTTTAGATCTGCTAGCGGTAGTTGACTTTTTTTTACGGATCCATGAGCGTCTGGTGGACTACGATCGACTGGGACAAATATCTGGAATTCTGGACAGTTATGCCTTAACCTGTAAGGTTACTCTTTACAGTAATATAATATCTCATATACTCATTCCAAAAAAAATCTCAAATTTGAAATTTACAAGTGTTTAGTCTGCGGATCGACTTTTTGACTCTACAAAGGAAGACCGGCCTTGCACCTGGATGCCTATCTTATGCCTACTCCGCTAATCGGTTTAACGACGTTTTTTTAATTAATAATAATGATCATGCGTCTCCAAGAAACTTGTATCCCATTGAAAATCAAGGGGCACAAGTCTACATGCAAGCCCTAGTTTCATAAGGAATAATGACAAAATCAAATAAATTTTGATATGTATTTCGAACATTGGATCTAATGGAGTATTTTGTTGTACGGAGAGAATACATTATAGGCTCCAAGTCCCAACACAGCACATGGCTGGCTGCAAGCAATGCTACCCTAATGGTTCATTTTGATAACCGCACAACTATGTCTGTATTTTTGCTTTGTTTCATTGGCGACTTGAGAGAGTTTTGACTGAATATGTAAGAAGAAGGAGGAGACAAGGAGGGCCAAGAATCACGAGGCACTATAATTTGCTTAATGTGCTTCATTTCATGTCACTCCAAACTCATCATAGACTAGCCACCTGTGCCACATAAAAAAAGAGATTCAGATTCATTCACCACCTAGAGTATCTACCATGCATACGAGAGTTAAAAGAGCATATACATCAAGGAGAGAGGGTGCTGATCCATGTGCAGCATGAAGTGGATTGTTAAAGCTAAGAGTATTCTACATAAAAAAAAAAAACAGGTACGAGGATCATCATTTGTATAAATGCTGACGAAATGATTAATAATAGTGTTGCTGAATTTATAGAATCCATATTTAAAACACTAGTTACTAAATAAATTTAAAATAAAATACATAAAATTAAGTAATAGATAAATAAATTAATTAAAATACAAAACTAATTAATACACTTGAAATTAATGAAAAATAACAAAATTAGTAAAAGATTTTTTAAAGACTTAGAAAATTACAAAAATTTTAAATAACAATTAGAAAAAATTAAAAGTTAAAAAGAATTAGAAGATAACAATTTTAAAAATAATTAGAAAATAACAATTTTAAAAATAATTAGAAAATAAGAATAATGATAATTAATATAAAAATAAATTGAAAATAAAAACGAATTAATTGAAAATATAAATAAATAATATGTATAGTTATATATATAAATAAGAATTAATAATAAAATTTTAAAAAGAAAAGAAAAAAGAAGCATTGTGCTTCTCCTTCAACATGCGTCTGATTTTTTTTTTTGCAGGCCACACATCACACAAGGACAGGCCAAGGGCGAACCTCGCACCCGCGAGGCACGAAGATGATTTCGGCTTCGTGCTCCTGCCCCAGCCTCGCGAGGCACGAGTTCGTGCCCCGGGTCCGCGCACCAACCGCCCCGCATCGATCGCACCCCGAACCCCTATCCTCATGCTTCATGCTCCTGCCCCTCTCGATGTGTATGCTCTAAGTTACATATAAATTGTTTTCAAATTTTATTACATTTTTCAAATTATTCATTTAAATGGTCAATATGTCATGATACGTTAAATTATGTAAAATCTAAAATCTTATATGAAAGATGCAACAAAAAACCAAAAAATTATAAATCAATTTAAGATTTATGTGTATGAAAAACTCTCTCGTAATTGTCGAGATCTCCTCTTTCTCGAGAAAACCCTACCCCACCTGCGGAGTCCCCTGTTTCTACCGTCGACTTGACTACCGTTAGCTCTCTCGCCGATCTTGTTCCATCACAGTCAGCCCTGGTGCAGCCCCTTTCACGTGTGCCTCTACCTCGCCCCTCTTCGGACGTGAGGCCTGCCATTAAACCAAGGCGCAAAAAAAACTCTAAGCACTCTTCAGCCGCCCCAACTCCTATCTCCCTCTCCTCCACGCTGCCTCTCCTTCCTTCAATGACTACGATGGTCGTGTCCTTCTCTCCCGGTCTGTCTAAACTTCCGAGTAAATCTCGACGGGGCCAGCCTTTAAAGAACCAAACCCTATCTTCCTCTACAAGAAACGTTAGGGTTTTGGTGAACTCAACTCCTCCGCCCTCCACCGTTTGTGAAGACCGCTCCGGTTTTTAAACGGTTTAAGTTTTTGTTCAATCTGAACGTCGAGGGTGATTTTTGGGTTTAATCTCCTTTTCCTTCAAAAAAAAAAAAAAAAGAAAAAAAGATGGTTTTTGAATCAGATTTAATTAATCATTTAAACAAAAAAAAGGGTTGGACCGGGCAGACCCGCCCAGACCCGCAGGCCCGAGCCAGACCAACCCGGCCCTGTTCTCTCGCTGTTGGGCCGTGCAGAAGCCCGTTAGTGGCCCAACTAACTCCGGCCCGCCTTTATAAGGCTGAATTCTAGGGTTTGCCTCATAACCCTCGCCCTCTTCTCGCTTCAATCCTCTGATCCTCTCTGAACCCACACCCTCCCTCTCTCCCGCTTCTCGAATCCGGCCGCCCCTCATCTTCCCTTCGACCAGCACTGCTCCGCCTCGTCTCTCTCAGTCTCTCCCTCTCCTTATCGTCTCAGTTGAAACCGGAACGCCACCGGCGTTCTTAGCCTCGACCTCTTCCCCCAACGCCACCGACCGCCACCGTCCTCTCTCTCTCTCCAACCTCTCCTGCGACAAGCCACTCTCTCCCTCTTCGTCCTTTAGAGGCCGAACACCTCCACCTCCCTCCGCTTCTTCGCGTCACCGTGCACCGCTCGTACTCGCCGGCGAAGGAGAACGCCCTCACGGCCCAACCCGACGTCTCCCGTGGCGTTCAGGCCTCCGTTACCCTTCGGAGACACCAAGCCACCGAGTCCTTTCCCTTCTTCTCCGTTCAGATCTGAGGTGAGACGAGTCGCATAGCCACGCCGTACACCGCCCAACCGCCTTTCCCTCCACGGTGAGCTTCTCTTCGTGGTGGTCGGCCGGTGTCAAAACCGAACTCCTCTCCCTTCTTTCTTTTCTCAGTTTTTATGGTTTGTTTCCGAGCATGTTCATCTCTGGGCAAATCTGACAAATCTGGACTTGAACTTTGAGCTTGAAAAAGATCAGAAAAGGAATTTGAAAAGGAAAGAGTTTTGAAAACGAAAATCAGTTTTAGTTAATAAAAGAAAAAAAAGGGATTTAAATTAAAAATGGGTTTTGAATAAGATTTATCAAAGACTGGTTTTGGACTGAATCGAACTTGGAACGGGGCAAAACGGAACGCCGAATCGGACCTCGGGATTCGTGCCACGACCCCCGTACCTCGAGAGTCGCGCCACGAAACCCGTGCCTCGAGATCTGTACATTGGGACCGTGCCTCGGTAGACGTGCACCGGTTTCGATGCTCGGGTGCTCGAAACCGATTCGCCGTAATACCGCTTTTAGCCCGCTCGAGTCTAAAAGACAAATTTTGAATTTAAAGCGAAATCGTCGTAACCTTTTAAATCAATTTGTGAAACCGGTTTTAATTGTAACTTTCTGTGTAAAGTAGAGTCCGGCTTCGAGTGAAGAGAAGGCCGGAGTTAACCCAGACGCGGACTTCGACCTAGAGGACGGTGTTGGCCCGGTCGTCAACAACTAGGAGACGCTGCTGTGGTATCGTCTTGAGGTAGGGAAGTAGCGGATACCGGTTTAATTGCAGAAAGTTACTAGTATGCATATTAGGATTAATAAAACTTGAAAGACGTTTATATCAGATAATAACCGGACGAGTCATAGTAACATGTAGGACGAGATTCACTAGTTAGCTGTTTTTATCTGCTTTCAATACTTGGGAATTTGCTGTGCTGGTAGATCGGCCATGTCGAGCCGTAGGTTGTGTGTTGTTTTGGAATTGCCTGTTATTGGTTGAGATGCTTGCCATGTGAGTCGGGGTCGTTAGGTTTAATAGACAAGATTAGTATATCCGTTGAGCATGTTGTTGTCATGTATGGGCGAGTGCGCCGTGGTTGTGTTGATCTGAACCCTTGGTTGTGTGATGGTCGGGTGAGTGATAGACCGACGTGACTGGTTGTGGTAAGATTGTTGGGCTTGGTTAGTCGTGCTTAATTATGACATTTGTAATATTATCTTGATGTGTGTCCGGGAGTTGTTTCCGGTATGGTACCTATGACCGAGGGGGTACACCGGTGTAGGGTAGTACCTAGGCCGACGGTGTGGTCCCATGTATTCGCGGTCCCCCGGGTAGTGGTTCCGGTACGATAGCCTGCATCGAGGGGGTACTCCGATGTGGGACATCTAGGCCGACGGTTACGTATTCTGCGCTTTGCTCGAAGGAGTCCCGAGAAAGTTGTTTCACCTATCCTTTGCCCGAAGGAGTTCCGGGGAAGAGGTCTAGGCCGATGGCGATTCCGGTATGACTATTTTAGATCAAGCCCCGGTTGTTTGACGGGAAGATATCTAGGCCGACGCTGTGTGTTCCGGTACGATATGAGGGTGTCGGGCTGTGAACAGCCGACCGAGTAGGGGACTGCGGTACGGGACGTGTTTGCGCTTTTACAGTTTACTTTATGTTGATGACTTGTTAATTGGTGTGCTGGTTGCTGTTTGTGCTGTTTGGGTGGTTGTGGTTATAAGTGTGGTTCGGTCTTGAGTTGAAGATTGTGGTTACGAGTTCTGCTAGAAATTAGTTGTGTACTGTACTAGTATGCCCTAATTGGACGGTTACCCTTGGTGGTGAGCGCATGCTTATAACCTTAACTACTTTTCCTACTGAGCGAAAGCTCACCCCTTACTTTGTTGGTTTTTCAGGTTTTGAGTGAATCGTGTACTAGCTGGGTGCTCGATGCTTGGGAGCTTGCGAGGGTCCTAGACTAGTAGTCTAGAGACGTACTATTCATTTTGGTTAAGCTATTTTACTGTTTTTTTTACCAAGTGTAGACTCGTGGCATTGTAAAGGTTTTAAAATTTTGAATTGGAGACTCGTTGGCTTTATTTTCGATTAAAATTATTACTGTTTTAGTTCACGTCTCGAGTCCGGTCAAAACCGGATTTGGAGCGTGACACCGTTGACTCGAAATCCCCGTCGTCCGCTCTCGCGGCTTGAAGACTCTACCGCCTCCTGTGACTGTCCCTGCTCTTCAACCACCGGCGGAACCAACTATCCCCATCACCGCCTCATATCAGCTTGCTGCTTCCTCGACTCTCTCCATCGCTGCGCCGCCTATGACGACACCCGCAATCAACCTGCTACCCCCACTGGTCCGGGACCATCTTAAAGGGAAAGCCACAATGTTTTAATATAGAAGGCTGGAACCATAGAGGACGGAGTTGGATGCTCTCTATGAGGGGGTCTGGGTTCCCAAAACCATTCGTGTCCCTGTGATCCCGCCGCTGCTCACGCCACTGTCGGGGATGGTTCACCGTCACAGAACTTTCAGAACCAAGGAAGCCGATATGCTTAACCTTCAGTATGGTCTCTCGGATTGCTCTTTAGAGGAAGAGGAGGATGTAGAGGTGATGGTACCGTATACTCCGGTGAGTCCACCTGTTCTGGCTAGGCAACAATTTGCCATGATGGGCAAATTGTGGACATCCAAGCCGCCCCGGAAGGAGGTTCTCCTTCGGATCATCACCAAGGCATGGGGAAAATCGACTGAGGGACTGGTGATCAAGGACATCAGACCATGTATCTTTGGGTTTTACTTCGAGACGAAGAAGACCCGGGCATGGGTTCGAGATAGCGAGACATGGTGCTTCGATGCGAGACTACTACTGTTGGGTGACCTGGACCCGATGTCCAGAGAGCCTCCCACCCTGGATAGGATCCAATTATGGGTACACGCCCATGGCCTCCCTCCCTTTGTACGTACCTAAACCATAGGAGAAACGTTTGGCGCGACGCTGGAGCTTTGTGTTCATGTCCCGTGCGACCAATGGGGTACATGCTAGGGAGGAACGATGAAGGTCCATTTTTGACACTTGGTGGAACGCCCTCTACGCCGTCAGCTGCTACTTTGATTTTAGGAGTTTCCTGACACGGTTGTGTCCCCCTCACTTATACAAAATTGCATGTGTTTTGCTTTAACTGTAGCATGATTGGCCACATGGCGAAGGAGTGTGACCGGGAGGTGGTGGGTACCCATCGGTTTGATCTGTCTATCTTGGAATACCAAAACGATCGTCAGGCCAAGCTTTACGCGATAGATTGGGACAGTCCGACACCCCATATAGGGGTCCGGTAGTATCCCCATATACTACACCTAACGGTCAAGGCCCTCGGAGCATCCCTTAGACCCGCTCGGTCAATCTAGGCTGAAAGAACTTGGTGATCGGACAACTCCCTAGTAGCAGGATAGTCCCTACACCAAACCTGCTTGGGCATAGAGATAGAGATAGACTTGGAGCTGGAGTTGAGTCTAGAGCTAAGGCAGCAGCTGGGAGTAAAGAGGGATTCCATTGAGGAACCTCGGGATGATCAGGATAGGACGGGGAAGCAGCCCCACATGGAGGAATGATAGCTCTCCCAGACTTCAGGGAGTGGATCTGGAGGGTCCCTGGTGTAAGCCTTGTCTCCTACTATTGATGCAGTCATTGCTCGATATTTGGAGAAGGACTTCCAGTATCATCTTCTCACCCCTACCCTTCCTTCCTACCTATATGGCGCTTTAAATACCGTTTGTGATGGTTATACTATTTCAAACAACTCTGAACCCTGTGTTCTATGTCTGTTCTTTCCCAGTGGTTAGGGAGCATGTTCCCTAACGCACATCTATGTAGAGAATTTCTAATTTAACAAAATTGCACCTTTTAGTAAAAA
Organism: Erodium maritimum; assembly: GCA_963921825.1. NCBI lineage: Eukaryota > Viridiplantae > Streptophyta > Magnoliopsida > Geraniales > Geraniaceae > Erodium > Erodium maritimum. The sequence goes on from OY997594.1 coordinate 17,700,873, forward strand.
AAAAATACAAAACTTTATAACCGGATAAAACAATAACAAAATTGTGAATGATTTTATTTCAAGTAAACGATTCAATGACGAAATTCAAATTATGGTGAACTATAAATATCAATTACAAATAAACTAGCCCTCGAACGATCTGAAATAGTTAACCCACAACTTATCGAGAATGGTGTTGTGTTTGTTTCTTTCGTCCACGATCATGTGGGAAGTGGCCTTCGCCACACAAATTATACAAAAGGTACGCAAGGGGCCAAAGAGGGTAGAATCTTTTTGAAGGGACAAAGAAGCACATTTAACAAGTTGTGGGGTTACGTGTGTCTTATTGTATATTTGTTTTCTTGTTGTGTTTTTCTGGAAAAAGTTTTACATACCCCCCCCCCCTTCACAACCACAACAGACGAGAAACCTAAAAAACGTAGAAAATATAGAAATATCAAATCTAGTTCGAAAAAAAGAAAGAGAACAAGATACACTACAAAAGAAAGAAGAAGAAACGAAATAACTAAATAGAATCATGGATTCTATTGAATCAAGAAATAGGTCTGATTGTCCATCTTTTTGATAGAATAAGTTCAAAATCTTCATTAGCAAAATTTCTTGATACTTTGTCATCTTCATCTCTAACATCATCTTGGAGATCTTGAGCAAAGCTTAGTTAGATACGTCAGGTATGATAAATCCTTTCCTTTTATCCGGCTTATAGCCTATTGAACGACTCGAGGCAGGTGTGGAAGATGAGCTCGTCCGACTAGGACTCCCAACTTCAGGGTGTTCCTAGAGGTGGTACAATGGACAAACATGGTGGATGATGAATATGATCTAGATTCATTTATCCCCATTCACTTGGAAAATGCTTGAGGACCTACAAGGTATAAGGTTGTCCAACCGCTCTACTTTGAGTCGTCTTTCATTAGCTTCCAATATTGATTCTTGGGAAAATATCTTTAAGTTTGTGTTTTGTAATCTTCCCCAGTCTCTTTCACTCAACCCCTTTCACCATTTGTTCATCCGACTCATCATTTCTTCAATCCCGACCAACCTTTGCAGTTGAATAAATCGATCTCTTTATTCCCCCTTTAGGAATGATCTTTCATTTTCTTCATGTTATGACGTGGAATGACGGCCAAATTTAATTGTTGAAGTCTAATCCAAAATAGAAGACATCTCAATAAGCAATTCCTTACGATGTCAACTATAGGGCCGATCGAATAATCAAGACATGTTCTTGCAAGTTGATACTCTTCCTCGTCGGTCCAAATGATTTTGATATGAGGATTAACGAGAGTGAAAGATGGCGGAAACAACACATATCAGGTACAATGGAGCTCACGACGTGCTTAATTCACCTTGGGACACGCGTGTTAAAGCGCGCTTGGAAATGTAATGGGTGAAACACGTACAAGGATAACATTAAGGTGAAGGTACGTGTTCATCCTTGGTCTCTTTTTCCTTCGCCAGTTCTTCTTCCTTAGGTAGTGGTTCTCTAATTCCCTAAACTAGAGAAAATGATAAACCGACCATCTCAAAATTAGAAGCACCAAATTGATGTGATCGGAGGCGCTTAAACGTTGGGAGTAAGATGTTTAATATGAGGGTGTTTGAGAGTCTAGAACTTTAGATTCGAATATATAATCAAATGGTGAAAGGAACTGAAGTCGTCAAACATTATTGCATGCGAATGAATTGGGTAAAGAGTGTTTAGCGTGTGTAAGTTGAAGAAAATTGAGGAAGTATTACTAAAAATGGAAATAAATAATTGTTGGTCCTAACGGCTATTTTTCAATGAAGAACATGTTGACTCTCGCAACTCAAATCATCGAAGAGCAGGCGAATACATGGACCAAACATCATTCGACTGAAATCATCGAAAAATTGATAACCATGAGTTGATGATTGGATCATCATTTCTCTAAGTGAACTACATGTTAATCGACGACTTGGATGAATTCTTTAACTAAATCGCCCTCATTTCTTACCACGTCATGGATGCTTTTCATGTATTATCTTAAAGTATTGTCTATAATATTGATTTTTTTGATTAATTGAAGGGTTAATTACGTTGACCTATCTCGAATTATTGACGTTTAACGGATAAATACCCCAAAAAAAATTTGTAACAAAAACTTACCCCGAACTAACACTTTGTAACAACATCCAACCTTCCATCCATTTACTCTTCACTATTCTGAAATATCGAAATTACCCTTATCTCTCCAACCCTAAATCCAACTCCAACCCTAACTTCCTCTCCGACCCTAAATCCACATTTTTTTATGTATGGTTTTCAATTATAAATTAAACTATTTAAAAAAAGAATTATTAAAATAAATTTAAAAATACAATTATTTTGAAAAAAGTATTTTTATTTTTATATCAAATTTTAATATTATATATATGTATGTATATAAATATATTTTAGGTTTCAGTTTCTGAGAGTAAAATGAATCCCCAACAACCCATCTCTTTCTCTTCTTTTTGCTCGATGTTGCTACCAAGTTACAATAATTTTTGTAAGATCGTTTCTTGATCATAAGTCAAGGTTGGTCCTGCTCAGGTCAAGGTCTGCAGTCCGGCCAAGTTGAAGAAATTGGCGGCACCCCGTCCAAGAAAGCTTCACACAGATGCGACTTAGAAGCAAAGAGGTTTTGGCGTTGAGTCCTCTTCTCCTGATTCAGTCACTTCAGTGAAGGGTAATCGAACAACGACTTCATACTCACTGGCTGTAGTGACGAGGACTAATTGTCGGAGCCGATGAAGGAAGAAGGCTAGTATTCAAGAGGACGAGGTCTTTGTGAGAAATCTCCCGTTCGAGTCATCAGAAGAATGGGGTTGAAACGTATTCAGATCATTTGGTAATATCGTGTATGCATCCGTCCTCAAGCAACCGAACCATAATGGTTGCTATTTTGGATTCATTTGTTTTGAATAAAAAATTGAGGCTACTCAGGCTATAAAGGGGTTGGATGGTTTCAAATTTAATGACCATATTTTATTCGTCATGTCGCTCGACATCAGAGGCAAAAGGTAGCCAGTCCACATCGTTTGTCTGTTAGGAATGGAAAACAGAGCCTGTGTCACGCCCCAAATCCGATTTTGGCCGGACTCGAGACGTGACATGAATTGACAATAAAATAATAACAAAATAATAATAAAACCGATTACATACTCAAGGGGTTCCGATAAAATACTCGAATAACATGTTCCAAATCATAAATAGGAGTCAAGCTCTAAATAGAGTATGAAAAAAATGCGGTTCATTACAAATGACCCATGACGTCTCTAATACCCAAACTATCCAGACGCTCACGAGCCTCGTGTCCACTAATCATCAAGCATGCCTGTACAAACAATAGATAAAACAACAGGGGGTGAGCTTACGCTCAGTAGGGAAAATCATAAACAGTTTAACCTCCAATGTAGTAATAAAACTGCTTTAGCACGGCGACACATATTGCAATTAATACTTTTAATCAAAATGATGCTATAAGATAGGCAAGATAAGAACAATATCACATTCTTAAAGATAACGGTAACTTTCAAGAGAATAAGTGAAAAGCGCTGTAAAGATTCGATAACTACTAAAATGGGATCAAGTGAATGTCACACCAACAGTTCAAATCCTCAATACTTCGATCCGCGAATAGGTTCTTGTGTCATATCGGATCCCATACTCCGATCCACAAGAGTATTCGTGTCATATCAGATTTTCCCTTGGTCCAGAGGAGGCACATACATCGGGTTACCGGTAACCTCCCTGAGGGACACATATCGTCGGGATTCTCGGAAATGCCCCCAAAGGACCACATGTCAACGGGAACCAAGGTAATACTCCCGCATGACGCATACACTCGGGTGAAACAATAAGTAACCGTTCCCCGCAGCGTAAACCATCCAATTTGCCCCGCAGGGTCCACCAATCAATATCCCGCAGGATTAACCAACCAATGCCCCGCAGGGTCCACCAATCAATATCCCGCAGGATTAACCAACTAATGCCCCGCAGAGCCCACAACCAATATCCCGCAGGATTAACCAACCAATGCCCCGCAGGGTCCACAACCAATATCCCGCAGGATCAATCAACCAATGCCCCGTAGGGTCTACCAATTAATATCCCGCAGGATTAACCAAACAACGCCCCGCAGGGTCCACAATGAATATCCCGCAGGATCAACACACACAAGAGACCAACATGTCAACACATCGTGCAATCAAACTTAGAAGTCCACAGATTCACCAATACACACCACAACGGATTCATACCCACAATCACACTTACCAGTATACTTACCAACCACGTTCCATCGGTCTATCACTCACCCGATCATACCCTTTTGTACAATCAATTACACTCAATCATTCATGCAGTCATTCAATCATACAATCTTCCAAGCATTCATTCAATCATTCATGCATACAATTTATCTAATTTCGTTAGACTCTTAATTTATCCTGAAGACTAAGCAAGCAAAGTATGTGAGGCAACCACAAACAATCCTATGGCTCATCTCGGCTTTTCTACCAGTAAAGCAATTTCCTAAGTATTGAAAGCAAGTTAAACTAGTTATTCACATCCTATGCATGCATACTAGACACGTCTGATTATTAGTAATTGAAATACGATTATTCTAGTTGTTCGCATCCTATATGCAATCTAGGACCTTTCCAATTTTATTAACCTAATAGGCATACTAAAGCGTTATTTAAACGAAGAGTTTAGTACTTTCCCTACCTCAAGGTCTTCCTCTAATAATACTCCTAGCTGCTGACGACCGGGCCAACTCCATCTTCTCGGGCAAAATCCAAGCTCTCGGGCGAAGTCCAGTCTGGGTTTGACAGATAAAATGTCCAATCAGTCCCGGTATTTGTCCAAAGGTCCTTTGAATTGTCTAATTAGTCCTTTAATCGTCCAACTTAAATTAATTAAATCAGTTAATTAATCTGACTTTAAAAAGATTTTCTTTAAAATCGGGTTGACCCGGATCCGAGCCCGAACCCGACCCAGATTCAGACCCAACCCAGATCCAGAACCCAGGACCCGGTTCTGGCCCGGACCCAGCCTAAGGTACGGCCCGAGACCAGCCTGAGCTCAAGGCCCAAAGTCCGAAGGCCCGATGGTCTGCCTTTTGGCCCAAAATCCCGTCGTGATCCAGGCCCGTCTCGTGCGTCCAGGCCCAACTATCTCGGGCCCAAACTTCAGGTCCTGGTTCGAGTCCGAGCTCGAAGGACGCTCCGGCAAAGTTCGTGTGTTCCGGCCGTCGTCTCCGATAGCGACGATGCCAGAACCCAGCGAGGAGTGCCGGCGAAGCTCGGGAAGGGACGACGGAGCTCAGGCCGTGGTTGGACGAGGTCGAGGGTGTCAGACACGGCGTCAGGAACCGAGCTCCATCTCATATCTAGGGTTTACGAGGTCGCCGGCGACGGAACCTCTCGAAATCGGGTTAATCGAGTTCGTCCCGAAGGGGTTCAGACCAAGAGAGGACGGGGAAGAAGGTCATGAGCTTAAGAGAGCTCGATTCGAGCTCGGAGAGGGCGAACCGACCGTAAACCTCCGACGTCCTCTCGATTCTCACGCGGCGGCTTTTGGGTGAGCTCAAAAGGTGAAGGAGAAGTTGTAGGTGAGGGTGAGGTGACTGGAGAAGGTGACGAAAGAGGGCGATGGTGATCGGAGAGGGAACGGACGACGTTGGTGTTCGGAAACGCAGAGAGGGAGAGGCGCTTCGAGGGAGACGATGAACAGTGCTCCAGATTTATGGTTCTGCACGTTTTAACGCAGCACACTCGGGCTCAGAGTGTTTCATGGGCCAGTTCCTCATGCGACCCGTTTAACTCGCTGATTGGGCCCGAACCGGCCCAATCCCCAGCCCAGTCTGAATTCCCCCTTTTTCTCTTCTCCTTTTTTTTTTGAATTTTCTTCTTAAACCAAAACTTGCTTGCAAAACTTACCCCCAAAGTTTAGAAATGCAGAAAACTACCCTTTTTAAAACAAGTGGGCTTTACAGCTTGTGTTCTATATTTGTTACCTGAAATAGAGCCTCCAATCGGGGGTTGTGAAAAAGCGACCATATGGGGGAAAAGAGACTGGGATTTTCACATAGTTGTAGACTACCAACGAAGATCACCAGCATTGTCACACAGTTGCAAGTTTTCCTCGACGGCGAATATCATCGACATTGGTGAGGGTTCATTTCAGATTCCCTCCGAGAAATTCAAGGATAGAATCTAGGTGCCACTAGGTTCAAATCCTAAGAATAACGCTCATGATTTCGTAAGGTCCGATCTGGAGATGACTATGTGTCGAATCATGCTTTTAAAGTGCATCAAGACACGATCATCAAGCAATATAGAAGACGGTTAAGTACTTGTCGATCCCACAGGGAGTAGAGGTATCACTAGTATTTTGCTAAAACCTAAGAACGTGGGTTGTCACTTCCACATCCCCGAAGGAAAAATAAAGGGCAAAAAAGTAAAATGGTTGTTTAAGTTTTAGAAAGCAAGAAAAATCTATATCTACGCTACCACCTAAGACACATAGCATTTGATTCAAACAAAGAGTCAGTAAAAACAATAATGATTTCCTTATGGTCTTAGAACACTTAAGTTCCTATGTATGCGGTATCATGAAATCAACCACATACTAGTCACGTGGAGATGGCTCAAGACTATTTCGCGGACCGATGTGTGAACCACCAACATCGAAAGCAGTAATAAAAAGGTGTAGTCCTATGATCTTGAGTAAATCTTGATCAATCCTCGAACAAGAAATGACAACAACAAATGCGTGTCATTCTCGCTAACAACTAACACAAGTAGAGATAGCTACACCACTCGGCGAATCTACTCAACGACGCCTAATTCATTTCTTAATTCCCGAATGCTATCAATAAAAATGAACATTGAAAATCAAGTAGAACTCTATAGAGTATCGAATCACGATACTCTGATAATGCACAAGCCTGAGTGGACTCTAAATAAACTGGCGAATCTACTTAGCTACGCATAGTTCAATCAACCTAACGAACGAATGCATCAATCATCAAGGACAACTATATAGAGCATCGAATCACGAATCTATGGTAATACAGAAGCATAAGTAAACTCTAAATCATGGAAGAATCTACTTAGTTACACCTAGTTAACTTCTTGAAAACCGAACACCAATGATGAAGATGAGTTCGGTAATCAAGTAGAAATATGTACAACATCGAATCACGATATTCTGGTAATACACAAGCATAAGTAAATTCTATACAAGTGAAATATCGTCTCACAATAGATCGAATCATGGATCTCTCTAAACATCAATCTACATAGCGCACACAACAATCATGGGAAAATCTCTAAATCGTTCGATTGACTTGAAACACACAAGAGAATCGAGAAGACACATCCTAGCATATTTTTATCTCGTCAATAGGAAATCATTAGATAAGTTCACTTAATGGATAAAGTTTTCATTTTTACCAACTCTAACCTAGAACTTGATATACACCCAAAAGATGAAATAGATAGCACATGAAATCGGGGTTTAAAATCATGAAAGTTTGAACATAAAGTAGGATAATCATGCTTGAACATCGACTAGCTTAAATATAGATAAGAACCCATACAAGCAAGTGGATGCTACTTAAGCTAAAAGATCAAATCATGCAAATAACATCACCAACATCAAATTAACCATAAAACCATGCATCAACTAAAATGAACTCAACATTTACACAATACCCATGACCAAGGATTCAAATCCAAGTTCATAGAAGCTAAATCCTACTCAAACATTTCAAATAACCTAAACTAGAGAAGAATATAGATTAGAACCATGATTAGGTTGAGAAAACCAATCAAAAACTCATCTAGCTTGCAAACCCACCATCTCCAACTCCCCACAGCTTCAACACATGAAAATGAAGAAGTTGGAAATGGTGGGAGTGTCATGCAAGCTTGAAACCTCATTGGGTCGTCAAAACTACGATCTCAAGTGGTAGAAATTTGCTCCAAGAGGAAGAACAATCAAGGAGCTTGAGAGAGAAGGAAGAACAACAAAATAGAAGTGCTGAAAATTTAATTTGAGTATGTAAAATCTGATGTTTAATTAATTTACCATTCCACATATATATAGAACAATCGGAAAAAGAAAAAGAAAAAGAAAAATGGATTCTGCTACTGTTCTCGAAAGCTGGACGAAGGAGGGGTGAAGCTGAGCAGGCGGAGCTGATCCTTTGTGGGAAGGAGCTGTGGAAACACTACGCTCTCGTTGTGTGAGGCGTGGGATCTGATTTGGGACGATATGGTCAACTGTTGACCTACTCAACGTCTCCTGTATAGGGGATAGGTGGCTCATATCTGCGGGCGCACACGTGCGCTTCGTCGCAGCGGATCTGGAAGGATAGGAAAAAAAATGTGGCCTAATAAGCACACGTCACATGTCCTTCTCTCTACTGCAACCTTTTTCGATTTTCAATTTTAAACTTTTGTCACTCATTCCTGCTTCGTTAGGCCTCCGATCGACCTCATTCTTGCGCCAAAATTTATCTTTTTTCGCGACCTACAAAACAAGATCAATCATGAATATTTTTGGAAAAAAAAAATATCGACAAAGAACGAGATTTTGCGCAATTATTTAAAAACGTTAAAAATGTAAAAACGAGGAAAAAACAAGACAAAAATGTAGGGAAAATAGTCTAATTAAGTAGGACACATTTACGCTCTTCATTGGTCCCGCACACAATTCGGACGTGGTTCAAGCCAATCAGCCATTTAGTATCGGAGTAGTTTGTTTTGTGTGAAGGATGAGTGTTTTGCATCACAAATGGAGGTTCAAATGGGATCCAAGGATATCATCCTCGGTGTGAACCTTCTGGTTAAAGACCTTCCGAACGTGTCTTATGGAGTGCTAGATCAGTTACAGTCTTTCGATGAATGGGTGGAGGCAGTCCTCAAGCCAAAGGCCAGTAAGGGATAATCGAAGTCCAATTCGGTGCCTCCTCTTGATGTCCCTCATAGTCATAATACCAAGTCCAAGACTTGGTCTCTCAAGTCTTATCGGAAAAATAAGGCTCTCAGCGCTCTACACCAGACTTCTGATGTCAAGTGGTTTGAGGAAGTGTAGACCTTGTTTTCCGACCTGTGGTTCCTTTGTCCGAGAAATATTTTTCAGGACTTTCTAGTCTTATGGTTAGGGGATTCTCCCGTGTGAAGCTCAATTAGATCGAGCTTTTATGTAACATTTCTGTTTTGGATATTTTCTACTTCAAAAAGTCTCTCTTAGATAAATATTTTGCGCTTATATAAAAAAGGTTTCATGTTCTGAGCCTATACTTCTCTTTTTTTCATCTACTTCTCCTATGGGCGAGCACAGGGCGGCGGCGTTAGCGAGGAGACCACGACGACGAGATACGAGAAGTACTTGCGGCGAGGAACGTCCACTGGTTGTTCAACATATATATTTATTACGATTTACATCTTCTTTGCATGTTCCTCATCTTCTCGCGTTGCTCGAAAAATCAGTCGTGAAGTCATACTTGTAGCTCGGGAAGCTCGGCCTCGACGACCTTGGGCTCCTCCGGTCTCATAAACCCCTTTCCACCGTGCCGGAATCAGACCCAGATTCAGATCTTCTAGGTCCTTCTCTCTCTCCACTGCCTTTAGTTTTCTTATGACGAGCCATGGTTTCTTACTGAGAGAAAAAATTTATTTTGGGTGGGTAAAAAGAAGTCAGATTAGGAGAAAATGAGATGGGTTAGTGTTCAGCTATGGTATTTTGTGTTGCAATTATGTTCAATCTAGAACATTAGTTAAGCTTTTAATGTTTTGAAGGTTATATTATAAATAAAAAGTAGATGGGTTTAAAGCATCAATCTTGAGTAGTTGATTATTGCTTGCTGTCTATGCTCGGGGGATTTTGAATTTAGTGCTAAACTTTGGTCTCTATTAGTGTTCTTGGTGTTGTTATAAAGAATACCAATCTTGTATTTTTCATTTTATTTGAAATGTTATTTATGAAGATTTTACTTTATATTTTTCTATGAAAATAATGAAAAAAAGAATAAAGGAAAATAAAGAAGAAATAAATAAATTAGTAAAAATTAACTAAAAAAATAATGATTAATAAAGAAGTTAATAAAAATGATAAATAAACTTATTTATGAACTCATTAAATTAAAGAATATTAATAAATATTTGAAAAACGATAATTCATTTATTGTTACTTAATTTAAAAAAATAGTGTTTGAATAGTATGAGGATGTAAATTTGGATGATAGTGAAGGGTAATTTTTGACATTTCACAAAAAATGGATGGTGTTGTTACATCTGGGTTGGTCATGTTTGTGTCAAGCAAGATGTTGTCAGATATGTCGCCTAACATCTTGTGTGTGCCCGGTAGCGAAGATAGAAGTAAATGTCATCTAAGATGTCATATCCGGTGCTGTGCGTATCCGTATATCCGGTACTAAGTATATATGTGCTTATCCGGTGCTGTAGATTTGTTTCCTAGTTAGAAGATACCTCTCTAACAGATATCTGCTCTATTAAGGAAACTCTCTATCACAAGGGAACACAGAGATTTTCCCTGATCATGACTCTAAGGCATAAGAAACTCTAGGAGGCATGATACAAGGAAGGATCCGATCTTTAAAAGTCAAAGGATCCTTCGTGAGCTCGGTTTGTCTTTTGATCGCATTTCTAACTATCTGTCGATCATTACTTGTCGTCGGTCAGGACTATTTGTTCGTTACTCTCTATTGATAATTTCAGGGATCCTAAACGTGTTGGACTAGCGTGTTGGGAGACTGAATGAAGTGAACAAAGCAGAACATTGATGTGCTTGCTCTCGTTTCGTAAATGAATAGAGATTGAAGTTGTGTTCTCGTGATTGAAGTGTCACGATCAACCTTTAGTGAACTAAGGGTTAATCCGAGACGGTAAGGGCTCGTGGAGTGGAATCAAGAGTGGCTCTTGAATCCAGAGGGTTAATCAGATAGGTTTGCACTTATAACAGTAGCAGAAGTTTGATATGGAGGATTCAAATTTGTATGTTTTGACTGATTCCGTGATAGTGAAACCTTTCCACTGGAAAAGTGCCCCAAACGTAGGTGATGATGCACTGAACTGGGTAACCAACTTGATTGTCTTTGTGTGTTTGATTTTTTTACACATTATTTCCATTCTATAATAACGCAAGATGTCAATTAACAAGTCATAATATCTTGGTTGACATCTTGCTTCTGCACATGACTAGAATTTCAAATGGATGATTGGATGTTGTTACGAAGTGTTATTCGGGGTATGTTTTCATTACGAAAAAAGTTTAGGGTATTTATCTGTTAAACGTCAATTGCTCGGGATAGGTCAACGTAATTAACCTTAATTGAATTTTAACATAATATATGAATTTGGTGGTCTTTAGGTGACAAGCTCCACTACTTCTATATTTCGTCTATTAGATTATTAGTTTATTAACTTTTTGAGATAACAAAAACGAGCTATTTTATTAATAACTCGGCTGCAAAGTACCAAATACCTCTTAGAATTCAGAATACAGTCATCGACCTCCGCCATAAGTAGGTGTACCAATGTCAAGGCAATAGTAATTGAGCCTACTTTTCGTCTAGGCGATAGAGAGATAAAGTGTGCACATATGTGAAAACAAGAAACTAAATGTCCTGGTAGGTAGCTATCTTGATACACTAGGACAAGTTAGGATGCCCCACCTTGTGCAGGGATGATAGAGTGACTAGGGTGTGGCCGATATAGGGCGATCCTCTAAGGCTCTGCCTTATATCGGCCCATATGCCTCATATCTCATGGCGAGACTGTTTTGTAAACTTATTCTGGATATCCAGACCCATTTTTTCCTCCTGAGATTCTACGGGTAGACTCTACTCTATTTAGCCAAAAACCTTTTTCTTCATCCAAACGCTCAAGGCATGGGCTTGTTGTCTTTCTCGCATGACCAAATCTTTCAGTTTTTCACTTTCTTGGGCTTAGACCAGTTGGTAGTGCCCATGACTACTTTGTGACCAGGGTTGGGAACTAACCCCTTTGGGACCCCGAGTGGTGGTAGTAGGAGTGCCCGAGTGTGATGGTAGGAGTAAAGGATTTAGAGGAAGAGGCATCACACGGATCTCCAGGCCCATGTTAGCCATGGCATGGACTATGTGAATTAAGGTGTCTCCGTCGCCTAATCCACCACAAAGTCCATTTGTAGCATATTCTATGGGAATATCCATCGAATCTTGATCGGAGGTAGTGTTAATAAGCAAGACATCAAACCTTAACTCTTGTCTCCACAACAACCGAAGTTCATGCCTGGAAGGCCAACACCAGTAGGGTTGGGAGGGCTAGGAACCTGGAGGAATTGTGCTGGTGGCCAGACACATCAGAACAAGGGACAGTTTTGCATGATTTGAAGCCAACCACGAGGACAAGGAGCTTCAGCGGGTAGTACGTCCCAGATGGTCCAAAGGAAGTACTTAGTATCATGTCTCATTTGGGACCTAAAGGAAGCATCGAAGCAGTGGGTATCAAGGGTGACCTCAGAAGAACAACCATACAACTCCAAAAGACGTGTCCTAATGGTCATAGCGGAGACAAATGTTCGACCACCATTCATATTGGAGGCTGACACGGGTCGGTTCGATATAGCCCTCAAATGCATCCAGAGTGTTTGTTGTAGTGACTGGAGGACATCGAGTTGGACACGAACTTGGAGGTACGGGCCCCAAGCCCAAGTGCGATAATCTTCTTCGGTCAGCATGGTAGATCCTAATACTACCACAATCATTCTCTTATTTGGGTCGTTCATGCCTAGACGGGAAGGTTGTAAGCCCGTACGAAGATCTGCATGTGTTGGAAAACGAAAGCTTTCAGTTGCATTCGGGGGATTATATCGATGAAGAGGATAAACATACCATGAAACATCCATGGTTCGATGCCCCGAATGAGATCTACCACTACCTATGTCGGGAATAAAAATTCATTGACATCTTCTAGGTGGAAGCTATGATGCAACATAACGCCTTTATGGTTAGGGATGACAAAAAAAACCCGCCCCCGATGGGGACACGATATCCCTGCCCCGCGTGGAACGGGTTCGGGGTGGGGATTTTTTAAGTGGTGTGGGGTACGAGGAATTAAACAGGGACTTTGACGGGGACGGGACATAGCGGGGTAAGAAATCCCTATCTCGCGAAGAACCCCGCCTCGTGCCCCGCACTGTTATTTTATAATAAAAATATGATGATGCTAATAATAATAATAATAATAATAATAATAATAATAATAATAATAATAATAATAGTGATTTCAAGATTTAATATATCCCCATAATAATATATGTTATAATAATAGACACATGACATGTATATAATATATACATAATAGATTATTAATATGTCTATTTCAAGATTTAATATATCAATATGAATATAAAATATTAATGATACAATATGCTTATTAATAATTTTTGTTGGAGGGTTTTGAGAGCTCTGTCGTCGCCTACACCTCCATGGCTATAACTATGGTAATTGTCATAACTTATGCCATGGTTCTTCTTATATCTTCCTCCCAACCTCCCCTTTGCACTTTCCCTTTGGATCCTGCGAAGTTTTTTTTTCTGCTAGGGTTTCTTTCAAGCCGTCTCTAGTCACCGTGATGTTGGCCGTCTCCCACCACCAACGGAGCATCTCCCGATATGTTTCGGTCTCTTCTTTGCCCCTAGGGTTTCCGTCTTTATAGTCGCCGTCCCTGATGCTGCCGCGGTCGTCCTTCAAGTCGTCGCCGCCCCTACTATTGTCGCCGCCTCTGACGCCGCCGACGTCTCTGATGTCGTCGCCATCCCTAGAGACGCCCCTGAAGTTACAGCAACCGACTCCGCCGCAATCGTCGCGTCCTTCTCCTTGGCCTCCACCGCCCCGTCCCTTTTCATGATTATGGACCTGGCTAATCGAAAGGGTCTCGTTTATTTTGCTTGAGTTTTTCTTTGTAGGATCAATGCCTATTGATCAGAGAATCAAGGATTTCTCCAAAGAGGGGCGCATCAGGGACTGGCCCGACCAAGACGATTCTTTGCCTCCCACTATCACCATTACTGTTGAGGTCCCCCAGGATCTCCGGTACCCCCTATCCCGGTCGAAATTCTGTCTTTGCCCATGAGGCATCACAATACCGTTTGTGACGGTTATGGTACTAAAACGATCGGAGAACCAATGTTCATCCATTCTGACCTTCTCTCAATGGTCGAGGAGCCTGCTCCTCGACGCACATTAATGTAATTCGCCTTTGATTAATGATATTGCACCTTTCGATAAAAAAATTATTGGTGATAACCATGTATTTTTTTTTATAGTTTTTGACTTTTTGGTGATTGATACATTGTAGAGTTTTTGATGATTCATAATTTTATACGGTTAAAAGGGTTTGTTGTGTACTTGGTGAATTGGGATGACATTTCGATGCTGATGTTTTGTGGGTATGATTTTTATATTGATTGTAATTGTATAGGGTAAATAAATGTAAAACCAAATAAAACTGCTAACATAATGTTATTTTTCATTATTGTGATATTAAAATGTGCATTATTTCGGATGATAAGAATGGGGCGGGAACGAGGTATTGAATAAAATCCACTACAGGGTGAGAACGAGATGGGGAATAAAATCCTTGTACCCCGCGGGGCAAGAACGGGGCGGGGTCAACACGGGGCGGGACATGGACGAGGCATGGGACGGGGATGGAGAACGGGGTCACCGACCCATTGTCATCCTTACTTATGGTTATACAATTTAAGGGAGAACAACCAGCCCGCGGAGCATGGCAGAACTAACTATCATTCATCGTCGGGACAGTCGACGTCGGTATGACAATGATGTTTGTAAGAACCGCCCCCGGTTGATCCCGGTCGAACCGGTGATTTTTGGCAAAAGTTGACTTTTTGCCAGAAAGTAAACTGATGACTCCGAGAGTCATTCGGGACCTTTTCGGGACCCAAAAATCTTAGCCATCATTACGGTTAGCTTAGTTGGGTCGTTTCCTTTCAAACGGCTGTATTTGTGAAAAAGTCAACCCGGGGTCAATTTTCGGTCAAATCAAGGGTCTTAAGGATTTAATTTAGGGTAAATTACAAATACATACCCCATACTTTACACGATTAACCGATACCTACCTCAATCTTTTTTTATAACCAATACATACTCAATTGTTACCGAAATATAACAGATAGCCCATGTCCGTCCAACTCTGTTAGTCATATTTTGTTAAATGACGAAAACACCCTCGGTCAACATTAGTAATTACACATTAGTCCTCTCTATAACCTATCTTCTCACCCTCTTCTCTCTCTAACTCTCTTCTCTCTCTCTCTATCTGTCACTCTCTATCTCTCACTCTCTTCTCTCTCTATCTCACTTCCAATTCTCAGGCGAGCTTCATCTAGCCGGTGACCTCGTCGTTGTGGTTCGAGTCGGCGAGTGCGGGAAGACGAGTAGACTACGCCGTTGTTCGTGCTCGAGCTCAGATCCGACGACCATGGCTGGACAGATCTGAGAGCACGAGCACGCCAAGGTCCATGATTGAACAGATCTTAGAGTTTGGGCTCTTCTGATCTAGCCGTAGAAGACGACGAGAAAAATGAATCCACCACCACAACCACGTCCAGGCGTCCACACGCCACGAGAACCACCTTCCCTCTCCGGATCTGACCATGCCGTGATGGATCTGTTCAGATCTCCAGCTGAATCGATGAGGTACGACCAACCTCGAGCCATCCGAGCACTGAATCACTACAGTCAAGGGTTTCGTTTTGCTCGATTTCTACAGATTTCGCAATTTTCAGATTTAACAAGTTCATGTTCGTATTGGGATGATAATGGTGTTCTTGAGCTTGATTATGATACTGTCTGATGTTTTGGGTCAAAAAAGAAGAAAATTCCATAAATATATTTTGAATTCCTTCCCTGCCCAGGGTTGTGGCGTCGCCGGGGATCAACCGGAGAAAACAAGTTCTTTCCGTCAAAACGAAAGAAATAAGAAATAATAAAAAAATAAAGATAATTCGATTTTGTAATACAAAAATAATAATTAATGAATTTTGATAATAAATAATAATCAATTAATAAAATTTGTTTAAGATTTATCAGAAAAAAGAATCTAATATATACTGTAATATGTAATAGGTATGATAAAAATCTGATTTATATAAATTAATTTTTTTTATAAATTAAAAATATTTTTTTATAAATTAAAACTAATTTTATGTATTTTTAAAATTAAAATAATGTTTTTTTTTTGTAAACAATGGTAATTTCATAAATAAGTGATGGTATTTTCGTAAATATTTGAAAGGTGTAGTTGGATTAGGGTTAAGGGTATTATGGGTATTTTTGGAAAAACTAACAGAAAATGGATGGAAAATCAGACGGCAGGGGCTATCTGTTATATTTCGGTAACAATTGAGTATGTATTGGTTATAAAAAAAGATTGAGGTAGGAATCGGTTAATCGTGTATAGTATGGGGTATGTATTTGTAATTTACCCTTTAATTTAATTGAGCTGGAGATATTTTGGATAGAGGTGGCCTCCATATGGACACATGTCCATGGTGGCTTGGGTGAGAAGAAATAGGGGAGAAATGACCCTTTGACCCTTAATTTTGGACATGAGAGGCTTTTGGGCAAAAGGGGCAAATGGGTCACTACCAAATTAGGTTTAAGAGCCACCAAAGAGCACATTTCAGCCCATTTTACACACCTTGGCCGAAATTTAGAGAGAGAGAGAAAAGCTATGGAAGCTTGAAGAAGAAGAAGAAAGGAGGAAAAAGAGTGGTCTTGGCCTAGTTTTCTTCTCAAATCCCCTCAATATCATCATCTTCCTCATCTATTCTCCATTTCTAAGGTGAATCCTCAAACCATTTTTGTTTTTGTTGAAATTTAGATTATGGGTTTGGGAGAAATGGCTTGAACTTTGTTGGGTTTCTTTGAGTTTTGAGTTGGATGTCTAGATGATTGAGTTTTGAAGTTAAGAGGGTGTTTTTGTTAGAAATCAATTGGATTATTGGTGTTTTGATGAAGAACCATCATGGGTATTGAAGTTTCAACGTTTATGGGACAGTTTTGGAGGTTTTTGGTTGATAAAAATGGAGTTTTGAGGTGTAGTTTTCGGGGAGAAGAAGCTGGAGGAAGAAGAAGGTCGAAATAGTCAGACCCGTCACGGATCCGTGACAGGCACCGTGACGGAACGCGTCACGGCTCCGTGACGGAGGCCGTGACGGTACACGTCACGGTTCCGTGATGTCACCCGTGACGGGGAACCTCACGGTTCCGTGACCCAAACCGTCACGGAGTCCGTCGAGGCTTCGTGACCCGAACTGTGGTAGATCAAAGTTGAGCCTTTTGGGCCCATTTTAGTGGATTTCGAGTAATTAGGATGGTTGTCCATAACCGAGCCTTTGGGGGTTAATTGGGAATATTTTCTCTCTAAAACCGCTCTTGAATTACTCTTAATTCTCGTATTAAATTGTTATCTTAGACGTTAGACCCGGGCACGGCGGAGGAGGCTTTTAGGCGTCTCGAAGTGACTAAACGTTTGGAAGGCGATCGAGGTAGGGAAAGTAGCGGATACCGGTTTAATTGCGGAAAGTTACTAGTATCCATATAGGTTTTGATTAAATGATATAATTATTAGAATTGTATGTAGGATGTGAGGAACGAGTGAAATGAGGGATAGCTTACGAGTCATGTCGTGCTGTAAGTTTGAGAATTGTCGTGCTGTAGAAATGCATGTGGGCCATGTCGAGCCCTTAGGTTTGTGTGTTGGTTGTGATGCTATGATTAATGATTGTGACGCTTGATATGTTGTCTATCTGTTGTTAGATTAAGAATCATGTTATGGTATGCTCGGTGTGGCATGTTGATGTGTTATGACAAGTGTGACATGTTTGGTATGTGTTGGTTGTGATGCTATGATTGATGATTGTGACGCTTGATATGTGGTCTATCCGTTGTTAGATTAAGAATCATGTTATGGTATGCTCAGTGTGGCATGTTGATGTGTTATGACAAGTGTGACATGTTTGGTATGTCGTGAACCAATGCTTATGATATGATCGGGTGATTGATAGACCGATGTGATGCGTTGTGGTAAGATTGTTCGGTTTGGTATGTTGTTAGTTGAACTATGGTATTGTAGTATTGTTGAGACCTGAGGTGTATTCCGGTATAATACCTACACCGAGGGGGTATGCCGGTGTAGGGTGGTATCTAGGCCGACGGTGTGATCCCACGTACGCGGTCCCCCAGTGTTACTAGTTCCGGTACGATACCTACATCGAGGGGGTATGCCGGTGTAGGGTATCTAGGCCAACGGTGTGGTCTGTACCCCGATGTTGTGTGGTCCGGGAAGACATCTAGGCCGATGTTGTGTGGTCCGGTATGATATATCGTGATTTGTGCCCCGATGCCCTGTTCCGGGAAGATATCTAGGCCGATATTGTGTGGTCCAGTACGATACGGTTGAGTCAGGCTGTGGACAGCCGGCGGAGTTCGGGGACTGCTGTACGGGACGTATGATTGTTTTACTGTGTGTTGTGTGCTTGATGATTGGATAAGTGAGGTGATTTGAGTGTGATATTGGTCATTTAAGTATGGTTTGTGATTATGTGATCCGAGACGGTCGTTAGTAATTGTGCCTTGCTAGTGTGCCCTAATTGGACGGTTGCCCGTGGTGGTGAGCGGATAACTCATCACCTTAACTACTTTTTCCTATTGAGCGAAAGCCCACCCCTCTTTTTGACTATTCTACAGGTTTCGAGCGGGATTCGGTTTAGCGGGATTCTCGGAGCTTGGGAGCTAGCGAGGGTCTTAGGCTAGTATGGTCTAGAGACGTACCTTCTCTTTTGCACTAAACATTTTATTTACTTGTTTCCGAGCTGTTGACTTGCATTGTCAGAATTTTAAGTATTGATTGGTTGATTTATCATTTTGGAACTTATTTCTCTTAAAAATTGTTTTATTTATTATTGTTTCTTAGTTCACGTCTCGATTTCGGTCAAAACCGGATTTAGGGCGTGACAATGTCTTCCTCGTCATCATGCTCGGTCAGCAAGACCGTCCCCAAACAACCCTGAATATTATCAAGGGCCTTGGCCAACAGATTCCAAGGTAAGGAGATCATTGTAAGTGGTGGTCAAGCAAGGACGGAATGGAGGAGAGATGATCACAATGGAAATAGTGTTTCCATACGTAAAAGAGGGAAGGATGGTCGAAGTGGGGCTGGGGCGCGAGAGAAAGCGTGTAGAAAAACCTAGGGACTCTATTATGTGTGTGAGAGATAGAGAGAGAGAATAAACTCTAGGGGTTGAGATTTAACTTGCTACATGCATTTTATCTAGACCAATTTCAGTTTACTTAATTGTAATTGTACATAACATTTTTTGAAACCGTACGAAAATAGTTTTCATTAAAATCGCCAAATACATATAATATGTGATAAAACCCTTACACCCAATATCATAATTTGGGACCCCCCATCAACAATAGGTGTATCGACATTCTAAGCTAAGTAACAGACTCCTAATAGACGACCTAGGAGAACAACATCAGAACGATCTGTGTGGAACAATAAAACATACGCAGGGAGCTACAAACCCAACTTGGTGGTTGTCTTGAGCTGGTAAGGCACTTCAAGCGGCCCCAACCCGAGGAAGAGAAACTGGAGATACTAACCCATTCCCGGGTCCAATGGGATTCCACTCTCTATTGGACCCCAATGTACCTTCCCTTTTATGAGTGGCCACGAGTAAGACTAGGTATGACAGTGACGGCGTCAGGACACTTTAATATCAATTAATAACCTGAAGGACGGAGGAAAAACTGAGTAGAAATCATGGAGTAGTAGAAAGGGGAGAGGGGGAGCTGGAGGAGATTGTCGACAACTCGCATGACCGAAACCATAGTAATAGTCGACGGTTTGTTGGGAGCATGGGCTTATCTTGGTTCTCCCATACAATTCAAGTGTACGCATTTAGTTCTCCCGTTGACCACAATTGAATCAATTACCGGTCAAATTAAATTGACCCAAATAAGTTAGAAACGTGAACACACTGTGTATAGTAGATTCACTCAAAGTACACAGCACATGGTTGATATGCTCACAATCTTCCACAGTAAAAACAGTAGTGCTTTTGGATCATATTGTTTTGTAATTTCATGGATTGTTCTGACTTTTGTATTACTTTTAATTTAAATACATTTATGGGAAATTGTTTTTATGTTTATTCCTAGAAACTTGTCGGAAAATGTTTTGGGTTTATGATAAAACTGAAGATCGATGAAAGTGACTGAAAAAGTATGGATCAAGAAATGAACATGAACAAAAGAAGACCGCATAAAAGTGGAAAAGAATCAAAAGATACTAGAAATGAAGAACGAATCACCACATCCAACTTTTGAAGCTCCTATTCAATGGCAGTGTTCACATGTGTTGGTCATTTTGACTTGAATAAGTTGTAGGAGACAACAATAGCCCTAGACCCACATCACTAGGAAGGACATTCATTTTAATGTATGTATCTTGTGAATGTGAACTTGGATTTCATACAACTATTCAATTTTTCCATGTAAGAACACAATATCATATCTCTAGCAGTCACATCTATTTTTTCTTCTTGAAAATGCAGTTCAATTTGATATAGTTTTTTAATCAGCTAATGTTTTATTGAAGGAACAAGTTCTCAAACTGGGAACAAGTCCTAGGGTAACCCCTCAAATACACCAGAGAGCATGCTTGTTCAGCACCTCAGAACCAAAACCAGAACCCAAACAGTGGGTACAAACTTAACCGAACCAAAACGAAGAACCCCCGGGTCTGAGACACACCTCAAGAACCCTTACAAACCCAACAACAGTCTAAGAACTAGAAATACAGATTTGAAGTACAACAGTAGAAAGACCCCAATACAACTTGAGAATGCCTCAACAGCACCTCCAAACAGAACAAACAACAGAGGTCTAAAAACCTTGATAAAACAACTGAAGCAAACAACTTAAACCTACACAGGTCTAACTACACCTAAAACAGAAGAAAAAGAACCAGGTCTCTTACCAAAGTTGATAGTCGTTCATTAAGAAAACAAGTAGTCACTCCAACCGAACACCGCTAATCGATCCACCAACTCAATAACCCAACCCCAAATAGGGTCAAGATAACCAAGCAATGCCCAACAAATCCAGGTCCCCTCCTCCAATCTTAGAACAAAAGGGCTTCCATAAGCCGTTAGGCTGTACCCCTCACGGTGGCCAACACCGACCGTGAGGCCCCAACCACACAAAGGATGAGGAAGTAGAAGAGATTGATAGAGATAAAGGAAGAGAGATCCTGTGAAGATATTGGGGAGAAAGTCGGTTAAAATGTCCAATTCGCATCTCTCAGATCTCGAAATACGAAATCCCACCGGTGGCCATCACCGATGTCACGCCCCAATTTCAGTAAACCGAACTCGGGACGCGAACATTTAAAACATAAAAACACTTGAAACCTGTTTTGAATAAATACTCAGGAATTACCATTTAGTTATCAAAAATAATAATATTTACATTACAAACGTCCCAACAAGTGGACAAGGTACAGTATCTGTCACTAGACTCAACAAAATAAAGACCAGACTCCGCTCCTAGCTCCACAAGCTTCAAGAGCTAACCTAGTCCGTCCGGTGATCAGTACCTGTAGGAAAAGCAGCTAGGGGTGAGCGTTCGCTCACCACCACGGATAACAGACTGACTATGGCATAATTAGTAGATAAAGCCAGTAACACCAAAACCAAACCCAAAACCGGGAACATAATTTCCAACTCAAGTAACTCAACTGACATACCACCTGATACTTCCTCAACAGACCCAACACTCGATAACATAATGTAGACCCGACACAACTATCGACGACCTCCTCCAAGGACACGACAGAAAGACTACACAACGTCAAACAAGATCTCAAAGGATCGCACACCAGCTGCTCAGTAACCAATCTCAATCAGGTCAAGGATCGACCTATCGCAATTCCTCGACACGAAGTCGGATCAGGCTGTCGACCTATCGCAATTCATCGACACCAAGTCGGATCAGGCTGTCGACCTATCGCAATTCATCGACACTAAGTCGGATCAGGCTGTCGACCTATCGCAATTCATCGACACTAAGTCGGATCAGGCTGTCGACCTATCACACTCACAACTTCAGGTAACCACAATCACAATCACAGGCAAGTTCAACACACAGGCACTCAAGGCCACTCAAGACACCTCAACAGTCAAGACTCGGGTTCAACAACCCCACGGACACTCATGGCCACTCGAGACACACCAACGGTCAAGACTCGGGTTCAACAACCCCACGGGCACTCACGGCCACTCAAGACACACCAACGGTCAAGACTCGGGTTCAACAACCCCACGACACTCACGGCCACCCCAAAACACCAACAGTAAAACACGGGCTCTCACGGCCACCCAAGACACCAATTTAAATAACACGGGCTCTCATGGCCACCCAAAACAGAATTTAAACAGTCAACCTCCGAGCATGGTCATATGCCTCCAGTAATTCTAATATCGCTAAGTTCTTTGTTCCTACGACACTACTAAGTGTCACATGCTTTTCTCATAAACGCTACACTCTCGTATCATGCTTTTCTAGTATTTAAAATAAACCTACTCAACCCACGACACCCCGGTGTCACATGCAATTCTACTGTTAACTTTCCCTAATCAGGGCCGAGATCCGGCTACTTTTCCCTACCTCGTATAAAACTCCAAAAGTGCTCCACTAAGTCTCGATGTGATCCCAGTCACTCGCCGAGTTTCCCTTTGCCTCGGTCCGCAGCACGATCTAAAAGAACACAAATTTAAGGCACTTTTAAACTAGTACGAATAAACCGAAAATCAATAAACTTAACGCCCAAACGTAACCCCGACAATGTCGATCACTCCCAAACTTCCCAAATACTTGACATTGTCGATAAAGGACCCGTAAAGGCCCGATTCGCCCGACATGGAGAATCTGCCAGGGTTTTGTAAATGCCCTTCCGGGGCTCTAAAAAAATTCCCGTTTTCGTTTCTACGGTCTTAGAATAGTTCAAGGATCCCAATGCACTTGACGGAATCGAATTTCGACTTCCGATTCAATTAATTAACGTTTAAAGTTTCTAAAACCCGTTAATTACAACTTCTCCAATTTAATTCCAAATTTCGATTCGGTTAAGGATAATTGGTCCGGGGAACGTTTTAAACCTCCCGAACACTAAACCCGATCACCCGAGCACGTGGGCCCCACCCGGCCCACTTGGCCGTGGGCCCTAGGGTTCCAATGGGGCTCGGCCACCATGGTGGTGGCCGGCCCTAGCTCCAGCCAGCCACCTCCTATGGTGGCCGGCCACCCCCTATGGTGGCCGGAGCTCCTCCCGAGCTCCCGGTCGCCGGAAAACGTGTAAAGACACCTCCAAACACCTCTAACACGTCTCCAACAAACCCCCAAACTCACTACAACCCCAACTCATAGTTTTACACAAAACCCTAACTTTCAAAAGTTAACAAAACGACGATCGGTTTAGGTCTTACCAACGAGGAAGACGAGGGGAAGACGATTGCTTCTTGCCTTGAGACGATCCAAGGGTTGTATAACTCCCAAAACCCTAGCTTCTTATCCTTCTCTCTTCTTCTCCTTCTCCTTCTCTCTCTAATTCTCTTCTTCTTTTTCTATTTCAAACAACTAACTCATTTTTCCTTTTTTTTTCTTTTTAACCAAGTGTGGCCGGCCACACTCCCTCACCACTCCTTTTCCCCCCAAAACTAACACCACCAATTTTTGGACAAGTGGCAAGGTGGGCCCCACACCTTTTGGAAAATATCTACTTGATATTTTCCAATCAGATTCGCGAAAATCGGACGTTTCGGGCCCCGAACGGGCACTTTTCCCAAGAAATTACGAAACTTGACGGGCTACAAGGAAACGGCTCAACTAAGACCGCTGCGACGACGGCTAAGCTTTTTGGATCCCAAACGGTCCTCGAATGGACCAAAACGTCACTCGGTTGACTTTTCCAGCGAAAAGTCAACATTTCCCAAATTGATCAGAAAGTTGCCCTGAGTCCCCTGGAACTCATTTTGGTCGATAGCGGGGTCAACTTAAGTCCGGTATGACCCTCGGGGTCAATTTAGGTTAAATTAAGTGTCTGTCTCAATTTTTTTAAATTTTCCTGTTTTTCGCAGGTTTGACTATCGTTGACCGGAAGTGGTTATTACAACCGACACGGCGACCACGAGGGGAGAGACCTCTATGAGGCAGCGAAGTAGACAAGGAGGAGGAAGGAGTTAGACGGCCAAAAATGTAGCCGCCAAAGCCAATCCAGAACAGAGCCCAAAGCAAACCGTCGAGTGATCTCCCCTCCCACAACTCTGATTCCTTCAAACACCATGACCAACCTAGCCAAAAAACTATCACCGGAGGCCAGCTGCTCCGACGAAGCCCGGGAACCCCCGAGGAACAGAAGAAACACAGAGGAATAGAAGTAGAAAAACTCACCCCGACGACACTCGGTGTCCTAGAGAAGGCAAAAAGCAAATCGGGAGGCAAGATCAAGCCAAACTGCGCCATCCACACCTTGAACGGTGGGGAAAAACGTCCTACTCAGATCTGCAAGAGCCGCCACCGATTTGTAGAAAACACCATCACGCTGGAGAAGAAGAGCACGAGGAGAAAGAAACACCCCGATTTCCCCCACTACCATCAAATCTGAGCCCAACAAATCCAGATCTAGCCCAAATATCTCTTCCCCGGTGTCTAAACCAACACCCAACCACCGGTCACCACCAGAATTTACCCCATCACGGGGAGAAACAGGAGAAGAGCGGGCTACCTTCAAGATCCCCAGTACCAGATCTGAGGCGAGAGGGGTTCGAGGTGGAAGAGGAGGGAAAAGGCCGAAAAGAAGCAAGGTGCGAAGAAAAAAAGGGGGGAGAAGCCACCAGTGACAACCGGCAACAAAAGTTGCAGCGGCGTCACTGGTGGCCGGACGAAGATGAGTTAGGGTTTTTTCTAGTGAGAAGCGAGAGAAAACAAAGCTAGAGAGAGTCCACCGAACATAAACTTCAACAACAGTTCGATTTGATATTTATGTAGTTTATATTATATTGCGTTAAAATTATTACAAGTAGCTCAAATATATGATTATGTTTGAATTTACAAAGAGAAGTATAATCTCTCAAATTATAATCAAACTTGAATATCAAATTAAGATCATTACCACATTATCTCTTACTAACCTTGAAACTGTTTGGTTACCTTAATTCATTTGACTTAGAGATTCTCATAAATTTGCTCATTTCTTTCATAACTCTTAAACATTTCTTTATGGACTAATCAAATACAAACGGATTGGTCGTCCAATTCAACTGGAAACTCCAGGCCCACATCCTTCTCTCACCATATGTCCTCAGAACATCAATTGAAAGATAATTTTACGTAAGACCGTGTGTGCAATCGGTTACACGAGCTACTGAACAAACTGTGCATTTCCATGTAGATCTCTGTTGATTCCATTGCCTTAATTTCCTCCTTTACTGTTGTGCATATATGCCCTATAGGCCTAGTTAAAAGTTTTCTTTATAGCCTTTGATATTCATCTATGCATTCTACTCTTTACTATAACAGATATACTCCGAATATATTATCGGGGAAGAACATACAATAAAGGGGTAATTTTAACTTATCTTAAATTTTTCATTTTTTATTTAAAATACCTTAAATCTTTTGTGTAATTTTAGTTCTCAAAACTTTCATTAATTTCATTTTAGTACAAACTGTTAACTTTCTATCTGATTTTCAATCCAAAACAGGTAAAATGATCATAATATTCTTCACTAACAACCAATTTAGGGTAAAATTAGCGGTAGGTACTAAAATGAAATTAATGAAAATTTAGGGTACTAAGGTGACACAATCTAAATGAATTAATGAAAGTTTAAGGTACTGATGCGACAAAAAAAAAGATACTTTAAATGAAATATTAAAGTTTTAAGGTATTGAGGTAGGATTATCACTAAAATAAATACAAATGTCCCTGAACATAAATAAATTTAATTATCATATCATATAATTGAAGCGAGAGGTAACGCAATATGGTGATGTGATCTTCGAGAAGATTCAGAGTCACTCTTTTGGTTTTTTGTGACATTCTGGGATCCTGGTTTTTGTGTCTTTTTACGAGAATTGGCAACGTTTTCTGACCAGGGGGATAGTTTTTAGGGGCCGATCCACTTTCGGAATGGAGGGGCATGAATAGATAAGCCCTTTTGGGGTCAGAGGATTCACCTTTGTCATACCCCGGGGTATTGTTCATTGGTCTGGAAAGTAGTCTGTTTGGGTCCCCTATAGGATTGTTCATCGGTCTACTATAGTTCCGTGGTTTTTACATATATTTATCCATTTTTTCCTTTGGTTTTTGGGCTGCGCCCCAACTGTAGTTCCTTTTGTTGGAATTCCTATGTAATCGTTGTGAGCTTTAGGGTCCGTTTTGGTCCTTTCCTCCTCGGAAAAGATCTTTTTCTAATAAAATTTTTTTACGCTTATCAAAAAAATTATGATATCATGTAAAAATATTTGTTATATTTTACGTGTGGTCTACACGGTATAAATAGTCTTCTTTATAATCGTAATCATAATCATTATGTTATAGAAAAATAAAATCTCGACCTAAAGCGGGATAACTAGAAAATAATAAATCAGATATAACAACAGAAATTTGAACTGAAATATCTGAATATCGTGGGATTATAAAAAAGGACTAAAAATACTCATTGACCAAAATGCTACAAGTGGATGTCGGGAGAGGGATGGTGCGATAACGGTCAAGGACATCGGTGCAACTACTCCAAACGGTGAGCTAGGACAAAGTTGACGTCGAGGCGAACTAAGTACTCCTCCGAGGATCCAGCGTGTGTCGTCCTCCCTTGAATGATAACATAGGGATTCAAGAACGTGAGAGTGCTGGCTCCTAAGATAATAGAGAAATATTGTGTCTTTACTTGGTGGAAACACTAACACCATGCGATCAGTAAAGCGGTAGTACCCGCGAATCCTTCATTGGTCTTTATGTCACTTATTAGGAGAGGCTAGGGTGCGCAAAACTCCTCATCGGTTTGTTAGTCCCTCCCTTATGCCCAGCATGCCTCTCTGAGTTAGTATCTAGAGTTCACATCAGACGTAAGATCGTCCGAGCACTAAAGACAAACAGGTATACCCTACCGTCGATCGAGAACCAGGTCTCGATGGCACCCGTCCACCCTACAACCACCCGAACAACGATTGTAGAACGAAACATCAAACAATTGTTCTTGCTGCCTTCAGACCTTTCCCCGTCACTACTACTGTCTTATTCGCCGTCCCTGGCCAAATGATCGCACTCGCCCCACGAGCAGCGTTTGCCTCCGTTCATCTGCGACTGACGTCACCCCACTACCCATTTTAAATACTCGGTCGTTGCCAACTTACCTAATCCCCGAAAAATCCATGCCACAATTCTCATGATAAACAGAAAGAGAATCCAAAAACCTACTCAATCTGCACAAATGTGCAAGACGCGAAAGCAGAGAGAAGAGAAACATACCCAGCCACCAATCCGACCTCTAAGACACCAAACCTGACTCCGATAATAAACGACCCTGATAGCTAACGACCCTGATAGCCAACCAGGGTTCCGAAAAGGAATTGATGTGTCACTACCACCGCCGTCTAGCCGGAAAAGGAGCTCTCCCTCGACTCCTTTACCAACTGCCTCTCCTCCTCTTTCCCTTCCTACCCTTCTCATGTCCCTCTTTGGAATCACATCGACGTTGGATACGTTCTCATCGACAGACTTAAGTGTTTGGGTGAGGTCTGCTCAACAGCCTCGCCAAGAGATATGAGACATTCGATACAGTACATGACCGTGGGTTGGAAGGTTGTCCAATTTCGATACTGGCTAAGAGCAAGGACAACGGGTCGCGCCCGCTCCCCGCCCCGCGCGCGCCGGGAACGCTCCCCGCTGGCCGGTCCGCTGCAGACGCGAAAATTCGCGTTCCCGCTCCCCATTTTCGCGCTCCCGCTCCCCGATCTCCCGCTCCCGCTCCCCGATGCCTGGCCGAGCGCGCTGGACGCGCCCTCGCGCCCTGGCCTGCGCTGGCAGCTCCTGGTGGCGCCACGTGTCCCGACCGTTGGCAACGGTCACTCCAACGGCTAAATTTTTTTTTTTAATTCAAAAATCAGATAAAATTATCCCTATAAATACCCAACCCCATTTCTCATTTTTGTCACACCATTCTCTATTTTCACTCTTTCATTCTCACTTCCTACTCGTTATTTTCGAAAATGTCTGACGAAGAAGTTATGTCCGACGTTGAGGAGATGACGTACGAGGAGCTGGCTCCCCGGATGCCGACGCATGCGGAGATGGCAGCCCAACTGCCGACATATGAGGAGATGGCAACCCAAATGCAGCCAGCTGTGCGACGTTTCCGACGGATGATGGAGAGGCAGATGCAGGCAGTAATGCCAAGGGTCCAGAGGGCCATGCGTGGGGAACCAATGCGCCGAGAGATTAACAGAAATCGTGCGGAAGCCCACATACAATTGATGGCGAACTATTTTGACGAACAACCCCTATATGGCCCTGAAATGTTCAGGCGTCGGTTCCGTATGTGCAGACCACTTTTCCAACGGATTATGAACGCGGTGAAGGCTCACGACCCTTACTTCATTGGATGGAGGCCCGACGCTGCCTCACGGCCGGGCTTATCAACGGAGCAGAAGTGCACTGCCGCTATACGGATGCTTGCGTATGGGTCCTCGGCCGATTCATTGGACGAAACTCTGCGCATTGGGGTAAGCACCATACTTGAATGTTTACGTAAGTTTTGCAAGGCCGTCATTGAGGTATTCGGAGCCGAGTATCAGCGTACACCCACACCGGCTGACATGGACCGCTTACTCCGAGAAGGGTATGGTCGAGGGTTTCCCGGAATGGCGGGGAGTCTTGACTGTATGCATTGGAAGTGGAAGAACTGCCTAACCGAAGCGCAGGGAGCCCATGGACGGGGAAGTCGCCACGGGGAGAAGACGATTATGCTTGAAGCTGTAGCGTCCCGTGATTTATGGATTTGGCATGCATTTTTCGGGATGGCTGGATCGAACAACGACATCAACGTCCTCAACCACATCCACTTATTCCAAGACGCTTACTACGGCCAAGAACTTGCTGTTGAGTACTACATCAACGGCCATCGGTACGACCGAACCTATTACTTGGTGGACGACATTTACCCAGCATGGGCACGGTTCGTGAAGACTATTCGGCATCCCTACGAGCTCAAAGAGAAGTTGTTTGCTAGATGCCAAGAAGGTGCTCGGAAAGATATTGAAAGGGCTTTTGGAGTACTTCAAGCAAGGTGGCACATCATTTCCCGTCCCGCTCGTAGTTGGAGCAAACACACTTTGGCTGATATCATGCACACTTGCATAATTCTACACAACATGATTGTAGAGGATGAGCGCGACCGGTACGAGTATGGGGAGGAGGAGTTGTTGTGGGCGCAACCTCCAGAAATGCCGAATTGGACACCACCAGAACGATGGCACCACAGACCAGGGCCATTGCCATACCAGCAACGAGTGGATGCTCAACAAAGTGTCATAAATCCTGAGACCCACCATCAACTACAACAAGATCTTATGGAGCACTTATGGGATCGCTTTGGAGTTGGTTTCCATGACGACGACGAGTAGTCGTTTGTGCTCTTGGAGCTGGTTTGTTTTGAGTTGTATTAAAAGGGGTTGAATAAAATTAGAAGTTCATTTATATTCGTGTTGAATTTATTAATTATTGATTGTCTTTAATTATTTATTTCCAAAATTGTTTAAATTATGACTAAATTAAACGGTTTTTGATAACGAATTAAATAAAACAGGAAAATAACAAATAATAATCCAGTCAGCACTGTTCTGCACTCCCAGGACCTCAAGGTCCTTTCTGTTGCAAAACACCCACTTTTCTGCACTCCCACTCCCTGACTTTTGTCCAGTCAGCACAAGGTCTGCACTCCCACTCCCTGACCAAGGTCCTTTCTGTTGTACATGCTCTAAGTAACCTTGCTCAGTCTCCTCATGACTGAACACCTCAGAGTGTTCTAGTGAAACAAGACCATCAACTAAAAGGAATACCTAAAACTCTAGTATCTTGTATCCACTTATACGATCAGTTAAGTTCTTGACAACTTAAAAGTTTTTTTGTTACCTATGAAGTGAAGTGGGTCTATGTTTGGTAGTCTAGAGCGTCGATACATCTATTTATAATAGGGTCACATATTATATCCTCTTTTTAAGGGTTAGTCGTGTTGTGAGGTGGCAAGTAAAATGCCACATGTGGCCACCACAATTAGCATGCCACCACTAATTGCATGTTAGTAGATTATGTGGCAATCTCTCATGTGTTTTGTTCTCCTATAAATAGAGGTGTCAACCCCTTGTATTAGATGATCTAATGAACACAATACAATACCTCTTGCAAGATACTCTCTTGAATAGAAATTCTCTCTACTCTTAATATCCAAAGAGTTATTTCTTGTCTTGCTTGGTGACCAACCCGTAGACACCAACCTTCTTATTATTATTGGGTCATTGGTGTCTTGGTGTTGGTTCCGATCAAACTTGATTTCTACAACACGTTATCAGCACGATCTTGAGTAAGTGGCTCAACTTGCAGCTCGTATATCTATAAAAAGAACCGTCAAAATCCAAATTCCACCGGTCACTTTGAAGAACCATATGTGGAGAATATTCACTCCAAGAATCAGCTTCATCTGACCTTGGATGAATATCCGATCGGGCTCTTGAAAGTGGTTGGTCGGACCAAAACTGTGCAGAAAATTCAGCACCTTCCTTTATACTTGTTTCATGCTTATTTGTGCACATTTAGTTATGACGTTCATATAAGTATGCTCTGTGATCGCCAATATTTATTAGATCTTTCACATCAGAAATTTGATGCTTATTAATTGTGTTCTTATCATCAAATACTCGAATTTAAAACTTGTTGAAACCGAAGCATTTGGGCCTGAAGTTCCAAGATGCAGAAACTACTTGCATGTAACATGCAACTTGATTTATAGCCTGAAGCTTATAAATATGATGGTATGTTTGGACCCGAAGTTCCAAATACCAGTAAATTGAGGCATGTTAGACCAAAATTCCAAATACATAGTACTAGAGATCCGACACATATTGGACCGGAAGTTCCAAATACACATTACCAACGACCCAATTCATATTGGACCAGAAGTTCCAAAATAAAATACTAACGACCTGAAGTCGAGTATGATCCTGACATGTAGTTATTTTGATCAATGTGTAGGATGGATAACCTGACAAAGTTCAATTATACACCCTTCAAATTGGACATGAATAATTATTATGAATGAGTGTTGGATACGACTCTCCACTTAAGATCTCAGAATCTTGGAGACATTATAAAAGAAGGGAACAATGAATCTGTTAAAAACAAAGCCTTGGCCACAATCTTGATTCGTCATCATATGCACAAAGACCTAAAGATTGAGTATTTAGCTGATGAGGATCCCTTTAGTTTATGGGTTCAGCTCAAGGAGAGGTTTGAGCATATGAAAGCGATAGCGCTCCCTCGTGCCTTATATGATTGGTCTAACCTCAGGTTACAGGACTTTAAGTCTGTAAATGAGTACAATTCAGCCTTGTTTAGAATTGTTTCCAAGCTTCGCAGTTGTGGTGAAAAGATAACTGACGAGTCTATGCTTGAGAAAACGTTCTCCACATTCCACCCCTCGAATATGCTCCTGCAGCAGCAATATCGAGCAAAAAAATTTCAAAAGTTCACAGACCTGATCGCGTGTCTGCTCGTTGCTGAGCAAAATAACGAGCTATTAATGAGGAACCATCAAACTCGCCCTGTAGGCAGTTCTCCATTCCCTGAAGCGAATGTGACAAGATATGATGGTAGCTCGGGACACAGACGAAGCCGAGGACCCTTTAGAGGTCGAGGCCGAGGTCGTGGATGCGGTCGTAGTCATGGTTATGGGCATAGAAATTTCCAACCTTATGGAAGAGATAATATGGTGTATCCCCAGAAGCGGAAGCGATATGATAAAGGAAAGAGCCCTCAAAACCAGACTCCCAAAAATGGTGAAACTAAGTGTTATCGATGTGGAGGGGCTGATCATTGGTCACGTGTATGTCATGTACCAAGCCATTTAGTGAAGTTATACCAAGAATCGGTCAAAGGAAAGTATAAGATCGTTGAGACAAACTTTATTGATCATGTGAGCCCTGAAGGTGCTCTGATCAAGCTTGCAGAACATGAGGGCCCTGAAGATGCTCCGACCAAGCTTACAGTCTCTGATTTCTTCAAGGATGATGATGGAAATGTGGACCATGTTTGGAATATGGCTTAACTTGTGTTTTTTAGTATTCCCCTTTCTTTTAATGTGTGTATATGATGTTTTTGTAATCCTTTCTTAAGTTTACAAACTGATGTAATACTTTTGTTTATGAAAGGATATGGATCTCGTACGTTCTTGCAGAAATGATGGGGACTTGTGTATTGTTGATTGCGCGACGACGCACACAATCTTAACAAACAAGAAATATTTTTCTTGTCTAACCTTGGTTGAAGCTAATGTTAGCACAATTATGGGTACTGGAAATTTAATAGAGAGCTCCATAAGAGCTACCTTGACATTAGAAAATGGAACAAGCTTGAGTACCCATAATGCTTTGTATGCAAGTAGATCCAGAAGAAATCTACTTAGCTTTAAGGATATTCGTGACAACGGATATCATAACGAGACCAGAAATGATAATGAGACTGAGTTTCTCTATATCACCAGAAGTTATAAAAATGGTGAAAAGTATGTACATGAAAAGTTAAAGGCCCTATCATCAGGTTTGTATTATACAACCATAAGGCCAATTGAGACCTACGCTACAATGAACCAGAAGTTCATTAATCCAAATGCTTTTATGCTTTGGCACAACCGCCTTGGTCATCCGGGATCAACGATGATGCGTAGAATCGTTGAGAACTCATGTGGACATTTATTAAAGGGCCAGAAGATCCTAATGTTCAAAGAGATATCATGTACATCTTGTTCACAAGGAAAATTAGTGGTCCGATCATCGCTAACCAAGATTAATGTTGAAATTCCATCTTTCTTGCAGAGGATTCAAGGAGATATATGTGGCCCTATACATCCAGCTAGTGGACCATTCAGTTATTTCATAGTCCTGATAGACGCATCCAGCAGATGGTCTCATGTATGTTTGTTGTCAACGCGAAATGTTGCATTCGCTAAATTGTTGGCACAAATCATTAAGTTGAGGGCACACTTTCCTGATCATTCCATTAAATCTATTCGTCTTGATAATAATGGTGAGTTCACGTCGGGGACGTTTGATGATTATTGCATGTCTATAGGGATTGAGGTTGAGCATCCCGTTGCACATGTCCATACCCAAAATGGTTTAGCAGAATCGTTTATCAAACGTATACAGGTGATTTGTAAAGACCTGATAATTTAATAGTTTAAATTACGGTTTTAAAATGGCGGGGTTGGAAACGGATCGAAAATTTGGAACGAGGGCGAAACAAAGGGGATTTTCAAAAAAAAGAAAAAAGAAAAGAGGGAAAAAGGGGATAGGGCTGGTCCAGCCCAGCCCTTTGTGCCGAGCCAAACCAGGCCCAACCTGCGCGTGCGCATCAGTCCGGGCCCAAGCCCATGAAACTGAAACCCTAACCTCGCCTTTTACCCCCTTCTCCTTCGTTGAGCGTGCACAACCCCCGAGGACGCCTCCCTTTCTCCCTCTCGAGCTTCGTCTGCTTCATCTCCACCTCCTCTCGTCGGCGCCGGAGTTCCAGCTCCTCTCTCTCGCCTGTTTCTTCTTCCTCAACCCTCAACTAAAGCTTCCCCGTACCAGAAACCACAAAAATCCCGCTCTTCTTCCTTCTTCTTCTTCGATTCGACGAGAATCAGTGCCGCCGCCCTTTTCTCGAACCTCGCCTGAACAAGGCAGATTTTGGGTCTGGGCCAGAGACGAATCTGACGGGCCTGGATCGAACTGGGCCTCGGCCTGGACTGGCCGGGCTTGGGTCCGGATCCTGTACCGGATCTGGACCCGGGTCTGGACCGGGTCTTCGGGCTCGGGTCAGCTCCGGGCCTGATGACTTAGACGGGCCGGATCCGGGTCGGATTTAGGTCCGAGTTTCAAACTCGGGTCGCATCCAGGTCAGACCAGTGAATTAATTTATTAATTAATTTAATTGGATTAAATCAGATAAATACAAGGACTTACCGGACTTCTAAAGGACTTATCGGACAATTTAAAAGGGTCTTTGGACAAACAAACTTCTGGACTTATTTAATAATTTGAGGACCTTCGCGGACTAGACCGGGACTGATGACCATCCCTTTTTGTGTAAAACCAGGCTTTTACCCCGAGCGAGGAGAAGGCCGGAGTAGGTTCGGACGTCAGCAGCTAGGAGATCCAGATAGAGACAGAGAGGTAGGGATTACCTCGAAACCCGCTTTATTTCGGATGTACTAGAATGCATATAGGGAAACCTAATAACTGGTTCAATAACTAGTGTGCATATAGAATGTGAATAACAAGCTAGATCTTTGAACTGCGAGCATTTACGATTTCAGTCTTGGGAATTGTCGTGCTGGTAGAATCGGGCCATGTCGTGCCTGTAGGATTGTTTGTTGTATGTATCTGCTTGGTGTTGTGCTGTTTGAACGGTTAATAAATAACGAACACGAAATCAAGTAGAATTGATCTAGCGATGCATGTTGGTGACTTGAGCGGTTTTCCCTGTTTTATGATATGTTGAATTGTGGGTGTTGGGGAACGAATATCGGTTAAGCCGGTGGGGTTACCACGTGGATTGTAGTGTCGTAAGTGATGGTAAGTGCGGAACAATTGTGAGCGTAATTAAGAGTCAAAGCTTATTATTTTTCGGTGTAACATGTCGTTGCTATGTGTGGGCAAGTGTGCCGTGATTGTTATGATGTGAATCATTGGTTGTGATATGATCGCGTGAGTGATAGACCGATGTGATCGTGATTGTGGTTGTGTGTACTGTGGTCACCTGTGAGTGTGATTTTGATTGTGATTGATCTGGTGTTATTTGTTATGCGTTGTGCCCGAGAGGTGTGTCGTACCTTCCGTTGCGCCGCCGGTAAAGTGTGATAGACGTACTTCCGCAAGGTGAGTCGTACCTTCTGGAGCGCGATCGGTAAAGTGTGAGGCTTGGTGTATTGTGGTACACGAGAAAGGTGGTTTCCCTACCTTCCGACCGTGAGTCGGTAAAACGTTGTGTCCCGCGAAGATGTGGTTTCCCCACCTTCCGACTAGCACTCGGTAAAACGCTGTGTTGTGTGCTGCGAGGTTCCAGGCCGCGAAGAGGCGATTTCCCTGCCTTCCTTCGATCGGTAAAACGTTGTGTGCCGCGATGGGGTCGACCGCCCCTCCTGACTGTGTGTTAGGGGAAAGTTGCGTGCGGCTACGCCGGGCCGAACGGGTTTCTCCCGAGACCGTGCATGGGTTACGAGTTGTGTGTTTTGATAATGTGTGGATTGAATGAGTTTTTCCGTGTTTGTGGCTTTAGGGGTTTCCTTGTTATGAGTTGTGTGTGACCGCAAATGACTTGATTTTAATTGTTTGATGATGAGTTCATGTGTGTAGCTTCCGTGTAAGTTAAAGTGTCGTCTTGTGGTTATCTGTGAGTCGGTTGTGAAGGGACTTTGGACGAGGTTTTTCCGGGATAGTTTGTGGTCGAGTAAAGTGAAGGTTGTTTAATTTGAATTCATGTTCTCGTTGCCGTCTTCTCCTTTTAATCGTTAAAAGTTAGTTTGGAATCGTGCGTAGGTGTCTTACTTGGATTGTTCTCTTCGTTGTGTGCCTGATTTAATGTTTGGTGATTGAGTTAAAGTCAGTATGGTTGGGCCGTTGAGCGTCAGGTTTAAAAAGGGCTTTGTCTTTTATTTGGCTTAAATGTCGCATCGTTTTTTAAAACTTTTAATGTAATTTAAATAGTGGGAAGACTTTCTAGTAAATCCGAAATGAGGTAGTTTTATGGTTTTCCCTACTGAGCGTCAAACTCACCTCCTTACTGTGTTTCTATAGGTTTTAACTTTGACTTGGAGTAGAGGACATCGCGGAGCATGGGGCTAGTGAGGGTCCGGGATTATCTTTGTTTTATATCATTAGAGACGTACTGTATTCTCAACTTGTACTTGACTAAGCTTTGGACTCAGAAACTTAAACTCTTGAGGATTTATATACTTTCCTCTTTATCAGTTATTAGTTACTTTTACACTGTTTCATTTAATTTCACTAAATCACGTCACGGGTCCGGTCAATACCGGATTTGGGGTGTGACATGATTGCACGTACTTTACTAATGCAATCACAATTACCTATTTCTGCTTGGGGACATGTTGTATTACATGCTGCATCTTTAATTCGGTTGAGGCCTAGTGCATATCATCGATATTCTCCCATGCAACTTGCGTGTGATCATGAACCTGATATATCCCATTTGCGAACCTTTGGTTGTGTCGTGCAAGTGCCGATCGCACCTCCTAAACGCACGAAAATGGGACCCCAACGGCGATTGGGTGTTTACCTTGGTTTCGATTCACCATCGATAATCAGGTATCTTGAGCCCTTGACTGGCGAC
Organism: Erodium maritimum; assembly: GCA_963921825.1. Taxonomy (NCBI): domain Eukaryota; kingdom Viridiplantae; phylum Streptophyta; class Magnoliopsida; order Geraniales; family Geraniaceae; genus Erodium; species Erodium maritimum. The sequence continues at coordinate 17,737,659 of OY997594.1, forward strand.
ATGTTTACTGCAAGGTTTGCAGACTGTGATTTTGATGAGTCATCGTTTCCACCATTGGGTGAGAAAGATAAACCTCCTGAAGTTAGGCCTGAACTTGATTGGAAAGTAAGTTCCCTGTCTCATCTTGACCCACGCACGCCACAGTGTGAGATGGAAGTCCAGAAGATACTTCATCTGCAGAATGTTGCAAATCAAATGCCTGATGCATATACAGACACGTCAAAGATGACGAGGTCTTATATAGATGCTATCAATGTACCAGCTAGAATTAAAATCACTAGTGATACTCCAAAGACAGTTATCGATTCCTCTAGTGCACGCCTGAAGCGTGAGAGACCAGTTGGATCAAAAGACATCGTTCCCCGGAAGCGGAAATGTCAAAGGAATAGAAGGGATGAAAGAGCCTCATTACCAGAAGTAGTTCGGGGATTTCTACTAGAGCCGGTTCCAGCAGAGTCGAGCGGCCCAGAAGTGCCTCGGACCGACCCACAAGTGTTTCCGGTCGGCCCAGAACTGCCACCGAGCGACCGAGAAATGTTTCCGACCGGCCCAGAAGTGCCGCCGAGCGACCGAGAAGTACTTCCGAGCGGCCTGGAAGTGCCGTCGAGCGGCCCAAAAGTGCCTCTGATCGACCCGGAAGTAGAGTCGGTCGACCTCGAAGTAGAGCCGACCGACCGGGAAGTAGAACCGGTCGACCCCGACCCAGAAGCGTCGGAAAACTCTAATATTATTATCGATGAAGTCTTTGCTTTCACAGTGGCTAATGAGACAATCAACGAGTCTGATTTTGAACCCCGAAGCATTGACAAATGTCGTCACAGAGATGACTGGCCTATGTGGGAAGAAGCAATCCGGGCAGAATTGTCTTCGTTGGCAAAACGCCAAGTCTTTGGGCCCGTTTCCAAGACACCCGAAGATGTCAAACCTGTTGGTTACAGGTGGGTATTTACCCGGAAACGGAATGAGAAAAATGAGGTCGCCCGATATAAGGCTAGACTTGTAGACCAAGGATTCTCTCAACGACCAGGAGTCGATTTTGATGAGACATATTCCCCTGTAATGGATATGATCACTTTCAGATATTTGATCAGCCTATCAGTCTCAAAAAGACTTGATATGTGCATGATGGACGTTGTCACTGCTTACCTGTATGGTAATTTGGACACTGATATCTATATGAAACTCTCCGATGGGTTGAGATTGCCTGAAGCAATGGTAGATATCCCTAGAGATCTGTGTTCCATAAAGTTACAAAAGTCTCTGTATGGATTGAAGCAATCTGGTAGGATGTGGTATCATCGACTAAGCGAGTACCTTACCAGAGAAGGTTATAAAAATGATGTCATATGTCCATGTGTGTTAATCAAGAAAACAAACTCTGGCTTTGTTATCATCGCAGTATATGTCGATGACATAAATATGATTGGGAATCCTGAAGAGATCTTCAAAGCTGATGAGTACTTGAAAAGAGAATTCGAAATGAAAGATTTAGGAAGAACTAGACATTGTCCCGGCTTGCAGCTCGAGCACTTGTCTGATGGCATTTTGATCTATCAATCTGCATATGTTGAAAAGCTCCTGAAGCGCTTTAGCTTTGAAAATGCTCATCTACTCAGTACTCCAATGGTCGTCCGATCCTTAGATCCAAAGAAGGATCCATTATGTCCCAAAGAAGCAGATGAAAAGATACTTGGTCCTGAAGTACCATATCTAAATGCTATTGGGGGTTTGTTGTATTTGGCACAATGTACGCGACCTGACATAGCGTTCGCAGTAAATGTACTTGCCAGGTTCAGTTCAGAACCCACTCGACGACATTTGAACGATATCAAGCATATACTTCGTTATCTTAGCGGGACTCGAGATTTGGGACTTATGTATTCTAAGTCCAAGGGAAGCGCTGGTCTGATTGGATATGCGGACGCGGGTTATTTATCACATCCTCACAAAGCTCGATCTCATACATGATATGTTTTCATCTGCAGTGAAACAGCAATTTCCTGGCGCTCTACAAAGCAGACTTTGGTTGTGACGTCCTCAAATCACTCAGAAATTGTGACACTACATGAAGCTAGCCGAGAATGTGTGTTCTTGCGATCTATTATCAAGCATATGCTATGCTTGATCGGCTCTCCTCCGCCAAGCTCTCCTTCAGTTATATATGAAGACAATGCAGTTTGTATTGCTCAAGTAAGAGGAGGCTATATCAAATGAGATAGGATCAAACACATCTCTCCGAAGTTCTTTTACACTCATGAGCTCCAGAAGAGTAATGAAATAGAATGTCAAGTAGATTCGGTCATGCGAGAACCTTGCAGATTTATTTACTAAAGCCTTGCCGACTTCTACATTTGAGAACCTAGTTTACAGAATCGGCATGCGTCGCCTTAGCAAGCAACCAAAGTAGCCTACCTGAAGTCAGGGGGAGATAAATTTTGTGCGATGCACTCTTTTTCCTTTATCCAAGTTTTGTCCCACAGGGTTTTCTTGGAAAGGTTTTTAACGAGGCAGCATCAAGCACATTTTGTGTGTTGCACTCTTTTCCTTACAGGTTTTGTCCCACCGGGTTTCCATGAGGAGGTTTTTAACGAGACAACTTGATCTTGAAGCGCATTGTGGTGTCCAAGGGGGTGTGTTGTGAGGTGGCAAGTGAAATGCCACATGTGGCCACCACAATTAGCATGCCACCACTAATTGCATGTTAGTAGATTATGTGGCAATCTCTCATGTGTTTTGTTCTCCTATAAATAGAGGTGCCAAGCCCTTGTATTAGATGATCGAATGAACACAATACAATACCTCTTGCAATATACTCTCTTGAATAGAAATTCTCTCTACTCTTAATCTCCAAAGTGTTATTTCTTGTCTTGCTTGGTGACCAACCCGTAGACACCAACATTCATATTATTCTTGGGCCATTGGTGTCTTGGTGTTGGTTCCGATTAAACTTGATTTCTACAACAAGTCGCATTTTCTATACGGACCCGTTAATTAACGAAGGTGTACCATTTTAAAAATAAAATAAACATATACATAAAAAGACAAGGACACACTGAATAGTTAAGATTAAAATTTTAATTGCAAAGTTTACTGAGATGTATTTAACTCGATTCTATTCTGCAACTTGTTTCTCCTGTATATGATATTATAGTTATTTTGTATCTTTTAGGTATTATAAGCAGTTGCATTATTGTTGGAAACTATATAGTATAGTCCAGGCATAGCCAAAACATGTGGAGGTGTTTTCATGTGTAAGTAAGTATGGGGCTAGTGATACGGAATTGGATTTGTCAGCCACTTAGGTTACAAATAGCAGAGGCTTATGCCTCCTATTTTATTCTGGTTCCACCTCAACACAAAAAACTTGTCACATGACTTGGTTCATCATTATTGATTCTCATTTTTCTAAATTAATAATTTATTCTAAGTATATGCCTGACTGAACCAGCTTGCAACATTGTATATGCCTGACTGAACCAGCTTGCAACATTAGACTGATCACTTATTTGGTCTTTAATAAACGATCTTAATTATCTCTTCATGACTTAAACTAGTTGAATCTTTCATTTAATAATAACTTCAAATTTAGGTGGAGACGAGTTTAACACGTGACAGAGCCATCGGTTGCTCACTAGAACCATCCAAATTTTTTAACTAAAAAGTTATCAACTACAAATAACTGTATTAGGAGGATGGGTCAAGGCCTCGGTGCCCTCTAGGAAGAGATATCTTCCAATCCAGGGTTAGACGAGGGCGGAGCAAGGAAATCCGGGGGACTATGCACGGTGGCCGAAAAGATGTGACCGGAACTGGGTCGGGAGGAACAGAGGCGGCGCGGGGCAAACCCTAGTAGAGCCATTCATTAGTATCGAGTACTTCTTAGTCTAAGATTGTACAACCATCCAAATTAATTCTGTTTTTTGAGCGAAAGTTACAAATTTATTATTTGTCTCAAACGATAATATAACGTAGTGTTTTAAGAGAAAGATCTCTTGATCATTGAAGAATAGACATAAAACGAGTCTTCCTAGTGAACCTATGAGATGCTTTATTTGCAATTCTCTTAACAAAATCAAGAATTATTCTTCGTTTTGAAGGAGCAATAAGAATAAAATTAAAAAACTAAAGAGAACCGCTGAAGATGGTGCCTAAACGTTGCTTGATCCCATGGTGATGACTCTTTTCGCTGTGAGGAGTGTAACCGAACCTAAACTTAATAGTAGGACCCTTAATAAAACTGAAGCTAACAAACTGAGGAGAACCGTTCACGGTGGTGCCTAAACGCTGCTTGATCCCATGGAGAGGACTTTTTTCGCCGTAAGAAGTGTGACCGAACCTGAACTCAACAATAGTAATGGGAGGATATATGTGATTTAGGGTTCCCACAATGTAAAAGCCCTAAAATCTCTACTCATTAATTATTTACCTTGCAAAAAAGAAAATAGAAAACTAAAACAGACCCAAATGAATAGTTTGATCTTAAATCGAGAGAGGGATCGAGGATGCATCGATGACAGCCAAGGAGGTGGATGCGTCGATGACAGAGTCATAGGGGGTGGAGGCCGATAAGGGATAGAGAAATGAAGCGACGACGGCAATAGCGGAATCAACTAGTGCCGAGGAGAGAAACCAGTCGGCAACCATGAGGATTGTAGGAGGGAACCGTTACAAGACCGGGGGACACATCGCTGGTGGGAGGGGAAGGCCAGGAACGCAGTGGATAGGGGCGGCTTGGGAGGAACCCTTGCAGAAACCCTAGCAGAGCTCTCCATGTGGAGGATAATGTTTCTTCTGATTCACACTAATAATAGCCTTCAATTTCACTAAGTTCGATTCCTATATATTAGTTCTTGTTTGTAGAACTTTGAATTAGTTTCGTCTCCATACATTATTACTTTATTATGAACCCATCCGATAAGTTATGGTTCTTTAAAACACATCGAGTGGAAAATGCTATAGAACTAGACCAAACAAGGGCAAAGATAGATAAATATACGAGAAATTTTTTTCCAACGAAATGAAGCAATATTATTAAATCAAATTATAATGGATTAGAACATCCGGAGATAATTCTAAAAATAATCCTTTAGTAATATCTGAGACATAGTCGAGTATTTTAAACCATTCAGGAACTAGATGACAGACAACTTTAAAGAGAAACATGAAAACCAATTTTAGCTCGACCTATGGCCAACCATAATAGCTTGAGTGCTTGTGGATCCACCTATAGTGATCATTAACTAGTTGAGTGATGTGCATGGTTCGGGGAAGGAGCTCGAAAACTGGTGGAGGAACCCTAAAAGGGGTTAGGTTTCCAATCCCCCTTAGCAATCCGAGGCCTAGAAGAGGACTCATGGTTCTTGGTAGATTTTCTTCCCAACCCTCACCTAATATTTTGCACACCGACCCTCCGCTTCCCGCTTTCTAGCCAAGGTCTTCTTCAGCTTAATGCCTTTAGGGTACCCTTCTGGATAACCAATTGTTGGTATCCTACCTAACCCTATGTTAGACGGTACGTTGGACGTCACCGTACCTCCTCGATCTCTTTCGATGAGCGGGTGGGCCAGGTTGGATTGGAAGTCATAATTGGTGTTGGTGACTTACACAAGACATTGGACCTTAGGTGTTTTCCCGACAACTACAACGGTGAAATCCCAGTGGAACTTAGGGGAGGCTCGCGGAGGCAAGGTATTTCACTCCCAAGGGACTGGGTTCCCTATCATGATATCTCATGAGCACCCAAGAAGAGGTCAAACCGAGGGGTTCTTAGCAGTACAGTATCACAGTCATATGCATCATGCCCCAGACAACTATAGTTGAAAGAAAACAGTAGAAGGTGCTCATACCTTTGTGTGACCCGGACCGACTAGGGGAAAACCTGGAACCTAAGACCATCGACCTTCGTAGAGGTGTGCCAATGTGATTCCAAAAGAGGACTCGGATCTCACCCCTAACAGAGGCCCCAATTGTCAGATGGTACCGTGACACAGCCCATATAGTGTTTAATAATGGTATCAATGTTACCATCATGAACTTCGGAAGGAGGCCCTAGACTTGCGTCCATAATTGGATCCGATCCAGGATGACAAAGATTGGCCATCTCTAGGAATATCTGCCAATATGAGGGGGTCTTTGCGTAAGCACCACGGCTCAGAGCGCCGCACTCACTCCATTGCCATTCGAGACGCGAAGAAAAAGTCGTATACCCCTAGGGACAAATCCTTGATGACCAGGCCCTCGGCTGAGGTGCCCTAGCCCTTAGGTGCACGACCCATCGAGTACTTCAATAATTTAAGATTGAAAAATGTCAAATAAATAAACTAGGGCTACACCTACACATTGTGTAGCCCTTTAGAGACAAGTATACACTAGAACGCCTTGTTGAATGATTTAAGAATGCCTCGTTGAATGGTTTAAGAAATTGAGTATGGTTAACTCAATTTTTCTATATAAATGTCCAACAAACATACTAATGTATTTGATTTGAGAAAAACTACTCTAGGCTCGCATCTCTCAGTCCATCCTTTGAAAAGTAGTTGTTCTGAGTAACCAAAAAAAACCCATTTTGAAGGTTTTTTTAGGATGACATACATTACCAAGAAATACAAAATTGATCAGTTCGCAAGGCCACTAGAAGTGTTCCGAGATCGCCATTGAATAAAGAGGATTTGAGGACAGACCCAAATAGAAATGTGAAGTCATGAAATAGGTTGGATATTAGTCCAAGATCCTTTAAGTAGAAGGGGACTCTCTATGACTCATCTACCCTGAGTTGAGACTCTCATAATGATCGGCGGTGTAAGAACCGCCCACGGTCGACCCCGGTCGAACCGGTGAAATTTGGGAAAAGTTGACTTTCCACCAAAAAAGTCAACCGATGACTCTGGGAGTCATTCGGGACCTTTCTGGGACCCAAAAAGCTTAGCCGTCTTTACGGTTAGCTTAGTTGGGTCGTTTCCTTTCAAATGACTACTTGTGCGAAAAAGTCAAACGTGGTTGAATTAGAGGTCTTATCGAATTAATTTAATTTGAGCTGAGATATTTTGGGTAGAGGTGGACCCCACATGGACACATGTCCATGTGTCTTGGAGGAGGAGAAAATAGGGGGAAAAGACCATTTGGTCTCCACTTGTGGACAAAAGAGAGAGAGAGAGATGCTAAAGGACGAAAATGACATTTCTACCTTTAGAATAAAGACCACTTTTGGGCAATTTTCAGCACATTTCCTCCTTGTTGGCCGAACCTAGCTAGAAGAAAGAGAAAGTTTGAAGCCTCCATTGCTTGAAAAAGAAGAAGGTGAAGAAAAGAAGCTCCTTTGGTGGATTTTCAACACCAATCTTCTCTAAATTTACTCCATTCTCATCCCCTCTTCATTCCTAAGGTGAGTAACCTTTAAACCCCCACTTTTAATGAACTTTGGGGTTGTGGGTTTGGTAGAATTTGCATGAACTAGGCTTGTGTCTTAGGGATTTGAGGTTTTTCATGTTTAAATAGATGAGTTGTGGAGAAAAGTGGAGATTGATGATGAAATTTCATTGGGTTTTTTGTAGTTTTGATTAAATAGATGAGGTTAATTTTGAGGTTTTGGAACTTGACAATGGAGTTTTTGAGAATCTAGAGCTTGTTTGGAACTTTTTGGGAGAAAGGAGGTATTTTTACGGCGACCGGAGGTTCGCCGGAGCTCCGTCCGGTCACCGGAGTTCCGGTCACCGGGGGGTATAACCAGCCATGGCCGGAGGGGAGTCACGGGACCGTGACCGGCCACACGGTGGCGGTCCGGTCCGGCCACCCACGGTCCCGTGTGGCCATAGGGCCCACTCGGCCCGGAGTGCGGGTTGTCGTGTTCGGGTGGTCTTGGGTGAACCCCGGATCGATAGTTCACACCCGGAACGAATTATGGAAGTGATTCGTGCAATTTCGAAAATTGTGATTAGAAACTTTAATTGCGGAATTAGAACGCTCAGACATCGGAAATTGATTCCATCAAGTGCGTTGGAACACGTAAATTTAATTAGGAATGATAGAAATGAAAACGGGAATTCTCGGGACCCCGAGGGACGTTTTCCCGATCCCAGGCATATTCGCCAAACCGAGCGAAATGGGCCATTCCGGGCCCATTTTGACAAGTTAAGTAATTGGGGGTTTGTGTGGGTGTTTTTCTCATTAAACCAAATTTGAATTAGTATTAATGCTCGTATTACTTTGTGATCTTAGACGTTGTTCCCGAGCACGGCGGAGGAGGCTACTAGACGACTCGTGTTTCTTCGTGTTTGGATAGCGGTTGAGGTAGGGAAAAGTAGCAAATATCGGTTTAAATGCGGAAAGTTACTAGAATTGCATATAGGATTTAAGCAACCGGAATATTGTAGAATCACATGTAGGATGTTAATAACTAGGGTAGTCGTTGATAACATGGAACCACCTGCGGGCCAGGTTGTGCCCGTAGGTGTGGAATTACTGTGCTGTAGAATTGCATGTGGGTCCCTGGTTGGGCCTGTAGGATTGTGTGATGATTGATCTTGGTTGTGATTAGTAGATTTGGTATGATTAATCAGTGTTATGTTCCGTTGTTAATTAATGATCATGGTATGATATGCTCGGTATGATATGCCGGTATGATATGTCTGGTATGATATGTTCGGTATGACGTGAACTACTGCCTTGTGATATGATCGGGTGAATGATAGATCGATGTGGTGTGTTCAGTAAGATATGTTGTGGGGAATATTGGTGTGCATTATTGCTTGTGATGTGTTTGAGACCCTGTATATTTGTACCCCGTTGGGATGTCTAGGCCGAGGATGGTGTGCCATTCCGATATCGTGGATGATGTTGTGTGTTCCGGCGCGATATGTTCTGAGGCGGTGTGTTCCGGTACAATACCTATATCGAAAGAGGATTCCGGTATAGGATATCTAGACCGAGGCTTCCGGTATGATATCTATATCGAAGGAGGATTCCGGTATAGGATATCTAGACCAAGGCTAGGTATTCCGGTATGATATCTATACCGAAGGAGGATTCCGGTATCGGATATCTAGGCCGAGGGTGGTGTGGTGGGACGATATCTAGGCCGATGTTGTGTGCCGGATAGATATGTTCCGAGGCTAGGTGTTCCGGTATGATATCCCGACCAATATTATGTGTTCTGGTATACGTATATCCTGACCGATACTGTGTTCCAGTATGATACCTATATCGAAGGAGGATTCCGATATAGGATATCTAGACCGAGGCTAGGTGTTTCGGTATGATACCTATACCGAAGGAGGATTCTGGTATAGGATATCTTGACTGAGGCTATGTGTTCCGATATACGTATATCAATATTGTGTGTTCCGGTGTGATACCTAAACCGAAGGAGGATTCCGGTATAGGATATCTAGACCGATGTTGTGTGTTCCGGTGTTATTGGTAATGATTTACTGTGTGTATTTACTCGATGACTCTTTGAGATATGGTTTGGTGTGAACTTTGAGTAGTTGTTAATTGTTAAGCAGGGTTGATCTCATACGCCAAGTGTGGCGATTGGGTAAGTGATGTGATGACACGAGGTAGGTTTAAGTGAGGTTGATTATGATTGTGGTTGTGATTACCGTTCGACTCGTTATTTCTTGTGCTTTACTAGAATGCCATATTTGGACGGTTACCCGTGGTGACGGAGCGGATAGTTAATTCCCTTAACTACTTTTTCCTACTGAGCGAAAGCTCACCCCCTTTATTACTGTTCTATAGGTTTCGATCGTGAGTTGGTCTATAAGATGTCTCGGAGCCTGGGAGCTTAGCGAGAGTCCTAGCTTGTGTGTTGTCTAGAGACGTAATTCCATTATACTAAACTTTGTCTAATTGGACTTTGAGCATTTGACTATTGGTACCAGAATTAATGGTTTTAAATTATTTATTGGAGGTTTATTTCGTTTAAACTTGTTTTATTTATTATTATTTTTAGCTCACGTCTCGAGTCCGGTCAAAACCGGATTTGGGGCGTGACAGGCGGGGTGCTTTACGCACCTCGCTTTTCGTAGGTTAGGTCTCGCGAGATAAGGGTTTTCATTAGGAGATGTCCTCTGGAGAGCTTGTTTCCTCCTCGTTGATTTTCTTCATGTGTGTGCTCCCACCCATCTGAGTTCCTGCTTCCCTAGTCAGGGTCATTCATCTAGTTTTACTCCGACCTTGGGTGCATCTCGAGAACTTGAGTTGATTCTGGGATCAATTTTTTTTGTTATTCCCCATCCAATTTCTTCCCAATCAAAAGGGTAAATCTTGGTATCGATATCATTATTTGTGACGTTATTTGACCCCTTATGTGACTAAGGATCTGGAGCTTCCATGTTACCCATGACGTTCTTTTTCCCTACATGTGGTGTGTTTAGTAGGGAAGAGACAAATTCTCATCTCCCTTGAAATCTCGTTGTGCTAGTTTATCATAGACCTTAGGTAAGGAGTGGAGTCTGCCACTCTGCCTTGGGCCTGCATGTAAGAGGTTATCGTGGTCTACATACCTTGGACTGAGTTTAGGTGCCCTTTTGTCCCATGTGTTGCCTTCTACTTGTTGGGTGTATCGGTACCATACTTGTCTTCAATGTCGTCTTCCGAGTCCTTCCACATATAGCCTCATTTCCTTGACCCCAAGCTTCCGTAAAGAGTTTTATTAGGGAAGCTTGTGGTCAACAACCCCCTTCAGATGGGCCGCGCATTAGCGTACACATCCCATAGACCGGCACACCATAAGTAGTAATTTGGGAGCCATTTATGGGAGAATCTAGTGCCACACCCAAATCGTCACCCCTAGACGGCTTTTAAGATGACGATGGAGTGGTTTCTATTAGAGGACCAACTCAACTAACAGTTCAAGCTAATAGTTGAAGGTCTGGTTATAGTTATATTCTAACACGCATCCTCACAGAAATGCTTGTTAATGGGATTGGAGGTGGATTATTTAGAAGAGGAGATGATCCCATTGAAAAGAGAGATAATGTTTGGCCCATTTGAGGCAAATTTGATTAATAGAGCAGAAATTAGTATTTTTTTTGTATAGAGAGAGAATTGAATTCGTCCGCGAGGTACCAGGCTCTAATACCATATTACAAGGTCAACTCAACTAAAAGCTCAAGCTAATAGTTGAAGACCTAATTATATTTTTTTTTCATCAACAAATTTTATTTAGGAGCTAGGTTTTCAAAATGAAAAACAAAGCCAAGGGTTGAACCCTCAAGACACCTTACAAACCAGAGAATGCTCAGTGGCACCTCAAAACCAGAACTACAAAGGTCTTACAATACCCAAATTTACCTTACATGAAGAACAAACAGGAAACCACACAAGGGATGAGACTCTTACCCAAGAAGATCTAACAACCACTAAGTAAACCAAAAGCCAACAAGGACAGTACAACAACAGAACAACAAAAAATAAACAAAGGAAAACCGTCAAAGCAGTAACTCAAGGCCCAGACCAAGATGAACCAGGGGGAATAATTTCACTCAGCCCCCCGTTACCTGAGAGGTAATTCACCTCCAAGCCAACACAAGGAGGTGAACCAGAGGAGGGATGCCGACATCAACACTGATACCAAATGAAAAAAAAAACCAGAACCTTGAAACCCCCAAATCGGACATAATGGTCGCCGGCCAGCACCGAGAACAGCTAGTCCGAATCTCTAAACATATAGAGCAGAGGGTTAACGGGACGAGGCTTTTACCTTGACATCCGCCACGGAGGTAGAGGCAGCAACCCGAAATCGCGCCAGCAGATCAATCAAAGTCTCTCACATCCTTGTAGTCTCCTCCACCGCCAATAAAACCTAAACTAAGGCCAAACCGGCCGAAACCCCTCGCCGGAGGAACACCGCTCCGACGAGGCCCGGAGTCCCAACTGCCGAGAAACGAAGAAGAAAGGGTGGATCTGGGACTGGAGAAAACGAAGAGGCAAAAGGATCTTGTCTTGTAGAAGATCCGAGGCGATTTCTCCATATCTATGAAGCTCCCCACCGGAATCGGTGAGGAACCAACTCCCACCTATAGATCTGAGGAAGACAAGTCGCCGGAGCTAACAGTAGGACGGCCGGTGACAGGGGGCGAAGACAAGAGGAAAAAGGGAAAAGGAAGACAGAAAAGGAGAGGAGAGAACAACAGGAGGCCACCGGCGTCATCACTGGCTTCGGAGAGAACCAGATCCGACGCCAGCAGCGTCAGGAAGCAAATCTAGGGTTTGGTGGGTAGAGAGAAGGCAGAGGAAAAATTAGAGAGAGAGAGAGAGATACCTAATTATATTTGATACTCTAACACATGTATTCACAGAAAAATCCGTTTATAAATTTGAAGGTGAATTATTTAAAAGAAAAAATAAGCTCATTGAAAAGGAAGATAAAAGTGGAATCATTTGGGGTAATTTTGAGCCCATTTTTCATAAAGAAAACGGAGCACTACAACTACAAAAAATTTGTGGATTAATTGATTTTGATCTTTACTAAATCATCCTAATTATCTCACAAACCTACCTGCCCTATGACGGGCCGGGTTGAAGGTGTATTTAATGATCCATACATGTTAGCTGAGTTTGTTTTGTTTGGTATTTGATTATTCGATCATTCTTCACATATTTTAAATATATGTTTAGATTTAAAAATATTGAAGTATCCCTTATTAAAACAGTGCGTTTATAATTATCACAAGCATGAACACGATTACCAACGATAAGTTGATTTGTTAGTTCAAAATGCTTTGCTAGAGGGTAAAGCAAACATGTATTCATGTACAAATAAACACTAAGAAACAACAACATACAAGTTCATGAGACAATGGGATTGTATGTATATATAATGTTAAGTCCCATCAACGGTTGGCATATATGTCTGACTTTTGGGGGGGCTTTGTGTCCGAAGCGAGCATTGAAGAAACACACCACATGTCTGAAATGCGCTGTACCAGTCCATGCATGGAAGGGAAGGGCCATATGTGTATATGTTTACCGATTAGTTTCTGTTTGGCTTCCAAACCAAAGCCCTTTCGGAGGATCCCCACACACTGACTCAATATAAATATAAATTAGTCACAAGTTGGCTGAAGTTGCCGTACTATGTTGTATAATATAATCATGAACTAGGGAAGTTCATTATATAATTAGACTCTAAACAAGTTGATTGATTTGTCAATTGATGTTCAACCATGTAAACATAGCTGTCTTCTCCAAATTCCTTCATTTAATATTGTTACAATATGTCACTATATGCTACTCAAGTTTGTACAAGTCTATGAATTCATATTGCCTAATATTTTATGTATTTTTCTTTGACGAAAAGCGGGAGGCATCAATTTTATACATCCATCAAGTGATATACGTACAATCTGATGAAAGCGCACAAGTAAACGATAAAATTACAGACTCTAAACTAACAAGCCTATAATATAATATTACCGAAACTCCCTACTAGAACGCACATAGGACGTCCTAGAACGTGCAAACACGTGCACGTCAAAAGTGCAACAAATGTGCACACCAAACCGTGCCACATAACGGGCACACCAAACAGTGCAACAAGTGCACACCAAACGTGCAACTAGTGCACACAAACCGTGCAACTAGTGCACACCCAATCTGCACAAAGTGCAATTATTAAAAAACTGTAAAAACGAAAGGAAAAAAAACCTAGCCGAATCAGAGTCGCCACCGTCTGACAAGAGACCTTGACCCGAGGGATCCAGAAAACGAACTCCAGATCCCCGCTAAAGGTAGCCGTTCAGGCCGGATCTACAGCGTGACGAGTCGCCGGAACTGCCCACCACCGCTCAGACCCACCTTGCGAGTCCGTTGGCACTAAAACAGCATCAGTCGGAGACGGACACAGACACCAGAACATGAAGATCCGGAGTCGGCCCGGCCTTGAGAGGAGAGGGGGAAAAGGAGGTACGAGGGGTGGGGTTTGAAGCCGGGGAAAACGGAGCAGAGGACCTACCAGCAACGTCCATGGCCGGAGACCATGACGTCGCCGGCAGGAAACAGAGATCTCAAAGGGGCGGCGGCTATGGTGGAAGAGAGGGGAGAGAACGTTTCTGCGGAGAGATTTACCCTTAATATTTTATGTATTAGGGTAAGAGAACTTCACCATGCGTAAATTATCATCAATTCGATCAAGATTAACTATGCCAGTAACGTCTTCTCCTAATTCCTCTACTTAATATCATTAGGTTTTAATAAGCCTATTAAGGCTGGAGTAAGTATAGTCCCCAAAAATTCTCTCTCGCAAGTCGAGATCTCCTCCTTTCCGAAAAAAAAATCATATTCTATCTATAGAGTTTTTTTTATCTCTATCGTCGATTTGACTACAGCTAGTCTTCTCGTCGGTCTTTTCTTATCGCAGTTAAGCCTAATGCAGTCCTCCCCCACGTGTGCCTCCACCTCGCTCCTCGCCGGTCGTGAGGCATGCCATTAAACCAAGGTGCAGAAGAAACCCTAAGCATTTATTTGCCGCACCGGTCTCTGCTTCCCTCTCCTCCATGACGCCTCTCCCTCCTTCCCCGACCACGAAAGCCATGGCCTTTTCTCCCGGTACGTCTGAACCTCTGATTAAAGGTCGACGGGGTCGGCCTTTGAAGAACCAAGCCCTAGCTTCCTCTGCAAGAAACGCTAGAGCTTTGGTGATTTCGATTCCGCCATCCTCCACTACCGACTCAATTTCCCCATCGTCCGTTCCCGACAACGTAATGGCTCTACCGCCTCCTGTGGTTTTCCCTGCTCTCTTACCACCGGTGGAACTTATCGCCTCCGCTGCTCAGATCGTTGTCGCCTCGATTCTCACCACCGTTGAGCCGCCTATGAAGGTACCCGTCACTACCTCATTGCCCCCATTGGTCTGAGACCTCTTAAAGGGAAAGCCCCCGTGAATGAGCATGGGAGGCCGGAGCCAGGGAGGACGGAGCTGGATGCTCTATGTGAGGGGGATGGGGTTCCCAACGCCACCTGTGCCCCCATGATCTCGGCGCTACTCAAGCCACCACCATGGATGGTTCACCACCGCAGATCCTTCAGACCCAAGAAATCCAGCTCAACTTCGGTGGCGCCTCCCTCTCCGACACCTCTGGACTCCCAACTGCTCAACCTTCAGGATTGCTCTCGGCTTGCTCTTTGAAGTAAGGGGAGGAGATCGAGGTGATGGTACCATATACTCCGGTGAGCCCATCTGTTCAGGCTAGGCAACAATTTTCCATGATGGATAAATTGTGGACGTCCAAGCCGCCCTAGAAGGAGGTTCTCCTTCGGATCATCATCAAGGCATAGGGAAAATCAACTGAGAGACTGGTGATCAAGGACATGGGATCGAGTATCTTCGGTTTTTACTTCGAGACGGAGAAAGCTCGGGCATGGTTTCGAGATAACGAGCTTTGATGCTTTGATGGGAGACCACTACTACGGGGTGACCTGAACCTGATGGCTAGAGAGCCCCCCCACCCTAGATAGGATCCAATTATGGGTACATCCTTGTGGCCTCCCTCCTTTGGTCCGTACCAAAACCACGGGAGAAACGATCGGTGCCACGGTAGGGCTTTGTGTTCATTTCACGTGCGATCAATGGGGTACATACTGGAGAGGATCAGAAAAGGTTCAGTTCTGGTACCTAGTAGAGCGCCCCCTGCGTAGACAGCTCCTGCTTCGCTTTCTGAAATTTCCCGACTCGGTTCATGTTACTCTTACTTATACAAAACTACATGTGTTTTGTTATAATTGTAGTATGATAGGTCACATGGTGACTGCGTGCGGCAGGGAGGTGGTGGGTACTCCCCAGTTTGACTCCTCGATGCTAGAATTCCAAAAGGACCGTCAAACTAGGGCATATGCAACAGATTGGGATGATCAGACGTTTCGTAAATTGATATCCTCGACTTCTGCACCTAAGGCCTCATTGTCTAGAGGCAGGGTCCTGATGACATCCTCGGCTACTACACCTAATTGTGCGACCCGCTCGGCCGATCCATGTTGGAAAAACTTGGTAATCGATCGGCCCTTGGATGGCGGGAAATCTGATGCCCCGGACCTGCTTGGGCATATAGGTAAAACCGGATTTGGAGCTGGGACTGGGTATGGTGGTGGAGCAGGAGCCAGGGGAGTAAAGAGAGGGTCCACTGGGGAACCTTGGGACAATCAGGACAAGGTAGGCAAACATGTCTGCATTAAGGAATGAAACGGATCCAGTGCTCCAAAGACTGGCCTTGGGAGGGGGTCCTTAAACAGAGCTCTGCCTCCTCTTGAAATCAATGATTGCAGGTTTAGTTTAATACGACGAATAGAGCATGAAAGCTACACCTTGAGAAATAATCATTGGTTTCGTCATAACTTATTTTTATTTTCAGTACGCCTTTATGGAACTTCCAACACCGGTTGTACCAAATCTTTTGTCTCAAAGTTTTTTTTTTGTAAAGAGATCTCACGGGGATCTATACAGTATAATGACTATTTTATTTTGTGGTCAGAGACTTTCTGCTGATCTACTCACTTGTAGTTGAAACCTAAAATTAATGAAATTGTACATTTTCATCCCCAAAGAAGGTTGGAGTAAGTATAGGTTCATGAGTTTATCATGTATAAGGTTTTTGTACTAGGGTTGGAGAGCTCCATAACTAAAATTTATTATCATCAATTCAATCAATCATATAAATAGTTTATAAATATATATACTATAATTAATCTCCGAACATCACGAATTTAAAATTTGTATTAGCCTAAATAATTTATCTGATTGTTAGCTTAAAGTTTGTGTTCTCAATTTAAAGATCAAAGTTAAATCACGATAATTTGCTTATAAAGGAAAGAGTTCAAAAAGCTTACATGTATATAATATGTCTACCCAATACATCATGTTTTTCTCTCTATCAAGAACTAGCTGCCACAACAGTTTTCCTTTCATTTTCTCTCTTCTCACTATCAGTGACACGGCTTCCGACCATAGTCGTCGGTGGTGACCTCCTCTCCTCCACCTCCATCTTCCCTTCCCTGCTCTATCCTTCTCTCGCCTGATTTTTCTGCTCGTTTCGGCCAGTTACGGGATTATTGGTCCGACATCGTGGTCGTGGTCCTTTCGTCTAGCCGGTCTCCTGCTTTCGTCTTCTCAACAACTCCCGGATCTACCTTCTGGTCGTCGGAGCTCGGATTTTTACCTTCATTCTCGACATGAACAGGGGGTTGTTCTTTACTTCCATGGTAGCTCGTCATCGTTTGGTTTCGTTCACCGGCTGCCTCTACCAGTTCATGGTCTCCGTTCATCATCCTCTGCAACATGTTGGAATAGATCTACCGTGGGATGCTTTTCCGGGCTAGGATTTACAGTGTATCTGGCCTTCGCGGTCGGACCATCCATCCTCCATATCTCCGGCGTCACCGGTGTCCATTGCTCGACTCAAACGCGCACTGGAAGGCCATCACACCTGGTTCTTTTCCCGACCACCATTGAACCTTTGTTTGTTATTTAATTTCAGATCTAATTTATAATGTGTCGATGGTCCCTGTGGTGGTTCACATTGGCTCGATTGTATCGACATGTTGTGGTGCTTTGTTGGATTCAAGGAGTTTCACAGTTCAATTTGTGAGTTGTTGCTCCCGTTTCTTTGGACGACCATCGACGATTTGTTTCAATCCATTGTGGGAAGGGTTTGAGGGCAATGATTCGTTGTGGATTGAACAGCTTTGAGGTAGACTTGCGTGGTAGACACATCGTTTGGTTCTGTACTCGGCTTTACCTTTCCCGACTACCTTTCGGACGAGATTTGGTTATCCGAGTTTGGTATGCCTTTTCTCTTACTCTCCTCCCTTTTCCTACTACTTTATTCGCTTCGTTTATCCTGCCATTTAGTTTTCGTTTTCCTCATCCTCGGTGGGAGGACAATGCATCATGTTAGGTGCTGACTTCCGTGGGGTGTTTAAGCCCTTAGCTTGGTTGAAGAATTTCTTGGTGGGTTTTCGTGGTGATTAGGTAGAAGATTAGTGGGTGAGTTGTTTTGTAACGTCCCCCCTTAATTGGGTTGCTACTTGGTGTTGGCCGATATCGAGGTACCATTTTTGGTTCCTGTGGGCTGATGAGGTAGTTGGAGGAACTAGGGAGTTTTGTTGGCTGCTAAGGGGATTTTCACAGTTATGCTGCGGTGTTGGTGTTGCTGGATTGACGTCTTGGTGGTGACGCATATTCTCTAGTTATTGGCTTGTTGCCTTTTAGTTGATCTTCATGGTTGTGAAATCAGGGTTGCTAGACCTTTTCTGTTGGTTATTGTTTTGTTCGTTTGTATTGTTTCCTCCATATAGTTGGGATTTATTACTATTTGCTTCATGTTAAAAAAATCTAGGTTATTAGACTTTTATTCACCATTTGTCGGGTTTGATTTGAGGTGCCCTTATTAGCATGCTCTTGTTCTGTATTGAGGGATTCTCCCCCGTGTCCTTTGTTTTTCTTCTAGAAAACATTGGATTATTACTATTATATTTGCCTTTAAAAAAATTGACATGTATGTTTTTTGTCATCAACCAAATTTGAAGTATTAAATGTAAGATTTTGAAATCAGAAAAAATAAAAACTCGGAAACTCAAATCGATAACGGGTAGTGGATTTTATGAGCTAAAGAATAGCATTTTGAGGACCAGTTCAAACGTTGTAACGTTCAAATACTCGGTTGAGCTGAAAAAACATTCCAAATTACTCGTGCCTCAAATTTAATCACTCAAAGATCTTGGAAAAGAAAAAAAAAGTCGTGAAAACTCAAACGGGTGGCGGGTGGTGGATTTTATGACTGAAGAACATCATTAAATTCGAGTACCACGATAATATTCATCAATCTTTAAAAAAACGTTTGAAATTATGTATATTTGAAATTTAAATTTTGAATGATTGAATTAATTATTATTTTAAGATTAAAAGGAAATAACGACTTGGAAACTCAAAATGATAACAATTGGTGGATTTAGTGAGAGCCAAAAAGAACATTTGGAACACCACTTTAAGGATTGTAACGTTCATACGTTCAAGGGAGACCTCTTCCTTGTGTGTCCCGCCTTTTTTTTGTCAATCTCATTACTACAAACGTACCAGAACAGTCTTGTCCGAGAGAGAGAGGGCGGGGGAATCGGGCCGGAGCATTAGCAGAGAAACCGAGAAGCCACGTGGCAGTGTCGAGACCCGAAGAGGAGGATTGACTGGTCA
Organism: Erodium maritimum; assembly: GCA_963921825.1. NCBI lineage: Eukaryota > Viridiplantae > Streptophyta > Magnoliopsida > Geraniales > Geraniaceae > Erodium > Erodium maritimum. The sequence goes on from OY997594.1 coordinate 17,756,839, forward strand.
ACATTAATTGCCTCCATATATTAAGGAAAAAGAAACCCCAGTGATGAATGCGTTTTAGAGTTGAAGTTTTATTAGTAACTCATATTAAAAGAAGATAACATGGGTTTATGTGCTAATAGTGATTACTGATTAGTGACACAAGCAAGATTTCAATTCAGCCACGTGTATTTATATATTATAATCACGAAACCCATTTTGTACAATAACCCTCTGTTTGGTGACACCCTTGACAACGACACTTCCTCTCGTATTATCTCTGTTAAATTATTTGAATAAACAAACAGCTCCTAGCCCACTGCTTCCTCCCATGCATTTGTCCGCTTTCTGTAATTTCTCTCTGACATAGGATCTAAAGCCAAATCACTTACTTCAATTAATATGTAAAAAGTTGGATCAACAAAAAAAAAATTAAAGATAAATTGATGTGTTACATTGTATGAACTTGAAAAAACAAGTACAAATATTTAGAGGTACAAGATAATAAACTTCAAATTTACTATGCAGATTTTATGTCAAAACAAAAACGACACAATACGTAAAAATAAATACAACAAGTGTACAAGAATACCTACACTAATTGTAGTTAATTGTTTCAGATAAAATCAAACTCAAAATTTCTACACTACTGGTTTTAACACAATATTTTATAAATTATAAAAAACTGTCATTCAGAGTTTATATTATAAAAAATAATTCAAAACTGATACCCAACTCATATAAATAAGTGACATACACAACATATCTACACAAACACTAACTTATTTGGAGGCTCTCCCTTGCTCCCAGTCTGGACTTGGGCTCACTCATATTCTTTGGTTGATCTTGAAAGTGGAAGAATGTCTAGCAGAAGATCACGTTCGAGGCAGTCAGGGTCGGCCATGATCACCGACGACCAGATCACCGATCTCGTGTCCCGGTTGCAGCAGCTCATCCCTGAGATCCGCAGCAGGCGATCAGACAAGGTAATAAAAACTATATACTATATATATAATTGAAAATGATTAATCCATTATTTTGTGTGTGTGTGTGTGGGGTGTAGGTATCGGCTTCGAAGGTGCTGCAGGAGACATGCAGTTACATAAAGAATTTGCACAGGGAAGTGGACGACTTGAGCGAGCGTTTGTCGGAGCTTCTGGCGTCCATCGACGGCAACAGTGCTCAAGCTGCCATTATTAGGAACTTGCTTATGTAGTAGTAGTAGTAGTATTATTCCCCATTACTTACTCTCTCTCTTGCTATTGCTATGTTAATTAGTCTTCACTGGCCCCATTACTTACACACCCACCACTCTCCAGTAGCAGTGTGTAATTTACTTGTGGGCTCAATGCTATTATCTGTAATTTACTCCTTTCATGAGAAAGAGCATCATGTACTTCTCCATTTTGATTTTATTCAAGGAGTACATTTTTATTTATATGTTTGTTTATTTTAGGAATCATACCAGCTATCATATAAAGATGGCATGTATGCTGTAACGGATTTGTAATAATGATGAGAATAAAAAACAAACATAAAACCGTCATAGTAACACATACAACTTACGTGATGCACATGCACAACGATAAATTTTACAGAGAGAACTACAAAATACAGGATATCATATGACACTACCTCCCCGGGCTCTCGTGGGAGGTAGTGTCATGGCCCCGAACTCCATATCAAAGTTTTATACCCCTAGATTTACAACTCCATCAAAAGGTGGCTCCTTGTAAACCCAACCAACAATTTTCTGATAATCGTTAATTCAAGATATATTTAACATTAGTTATCGTATTTTGTTTTGGTGATATTTGAATTCTGGGATTATAGTCTCGAAATCATCTTTTATATGTGATTGATAGTGATGTTTTAGACTCACGGATCGATATTAGCGTGCGTGGAGATGAAAATTGGAAGCTAATATCGCTAAGTTAGGTGGTTGGAGGGTTAATGTTGGGTTTGTAAGACGAGAACAGAAATAGAAATTGGAATATTGGTGAAAGGAGGTGTATCTATATATATATGTGTGAAGGTCAACGTTGAAGATGACAGGAAAACTGTACATGTAAACCCCACACACCCATTTTCCTAACGACATTCATTAATAACGATGCTGTAGGCATCGGGGTTTCACCTCTACGCTTCTTCTTTACATTGCATCTTCTTGCTTTCAACTTCTCATTTCTCTATTCTCCATGTCATATTGATCCCCACATTCTTGCTCGTTTCTATATAAATTGATAAACAAGTTTATACTGTTATTTAGCTTCTATTTCACATCATTCAATTAATTTGTTTTCTGAGGTAAAACAAGACTTCATTCAAACGGGTCCGGTAGTGCATTAATCTCCCACTCAAATTGGGACTAGGCAATTGCATTTCGGGCTATTGTGTGAGCCGCCTTATTCGTCCTTCTGCGGTCGTATTGAAGTTGAATCTGAGTGTTAGCCTTCGAAAACTCCCAGCAATCTTCTATCAAACCCTCCTAAAGGCGACAACAACAACTTATTGTTCTTGATTGCCAGTATCAACCCCAGACAATTTGTCTCTACTATCATATTCCGACATTTTTTCGCACCCCACCTGATCGCCTCCTTCAGGCTTACACATTCCACGGATTCCGGCTCCTGCATAACCCTAGAAGACCATGGCTTTTTCATCCACAAAATCTCTATGTGACCCTCTGCACACCATCCTTCCTCCATCCCGTTGGGTTGTGAAGACAAATAGGCTTCGTGGGCCCATCTTAGAGTTCTAGGATTTTATGTGTTTTCTTGTGTGTTGAAGGATAAGGATAAGAAGTATCCAAGATAGGGATAAGGAGAACCTAATATAAACTCTAGTGTCAATTTCTTTCATCGTTATTTTTGTTTCATCGTTCTTCGGAGATAGGAATTTGGTTTAATTCCTTTAAATTCGTATCAGAGCACTAGGTTTGTGTTTGCAATTGGGAAGACGATGGCTGACAGCGATGGTTCTGCTCATGGGATCGGGAGATTCGATGATACAAATTTTGCATTCTGGAAAATGCAAATGGAAGATTACCTGTACGGTAGAAAGTTACATGTGCCTCTAACGGGGAAGCCGGAAACGATGGATGATGCTGAGTGGAATCTACTTGATCGACAAGTTTTGGGGGTTGTGCGACTAAACATGTCGAAGAACGTCGAACACAACGTGGCGAAGGATACGACCACTGCAGGCATGATGAAAGTCATGCCCGACATGTACGAGAAACCTTCTACATATAACAAGGTATTTATTATGAAAATGATTTTTTATTTGAAAATGGAAGAAAGTGGATATGTGGTTGCACACATGAATGAATTCAATATGATCGTCAATCATCTGTCATCTATGGAAATTGATTTCGATGACGAAGTTCGTGCCTTAATTTTATTGATGTCTCTACCACCGATTTGGGAGCTAATGAGGACATCGGTATGTAAATTTGTTGGGAATGAGAAATTAAAATTCACATATGTCAGAGATCGTGTTTTGGGGGAGGAAGTCAAAAGAAATGATGCAGGCGAGAGCTCTTCTAGTTCTGCCTTGAACGTGGAACATTGAGGCAGAGGAACAAGGAGAAGGTTTAATAGGAAAAAGGACGGGTCAAAGTCGAGAAATGGTAAAAAAACAGTCCGGATTTGGAAGAACAATAGAATGTTGGAGCTGTGGAGTGACTGGTCACGTGAAGAAGAATTGCAGAGCTCCCAAGAGAGAAAACTTGGGAAATATAGTTAATGCGACCACTAATGAGATTAGTGACGCATTGATCACATGAGCTGATTGCCCAAAAGACTATGTCATGGAGAAATGCAGTGATGAAGAAATCGTTGATGTTGTAGTTGAAAACTCCAAGGATGCGTTCCTACTGTCCATCGACAGTCTGATCAAGAATTGGATACTTGACTCGGGAGCGTCTTTCCATAGCGCTCCGAGCCAAGAAGCAATGGATAACTATGTTACTGTGGATCTTGGAAAGGTCTATTTAACCAATGGCTTGTCTCTACCCATTATCGGTCACAGAGACATTACCTTGAAGATGTCGAACGGACGCACATGAAAGATAAAGAAGGTGAGGCATGTGCCGAAGCTGAAACGGAATCTAATTTTCGTTGATCAACTTGACAATGAAGGTCACACAGTTACCTTTATCCAAGGTCAGTGGAAAGTGGAAAAGGGAGCAATGGTGGTTTCTCGTGGTCAGAGAATCGGCAACCTCTACATGACAACAAGTTGTCCCGATTTAGCAGTCGTTGTCGACTATGCCTAGAAGACTGAGCTGTGGTATCAAAGATTTGAACACAAGAGCGAGAAAGGTATTAATATTCTCGTCAAAGAGGGAAAGATTTCCGAGCTGAAATCGATGAATCACCATTTATGTGAGAGTTGCATGCTTGGGAAACAAAAGAGAATGAGTTTCTCAAGCAGAGGAAAAGAGGTGCTCTACAAAGAGAAGCTGCAATAGACTCTGGAGAACCGAGATTCCAAGAACGGAAAATTAGTAATGGTTGATTTGAGAGAGATTCCTACACACAAACTAGAGCGAGATATGTCGGAAGAAGATGAAAAAGAAGTTCAAGAATACATTCAGCAAGATAACGACCTAGAAGTCGAAGAACAAACGTCGACCACCACCGTACACTTATCTTCTCGGATAAGAAGTCCGACGTAGAGGCTCTCACCTTCGCTGGACTTCATACTACTTAACAATAAAGGACGGCCTGAATGCTATGATGAAGCAAATTATGTTGAGGAATCGAGCAAGTGGGAGTTGACAATGAAGGATGAGATGGACTTACTGTTTTTTTTTTTTGATCGGCGAATGCATATATAAAAAACCTCAGTTCCGAGGTGGAAAAGGTTACAAAAAAGACACAATCTCACTACAAATTGTGAGAAACAACAGGCAAAATCCAAAACTAAGACAAAGATCCGTACAAGAGATAAGGAGATTTAATCAAGTGATTGAAGAAGATCATGAGCCCTGAAGTTAGCCGAGATGCAAGTCTGGCCAAGAGTTATTGATGATCAACAAGTGAGAAGCTGCAAGTGAGGAGCTTCAAAGTAGGGGAAGAGTTGGCCATGTCTATCTTCAACTGAGTCTAAGAAGCCCTAAAGGCGAGATCAATCTCAAGCACCGATTCTCAGCCAAAGAAGTAAACATGTCGTAGTTTCGCAATAAACCGAAAAAAGAACACAGAACCCCAACAACAGACCATACCAAACTCACCCCAAATCACAAAAGCTTAACCGATTCCATACCTAAAATTTCTTTAGATTAGCCAAGGGCCAAAATCCCCACAGAGGCCAACACCAACTGTGAGGACCCATCCTCATAGCAAGGACGGGAACCAAAGACTAAAAGGAAGGAATTAGAAAAGCATAACGAGATAAGGGGAGAGAGGGAGGTAAAAGTCACAAACCAAAGGTTGAAGGGGAATCTGTGGAAAGAACCACGTCTCCAAAGGAGCTGCCCGAGCCAGAGCGGTCCAGATCTGCCGGGTAGAGACAGATCCGACCAGAAGAAGATTGGTGTCGTGGACCGGCGAAGCAAGCCGAAGTCGAGGGCTTGTGGACCGAAGTCGAGGGCCTGAGCGTGAGGGCCTGAGCTTGGATGGAGGAGCGGCGCCGGAGTCAGGGAGACCATGGCCGGAGTCGGGGGTTTGAAAGCAGGTGGAGCGGGGCGGACTTGTCACCGGCGAGAGACAGGACACCGAGAGGGCGTCGGAGGAAGAGGAGAAGTAGATCTGAGCCGGGGAGCGGCGAGTCGAGGAGCGGCGAGTCGAGGAGCGGCGGAGGACGCCAGGGATGGCGGGTCTGTGCTGGAAAGGCCGGTGACGAGAGCCAGGGAGGCCAGATCTGGGTGAGACGCGGCCTCCGGAGACGGACGGAGCAAGGAGGAGGGCGAGACTCGGTATCCGGAGACGGGCGGAGCAAGGAGGTGCGGCAAAGAAGCGGAGGGTGGGCAGCAAAGCCTCACCGGTGACAGCTTGGCCGGAGCCGCGCCGTCAGCGGTGAGGGAAGAGGAAGACAAGAGCTTTAGGGTTTGGGCACGAGAACCAAGTCAGAGAAGAAAAGGTATGATGCTACCATGCAAAAGGCGTAGATGGACTTACTGTTGTAGAACCAAGCCACGGTAAGTCGAAGCCATAAATGGTAGAGATCGATTTTGGAATAGCCCAGGAGGCTCACTATAGTCTTTTAGACTTTGTATTACCTAGATCAAGACGATGAGGAGAGTAGCCACAAGCAGCTCTTATGATCGAATCGTAGATTCGACAACGATGGGGGGACCAACAAGGGCGGCGGCGGCTGCACTCGAACGGTAAGAGGTTGCAGTTGCTATGTAGGCAATGACAACTACTAAAGGAAGAGCTCAAGAAGAGGATGAGGAGGGGGAGATGACTATACCAACAGCGTTGTCCAAAGCCATAGAGGCCGCCAGCCATTGCTAGAAAAGAGAGAGGCGTCCTCGTAAGGTTTTTTGAGAACTTTGTGAGAAAAACTCAATCTGACATATTCAAATTGTTTTAACAAATTTAGTTCATTTTTAATCCTAAGTTAATGAGATAAAATATTTTGACAATAATTTTGGTTTCATACTTACATATATTTATAATATGTATGAATAACTTCAAACATATATAATAATATTTCGATAAATTTGATCAATTTTTTTTTGATAAGCGATTTTTCTTATAAACTTTTTATCCCAAGGAGGGGAGAAATAGGAGGACTACCGAAAGGCTATCCTAAAAAGACCTGCAAAGAAACCATACCACAAGATGGCATGAGATTCTCCCAAAAAACAGAAAAAACCAAACTAACAGAAACCTCATCCAAAACAGAGAAAAAAGAGAAAACCTACAGCCAAACCAACACCTCACTAAGAAAGGACCGTGTCTTCGGTCCCCACCTTTAGCAAAGTCCTTGTATTGACAAAATGTCTCCAAGGCTCATTTCTACGCTGAACTTCATCCGCACTGAAGCTCGGGGCTTGAGAACGAGTTATCATTACTATAGGTTGCGGGGTTATCTTCTTTCTTTTCCCTTTAACTTTCTTCGCGATTGTAGGTGTTGCAGGCGATAATACAGGAAAATCCTGGTCGAACCGTGAAAGCATTGGCTCTGACGCAAGACTCTCCTCCGCAGACCCGTAGTAAACCATGGGCTCATGATCGTCGTTCAACACTCCTTCATTTCCGTGAGAAACCAACTTTGGTTGGTTAACAGCCACCAACTGATCAAAAGTTGATGGTGAAGCAGGTATGTGCGAGGAAGGGGATTCAGCCAAGCCATTCCCGAAAGAGATCACATGTTGCGACAAGTGCTGAGCACTGGCTTCTGGAACAAGCCCAACCCCAGGCCCATGGGCAGACCCAACCTCTTCAGGACCTGGCCCAATGACCTCTTCCACACCCTTTTCAGTCTCGTTTATACTCGCATGGTAAGCGATCTGCTCCACCTCAAATTGGGGATCCTGACTCAATCCAGAATGTCGCGCTGATACTCCTTTGACCTTTTTGAAATCAAAACCATATGCTGAACACAAGCCTTGTGAATCAAGGGATTTTGTATCTCAACAACTATTGATTTACCGCCTCCTGGAGATCCGATCACGCCACCGGAAGTCGGCACCGACGAGCCAAACTGATCTCCAGCCATCAACGTAAATTTGATCAATTTAATTAGCTAATTATAATAATTGAAATCAAACATAATTTCTGAAATTAACCAAACTTATATGATCAAATAAATCAAATAACCAAAATAATCAAACCATTTTATTTCCTATTCAAATTCGATTATTATTTTGACGACTATCAGCTTTAGAGCAGGAACATCGGTGCGGTCCGTCGGCCTGGCTCGCGCGGGTCGGGCAGAGGCCCGCGTCCCACGTTCCGCAACCCTGGAATGGGCCGAAGCCCGCGTCCCTCTGCTGGCCAATGGTTGTGTGCCACGTGTCCCGACCGTTGGGTGTAACGGCTATAAAAAAAATTCAAAAATCCTATATTCTAACCCTATAAATACCCCCAACCTCTTTCTCAAACCACAAACCATCCTACAAATTTCATTTCTATATTTCGATACAAAATGTCCGACGATAAGGGTCCATCATATGAGGAGTTGGCAGCCCAAATGCGGGTAGTTGAGCAACGAGTCCGGCGAAGGATTGAGAGAGGCACACATAGAGCAATGCCAAGGATCAACTCTCTGAGGGAGAGGATAGACCGTGGAGAACCAATGCAACGGGAGATTCACAGAGGTCGTGTCGAATCCCACGACCAACTAATGAGGTATTTGTCGATCAACCCATATATGGCCTAAATATGTTTAGGCGCCGGTTCCGTATGTGCAAACCACTTTTTCAACGGGTTATGGACAAGGTCAAAGAATACGAAAATTACTTCGTTCAGAAGTATGACGCGGCCGAAAGCTTGCGCTTATCAACGGAACAAAAGTGCACCGCCGCGATATGGATGCTTGCGTATGGGTGCTTGGCCGATTCATTGGACGAAACTCTACACCTTGGGGTAAGCACCATACTTGAATGTTTACGTAATTTTTTCAAGGCCGTCATTGAGGTAATCGGACCCGGGTACTAGCGTAGACCCACATCGGCTGACATAGAGCGCTTACTCCAAGAAGGGTACAACCGAGGGTTCCCCGGAATGAGTGGGAGTCTTGACTACATGCATTGAGAGTGGATAAATTGCCCAACCGCATCGCAAGGTGCCAATGGACGGGGAAGTCACCACAGGGTAAGTACCGTTATGCTTGAAGTTGTAGCGTCCCGTGATTTATGGATTTGGCATGCTTTTTTCGTGATGGCTGGCTCGAACAACGACATCAACGTCCTCAACAACCGCCACTTATTCCAAGACTCTTATTACGGTCGTGACCTTTCCGTGGAGTACGAGATCAACGGGCATCGGTACGACCGACCTTATTACTTGGTGGACGACATTTACCCATCGTGGGGACGATTCATGAAGAGTATTCGTCATCCCTCCACACCCAAAGAGAAATTGTTTGCTAAATGCCAAAAAGGTGCTCGGAAAGATATTGAAAGGGCTTTTGGGGTACTTCAAGCAAGGTGTCACATCATTTCCTGTCCCACTCGTGTTTGGAGCAAACACACTTTGGCTGATATCATGCACACTTGCATCATTCTACACAACATGATTGTAGAGGATGAACGCGACCGGTATGAATATAGAGATGAGAAGTTGTTGTACGAGCAACCTCCAGAAATGCCAAATTGGACACCACTGGAACGATGAGGGCCATTGCAATACCGACAACGATTGGATGCTCGACAAAGTGTCACAAGTCATCAGACCCACAAGCAACTACAACATGATCTTATTGAGCACTTATGGGATCTATACGGAACTAGTTTCAATCCCAACAATTCGACTTTTGTACTTGATGCTCCTATTCGGGAATAAATAAAATTATCAGTTTTAATTTATTTTATTTTATATTCTCATTAATTATTATTTTTTCACATTTATTTAATTTTATATAATATTAACTGTTTTGACAACTAATTAAATAAAACAGTCGAAGTATTTAAAGGGGTTGTGGACAAAGTACGAAAGAAGCTACAACTTTGGAAACGCAAACGCTTCTCCATGGGTGGCAGAGAAGTCCTCATTAAGGCTGTCATACAGGCAATACCAACTTTTGCAATGAGTACTTTTAAGCTACATGTCTCGGTCATTCGATCCTTAAATATGTTAGCGTCAAAATTTTTATGGGGATGTGATGCTGATAAGAGAAGCTTACACTGGAAAGCTTGGAAGTCTATTTGTACTGCAAAGGTTAATAATGGGTTAGGATTCAATGACTTGAACAGTTTCAACAGAGCGTTGGTTGGTAAGCAGTTTTGGAGAGTTCTCACTGTCCCTCAGAGTCTCATGTCGAAGGTGATTCTTGATAAATATTGTAAGAACTCTACTATATGGAATGCTACTGCAGGCAATTCTTCATCTGAGTTTTGGAAAAGTCTTTTGTGGAGTCGGGATCTGATACGGGGTGGCGCTTTGCTCAGGCCCGACCATGGTCGAGATGTTCGGGTATTTATGGATCCTTGGTTGCCACATACTCCTTCTTTTTTACCAATTACAACACCTGTTACCTCACAAAGTTCGTTGACTGTGGCTGATTTCTTAACATCGGATGGAGGATGGAATTTTTCTACTATAGAAAATGTTTTATGGCCCGTGGATTGCTGGCAGGTTCGTGGAATCATGCGACCAAGAATTCCGGGAGCAGCAAAATGGATTTGGTACCCAGATAGGAAGGGAACTTACATGGTTAAATCAGGTTACAGATTGGCGACATCTTTAGATGACAATTTTGCTCACTCCTCATCCTCATCTCGTAGTGGCTGGTGGACATGGTATTGGAAATTGAATGCTCCATCCAAACTCAAAGTGTTCGGCTGGAGATTATAGGGTGACTTAATCCCCACGACTTTGAACCTAAATAGGCATGGCCTTAAAGTGAGAGGGAATTGTAGAGTATGTGACTTTCCAGTGGAATCTTTGATCCATGTCTTTTTCAAATGCAGAATTGCGAAATAAATATGGCATCATAGTCCTTTGACTATTCAAGACCCAACCTATAAACCTATGGATGGCCAGATGATGATTCAAGGTGCAGCTGAGATACTTTCAGAATTGGATTTTGTTGCTTGGTTGAGCGTTTGCTATAACATATGGTGGGAACGAAATAAGGTGATCTATGGAGGGCTAGTTCGTTCTGCTTCTTCTGTAGCCATTCAGAGTATGGAATGGATTGATTCATATAAACTCAATAATTGTTTATCTCGAAACTTGATCACAAATTTAAACCATCATCCTCCTCGAAACTGGTGGTATCCTCCTTCAGTTGGGCTCCTAAAGATGAATGTGGATGCTAGCGTCAGAGCCTATGGTATGGGTATCGGTGTGGTAATCATAAACTGGGGTGGTGAAGTAGTGGCCGGTTGCATGGATTTTTTGGAGGGTCTATTTCTACCAGATATTGCTGAATTATTGGCCCTGAAAAGAGGGGTTCACCTTTGTCGACAACTTAATCTTCAAATTAGTGAGATTGAGATGGACTCATCACACTCGGTACGTGCTTGTCGGAATCACGATCTTTCCGGTTTGCACGGAGATATAGTTGAAGAAATTTTATGGGGTATGAATTGGTTTCACTCTTGTAATTTGAGTTGGGTCCCAAGATTAGCTAATAAAGTTGCTCATGGGCTTGCAAAATATTATGTGGAGGAGAGAACTTCTGAAATATGGAGAGGATCTGGTCCTGTTGTAATAGAACAAATTGTATCTCTTGATCTCTATTAATAAAACCTCTATTATAAAAAAAACAATAAAATATCAATTTATTAACCAGTCAGCATTCAGTTAGCATCCACTAACAATTCAAACCTCAATCCAGCGCTCATCATTGCAAAACACATTTTATTTTGAGTCCCGAGTCCCTCTATTTTGCACAATAACATCCAAGCCTATAACTTAAGCATTCCATTATACATCCTCTACCTAATAGACGCGTCCCGTATCTAATGCCTTACCTTAAGTTCGACTTCTCCGGTCAACGTTCACCTCCAGATAAAGCAATTCGTATACGTACACTAACTCACAATCCCAATGTCAATACTGTGTCGGTGGGTGCGTCATAGTCAAGAGTCAACCAACGACTTTTTTTGTGTGATGAACGGCCCTGATCGAACCTAGTAAAAGAGTTGCTAACTAGATGCGCAAGCACGTGACCGTTCATGCGCCTGCACCGCACCGAACACCCCAGCCTTTGACTCCCCACCACACTCATTTCGACGCGCCCAAATTCGCCCGAGTTTTCACCGTCTCCGAACAGCAAACGTAGAGCCGAACTCAGATCTCGGTGGCTTCGAACCTTGTGATGCGAAGGTGATTGAGCTAATCGATCCATGACAGGGAAGGCGGATTCGGTTTCGATCCGGTTGCCGTATCGGAACCTCAAGGAGGCGGAAGTAGAAATGATGCGGCTGGAGATGGAGGCGGCGCAGCCGATTGACCTTAATTCTACTCCTCATTCTCCTTCTTCTCCCTCAGTCAGTGTTCAGAATGCGACGCCGCAGAAGCACTGTAGCTTGGTGACTCTCATTCTCTGTTGTACGGTGGCCGCCGGAGTTCAGTTCGGCTGGGCTCTGCAGCTTTCCCTCCTGACTCCTTACATTCAGGTTTGCAAGAATTCTCAATCCGATTCGAACTGTATGTTGGTAATTGCTTCATTTGTAGAATGGATCTGGAGAAAGGAGCTGCTTGGATGCATTTTATGAATTTGTGTGTTCTGATTTGGTGCTCAATTACTTTTTAACATTTTGATTATTCAATGAACTTGTGTAAAGTAACTGGTTAGAGTAATGTTATCAGAAATTTATCTGTATCTTTGTAGTTGTAGAAGAACATGCTAAGGTTGAATATGAAGCTTCAGCTGGCTGAAGTTTCCTTTATGTATGTCAATGGGATTCATTGCTTCATTTCAAGCTGCATTTCATTAGCTAAAACAAATATGCGTTCTTCATTTATGTTTTGGTGGTGATATATTAATATTAGTACTTCTAGAGACTCCTTTGTTCTGAAATATCTTTCCTCTTTCGACTAACTATGTCACTTATTACGTTGATGCAGACGCTTGGAATAGGGCATGCCTTCTCTTCTTTCATTTGGCTGTGTGGCCCTATTACCGGACTTGTGGTAGGTTATTACAATTGCCTTTATTTGTGTGACTAATTGTTCCAAAATCTAACGCTTGACTACATCCTATTGGATATGTATAGTTACTGGACTATATTAAGATTTTCAAGAAAATATTATGTAATTTTTGCTTAGAATTCATTTAGGTATTATTTGTGCTTCAGAACCAATCACTATGATGATCCTGAGTCATAGTCATTTCCTTTCTGCCTCTTTGTTGTATATGTAAAGTAAATTCGATTTAGATGTTAGGTATTGATGTTACTATTCCGTCTTTGGATGCAGTAGTAAGCTAGTAGCCGTACATACTAAACCAAAGTTTTGAACTCTGTTTGATTGTTTTGCACTGTATCAAAATCCAGATTGTCTTACTTACATGCTTTTCATTTAAGGTTCAACCCTGTGTTGGTATTTGGAGTGATAAATGCTCTTCAAAATATGGAAGAAGACGGCCTTTTATTCTCGCAGGATCCCTCATGATATCAGTTTCTGTAAGCATTGATGGTTCGACTTTATCGATTTAGTTCATCAATGTCTACTTCATTTTGCATTTGGCTAAACCTGTTTTTTTAATTTAGGTGATAATAATTGGATTTTCTGCGGACATAGGGTATTTATTAGGAGATACAAAGGAGCATTGCAGGTGACTATTGCCTTCTTGTTTTTTCATCTTTTGTTCTGTGATTATGGATTTACGATTTGCCAACACAATTATGCTTTTATGCAGCAAATTCACAGGTACTCGAACAAGGGCAGCTTTTGTCTTTGTTATTGGATTCTGGTTGCTGGATCTTGCTAATAATACAGTTCAGGTTAGTGAAAGTAAGGGATATGGTATTGCACATCACTGCTATATGAAGATTTCTATTATAAGTGAAGGGCTAAATATGAAACTTATCTTATTTGCAGGGACCAGCTCGTGCTCTCTTAGCTGATCTAGCAGGTAATTGATTTCATTTTTATATCTGTTCAAGTAATGTTTACCCTCCAGGCTATCCTATAACTTTTATCTCTATAATATTCCAATGTTTAGTTCCTCTCTTGGTTGTTTTTCATATTGTATAGTTATTCATCCACAGTATTTTAAAAAAGAAAATGATGTCCCTTTATCTTAGGCCCTGATCAACGTAATTCAGCAAATGCTGTATTTTGCTTATGGATGGCTGTCGGGAACATTTTGGGATTTTCAGCTGGTTCTAATGGAAATTGGCACAGGTGAAACTTCTTTGGTATTGATATGTCGCATGTTTACATTTCTATGTATACTTCGCTACTCTTTTTTTAGAAAAAAAAGGAAAAACGTTGTCACCTCATTGTATTATGGTCAATTACCAAATCATAACCCATACATATGGAATGTATTACATAGTAACAAGTTTGACAATGTATCAAAATCTGTTAAGTGTGACTGACTTTGTGAAATATCTGTCACATGCTTGTCACGTGCCTCTAAAACATTCCTGAAATGACATGAGAAAACTTGATGTCATAACGTAGACCTTTCGTTTATTCTCAAATCATAACCCTGACCTATCAACTTTTCCTGTTACTCACTTAACGGCCATTAAACTTTTAGACAAAATATGTCAAACGTTATGGTCAACGTTACTACATCCGAACGAACATTTGCTTGGGTTAGGATTTAGTAATAACCGAAAGGTGAGGGTACGGACATCGAGTTACCCCTAAAAAAAATTAATCTATATGCGCTCATCATATACTATTGAACTGGATTTTGCATATCACATGGCCCGAAGAGGATATCATAATTTGATTTTCTGCACATGGATTGTGGGCTAAATAATTTATTTTAAAAATTAGGTGGTTTCCTTTCCTGAAGAGTAAAGCTTGTTGTGAAGCCTGTGGAAATCTTAAAGCCGCGTTTCTTATTGCAGTGGTGAGTTATCATTTTCTTATTGCCGTGGTGATTATTTGTTATGTAGAATGAATCTTTTAAAATGTTTCATTAAGGAATGTTCTTCAATTATTATTTCTCAACAATTTTATGTCTGACTATTCACTGTCTTTTACTATTGATATCAAATATAGAAATGTGTTTGGTTATGTATATCCTAGTCTGTTAAGTAGATGATTCGAATTGAGATACATTTTTGCCTTTGACTAATGTATTCTCACTTGTTTGAATCTCTCCGGATGCTTAGACCAATCTGTTCCTGGAAGATCTGATTATTATTTCTTGCATGGTGATTTCGGAATGTGCTATCTCTTATGAAGTTCATAAAAATAGTTGTATTGTATATTTGTTTTGCACACGACATTGGATAAGGATGTGATATTGGTTTGGAACACATCTTATTGCATTGTGGGGTAGTGGTTTTCTGATGACTTCTATAGTTCTATGTGCTTACAATTGTCAAATTCTGAAAACCTAATTTGGTCTGCCTGCAGCTATTCTTGACTTTATGTACTCTTGTCACTCTATATTTTGCCGATGAGGTGCCACTTGTTAAAAATCATCCGGAGCACCAATTATCAGATTCTTCACCTCTACTGGATGATCCAAAGCCAAATGGCATTAACCTTTCAAAATCGGGGCCTGACCTGCCAGTTGCTGACAATGCTGTGAAGAATGCTCTCAATGGGTATGAAAGAGATAATGATACCAACTCAATCGCAAAGGAAGACCAAAATGAAAGTTTCAATGACGGCCCTGGTGCAGTGCTAGTCAATTTGTTGACCAGTTTAAGACATTTGCCGCCTGCAATGCATTCAGTGCTTATTGTTATGGCCCTTTGCTGGGTAATTACTTCTGCAGTCTTGCATCAATTAGAACTTCCATACACTTGTTTATTTAGTAGTATAAAGTGCAGATCTCTGCCAATTGTTATTTTTAGTTTTTATATGAACAATGTCTTATTCCCTTCTTAATTATGCATTTATACGCAGTTGTCCTGGTTTCCCTTTTTTCTTTTTGATACGGATTGGATGGGCAGAGAAGTGTATCATGGGGATCCAAAAGGGGAGGCTGTAGTAGTAGATGCTTATAATCAAGGTGTCAGAGAAGGTGCCTTTGGTTTGCTATTGAATTCGGTAAGAACTCAAAATTGAGCATTAATAATTTTAACATTCTAAAGAAAAAAACTTTATTTTATTTCAGTTGATGAAGTATTCTTTAACTGAATGCATTGTATTTGTACATAGAAATTAATTTAATAACTTAATTGTGTTATGCCTGTCCAACTTAGGTTGTTCTTGGAATTAGTTCTTTCCTCATTGAACCAATGTGTCAGAGACTGGGAGCCAGACGTGTGTGGGCAATGAGCAATTTCACTGTGTTTATCTGCATGCTTGCCACCGCTATCATTAGTATAATGTCATCAAAATTGGATGCAACTGGAGTAGATGGACGGATCAAGATTGCTTCCTTAGTTGTGTTTTCAATACTTGGGTTCCCTCTTGCTGTAAGTAATCCTAGTATGCGTCCTTGCCTTCAATTATGTACTTCTCTCTGCATCCATTAGCTGTTTCAATCTGTTTTGCAGATTACCTATAGTGTTCCCTTTTCCGTCACTGCAGAGCTAACTGCTGATGCAGGCGGTGGCCAAGGTTTGTGATGCATTTACCTTTGTACCATCTCTTTGCATTTCAGATTGTTATGAAATTGAGAAGTACCACAATTTGTATGGTTGTGCAGGTTTGGCTATAGGAGTTTTGAATCTCGCAATTGTCATCCCACAGGTAATTTAGTGAATTCTTTGTCATTTTCTCCACTATCTTAGCATGCTTCCTCAGCCTAATGGTTTTCTACTTTTCTCGGTATTGTTTGTAGGGATAATCGTACTTAACTAAACCTAAGTATGCACCTTTCTCAACTAACTACTTCTAAGTTTAAAAAGTTTTTGACAACCCTCTTAAGCTTTTTTGATCTCAATTTACCCCAATTTCGTCATCTTTTGAGTGTGAAATGCCGAAATACCCTCATGTAAAAAGAATAAAAATGATGAAAGTAGGAGTATTTTCGTCATTTCACACCCAACAGTTGACGGAATTGAGACTAATAAAACTTTGGGGGGTTGTCAAAATCTTTATAAACTCAAGGTTAGTTTATTGAGAAAGGTGGATACTTAAGGGTAGGTGAGTGAGATTATCCATTGTTGGCATATCGTGTATCTAGAGACTACTGTATGCTTCCAATTGTGTTTTCTCTCTTATGTTGAATCATATACTTGCAGCTCTTTCCTCATTGATGATGACAATATGCTCTTTTCTTTTCCCTGGCTTCACTTGTCCTTACTAACTTGTACTAATCACATGTACATTGTTTGTCATGTTTAGATGGTTATATCCCTTTTTGCTGGTCCATGGGATGCTTTATTTGGTGGAGGTAATGTCCCTGCCTTTGTTTTTGCTTCCCTCTCCGCACTTGCAGCTGGGATTATTGCTTGGCGCAAACTGCCAGATCTTTCTAGTTCTTTCAAGTCATCTGGCTTCCACTTTGGCTAATGACCGAGACAGCATTTTTCGAGGTCAGGTATCACACCTGTATAAGATCCTAGGCAAGGGAATATTCATCCATTGATTCACTCTTATTCATTCATTTTTTTATATTGTAGGGTGTAAATTGTAACTAATACGAAACACATATACTTACCTAAAATCATTCACATTCTCAACCCATAAAGAGAACTCATTATTGTCAAGATCTTGTAATGATATGAAGTACGAGGATCTTATTATTACCAATCATATATTTTCAATGCAGAATAGCTTAAAGTGCCCTGTCCTTATGTTATTGTGTGATTTTCATGCTTTGGAGAGCTAGTTTTGTGTTGCATCCTAGGCTTATAGATGTGTAGGTGAGATGTGGAATGATATTGAATATGCAAAAAGAATTGGACGTGTAAGTGTCTGTTTGTTCCATTTGCTTATCTGCTTCATCTTCACGTTATAGAATTGAATAATTGAGATTGTGTTTGGAGATCTGATGCAGAGATGTGTGTTATAAAGTTGGCTTGTTCTGTCTTAATTCACATCTGTCTTCGCATATGACAGTCGCCGAAAAGTCTTGTGGTTGGCAAGTTCATTTTTTGATATTCATTTCTTACACATTTGTCAGTACAGCTTGATTTATAATCAAAAATCGATCGGGTGTTAGAATTTGTGATCAAGTTGTGTATTTATTTTAATATTATTGTGAGTAAAGAGTTAATGGAGATTAGGGTGGCGAGTGGTTGACAAATCACTGTCGATGCATATCTCTTTTGTAAAAATAGTACTAAAGAAAAGAAGAGGAAGATAGTGACGTCAAGCAAACAATGGCACATGGGTTCAGAGTTAGGCTGAAGACACAAGCATGAAGGCATGTGGAGGAGAAGAGGCCTCCCCCAATTTTCTTTTATATATATATATATATATATTTTTCTGAAATAATTTTTTTAAAAAACAAAATAATAATATAACTTTTTTTATGAGAAAAAAATGAAAGATCTGAGCTAGTAGAGAAGAAGAGATCATTAGGGTATAAGCTGCAACTGATAGTCATGAATCTGATGATCATGTGATATGTAGTTTCGCAAGTTGTAGTTACAGTAAGAAAAGTAAAATCTTGTAGATTCAAGTTTGAACTGAACAATTTCTTCAGGTTTTAATTATATATATTGGACTCTACCAGTGCCAGTGTTTGTGGTGTTTGGAAATCCAAAACTCAGAGCACTGTTTACATTCATTTTTGATAAAATGGTGGACCCTACTTGTTCCCCCTTAGATCCACCCCAATTGTAGAAAAGAAAGAGCTACAAATGGGCACCCAATCATTTTCACTTCACCTATCTATTCCCCTTAAGATTCCTCTCCCCTATCACTGAACAAAACTCATTCATGATCTATCATAGATGCACATATGTGTAAAACAAACATTTAAATTTTGAATTCACAAAAAACACAAATTTTATTTATTTTAGATATGATTTTGTTCAATTAAATTCTACGTTTTTTGCAATATAACAGCACATAACTCTTCGATTTTTAAAGTTATCTTGAATAAAAAGGAACTCGACTATCGTTTCCAAATTTTAATGGCTGACTTAGGACATAAGGTTTAGTGTATAAGGATCAAGGTTTGATAAAAAGAAGAGAATCAAGGTTTACGATTCAATTCCATTTTGTGATATTTGAATTTCATTAAAAGTATGAGAAACATGGAAAATAATTTATAATAATTCATTTTTAATCAATGCTGCTATATAAAAAAAATCAAATTTTATTACAAAATACTAATCAAAACTAAATCTCTAAAATTTTGGGTTCACTGAACTCTTTGTATCAGTTTATACCCCAAAAATAAAAATAAATATATTGAGTTAGAACACTGTAAATTTACCCATTATTATGATCAAGTGTTGCAGCAGTGGTTTTGTTTTGTTCTTTTTCCATTTGCCATCATTTCAAATCTGATGGCCACAAACTCTGGAAGGGTCTCTTTCACATCAAATCAATGTGATGACTTTGAAAAAGATTTACCAAAAACCCAGAGTTGTCTTAATTTCTGATAGTAAAAATAGAAGTGATACACAATGATTAATGCCAAAAGAAGCTTTGAGAGCTAGAAGAAGCTGATAAGGTATATAAGCTATCTTTTTCTCTAAATTTTGAGAAACAAAAGCATTTGATTAAAAGACTTGATCTTGATCTCTATACAGTATTAACCTTTCTCTCTCATTCTGTCCACTCTGAACAACATGTCTGTCAGATGAACACCATATCTGTGTTGTTAACAAGAATAAAGATTGGAGTTCCATGACTTGCAATGGGATGGCTTTTTTCCCAGAAAACTTCATGCTACAGACTCCTCACCATGAAGATGACCACCATCAACCTCAACCTCAACCTCAACCTCCAATCCTTCCTCAGGACTTCCATGGTACTATGTCTCTGGAACTTGGTTTTGATTGATTTGTAGGTGTCTGAATTTTTGTGGGTTTTGTTTGTAGGGGTTGCATCATTTCTGGGGAAGAGATCCATGTCATTTTCAGGCATAGATGTGTGTGATCAGGAGGGCAATGGAGAGGATGATCTGTCTGATGATGGGTCACAGGCAGGGGAGAAGAAGAGGAGGCTGAACATGGAGCAGGTGAGGACACTTGAGAAGAACTTTGAACTGGGCAATAAGCTTGAGCCTGAGAGGAAAATGCAGCTTGCAAGAGCTCTGGGCCTGCAGCCAAGGCAGATTGCTATCTGGTTCCAGAACAGAAGGGCCAGGTGGAAGACCAAGCAATTGGAGAAGGACTATGATCTTCTCAAGAGACAATTTGAAGCCATCAAAGCTGATAATGATGCTCTCCAAGCTCAGAACCACAAGCTTCATGCAGAGGTACACTCAATCAATTGCACCTTCAACTTCTTGCATGGATATATTCTGGACTCAACTTTGGGATTAATCATCATCTTTTCCTTTTCTATTCCCCCCAAAAAGAACTGTGTCTTTTTTACTTCCTTTTTTTCTTTATCATGATGATTTCAAGGATCCTTTTGAATTGGGTGGGTCAATGATGAGTTTCTTATAGTATATACTTTCTTTTGCTTCAACTTTTTGGTGGAATGAATAGTGATCATATTGCTAAAGTTTGAAGGTGATTAAATTCAATCATCATGACCCCCAAAAGATAGTTTATATTGGATCATAAGACTATATTTCATCCTTCAACTAGTTGAATTCGTGTCGGTGAGATCCAGACTATATATGATACTATACATAATCAACTCAACTATAATAGTGTAAACTGATAATTGAAGACTCAATTATATAGTTTCATATATTTAGATGGTTTCTCATGTTGATTCATAGACATATGTATTATATACATGATGGGTTCTTAATATATATGGAAATGGCAATGATAATGGATGGCATGGTGTGTAGATATTGGCACTGAGAAGCAGAGAACCAACAGAGTCCATCAACCTCAATAAGGACACAGAAGGTTCTTGCAGCAATAGAAGTGAAAACAGCTCTGATATCAAGCTGGACATCTCAAGAACACCAGCCATTGATAGCCCTTTGACAAGCAGAGCTCTCTTCCCATCTTCATCATCTGTGAGCAGACAAGCAGAAGGAGGAGGAGGAGGAGTAACACAGCTATTCTCAAACCCATCATCATCATCAAGACCTGATCAACACAATAAGAACATGGATCAAATGGTGAAAGAAGAAAGCTTCACCAACATGTTCTGTGGCATGGATGATCAGCCTGGGTTCTGGCCCTGGCTTGAGCAGCAACAACATTTCAATTGATGGAAAAATAAAAATATAACCCTTTTCAGAGTTTGGGGTGAATGTAATGGTCAGTGATGTTTCTTCAACTCTCTTCTTTTAAATTTTTATTTCTTCTTCATGTCCATGATTTGCTACTTGTATAAATGAAAACACCTGAGTTGATCTGAGCTTGATTAAGGTGGTCTAGCTGAGAGGGCCTAGCTTTGTGGAGTAATAAAGAGGTTGCTTCTTTTGAGTTCATATATATATAAATACAAGACATGTTTCTTAGAGAGGACTCAATACTCAGTTGATAGAGATTGGAACCAAAAGCTTCTTTGTGTGATCTGTGCTTGCTTAAACAGACTTTCTTGGTTTGGAATCATGTTTCAGTTCTTATAAAAGAAAGAGAAAATTGATGATGAAAAAGAGAGGGAGAATCAAAACACACATTCCAAGAGAAGGAAGAAGACAAACAGATAAAAGAGAGATGAGTTGAGAGAGAGGAAAAGGAATTGGCATCTCTGTACAAAAACCCATTGTAGCCATGAACCATAATTTACATCTATGTCCTTTTGCTGGGCTCTGACCTCACCTCCTTCACTCACTACCTCACTCTCTCTGCCACCTTTTTCTCTCTCTACTGCATTGCATCTCTATCCTTACTTCTTAGAGAGACAAAGTCTTTCTCTTCAATTTTGCGGCAAGTAAGAGCATCCACGGTCGTTGGCGTTATGGCGCTGACGGGGAGAAAAAGGAGGCGGAGAGCTGGCGGGGAGATCGCTGGCGAGGAAGGTAGCCGTTAAGGTTATCGTTGGCACTCCTCGCTGGCGGTGTTGACTTGGACTGCCTCGGTCACCGTGTCGACCGTTGACTGTCCCTCCGCTGGCGACACGTGTCCATGCGCTGACAGCAAATAATTAATTTTTTTTACTTTTCCCCCTATAAACATCAACCCATCTATTTCATTTTTCACCCACAATTCATCCCCTCTTCTCTCTTTTCTCCCTTTTATTTCAAGTTTCGATTAGAATGTCGTTCGATCCCAACGAGTGGGGTGCGATTTATAGGTCGTTGGATGAAGACCCGATGACGCAAGAGCTATTTCCGCCAAACCTTCCATTCGACCGACAATCAATGCATCTCCTACGCTTACCGAGCCCTCCGCGTGGTTCCACCGAAGGCTAAAGGGAAGCGATGTTTGTGGAGTACCGAAGAGGACGAGCGGTTAGTTCGAGCTTGGATGCACCATTCGTACGACTCAATTCACGGGAATTAGAAACACAATCTCACGTACTGGGCGGCCATCGCTGAAGAACTTGTTGGTACGCGTGGACGGGATGATCCGTTGAGGACAACGAAGCAGTGCAAAGATCACTGGGGTTAAGTCAATACGAGAGTGATGAGCTTCCAGGGGATGTTTGTCAGGAACTACAGGGACCATCAGAGCGGCCGTTCGGATGATGAAATCATGGCATTGACCGAGGAGCAGTACGAAAAGGCGAATCGACATCCATTCACATGGAAACATTGGTGGAAACTAGTGAAAGACCAACAAAAGTGGAATATATATTATTTTGTCGTCGAGGAGCCCGAGGAATACTACGGAGGGACACCGCGTAGTCAGTTCGATATCGAGGAGTCTAGCGACTCGGGGAAGCGCACTCGTGAAGACACGACGTTTGAGGACATTCAGCAGACGAAGGGTGCTAATACGGAGTGCCAACCAACCTACAAGCGGCCTATGGGTCAGAAGGCTGCCAAGGTTGTGAGGCTCCGAGGTAAAAACCTTGTAGCCTCTAAGAAAGATATTGTCGAGAGTTTTCAACAGGCCCATCAAGCGGCCAAAAAAACAAGCACCGTCAGGGCCATTGAGACCGTCGCGCAGCTGAAGCTCAAGGCATTCGATCAGTGGGTGTTCGAGGAAGCAAAGGACACTTCGGTCATGACTCCCCCCCCCAGCTTGAGGCAGACAATGTGAAACTTGCGATCTTACGCGATCTGATGAAGTAGTTTGTGTTTTTTTAATTAGTTTGTGTGTTTTTTATTAGTTTGGGTTTTTTTAAACATTGTATTTTCTGTTTCGTTAATGAATTTTTGTTTTTTTTATTAATTTATTACATTGTAGTTTTTTTTTTACATTTATTGCATTGTAGGTTTCTTGGGATGAGAGACATCATTGCCACGAACATGAAAATGACCAAAATGCCCCTACATGACCGGCGGCTTGGGCTATAAAAGGCACTCCATCCTTTCATTTTTTTTCACACCTCTTCTCCCAAAAACCTCTCTTACTCCCAAGCTTTTTTCGATCTAATTTTCTGCTCTTGTTCGAAGGTCCGATGGCCGGCGTAGCAGCACACCCTTGGACTCCCGAGGAAGAGATGGTGTTGGTCTTATGTTGGCTACACGATGCCCGGCCGGGGCCAAATAATAGGGACTGGCCGGAAGTGTTCGCCAATTTTGTCCAGAATGCTCCGGCCGGTGCCCCGCCCCGCACTCAAAAATAGTGTAGGGACCACTGGCAGCATCTAGCTCAGAAAATTCACCGTTTTGAACGTTGCTACTATGTAGCAGTTCATGCAGCCCCGCCGGAAAATACCGAAGCATACTTTCGATCTACAACGGCGGACAAGTATTTTAGCCGACATGGCCAGCAATTCACGAAATGTTATCTTTGGGAGGTCGTTAGAGCATCCACATCAAGGGGGCAGAACCCTCTGCTGAGTGGGCAGGGTTCTGCCCCCCCTAAAAAAAGTGTGCTGCACATCAGAGGGGATTGTATGGGGGGGCTTGATTTTCAGAAATGCTGACTGTGTAATTAATTAAGCTTTTAACTGAATTGTTAACGTTATTTTTAAATCGAAAACTACTAAATAAAATAGAAATAAAATTTCATTAATAGAAATAAAATTTCATTCAAATAAAATGCAAAAAAAATACATAACTTAAAAAAAAGACATAAGTTAAAAAAAATACATAAATATAAAAACCAGGAATTATCAGTCGTCCGGCTCGTCGGAGTAGTAAGTCCCGCCCGAACGATTCCATAAGTGCTCCATTAGGTCTTCTTGAAGTTGTCGACGAGTCGCATCATTGATGACAGCAACTCGCGCTTGGAGTTCCTGGTGGTACGACAAGGGCATGGATCGGTTCCATGGTTGAGGTGGTGCGAAACCCTGAGGTAATTCCGGAGGGGGCTCAAAAAATAAATCGTTATTCCCTACTTCATAGCGATCACGTTCGTCCTCCACGATCATGTTATGTAGAATGATACAACAATGCATCATATCAGAAAAAGTCGCTTTATCCCAGATCCGAGCGGAGCGAACAACTGCGTGATAGCCAATGGTTGATAGGATTGCCACTGCATTACAATTCCATGATTTAGCAATGTTTTCGTCAAAAGCCATGCTTGGAGGACTCCAAAGGCTCGTTCAATATCTTTCCGGACACTTTCTTGGCATTTGGCAAACAACTTATGTTTGCGGGAATAGGGATGGCGATTCGACTTGACGAACCGACCCTATTGAGGGTAAATGCCGTCAACTAAATAATACGGCTTGTTGTAGCGATGCCCGTTGATCTCAAAATCCATGGTCATGTCCCGACCACGGAAAGCTTCGTCGAATAGGTGGCCGGAGTTGAGGACGTTAATATCGTTGTTCGAGCCACCCATACCGAAAAACGCATGCCAAATCCATGTATCCCGGGACGCAACCGCTTCCAGCATAATTGTTGGATTCCCGTGATCGCCACGTTCATGCGATCCTTGCAAAGCGACTGGGCAATTCTTCCACTCCCAATGCATGCAGTCAAGACTGCCAATCATACCGGGGAAGCCTCGACTATTGCCCGACTCAAGTAATCGCTTCATGTCTGCCACATTCAGCTTCCGCATGTATTCCTCGTAGAAAACCCCAACAACGGCTTTACAAAAACGTCGAACACATTTCAGTATAGTACTTTCCCCCATACGTAGTGTGTCGTCCAATGAATCGGCAGAGCACCCATATGCTAGCATTCGTATCGCGGCGGTGCATTTCTGGTGCTTTGATAACCCCAACCGCCGTGCAGCGTCATAGCTCTGAACAAAGTACCTGTCGTGAGACGGAACCGCTTCCATAACCCGTAAAAATAGTGGTCTGGACATACGAAAACGCCGCCTAAACAATTCGGGGCCATAGATCGGGCTCTCGACAAAATAATCCCTCATCAGGTCGTCGTGGCCTTGCTCACGCCTTCTGTCAATCTCTCTCCATGAACCTTCTCCTGCTTCAATCCGTCCCCTCATTCTCTCGAATTCTGTCATTGCTCTTTGTATCTGTCTCTGGGTTCTACGCCGGAATCCTCGTTCCCAAGCACGAAGTTCGGCTTCGACCTCGCAGCGTTCGGCTGCGAGCTCCTCCCTTGTTTGACATTCGTCGTCGGACATTGTTTTTCGAGAATTGGAAATGAAAGGTAGAGAATTGGAGATGAAATGTAGAGAGAAAATGTAGAAATGATGTTGTGGATTTGATGAAATGGGTGAGGGGTATTTATAGTTGGGGGAAAATAATTTTTTTTGGTATTTTGTATTAAAAAAATAAATAAATAAAATGTAGCCGTATCAGACCGTTACTACCAACAACGGTCATTTTTTTTGGTTGGACACGTGTCACGCCCTCATTGGGCAACAGAGAGGCAAAGGGGCAGCGAGGATGAAATAGTCCTCGCGCCACTTTGCCCCGAACCCTTCCCCTTCTCCCCCACGCCCCCGCCCCGCACGCCTCACACCAAACGCACCCCACACCGGACCGGACCCCGAACCCCAAACCTTCCCCTTCTGCTCCTGCCCCGGCCTCGCGCGCACGCCCCGCATCGATGTGGGTGCTCTTAGAGACCAATCCAAATTCCTCCAATACGTTCACGAGCTGTAAATCGTGAATTGTTGAAATATCGTTTATGTTTGTGCTAATTATCGTAATATTAATAAAATTATCATCTTTATTTATAATATTTATTTGTTTCAAAAAATCTTTTCTTTTTCTTTACCACCGGCAACAAAACCGCCATTGTGGCTCTCGCGGGCGATGAGCTGGCTGGGAAAGGAAAAAAGACTTTTTTTAATCCTCCCTGCCAGCGCCATCTCGCCAGCTGTCGGCGAGATGGTTGTGGATGCTCTAAGTAAGTTCTCATGTGACCTGCTTCCCTCCCTTGCCTACTAAAGTTGCATAATGTGGGAGGGTTCGGGTCTACTTTGATTTAACGTCTATATCAACCCGACTTGGATTCAGACGCGTATAGTCATTTTATCAACGTCGAATTACGAATCATATCGGTTTGCTCACACACTTGAATCCAAAGCGTCTTATACATTTATCTGTTAATCCATTTTTCTTGATTGTTGGTCTACTTAATCCAATGAGATATATACAATCAGACTCTTATACCACTTGTTTGGGAAAATTGAACCTTACTTAGAAAGAGCACACAATCGAAGTCATGCCACTACACAAAAGACTTAACTAATTAACTCATCTTCTTGCACTTACTCCCAAACAGATGACATGCTCAAAATTAGATAATTCGTCCCTTAAAGCATTCACAGTGAAAACAAATTGAAACGTTGAATCGGCGGGTCAAATACAATGGAAGTCAGATTTGATGGATCGATTCTGACCAAAATCAACACGTGATAATAGAACAATGGCTAAAGGAAGAGAGGGAGAAGAAAACAGGAGATAGAGAGACTGACGGAGGAGAGAGGCGAGAGAAGAACAGAGAGAATCAACGTCAATAAAATTATCTACGCGAGAAGACAGAAACCGTTAGAGAAAGAAACTATGTCAACTTTTCATCATCTTTATTCCTCTTATTTTTACAAATTTGACCGATTTGGCCTCTAGTATGACGGCTCATAAGAAAGTGATCGCCTTGATCAACCAAATCAACCTTATCAAATGAAGTGTATACCGACGTGAGATGAAGACATGAACGTTTGAGAAAAGGCCACAACATTTCCCTCCCCTCCAACACAAAACACAAACCAGTCTTGTTTGATTATCTAGGTGCTTCCACTTGCTTAGATATTTTCTTGGCCGAAACAGTAGCAAAACTCCAAAGTCCAAAACACAGGCCCTATGTGATTGTGAAACGGAGGTACTTGGAGACTGCTCCTTTTTCCTCTGAAAGCTACGCATCACATGCTTTATTGTTTCATCCTTATCCAACCAAAACGTCATCTTCTATCATATGGCCTCCTTTTTGCACCAACCGGGTTGGCTTTTTTGCTCGGCAAGTCGTGCATGGATCTAATCAGACAGACACCTTCAGCCTTGAGTTATGCTAATATTTTACTTGTATTGGATTTGGATAGCTACAACTGTCTTAACTACATTCTACTCGATCTATTTCGGTTTTGTATCCCATGAATGATTATTTTAGTGCAACTATCATGTGACTAAATCTGCACCGACCTGGGATGAGATTCGATAAAATCAGCAATTAGGATCAACTTACAAGGGATCAGATATATTTCAACACAGCTCAACAATGGAGTGTGGGTGGTTGTAAACAGTTTAATTTAATATAATCAAGTGAGATTGATTGATGTTTATATTTTTGATTACGGCTCGATTTTTCAAAAAACTCATATATTTGTTATTATTAAATTTGAATCAACTTAAAGTTTAAATCAGAACTCATTAATAGATGAGACAAGCTCAAGCTTAATCTTATCACGATAGATAGACTAGTCAATTGGTAGACAAACTTATTTACTTGATGTGATAAGTTTGACCTTTCCCTCAACAAAAGCTTTTCTCTTCAAATCCTTAGCCTTTTACAGAGTTTATATCACCTTTTATCTTTGTCGGTGATGGTCGTGGTCTCCGTTTATAATTGTTATCAATAATGGTCACCTATTCATCCGCCCCTCTTTCATGTTTTCTCTTCTCCTCTGTTCTGCTACTTATAGATGTGGGTGTGTTAGATCTGAAGACTTTGTGTTCGTTATAGTCATAGTTGCCACCGGCGAGCACCGCAATGGTACCCCTACGCTCGGATTTGCTTCTCTTCCCTTCTCCTCGCGAACCTGTATGCTTCGTTGTCATGGTTCGATCGACGGGTACTCGGGACCCCCTAATGTTGGGGGTTTTACATCCGGTTGGGCCTGCGATCTTCCTCGTATGTGCTTGTGACACCGTCAACCTCCAACGGACCCTCAGCTGCATCACCCCTTCCTTTTCACAGGTTTGAGGCTCGGGAGGTATTTTACTCATGATTTCTTGGTGTAGGCCACCAGAGTTGCTTCCTAGGAGTCGAGCTATGGGTATCCTTGCTATGCTCGGATTTGCGTGGAGTTTGGTGTTTCCACCATTGGAGGTGGTCGGAAGTGTCCCTTGGTAGCTTTCAGTGTTGACCAATATGCTACTTCCATGGCTTAGGGAACTGTTCGAGCTGAACTGAAGAATGACATCGCTTTTAGTCGTCATCAAGTTCTCATTGTATATTTGGGAAGAGGGACGATGTTTCTCTACCTTCCCAGGCATAGATTGGCGTGGATATGGGTCGAGCTCTTTGGTGTATTCTTATAGTTGTTGGCGATGCTCCTGCTCGGCATGGGTGTTCGTTTTTGTATGGTGGGTAAGGTTTTCTTTACCTTTGCTTACTTGTTGTTGGTGGAAGCTCTATTACCATAGAACTAGATTCGATGCAATTTATTTGTCTCCCCACCTCTTGGTGGTGAGGGTTCGTCGGTTATGGTTTTGGCCCCACGATGGATGGTTTTAGATCTTTCGGTCTCTTTTAAAATTGGCAGGATTTAGTATATGTGGGTTTCAAGAGTTCGGTGGTTTTTTGACTATCGGACTATCTCTATTGTTATGCGTTATTGATCGTCGACGTGTCGGTATCATTTCAACTCTCTGAGTTGGGGGTCCTGGTGAGATGGAGAGTTTTATACTTTTTCAAGTCCTTCTTGGGGGTGTCCAGTCTGGAGGTTGGAAGTTGGTGACGTTGCTCTTTCTTAGTGCATCATAGTGGTAAAATTTGGATATTAGATCCTTTTTTGTGCTTCTAGGTGTAATTTTTAGATATCATATCTTTTTTCTCATGTGCTTCATGGTAGAAAAATTGGGATTATAGATCTAGTGTTCTACCCTTGTTAGCTTTGTTGTACTTAATGTTTGTAAAATTCGGTACTTAGACCATTGTACTGTGTTTCCACCCCTGGTTGGGATTTGTTGAGGCTAATCTTTCATGTTAGTGCTCGAGTTTGTAACATGTGTGTAGATGTCCCCAAAAACCAATAGATCGGAGGTCCGGCGAGCAACCAGCCTCGGAAGAGGAGGCCGAGCACACCGACAAACACCACGAAGGAGAGTGTAACACCCCGCCGTCCCACACAGGGCCCCACGCGCGACGATGTTAGGTCTGCATCCCAATACACCCCAACCCCTCTGGTGTACTGTCCACAGACAAATACCATATCATTTCCTTGAGTGATGTTATCACCAATTGAGCTGCAGCTCAATTGGTGATAGCATCACTCAAGGAAATGATATAAAGGGTGAGGTCTTGGGTTCAAGTCTCACCAACAACCTAGGTTGGTATTTGTCTGTGGACAGTACACCAGAGGGGTTGGGGTGTATTGGGATGCAGACCTAACATCGCCGCGCGTGGGGCCCTGTGTGGGACGGCGGGGTGTTACAGAGAGGCCCGACCCGAGATCTCTGTCCCAACGTGCAACACCACGCCGAAAAGAGCCACACCACATGAGGCAGATCTGACAGCCATTCTTCCAGGACCGTGCTAGGTAGAAATACCGGCCTTCGTTGACCGTTTGTCGGGGTTGGCCGGATTCGTGTGGAGGTCTGGGTACGAGTTCAGGATTTTGGGTCTCTGAAGGATGGTTTGCTCTTACGGTAAGCTTCTCTCCCTTCTCTGGTTGGGTTAGTCTACTCCCTCCCGTTTCTTTCTTCCCTTGTCTGATATGTTTCACTTCTTCTCGATCCGGTGTGGGTCGAGCTCGTCGTTTAAGGGGTTGGCCGCCGGTGAGGTCTTATGGAATTTTTCGCCCACTCAGAAGAAATCAGCTTGGGTTGGTCGGGTGGGTTAATCTCGTCGTTGCGGTCCTGGTCGTCGACAATTAGATCCTGAACCCTCTCGTTGTGGGATTCCAGTGTAATGACCTGGAAGTAGTTCTTCCCTTCTAAGTTAAGGTTTTCAGTTTTACTGGTTGTTCGGCTTGGGTTTAGAAACTCTTTCCTCTTGCGCTTCAAGGTGATAAATTGGGGTAGTTAAACCCATTTTCTTCAAAGTTTTTCAAGGCTTCAAAGTAGTCAAATCCAGGTTCAAGACTTTTCTTTGTCTTCAATTTCTGTTTTATTGTAAGGTTGTCTGTAAATTTGTTTGATTCTTAGTTGTTTTTGTTGTGGGTTGTAAGTGTTGATGGGTTTCTTCAGGATTTTTTTACCCCTCATGGTGTTCTTCTTGTGTTGTAATTTGTGTTTAACTCCGATTGTGGGGCTCTGGCTCTTGAGATTTCTATAAAAGATGTTCGTAATTTGTTTTTTGTTCTCTTCGATTCAAAGAGCCGGTAATTTAAATATGTCTTTGCCGAGCAAAAAAAAAACTGTAAATCACAAGTCTCAACCACCGTGCTAAACACGGTCTTATTCCTACTTCGTAGAAGTGTTACTGTATAGGGCTTGGACTGGGAACATATGGGCCTCTATATTTTTCTTGTACCTGGGCCTCAATACTTAAATTCCCAGCCCATCAGCATGGGCTTATGAGTCTTGATAACCACAAAAGATGCAGAGAAGCAAGACTTCCACGTGGCAACAAATCAGCCAGTTGCCACAGCTCAAACCAGACCCAATTATGAACCACAAAACCCACCACTTCACCCATCTCTCTCCCCAATCGGATAAACCACCATGTCGTCCTCCTCCACCACCAACATCGGCGTCTCCTCCGTGGCCAACCACTCTCTCCAAATCTCCCCCAAATTACCCTTCCCGAACCTCTCTTACATATACTCCTCCTCCTCCCCCAGGCCGATCACCAAGCTCCACGTGTCCTCCTCTCCAAAGCAGCCTGCCGTCGCCACCAGGACCAGCCCCGCCACCGAAGAAACGGTCTTCTTCGACGGCGGCGCCCACTACGGTGACCTCGTCGCCAACCTGGCGCTTGGCTTCACGCTCCTCTGGCTGCCCCTCACTCTCGCCGCGGTTTCTCGCGCCTTTACTCTCCGCTACAGGTTCACTAACCTGCGGGTGACGGTGATATCGGGACTGACGGGTCAGGACAGGAGCGATTTCTCCTACAAAGTGATCAAGGACGTACAGGTGGTGCCGCGGCTGATAGGGGAGTGGGGTGACATTATCATCACCCTCCGGGACGGCACCAAGGTTGACCTCAGGAGCGTGCCTAAGTTCAGAGAAATCGCCAAGTATTGTCAATCCATGGCTGACGAGTCTGACCCTCAATCTACGGCTTCTGAGGAAAGTGGGCCCAGAGGATTCGGTTGATTCATTTCTTTGTTCATACTTCTTTACATTTATAATTCAAGTTTGTTTCATTTTGCTAATTCAATGGGCTTGTAAAATCTTGAGTGTCGTACTTGATTTTGGGCTCTTATCAGAATCCATGTGTTTGGGCTTGGCTTAATTTTGTCCATTATGGGCCTAGTGTTTTACGATCTAATTTGGGTAAGGCCCAAAGTTGATGTGCAAGAAGATGGTTTGTCAAATGTCTACATATGTTGTGCCTTTGAATAGGGAATGCAAAGCGCAAAACATTTTCATTTTGAGCATCGATTCAGGATTCATGTTAGGACAAGACAAATATTTGTATGTTTATTTACTTATATGTTATAATAAACACACAAAAATCAACGCGAGATAGATAGGGATGGCAATGGGCTGAGTATGGGTCGGGTTTTGTGATACCTAACCCCATCCCTATTTACCCTTCCTGCGCCCGAGCTCGTCCGGGACCCGATAATGGCCCGGTTGTTGCCCGGTCCGTTTGTGGCCCGATCGCATCGGGTATTACCCTACCTATCTAGTATAAAAGTTGTATTTTTTTCTAGAAAACCATAAATTTTATTTTACTACTCAATTTATATTAGAAAATCATGTATAATGCATAAAAGTTTAATATATTTATATAAAACATATAACATATTCAATAATTCACGACCACAAGCATAATATAATCATTAGTTTTATCACAATTCATAATATTATTATTATCTTTTAGCAACATTATAATAATCTCATCATCTCAGACAAGTAAAACAAGTAATAATTAACAAATATATTTAGGTTTTATTTATTTATTTAGTAACCTATCGGGCCGAGTCTGGGCCGGGTAGTACCAATCTCAAGCCCGGCCCGACTCCGGTTAAAAGCCCGGTCAAACTAACCCGCCCCAGCCCATTTGTGAAAATACTCGGTCCCGACCCGATTTTTTTGGGCCGTGCAGGTCAGGTCCCGATCCGGTCCGGGTATCGTTGCTATCCCTAAAAATAGATGAGCACAATCGAATACACATATCTCCTGGTCAAACTTGTGACGCGCTTAGAAATTTTGAAAATAGTGTAATATTATTTTTTTTGAAATGTCTTGATATGAGACCATATATTTTCATACATGATTGTTCATAAAAATATTTTTAATATTATTTAATTTGATTGCAAATTCGTTCCTCCCAAAACCTCGTATACCTCGTATACAAGGAGGAGTCACCCTAGTCCCAATGCTAATATTATCTATTTATAGATGGAACTGTGAGGGTTGATAGGTGTAGAGGAAAATTATGAGTATTATGTTCATGTATAACGTCCATGTGAAGATTAGCACGATTGATGATATCATCCCATATATATGAATTATAAGGTTCTTGACTATCAACTATAGATTGGTTGAAACTAAACATGTTTAGGTTGAAAGTCATAGTATTGATACCTAACATGGTAAGCCAAATACCCCTAAACCAGTAGGTTCTTAAGCGGACACAAACCCCAAAACATGGTCTTTAACTAGAAAAATAAATGCTTGAGATTAACTAGCTTTTGGTCTAGTGAGCCTGTAGAACTCACTTGGATAAGCGATATTGTTTTTTATTTATTTATTAGCAAAGCACATTATAAATGTTCTTTGAAAAGAAGAACAGGGGCGGAATAAAACCAAAGAGTGTTCTAGGAACCTTAACTAACAACATCACCTCTACACACAGAGGAAAACCAGAAACCATAAACCCTTAAACAGATAGTGAAGAACAACAAGCACAACAAACGAACGCAACTGGAACAACTCCAAAAGAACAGAAAACAAAAGCAAAATCAGGTCTTGAACTCATACTTAACAAAGCACTTGGAAATCTTGTAAAAGAAAGGTCTGAATACCTGGATCTTCCAACCTTGAAGCACCAAGAAGGAAGCAGCCGACTGTCACCGCCACTCAACCAAAGACTCTCAACCCTAAACTTACCGGGAAAATCAGCTTCTATCTCATTGATGTCGACGACCAACACTGCAACGACTGAGATTAGCCCCATTGTCCACCCATACCCCAACAGAAGAAGGTTTCGGAAGAGAGCCACTCATGCCCAAAGACCTCACTAGAAGATAACACCAATTCGCAAGCTCGATCTACACATGGTCGAGAAGGAGTGAAACCCAACTGAGGGGGATGGATGGAAGGACAGAAGAAGAATGACCCAACAAGCAAGGGAGGAGAGAATCTTACCGTGAAAATGACCCGGGGGCTTGGAATGGAACTTGTTCCTCCATACGAAGTCGGTCAACACCGAGAGACGCCACATGAGGAACTGATATTTCTATCAGGCATAACCAAGGTTGAGGTTGAGGGGTGAGAGAGCATGAACAAGGGCTTCCGTTGAGCGGTGGATAAGCACGGCGGCAACAGATCTGGCCCGTGAAAGACCAAATCCGAAGGTGAAACCTCGGCGACTGCGCGGCCATCCAAGTAGGGAGGAGCCAGGACCCAAAACTCGAAGATCCACACCGAATAGGGCGTAGAAGCTCGTCCCACGCCAGATCTGAGAGAGCTCTGTTGCCAAAGAGTGAGCGCTTTAACGAGGACCACCTGGGAAGAACAGAGCGAATAGGCCGAGGAAGGGGGGAGCGGAAGGGTGTCAGATCTCCCCAATCTTCGGGGGAAAGGGCTCCCACTTCAGATTTGAGTAACCCGAGGGTCGGAGGAGAATAATAACCGGCTAAAAGGTCCGACCGAGAATCTGAGAGCAGAGGGAGAGAGGGGCGAGCGGGGTAGGGTGCGAGGAAGGAAGAGGACCTACGAGCGGAGGAGGAAAAGGGGAAACAGAGCTAAGGAAGGGCCGGAAGAGGGGATACACCGATGGCTTCCATGGCTGCCACCGGTGGCTGCGAGAAGACGAAAGGAACGACAATGCGAAGGTTAGGATTTGGAGAAGTTTTTAGAGAGAGAGCTAGATAAGCGATATTGTTGAAGTAGACAAAGCAACAACCAGTGAAAACAAAAACTGATAAAGTACTTAAACAATATGACGGGTAAACCTCCTCAATTTTGATGTAACGACTTCGGATTGTAACGATGAGAAGAAGAGCTACACCCACAATTTGAGAAGATTGAAAAGCTCGTGAGGTATGCACTGGAGGCCAAAGTCTTGGTTGAGAACTACAAGCTTAAGAAGTTTACATTGGTGAAGACCAAGGAGCTCGTGGTTTGGGTCCCTATTCGATAACATGTTCCCGAGTTTCAGGTGAAGATTCAAACGATGAAGATGGAGATTTGTACTTCATAGTCAAACAAGAAATTCGAGAAAGAAGAAAATTTGTTCCCCGTGTTCATTCATCCTTGAGATTTAGATTTAGAATTTTTATTTTAATTCTTATTTTGTATTTGTTTTAATTTCAGAATTTTAATAAAAAAAATTGAAAACTGAGTATTTGAAAATATTTTAATCACATTAACTGAATATTTAAATAAAACATAATCATATTAATTGACAATAAATATTTGAATCCTTTTTTTTATTTTAGGAATAAAATATACAAATATATTTTCAAATCAAAATGATAAATAAATTTGTTTTTTTTGGGGTTAGGGTTTGAATTGGGGTTAAAATCTGTTTTATATATATATAATAATTGGTGTAATTTTTTGACTGCTTTGGGGTATTTCGGTGATTTTACTAAAAAGGTTAACAAAAATGAATAACAAATATAACGTTGTTAAAATGTGTATTGATTAAGATAGTTATGTATAATTTCTATTGTTAAATGAATTTTGCTGATGCTGTAGAATGGTCATTTGTAATAATCTCTTAAAAAACAATTCGCTCTACTAGTTTTAAGAGAGAAATTTTGAGTTATTTAGGAGTGAAAAAGTGCATGAATGCAGAGAAATGAGAGTCTGGTGTCCGAAGTTGTGGTTGGAAATGAGTGGTGGTCCAGTAGAGTGCCTAATATTTGGCATTAGGAAAGAATAAATCTTCAGGCAGACATCAACTTCAGTTACAAAGCCTTTCAGAAAAGGCTCTCAATCTAAACCATAGCCACACCACAGTTTCCGTATTATGGGCTTTCACCGTAAAGTTACTGCAAAAGCTAGCAATAATAACCCAACAACACACTCAGTTCATCATTCTCAGTGACTCCTAAGCCCCTCCTCAGTCATGCTCCTTGTTGAACCAACATGCCAACTGCTATCACTCATCACAGTTTAACTCAAGTGACATTTTGTGCAATTGTGAGTTGTGAACTTCATTGAAGTTCCTCATTTTGTCTATGGGATTCGTGTATTATTAGTGAAGGCTTTGGGGATTTAAACCGTGAATTGTATATTGAATCAATTGGGTATAAGTATACAATTACAGATAATGTAGAGTAGTACAAATCTATACAATATGTATCATTAGAGTTTGATTTTATTCAAACTCTATTGTGCTATCTCTAACACGCCTTTGCAGTCTGAACGGGAGGTTCCCGGACGTTTAGGGTGGACCGAAAATCAAGAAAAAGATTTGTGGCAAGCCTTTGGTGAAAACGTCGGCGATCTGAGAGCGAGACCGGACATGAAGAACACGAACATGGCCCTTGGCAACCTTCTCCCTAATAAAGTGGATGTCGAGCTCAATATGCTTGGTACGCTGGTGCTGTATAAGATTACCAGACAAGTAGATGGCGCTAATGTTGTCGCAATAGACCAGTGTAGCTCGAGAGAGAGGACAATGCAGCTCCAGAAGGAGATTCTGAATCCAACATGCTTCGGATACGACATTCGCAACACCGCGGTATTCAGCTTCAGTACTGGATCTGGATAATGTGGGTTGTCGTTTCGAGACCAAGATATGAAATTGTCCCCGAGAAAGATACAGTAGCCCGAAGTAGAACGGCGAGTATCCGAACATCCAGCCCAATCAGCATCTGTGTAGGAGACAAGACCAGAAATAGGTGACAAATACAGATGAAGACCGAGGTGAGTCGTTCCTTGGAGATAACGGATGATGCGCTTCAGAGCACCCATGTGATTGACTCGCGGATCATGCATATGTAGACACACCTGCTGAACTACGTAAGAGATGTCAGGCCTCGTGAAAGTGAGGTACTGAAGTGCCCCTGTAAGACTCCTATATAAGGTCAGATTCTCAAAAGGAGAACTGTCAGAAGCCCCGATCTTGCCTTGAGTATCCACTGGAGTGGCCAAGGCAGAACATGAGGATATACCGGCACGATCTATAATCTCGGTGGCATACTTATGTTGGGATAGAAACAGACCTTCGGAATGCCTAGTAACAGCAATGCCCAAAAAATATGACAGAGGACCCAAATCCTTCATTGCAAACTCGGAGTCAAGGCGAGACATGATCGACAGTCGGAGAGAGTCGGTCGAAGAGGCAAGAATGATGTCATCAACATAAAGCAGGATGCAGGCAGTATCATGGCCATGCCGAAAAATGAACAGTGAATGATCAGACCTGCTGTGAACAAAACCAATAGAAGAGACAAAGACAATAAATCGTTGGTACCATGCCCGAGGAGCTTGCTTGAGACCGTAGAGTGAACGGTTCAACAAGCAAACATGGTCAGGATGATATGTGCTGCGAAAACCCAGAGGCTGATGCATGTAGAATGTCTCATGGAGATTGCCATGGAGAAATGCATTCTTCACATCGAGCTGATGGATAGACCAGGAACGGGAAACAGTTATGTTGAGCACAATGCGGATGGTTGCTAGTTTCACCACTGGGCTGAAAGTCTCGTCACAATCATCTCCAACCTGCTGAGACCTGCCATCACCAACAAGTCGAGCCTTATAGCGCTCAAAAGAACCATCAGATCGAGTTCTGTGGCGAAAAATCCATATGGAGCGAATAACATTCACACCTATAGGACGCGGAACAAGATCCCACGTCTTATTATTAATTAAAGCATTAAATTCGTCCGTCATAGAAAGTTTCCAATTAGGGTCGGACAAAACATCTTTTGGATTACGGGGAATAGGGGATATGGAGGTGGAAGAGTGAAGGTTGAAAGGTATTTTGGGTTTTGTAATACCAGCCCGACCATGTGTGACCATGGGATGAAGAATGGAGAAATGTCTGGGTTGTAGGTGCATCAAATAACAAGGTCCGGGCAGCTGGTGACATAGGATCAGACAGAAAATCATAGTGCGAGGTGGGTATGGGAACCTGGTTAGAGAAAGGGAACACCGATTCGTCAAAAATAACATGCCTCGAAATAATGAATTTATTTGTTTTTAAATCAAAACAAGTATACCCTCTGTGATGAGGAGGAAATCCGAAAAAGACACACGACATGGACCGAGCTTGAAGCTTGTTAATGGATGTGGATGGAAACAAGGGAAAACATAGGCATCCAAAAACACGAAGATGAGAAAATGTCGGAGCTCGTTTATAGAGAGCTAAAGGAGGGGACGAGAAATTTAGACGTTTAGATGGCAAAATATTTGATAAATAAGTAGACATAGAAAGTGCATAATGCCAAAACGACAGAGGAATGGACGCATGAATAAGAAGAGTACGAACCACATTGTTGAGACTCCGAAGTATACGCTCTGCTCGTCCATTCTGGGAGGAAGTGTGGGGACACTACAATCGGAACACCATTCCAGAGGAAACACCAAATGCACGAAAAAGCGAGTTATCGAACTCTTTACCATTATCACATTGGAAGCTCTTGACAGAATAACCAAACTGAGTAGAGACAAAAGTGTTAAATGAGGTAAAAATCTTGAAAACATCAGGTTTCGTGCCTAGAGGAAATGTCCAGACAAAATTAGTGAAATCATCAAGAAGAACCAAATAGTAATTATGTCCTGCAAAACTTAAAACAGGTGAAGTCCAGAGATCAACATGCACAATATCAAAAGGAGCAAATGTAACTGTTAAAGAAGTTTTAAAAGGTAATCTGACATGTTTTCCAAGTACACAAGATTGACAAACATACTTAAAATTGTTCGTACAAGGAATTATTTTAGAACTACGCAGTAACTCAAAAATTGGTGCTCCAGGGTGACCCAACCAAGAATGCCATATGTCCGGAGGCAAAGTCGCAGATGCTGAAAATGGAAATGACGAATGAGAAGAAGTAGATGTAACGAGATACAAATCATCTGTGCTATTGCATCTCAAAACCGTATGTCCCGTCGGAAAATCCTTCACGGGGAAACCAAGAGGGTCAAATTCTATTGAAGCATTATTATCCTTAACAAATCGGCGTACAGAAACTAAGTTCTTAACCAGATTAGGTGCATGAATAACATTGTAAAGTTTGTCATTTGGGTGGGTAGGGAAAATAGATGCATGTCCATAACCACTAATAGCAATTTGATTTCCATCACCCACAATAACAGAATGATTAATACTCGAATTAACATAAGAACGAAGGGTACCTTGATTCGCAGCCGTATGAGACGAGGCTCCAGAATCCATATACCATTGCCCATCTGGTACTTGCTGTAGTGATAAATTAGCCATAGCCTGAGAGATATCAGTAGGAACAGTTGTGTGGGCTTGAGGAGAGGCTGTGGACGTGAGCCCAGCAGACCCGGTTGAGGAGAAAGCACGCGAGCCCATGTTGGCTGCTGTCCGGGACCCGTGGGGTATGGGCATGGTGGATGTAGATGGGAGCCATCCCAATACAGTTGCTGACCGGCCCAGGGTGATGACTGATAAGAAGCCTAGTTCGGCGGCCCATTCCAACAAGAAGCAGGTACGGTCCATGGTTGCTGCTGCATTCCAGTTTTGCGATGGAGGTCGAGAATTCTGGCGAGAGTGAGAACCTCCACGGGAACCTTTGGAATTATTCCGAACTCTAGCTTTCAGGCATCCCCGAGTAGGACCACGGGAACCCTTATCAGCTCCGTCCTTAGCAGAACTAGGAGTTGCAGCAGAATTGGCATACAGGGCAGAATTTGGTAGAGATGCAAGAGCTGAGTTCTGTGATTGTTTCAGCTTGCGAGTCTCCTCCAACACGAGCCGGGAACGTGCCTCATAGAATTGAGGGAGTGGTTCACTCTGTTGAATTAATGTGGCTACATTGTCATATGCTTCTGACAATCCTGCAACTAATTGAAGCACAAGTCGATTGTTTGATACAGGAACCCCCATATAACACAATTGGTCTGCAAGCATTTTTAGTTCTTGGAAAAAAATAGAGACACTAGAAAAGTCATCTAATTTAATAGCAGAGAATTGATGTTCAAGATACACAGTACGAGAATGCTTGTTATCCTGAAAGATCAGTTGTAGTGAATTCCAAGCCTGAGCAGCAGTGTTATCTGGTACGATAATGGTCTGGAGAAGATCATTAAAGATCGTACCATATATACATTGAAGGACTGTAGCGTCCAACCGATCTCATATATCAGCTGGAACTTCGGATCGAGATACAGCAGTAGATGAGGTCTCCGGTGATGAGGTCGGATCTATGGCCTTGGTACCTTGCTGATGCGTGTCCGTTTCTTCTGTGGAGGCGGTCGATTCTGTCGTGACAGCTGCTGAAGGTGATGGTGAAGCCGTGTTCAGAAGAGTCTCCCGCAGAATATGGTGGAGGACTTGATAAACTCTCCAACGAATTTTAAAGAGTTCAAACCAAGAGGAATAATGCCCTTTGTCCATCTCTAATGTAATCGGAATAGCGGCTCGTATATTAGTGACAACAAGGGCAAGGTATTGTCGCAGATCAACCATGGAGAGAAGGAGTTTGCGATTTGGAGATTGGAAAAGAAAGTGGTGGAAGCAAAAGAAAAAGAATAGAGAAAAATAAAGAGGTTTAACAGAGAAAGAGTTGCTCTGATACCATGAAGGCTTTTGGGATTTAAACCGTGAATTGTATATTGAATCAATTGGGTATAAGTATACAATTACAGATAATGTAGAGTAGATTCAAATCTGTACAATATATATCTTTAGAGTTTGATTTTATTCAAACTCTATTGTGCTATCTCTAACAATTAGCAACACTTACACTATAGTTATGAAGTCTAACACGGTATCATAGTTTTTTTATCGGCAAAGCATATTGAAAGTTTTATAAACCCTCTTTTGAGAAGAAAGAGGAAAAAGGTTTAGCTACAAACTCACAAAAAAGAACCCCAAGACGCTCAAAGTCGTCTTTTAAGGGAACAAGTGGAGCGAGCGCTGGCATGTCGCTCAGCCTCATAAAAGCTACGGATGGGTACACATACCCTGAATTGAATGGGTACGCAGACCCCGAAAGCCCCACACCGGGGAAGCTATGAGTGGGTACGCAGACCCTGAAAAGGATGGGTACACAAACCCTGAAATTATGAGTGGGTACGTAGACCCTTGTGAATGGGTACGCAGACCCAGAAGTGAATGGGTACGCAGACCCTGAAATGAATGGGTACATAGACCCCGGAAGTGAATGGGCACGCAGACCCTGATGTGCACGGATACGCAGACCCGGAAGTGAAAGGGTACGTAGACCCAAAAGGAGATGAACAAAACAACAACAAAAAAGACGGCTAAAAAGGAGACACACACCCAAATATAGCCACCATGAAGCACTAAAAAAAAGGTCTAAAACCCAGATAAGTCAACCATGAAGCTCGAAAAAGCTAGCTGTCTTCCAAAGTAAACACAAAGACCTAACCTGAACTAGAGGAGAAACTGTATCTCATCGGCATCCCAACTCAGCGTGTAATAACCACTTCCGGTCAACGCCAGTCAAACCTG
The DNA here is from genome assembly GCA_963921825.1 of Erodium maritimum. NCBI lineage: Eukaryota > Viridiplantae > Streptophyta > Magnoliopsida > Geraniales > Geraniaceae > Erodium > Erodium maritimum. The sequence goes on from OY997594.1 coordinate 17,798,005, forward strand.
CGAAAAATAGGAAAATTTAAAAAATTTAAGACAGACACTGAATTGAACCTAAAATGGACCCCGAGGGTCATACCGGACTTAAGTTGACCCCGATATCGACCAAAGTGAGTTCCGGGGGACTCAGGGCAACTTTCTGATCAATTTGGGAAATGTTGACATTTCGTTGGAAAAGTCAATCGAGCGACGTTTTGGTCCATTCGAGGACCGTTTTAGATCCAATAAGCTTAGTCGTCATCGCAGCGATCTTAGTTGAGCCGTTTCCTAGTAGCCCGTGAAGTTTCGTAATTTCTTGGAAAAAGTGCCCGTTCGGGGCCCGAAAGGTCCGAATTTCGCGAATCTGATTGGAAAATATCAGGTGTGGGACCCACTTGACACATGACACTAATGTGGTGGTGTTAGGTTTATTGAACAAAACAAAAGATGAGACATGTGGGTTAGTTTTGTAAATATGGAAAACTTGTGTGGTTTTAAAACAAAACAAAAAGGATAAGACTGTGATGGTCGGCCATGTTGTTCAAAAAGGGAGAAGTTGGTGTTTTTAGAGAGAGAAAATAAGAGAGAAGAAAGGGAGAGAAAAAGAGAAGGGGTGTTGTGGTTTTGTGAGTGGGTTATTTGAGGTTCCCTACATGATCGAGTGACTAGGGCATCGAGGTTGTGAGCAATAGTGGTTTGCTTAGTTGAGAACGTGTTCCCCGTGTTGAGGTTTCCCTTAGGTGATCGGGTAATTGGGGTATCGATATTGTGAGAAACAGTGTTGGCTTAGTTCAGAACATGATCCCCGTTTGAGGTTTCCCTACGTGATCGGGTAATTGGGGTATTGAGGTTGCGAGCTATAGTGATTTACTGAATCGAGGACGTGATTCCCGTGCCGAGGTTTATCTTACATGAGCGAGTACTTGAGGTGTTGATAGCGTGAGCAGTGTGACGTTTGGCATCAGGTCTTGAGGTAGTGGTTTGCCCTGGTTAGATTGGTAAGTCCTTGGTGCGTTACTAGTATGCCATAATCGAACGGGTGTCTGTGGAGGTGAGCATAACGCTCATCCCCTTTACTACTTTTCCCGCAAGGGACGAGTAGCGAACACTGGTTTGGTTGCGGAAAGTTATAAGTAAATGCATAGAGGACCGGGTGAGGGTTTGTGCTAGACTTTACCAAAGTAACTAATGGAGTGGTTTTCGGTCTCTGCTTTGAGCGTCATTTCTGTTGGATGCCGGGACGTCACACTCGTTTGTGTCATCGAGTTGTGCTGAGAGGTTGGGGCTGAGTTTAGAGCCGTTGAGTCCACCCCTGCGTCTGGACACGCCGGTTGGTGGTGGTGTGGTGTTGACTAGAGTATGTCGTGCCTGCGAAATCAGAGAAGTGAATTGACACAGGAGGTTCGAGAGAGGGCTCAAGAGCCCTGATGCTGGATTGAGTCCTCACCCCGAGGATCGGGTATGTCCGGAGTTGGTGGGCACGACGATGGTAGTGGAGCGAGGTCTTAGAGAGACTGCGAGGATCCGTGAGGATCGGCAGAGACTGAGCTTGTGCGTATATCCGTGGGAAGGATACTTACGAAATAACAACCTTTAAACGTAATCTTGGGAATGGATTGGCTGGCAAAGTGCCAAGCCAATACCGACGGTTACTGGCGATGAGCTGCGAGAGTCGCAGCATTCGCGTCTGACAGTGCACGTGGGTAGCACTAAGAGGAGCGCGACATCAGGTGGCATGTCTAGTGGAGCGGGATGTGGAGAGCGGTCGCGGAGTTAGTATCGCAATGCCTCACTCGTCGGCAGGTGAGAGCCGAACAACAGCGTCCCGCTGGGTTATTACAGCCGTTACGGGTTGCACAGTGGAAATGGGGGCACGTCGCGATGGGTTTTCGTAAGCGGTTAGCCAAGTTAGCCTACAACAACAGCTTTCAGGCCAGTATCATGATGGCACCGTTCGAAGCGTTATATGGTAGGTCGTTTCGATCGCCCGTGTGCTGGGCAGAAGTGAGAAATGAGAGTTTACTGTGTCTAGAACTGGACCGAGAGACAACTGAGTCGGTCGTGCCGAAGCATGAGCGGTTGAAGACCGCGCAGAGTCAGCAGGAGCTATGCTGACAGACGGCGCCGACCTCTCGAGTCAGCAGTCGGTGATCATGTATCCCTGGAGGTGAGTCCGAAAGGTGGACTGGTGTGTTTCAACCGCGGCGGAGGCGGGTTAGCCCGGCGGTGTGTCGAGCCTTTCGAGGTCTTGAGTACGTCTTTAAGTGGGCAGATGTCGAGAGGACGGGTGATGTCCCGTGTAAGGAAAAACCGATGTGGGAGATGGATCCACGGGAGCAGGTCCTGCACGGAAGGGTTATCCGCTTAGAACCAGAGTTATAGCGGCACCACGAGGCCGAGTCGACTTGGGAGCGCGAGGACAAGGTTCGCGCGAAGTACCCCGACTTGTTCGACTCCCGAAGTACGTCTCTTTTAAATTTCGCGGATGAAATTCCTTTAAGGAGGGTAGACTGTAATAACCACTTCCGGTCAACGCCAGTCAAACCTGCGAAAAACAGGAAAATTAAAAAAATTTAAGACATTCACTGAATTGAACCTAAAATGGACCCCGAGGGTCATACCGGACTTAAGTTGACCCCAATATCGATCAAAGTGAGTTCCGGGGGACTCAGGGCAACTTTCTGATCAATTTGGGAAATGTTGACTTTTCGCTGGAAAAGTCAACCGAGCGACGTTTTGGTCCATTCGAGGACCGTTTTGGATCCAATAAGCTTATCCGTTGTCGTAGCGGTCTTAGTTTAGCCGTTTCCTAGTAGCCCGTGAAGTTTCGTAATTTCTTGGAAAAAGTGCCCGTTCGGGTCCCGAAACGTCCGAATTTTGCGAATCTGATTGGAAAATATCTAGGAGATATTTTCCAAGAGGTGTGGGACCCACTTGACACATGTCACCAATGTGGTGGTGTTAGGTTTATTGAACAAAACAAAAGATGAGACATGTGGGTTAGTTTTGTAAATAGGGAAAACTTGTGTGGTTTTAAAACAAAACAAAAAGGATAAGACTATGTGATGGTCGGCCATGTTGTTCAAAAAGGGAGAAGTTGGTGTTTTTAGGGAGAGAAAATAAGAGAGAAGAAAGGGAGAGAAAAAGAGAAGGGGTGTTGTGGTTTTGTGACTTTTCCCGATCATCAAGCTGTTGGATCGTCTCAAAGATAGAAGAATTGAGTTCACACCGTCATTCTCTACGGTGAGCATCTCACCGATTTTCGTTTTGTTAAGTTTGAAAGTTAGGGTTTGGTTTGAAACTATTGATTTATGGTTTAGTTGAGGTGTTGGGTTCGTTAGGAACATTTTGGGGGCGAAAAAGGAACATTTTTCGTTGTGGCCGTGTGGGGCCCACATGCTCGGGTGCTCGGGTTTAGTGTCCGAGTGGTTTAGAACGTTCCCCGGGTCATTAATCCACAACCGGATCGAAATTTGGAATTAAATTATGAAAGTTGTAATTGACGGGTTTAGAAACTTTAAACGTTAATTAAATGACTCGGAAGTCGGAATTCGATTGCGTCGAGTGCCTAGGAACCCTTGATTTATTCTAAGACCGTAGAAACGAAAACGGGAATTTTCGGAGCCCTAGAAGGGCGTTTCCAAAACCCGGGCAGATTCGCCATGTCGGGCGAATCGGGCCTTTACGGGTCCTTTATCGACAATGTCGAGTAATTGGGAAGTTTGGGAGTGATCGACATTGTTGGGGTTACGTTTGGGCGTTAAGTTTATTGAATTTCAGTTTATTCCTGCGAGTTTAAAAGTGCCTTAAAATTGTGTTCTTTTAGATCGTGCTGCGGACCGAGGCAAAGGAAAGCTAGGCGAGTGACTGAGATCACGCCGGGGCTTATTTGGGCACTTTTGGAGAACTTATACGAGGTAGGGAAAAGTAGCCGGATCTCGGCCCTGACTAGGGAAAGTTAAAAGTAGAATTGCATGTGACACCGGGGTGTCGTGGGTTAAGTAGGTTTATTGAATACTAGAAAGGCATGATACGGGAATGTAGCGAATATTGGAAATGCATGTGACACTTAGTAGTGTCGTAGGAGCAGAGAACTTAGCGTTAGTAGAATTACTGGAGGCATATGACCATGCTCGGAGGTTGATTGCGAACTTATCGAGATTAGTAGTACTGGAGGCATATGACCATGCCCGGAGGTTGATTGTGAAACTGTTGATATTAGGACTGTTGGAGGCATTGGTTATGCCGGAGGTTTTTTGTGTATGTTGTGTCTTGGGTGGCCATGAGAGCCCGTACTTTACTGTTGTGTCTTGGGTGGCCATGAGAGCCCGTACTTTACTGTTGTGTCTTGGGTGGCCATGAGAGCCCGTACTTTGCTGTTGTGTCTTGGGAGGCCATGAGTGCCCGTGGGGTTGTTGAACCCGTGTCTTACTGTTGGTGTGTCTTGGGAGGCCGTGAGTGCCCGTGGGGTTGTTGAACCAGTGTCTTTACTGTTGGTGTGTCTTGGGTGGCCGTGAGTGCCCGTGGGGTTGTTGAGCCCGTGAGTTACTGTTGGTGTGTCTTGGTGGCCATGAGTGCCCATGGGGTTGTTGAGCCCGTGAGTTACTGTTGGTGTGTCTTGGGTGGCCATGAGTGTCTGTGGGGTTGTTGAGCCCGTGAGTGATGGTTGGTGTGTCTTGGGAGGCCGTGAGTGCCTGTGGGGTTGTTGATCCCGTGAGTTACTGTTGGTGTGTCTTGGGAGGCCGTGAGTGCCCGTGGGGTTGTTGAGCCCGTGAGTTACTGTTGGTGTGTCTTGGGAGGTCGTGAGTGCCCGCGGGGTTGTTGAGTCCGTGTTTTACTGTTGGGACGTATTTTAAGTTGTAAATATTATTTTGTTGAACAAATGGTGATTTTAAAGTGAATTGTGTAAAAGGTTTCAAATTGTTTTATTGTTTTAAAAGTTCACGTGCTGAGTTCAGTTTACTGAAATTGGGGCGTGACACATCGAGTTAAAGGATGCCGACACGCCGCCGACCAACATCGCATACCGACAGAGATAAATCAGCGCAAAAACACTGAAACTCAATACCCTAAGAAAGAAGGAAAACTCGATTTTCAAGGCCTAAAGACCCTGTACAACCCGTCATACGCCAACCCCTAAAGGATGATGGGCCCCGCAAGCAAGGCAGGGGTACAAAGGAAATCGGAGGAGCCTAAATCTAAGGCTGAGCAGAAATCCCACAAGCTACAGATAAGGCCAAAGGAGAGACAAGAATCATACCATCCGTGACGAAGAGTGATGACGGCAGAAGCACAACGAATCTGAACTCGGAAACGCTTCCCACAATGAAACTGGATGAAGTCACCCGAAAGTCACCACTATCTGACCCGGAAAACAGCCAAGCAACGCACGCCCGGAAGGACCCAAGGGCAGACCCGGACCAGGCCCAGACCAGACCAGCCCAGACCTGAAGGCCCAAACCAGACTGGCCCAGACCAGCAGGCCCAGACCAGAGAGGTCCAGACCCAACCCAACCTACCTTACCTGGCCCACACCAGAACAGGTCCGACCCGGTTGATCGAACCAGACCCGAATAGGAAGAACCCTACCCGGCCCGAACACCAGCACCCGAAACGCGTCGCACCCGAGAACTCGTCGCAGCTGCCGTTACACCAGACACACCTCCGGCACGACGAGAGCTCCGGCGAACTCAGAGAACCCACTGCGACAGCCGGCAACCCACAAAAAGTTCCGGCGAGCTGGCAGAACTGAAGCACCAAGAGGGGTCGGACTGAAAGCGGCACACCACACGTGACTCCGGCGGACCAAGCACACAGGAGAGCTTCGGAAAACAGAACCCCAAGCGAACTTCGGGGAACCACAGAATCCGGCGAGCTTGCAGATTTGAGAGGAAGCCCAGATCTGAAGCACCACGAGGGTGTCGGGCTGAAGCCGACACTCCATAGAACTCCGAAGACGCACACCCACGAGCAAGAAGACAACGGCGACAGTGAGTCTCCAGTGAAGAAAAGAGACGAGATCCGGCAAGATGCAAAAACAGGGGATGAAGAGGAGGAAGGGAGAGGAGAAGCTAAGGGAGAGGAGGAGGTCACCACCGGCAGCCACCATGGTCGGAGCCATGGTCGGCGCCAGTGGTGACAGCGAGAAAGAGAGACTGGAGGCTAGGGTTTGTAGGAGAAGCAGAGAGTCTGTTTAGAGAGCGTTTTTTACATATACTATTAGTAATTGTGGGGTATCACAGTTTCAGTTGATGGTTTTTGTGATCGAATATATAGTTGACTAGATATGGCATATGCACTTTTTTTTGAAGAATTTCCTGCTGTTATTTTATTAATTCGGTATTAAATAAAATAAGAAAAAATACAAACAAACGATAGGTAAGAGATGAAACGCGATACAAGTCAAGATAGCGGTCGGATCCCTCCGTTTGAACAAAACAAGTGGTCCGGCACATGTGGTTAAAACAATAACAGTTTCTACAAATAATTTTATAATAGAGGCGACAACTAGAGATACGCACAAAAAGTTAGGCCAAGATCTAAATACCCAATAGGGTGTTTGTCTTGACTCGCGGTTGGATAATCAGCCTCGCCTTATAGAACATGACCCTTCCAGACATAGCCAAAAGATAATTGGTACGCCGAGAGGAGACGCCTGTTTTTCCTCCTCGATAGTCTATTTCTGTGCCCAATAGGTTTCTTTCCCCTATTAGGCCCCCCTTTCCGAGGGTCAGGATCAGGGTCTCTGGCGATGGTGCGAGGTGTATGGATCCTTAGTGTCTGCCGGTGCACAACGTTTTAAAAAATCCCAACTAGCAACCAAGTCACCGTGTCGAGAGGAGGGGGCAATTAGAGAGTACATCAGAGTCAACCGGGGTAGGGGGCAGGATATCGTTCGACGTCAAAAGGTCTGACTGTAGATGACGGGGTTCGAGACAATACCTGCAAAAATAATCAAGCTCAACACAAAAGGTTAAGAGGTAGCGATATCCCGGTTCCCGTAACAGGGGTCATAGACCTGGGAAACAAAGGAGCGGCCGCCACCTTTTCTACTCCTTAGAGTATCATTGGTGACGTTGTGGCAGGATCAACGATTCGGTTGTTGCAGTCAAAGCCACGATAGGAGCTAGAGGGCCTGTTTACCAAGGGTTTGCTTGATAAAATCCAATTTTCGACCGTACGGGCCCAATATGCACGTTGCCGGAACACAGGGTGACGAAACAGTCCTTAGGCGGCCAAAAGGAAGCATCAAAAGCTTTGTAACGAGACAACGAAAATCGGTCACTGGGGACTTGCTCAGACGTAGCCTTGTCGGAGTTGGTTCTCGTGTGCGAGCACAATTCAGTCCTGGGAAAGGAAGACTTGAGGCGACAATAACCAGACTTTACCAGATAGAGAGGATGAGTGCGGTCAGATCTGGGTTCATCCAAAAATTGGGGAATAGCTTTTCCACAGGGAGGTGTTTTGTCCAGCTTCCATCGTGTTGGCCAGGTCGCTTGACAATCAGGTGAAACTCGCTATGGGGAGGAAGCTACATCAAAGAACGGATGTGATCTATTTTTTCTTAGGGAGGTCAGCGGCGGGGAAGAGACCACGGTGTTTTGGGGAGGTGATGAGAGACAATGAAGTTGGGTTGGGCTTGCGAGGACGATGTCAGCAAGGTTGGTTCGGGTATGGCACCAATTACATGATACAGAGAACACAGTCGGAGAAGAGGAGGGTATCATCCGGAGAAGAAGGAAGGACAGCTGGGGAAGAGGGAGAAAATGGGCGACTTACCGGGAGCACCTTCACTGAACAATGATGGCAGCGCTAAGACGAAGAGGGCGAAGCCTTTGTTTTAGGGTTTCAAACGAGGGGAATGAAGCCTGGAGAATATGGAGACTTGTCTTGTGAAGGAGGAAGATACATTAAAAATGTTGGCTAGACAGAGAGCACAAAAAAAGGGAAGGGCTCAAGACGATTCATATGTCATATACACATAATTTTTTTATCTCATTCGCTTGTGATCTTCAATTCAGTTATGTCTGGTTCGACCCACTTTAATATTATTTCAAATATAATATTTGATTTTTACTTGTTATTTTTAAATTTTCAATTTTTTAGACTAAAATCATCGTTCTAAAATAAATTTATACATACTATATCAACAAGATAAATTCATAAAATAATGACCCGTATCCATATCGCCTTTATGTCTTTTCGGTCAGCCACAATGACTCCACAACCTCTACTCATCCCGAGAAGGGTGCCAATCCATACGTAACCCATGCTCTCCCCGACGTCGAACACAAGGTTTTCCCCTACGTGAACCTGTCTATGGAGATGACTCGGGTTATGCCCCCAGCACCAAGCTCGACGATCATAAAACTCATGCGATACCAAAAGAAGGGAAGACGACCAACTCTTTTCCTTTTCCGACTACTCTTTGTTATGCCACCGAGAACCCCCCCCCCCCCCCCCCAACGAACTTCGGTTAGGATGAGGTTTTCCTCTTCGGGCCTTACCGTGCCACCAATAACCGTCTGGTTAGGGGACACACCAATGGCTCTGTTCCCGTCTCTCCCATGCAATCCATCGGAATAAGTGGCTTGCCCTAAGGCTATGATGTTCCTCCTCCATGTGGACCTACTATTTTCGAAAACAATCATGATGGCTCCCCCTAGATGCCACATTAGACCTGGATGGAACACACCAACGCCCGGAAAAGTCTCAAACCAGCCTCATGGCTGACTCCATTCGAGCCGTCTCCCGGGATGAAGACAGCAGCAACGAGACACAACAACCTCTGACGGAGACTCTTTTGGTCCTCCAAGAGGGTTGTGACGCCCTCAAGATGGATGAGGAGGAAGACCGAAGCATATGCGTTCCAAGGAACCCAATAGCAGACTGTACTCGTGGCCATGCGACTTTTGACCTGACAGGTAGGCTCTTCACCACCCGACAATATGATCAGGAGTAGATGGATGGAGTCATGACAAAATTTTAGCACCACGATGACCTCGTCATCAAATACCTCGAATAGGGTATCTCGAGATTTTACTTCACTTCCCAAGCAGAAACAAGCACCGATGATTCTAGAGGACATGCGACCCGGAATTAACCCAACCACTTTACCAATCTCGAGGCTCCCAATGTGGGTGGTAGTCTCTGACCGCCCTTGGGACGGCCTCACAGTGGGAACATGCTTTCAAGTAGGAGAGGCACTTAGGGGCTTTGTGGATGTCTGCACCGACGAGGCTAGACAAGCATGAGGAGGTATCTTGAATGTCCTATTTTGGAAGGATGTCCCGGATAATGGTCGAGGGATATCAAATACCAACTGGTGTCCGGAATCAGTATGCTAGATTGTCGTACTTATGCTTCTACAACGGGTGTATAGGTCACCAAGGGGCAGAATTCTGACGGAGGGACCTTGTAAAACCTCACGTGCTACAATGTTTCGATCTGTTCATTATGGCGCCGGAACGACCTATTATTAAGGTGGGGATTTGAACGGACAGGTCGGAACCCATCCCGGCCACACAAATGAACCGGTGAGCGGCCCTACCAAGGAATGTGCCCATCACCCTCGAACCTCCAACAACGAGAGCCTCCGTCCCACAAGGATTCGCCCCTCAACGCCCTCCCACCCCAACCCCTAGTTTGGTACAGAACCTTCTACCCAAACCGTTGGCACATACGTGGAGTCGGCAGCTCGTTTCCACTCCTTCCAACATGTCCTCCCTAAAGCTCGGGTAATAGAACCAAGAGATACTAGCCCAATACAGAACCTCCTACCCGACCAAGGGCCACTTCGGTTGGCACGAGAAATTTGTATGCCTTGACAGTCACAACTACCACCCCGATCGTCCGCCAACCTAAGAAGGGGAGTATCAAATTCTCCCTCCCGGATACGAGGATGACAGCCTCCCTTCCGGCCCAGAAGAAGAGGAATCTGGATGCTCCAAGCCCGACCAATGAAACAATCGCTCTGGGAAATATGGATGCGGGGTCTTTCAAACAGCCTCGTCGAGGGAAATGAGCGGCCCATCAAGCAACGAGGTGTGTGTGGGGATGCACACCTCGCCATGCCAAGGTTGGTGCAAGCCCGACAACATGGTTATCCCATTCCTTGGTGTTCTCCCTAGATGCCCGTTATCCCCTCAAGTGCCCTTGATCTTTAACCACGGGCATTTTCAGGTCGAGTTAAGAAATGATCATCGTAGACTACTCTTCCACAAGCAACAATTTGGCAATCGTCTCCTAACTATTTTCCCTGATATATGGTTAGCATTTGATACCTATAAGCTCGAACTATATCTCGCTCTTTTTCATTTTAATATTTTTTTCTATCTAAACTGTATGGTCAATAAAATTCCACTATTATGTTTAGAAAAGATTAATTCATAGTACTTTTCAAAGTTATATTTCATAATATGTTTACAATTAACCAATTTTATACTTCTCTCTCTAGAAAAAAACCTCCCACCTCTCTCTAGAAAAAACTTCCTAACCCTATGTTCCGGCCGCCGGTGATGAATCTGTGCAATTCCTTTTGCCAGAGAGTCACCGGTGGCCACAACTTCGTTTATCTTTCCCTTTTTTCCTACCTTCCTCTCTTTCTTCGTGGCTTCCCGGTTTTGGTCTCGAAATTTCTTGCCCCTTCAGATCTGGTCTCCTATGGGTAAGTTTCTAGCTCTTTCTCTCTCCGTTCGCTCCTTTGAAGGAGTTGTCCCGGTGTTTGTTGTTGTTGTCTTTGAGGGAGTTGATTTTGGGCTAGATCTGACCTGGGAAGTCAGATCTGTTTTTGTGGTTTGGGGGTTTCAAGTTGAGACCTGCCTCTTTCTCCGTGGCTTCGCCTCCTCGTCCTTCTCGTTGCTCCGTCCCACTCCCCTGGATCTGTGGTTTTCTACTCATTTCTTGGGTCGCCGGTTCCGGTGATCGCCTTCGTCGGAGGGTGCGTCGGAGGGATCTCCTCTTGGTTTGGCCTCTCCCTCCCCTGCTACTCTTGGGCTTTTGAAGTCGGTTTGGTTTCTTTGCTTACTCCCCTCCTTCTGTTACTCTTCCCTCTGATTTCCAATTAGTCTTCTTTTCCTCGTCCGCCAAGGACGAGGCCTCACGGTAGGGGTTGGCCACCGTGGGGTGTTTAAGCCTTTAGCTTGTTTGAAGAATTTTTTGGTAGATTTGGAGGTGTTTGGGTGATAGTGTGAAGGGATTAGGGTTTCCCGAGTCCCGACCTCCCTTAATCGGGATGCTACCTGGTGCAGGCCGGTAGCGAGGCTGTGGGTGGGGGTTGGAGTTGGTCGTTGTGTGGAGGTTGTAGGTGTTGTGGGTTTGGTTCATCGGGTTTGGAGTCTTGGTGGCGTTGTTTTCGTTTGGCCGGGTTTGGTTCCCTTGCCCTTTCTTGTTCGTCGGGTTGTTCGTTCTCGTCTATTCTCTCTGTTTCGTTTGGATCGGTGGTGATCCCTGTTCTGGCCGGTTGTGGCTGTGGTCTTCATGCTGAGAAGTTGAGTTCTGGTGACTGGGTGTGACTGGCCGGCGGTGCGGGACTGGATTCGGTTAGCTGCTACTGGGGAGCTTTTCTGGATCTGCTTCGGTTCTTCTTCGATTCGCATCATTGCCATGTTCGATGCGAAGAGTTGCAGAGTTCGGACCGGGTTAGGTTTGGCTCGGTGGCGCGCGAGACTCGAGGCTGGGAAGGTCTTCTCTTCGTTGTACTGCTTTTGTTGTTTGTTAGGTTTGCTTTGGTTTGGGCCTTGTTGCCTTGGGTTGCCCTTTGGGCCTGTTTCTTATCTTTGGTTGGGCTATGCCCGTTTAGTTGTGTTGTATTAAGTTGCTAATTGATGTATGTGGTACTGAGACCATTGTTGGTTTCCCATTGTTGGGATCTGGTTTGAGGTTGTGCCATGGTGGCCAGCCTCTTGTTTGTAAGTTTGTATGAGGGCTTCGCCCTTGACCTGCATCTACACTTTGTAGCTGTATGGTTCTTATATTAAAAAAAAATTGTTGATCAAAAAAAATATGTTTACAATTATTGCCGAGATTCAATTCAAAATTTAGGTGAGCATGTAGGATCCACTCATGAATTGTCCCTAGCCAAGGGAAGGTCACACACATTAACTTGTTTGTATCCAAAACCAGAAACAATTGGTCACCACCATGGCCCCTCTTGAAACCAAATTATTAACATTTACAAAGCTAAAGAAACAAAGATACATAAATGTGACACCCTGTCACTGACACATTATCTTAAGACCCATCACCCTTGCACAAGGACAACTGAAAAGAAAAGGAGAGAAAAATATAGAATATGGACCAAGCTCGAGCCTCAAAACTCAAAAGAGACACTAACTGGGGTTTCTGATTCATTGAAATTGCACACCTTTGACCACAAGGGCTCCTCCTCTTCTTCTTTTCTTTACCTGCATATTTGTTTAATCTGGCTTATAACCAGAGTGATGTAACATGGGCTTGAGACCTTGATGGGCCATATGGGAGGTGGGTTCACGGAGCTGGCTCTAGTCATGGCTCAACAACCTGACCACTCAGGTTCAGCTGAGCTGTTACATGATCACATCTTTATAGAAAGATGGTGTAGACTAGACAGGTAGAGAGAGAGACATTAATATATTAAATTTGCAGAAACTGTAGGTAAGTCACATGCACCAGCAGGGTTCTGTTTAGCTACATTATAATACCATCTCCTGTGAACATTTCCCTTTTGGGACTTTCATCAAACACTATGTGGGCACAGCAGAATGACATGTAAGGACATTGTTTAAGGTGGTTACGCTGTAACCAAGAATCCAACATTGGTTTCTTGTGACCGTAGAATGCCAAGACAGGAGTTTTGAGGATACAGAATTAGACTACAACAACATGCAGAGCGGAGGTATTCAAAAATTAGGACCCGGGCCTAATCCTAACTGTGTTGCAAATGTGGTTTTCACTTCCTAACTGTGTCCATCTTTTTGTGACATGTCCTATACCCAAAGGTAGTTTTTTTACAAAACATGTAAAATGACACCAAAAAATATGGTATAACGTTCGCATTCGATGGTTTTTCCTCTTAATTTTTGTATAATTTGCGTTTATCAGTGTACTACAAGAGGTAGGTGGTATAAATTTACAAAAAAAAACACTTTTTTGTGTCGTTTTACATGTTTTTGTAAAAAAAAAACACCTATTGTATAGGACATGTGACAAAATGTAACATTTGGTGTAGGTCATGTCACAAAAAAGTGGGCACAGTTATGACGTAAAAACCATCTATCCAACACAGTTAGGATTCGACGTTTTCCCTTTTTTAAATAATTCAAATGGTGTTCCTCCACATTTTAAATTTTATTATTAATTTTTTTTTAATTATTTTATATTCCTTATTATTGAAGTTTTTTGTTCTTTTTTTAGCAGAAAGATTTATTAATAAATCTTACATGCTGACACAAAAGAGTTGTATCCACCGGTCGTTCTCATACACCAAAGGGACAACTAATGAGATGAATCGCTATTAAAAAGGACGACGTGGCTCCTAAATAAAAAAATTGTCAGGTCTTTCTTTCTTATCGGCTCTCTCAAAAGACTTCCCGATAGAAAGTCTCGATCGGACTCGCCACCAAAGGAAAAAACCATACCTACCGGAGATTCGAGATTCAGGCATAGTGGACATATAAAAAACAAACAAAATAAACAACAACAACAACAACAACAAGCATCAACTACTTGCGGCCAACCTCTGATGTATGGGGGCGGTGGGCAGCGCCTACGGGTAAAGATTTGATCCGTTTCAGACGGGTGCACGGGTCTAGCCGAAAGAGCATGGCTGAGGGACTCGGATTGTAGAGCTCAGGCAGAAGGTGGGTGCAGATCTGATTGTCTGGTCGAAGGAGGAGCATCGAAAAAAGACTTGATTGGAGTATCCCGAATCGCCATCGTTGGGGGATGAGGCCGTACGGGGAAAACGACGGTTCGAAGACCGATAAAGATGGATGCCTCCAGCGTTGGAGGTTCGACAGGTCTAGGGGAGGAAAGACCCGCCGGCGTCGACGAGCTACCAGTATGACGACAAGGGGCAGATCTCTAGTAAGGGAAGCGAGGAAGTGGCACTCTCTATCTGGTTGCGCATCTGATCGGCGAGACAAGCTGGTGGCTCGTGGACGAGGAGGAGGCGAGGCTTGATTTTTATGGTGTGGCTAGATAATCAGCTACTAATGTAGTAGGAGCGAGCTCCGAAGCTCCGACTGAGTTCCATGGCAGCTCGAGGGCGAGTGGGGGCTCTCAACTCGCCGAGGAAGATTAAGAGAACCCGACGGTCAATTGAGATCCCCAGTAAAGGATGAGGTGGAGAGGACCGAGGAAGGAAAGGAGGAGAGGAAAACGCCGGAAGCACTCATGGTCCGAGCCACGAGCACCGTCGATGATGACGACGGGAAGAAGAAATATTTTAATTCTACTTGAACAATTATTAGAGTTCTAAATTATTATTAATTTGTGTTTAGTTATGTACAAAATTAAGTAGTTTGAATTTATAGAATTCTCTTTCTCATGCTATGTTGTGTGTTTCTCCTGAGAAAACCTCATACCTACCTATGGTGTTCTTTATCCTTACACCACCGTTGACTACGTCAAGCTAGCGTCTGACCATGTCCCATCACCGTCCCCTACCATGAAATTCTCTGCATCGCTAATCGCCTCACCCCACATCCTTCATCTGACGTCTCAAGCCCCTTGGAGACACAACGTAGGAGGAAGCTGAAGCAAAATGCACGACGATTGTTGATTTCTCTCCAAGGCTCACCACACCGCCAGTGTCGCCACTATTGAAGTCTCGGAGGGGTCGTTCAGGGAAAACCCTAACTATGCCTTCGGCTTCACGCAAACCTCCAGCAGTCGTTCCTCCTATCACCAGAGACAATCCTGAGTCTATGTCTCCACTACGAAGAGACCCTAGCCGAAGGAAGGCGCCCATCAACGACGGCCAGAGAAAGGAGATGGAGGCGCCTCTACATGCTGCCCTCTCCCTCCCCAATGTTGATCGAATCCCGGTGATCCTGTCCTTACTCATTGTTCCTGTAGGTATGGTTCGGCGAGGAGGAACGACGCTTCTGCCGGTCGAAACCCTACCACCAGAAGTCCCAATCCCGGTGCCACCGGGCTTGCTTGCGTCCACCATGGAAAGTCTCCAGGACTGTCTCTCCTCATGCTCTCTCGAGGAGGAATAGGAGACGGAGGTGTTGGTTCCCTACTCATCAGTTATTCCATCTGTGTTGGCACGCCGATAATTTTGCGTGGTGGGTAAGCTCTAGGGCCCGAGGCTTCTCTAGAAGGAAGTCCTGATGCGCATCCTCACCAATACATGGGGACGATTGGCGGTGGGTTTGGTTATTAAGGACATAGGCCCGAGGGTCTTTGGGTTCTACTTTGAATCGACGGAAGCTTGGGCATGGGTCCGGGGCAATGAACTTTGGTGCTTTGATAGTCGTCCTCTCCTCCTTAGGGACATTGACCAGTTGGCCAGAGAACTTTCCGCCTTGGATCTACTGCAGCTATGGGTCCATGCCTATGGTCTCCCTTCATTGGTCTGGACGAAGTCGACAGGAGAAACAATTGTCGAGGCTTGGGGTACCTATATGGAGATCTTGTGCGATCAATGAGGTCTGTGTTGGGAGGGACGATAAAGGTTCGGTTCTTGCTCCCCATGGAACGTCCTCTTCGTCGACATCTGCTGTTGCGTTTTAGGGATTTCCCAGACCCCGTTCGGGTTTCGCTCACCTAAACGAAACTCCCCACATTTTGGTTCAACTATGGGAGGATCGGTCATGAGGCTCGGGAGTGTGACCGAGAGATGCGTGGTACCCCACGCTTTGATTACTCAATAGTGAAGTTTAAGAAGGATTTGAGGCCAAGACGTATGTGACTGATTGGAAGGTCAAGGTGTCTATGGGCATCCCACCAGGAAGAAGTCTGATAGTATACCCGAACATTGTACCTAATGATACAAGAAAATGGGTAGGTATCCCAATCGGACTAGGTGATCATAGCTGGAAAAAATTGGTGGTCGGCCAGATCTCTAGAGGCAAGGAAACCGATGTTTAGGGTTTCTTCCTAACTGAAGCTGGAGCTGGAGGAGTAAAAAGCGGGTCAGTTGGAGAACCCCACGAAGATCGGGCGAAGGATGGAAAACAGCCTCGCCAAGAGGAGTGTTAGGACACTATAGCTTCAGGGACTTTTCATGGTAGGGGTCCCTGGTGAAATCCTTCCTTCTATTACTGAGGAGTTCAAGTTCGGTCGCATGGTAAAGACCCTTATACAACGTTTAGGCAATACCTTGAGCAGTACTCCTAGTTCCGTTTTCCAACCCTGCCCCCTTCCTACATGCCTATGTGGCGATTTCAATAGCGTCTATGATGTCTTAAAGTTATGTCAACTAAGCCCTTCCGATACTTTTTACTTGTACTGACTCTCCTATTATTAAATTTTTTGCACCTTTTAGGTAAAAATAAATAGTTAGAGAGATATTTCAAAAAGACTATTTAACTTTACAAATCCTCATTAAAAAATTGGATAAGAGAGTGATTTCTTAGAGCATCCACACCGTGCGAACCCACACACAGAACTACGATTTGTGACTCGTGTTCATGTGGTTCGTGGTTCGCGACTCGCACGATGTGGTGTGCGTGATTCGCGAATCGCAAACCACATGAACGCGAGTTGCAAGTCCTGGTACGGACGGCGAACCACAATTGTAGTTCGCAAGTGCGCGATGCGCGGTTCGCTGGGGACAAATGAAAGCCCACCACGTGGCACGGCGAGGGAAAAAATTGGACCGTTGCAACGGTCTGAATTCAACAACAGTAATATATTTTTTTGTTTTTTAATTAAATTCAATACAAAATTAATACAAAAAAAACATTTTTTAATCCACCTATAAATACCCATTCCTCCAACCCACAACACTTCTCTCAATATTTTCTTAATTTTCACTCAAAAAATTATCCATTTCCTCTCTACAAAATCTGATAAAAAAATGTCTAACGATTCGACTCAATCGCCGAACTCACCGGAGCAACAAGAGTACACTCCGAATGAAGTCCATGCGGTTGTCATTACACGTCTAGGAGAGGGCTACCACAAATGTTGAACATAGGTTTTAACTCTACCGGTCCTTGGAACTTTGAGGTTTTCACCCAATATTCGCAACAACATTGGAACACCAGTACTTTGAACTTCTCGTCTTTATTTTTTTATTAAATTTTTTGTTAAATGTATTTAACTTCATTAATTAATTTTTTGTTATAAATTTCATTAAATGCAACTCATTTCATTAAATAATTTTTTTTATGTATGTTAATTAATCATTCGAACCTAAGTCCAATCCAACAACCGTCCAACCCCGTTTAATTTCGGCCAATAACTTTCAACCCCCTGCCTTACAACCCCACAATCAACTATTACAGTTACCCCGATGATAGTGAGTACCACCAACAACACGTTGGTGATAGCAACGACACCTGGATGTCGTCTACGTCGTCCTCTGTTGCCCTGAGACAGCGGAGCAAGCCGGTCTCAGACAAGCGAACTAAATGGCTCCCTGAGGTGGAAAAGATCCTGATAAAAGCCTGACTACACATAACTGAAAACCCAATCAAGGGAAATTCTCAATATGAAAACACGTTCTAGGGCACATTTGCCAAACAATTCATCAAAGAGGGGAAATTCAACCCATCAGATTGGACGTGACAAGCCGTCTAGAGCCATTGAAACAGTTATGCACCTAGAGTGTGGAGGTACATCATCCTCTTGAAGAAAGAGAAGGATCTTGATTATAACGAATGAGACGAAGAAAGGTATAGAGAACAGGTCAATGAACTCTATCTAAAGACGGAGAGGAAGGACGAGTCGAAGCACCTTCAGGATGTTAACACATCATTGCTCGGCAAACAGGCGTGGAACCTTATTCATGGACCTCGATCTCTTGTTTCCCGTGTTATTAAGGCCAGGTACTACCCGACTACAAATTTTCTGGAAGCGCAGATAGGAAATAACCCGAGCTTTGTGTGGTCTAGTATTGTGTCTACACAGAGTCTTTTGCGGGGGGGGGGGGGGGGGGGACTACAGATTGCTATCGGGGATGGAATGGACACGCTTATCCAAGGAACCCCATGGATGGTAGGGGAGACGACCAATATATAATCCACAGAGCCTAATCTTACAGGACATCCATTCGCATAACTCATGGTCCTAGGTAGGCGGCAATGGGATGTGCCACTACTAACCCAGTTATTTGTAGAACCTAATCTCTCAAACATTATTCAAGTCTCATTGTCGATCCACCGGCCTAGAGATGAATGGTATTGGGCATCGGATAGGGACGGGCGTTACTCGACCAAGTTAGGCTGCTCCATATTATCTAGGGTTCTCCACGACCAAAGATAGAACACAGAAAAAGTCACATGGGCAGCGCTGTGGGATATTCAGATACCCCCGAGACTCCACGTATTCTTATGGAGATACTAAACAAATACTCAGCAGGTGTATGTCAACATGGCTCATCGGTTTGTTCCGATTCCCATGACATTCTCCATATGCAAAAGGGGGGATGAAACAGTGGAAAACTTTGTCCTTACATGTGGTTTTGCAAAGACATGTTGGAGACTAATTGGGGTGTTCCCTTAGCTACTCACAACCAAAGTTTTGTTGACTGGTGGGACGGCGTAACAACAGGAACTACCCGGACTCGTATTCCAGACATCATGAGTGTCCTCTGGCAGATATAGAAAGCTCGTAATGCTTTAACATGGAATAAAAAAAATACCGGAAACTATAGGGGTGATCTTGGACGCCTGAAGCCACCTTCAGGTACAGTTGGATGCTAAAGCCAAGACAGACTCACCGAATCTCCCTCGACCACAATGGCCAACTAGATTTGTATCCCCTCCTCCCCCGCTTGGGACGTGGTTCATTAATGTTGACGGGGCAGTCTTTAAGGAGTCCAATCAGTTAGCTTGGGGATTGATCGCACGTACGTCAGATGGTCAGGTTGGACTCAAGACCAACGGCCTCATTCCGGGTTGCTGCTCGCGTATTATGATTGAAGCCTATGCAATTTGGACGGCACTCAGCAATGTTAGTTATCTGGGACTGATTCCTATTATCATTCGTTCAGATGCGCATGTCCTCATCCATATGATCCAGTTAGGCGACCCCCCCCCCCCCCCAGCCTCTCCCATCAGAACCCTTACCAGGGACATCCAGCACCTCCTAGCTCAAAACGAGAGTGTTTCTCTCCAATTTGTGAAAAGAACTACGAACAATGACACTCGCTAGCTAGCCAGGGAAGCCCATTCTATGCCTGTTCTTAGGTGGTCAGGCGATCTGCCTGACGCACTAACGTGTATTCTTGCTTCCGAAAATTAATAAAAGAGTTCCATTCTTTACCAAAAAAACTAAAACACGTAAGAAATAGCTAAAGAATAATGACCAAATTTTCATAGTATTTTTTTTTCTCTGTTAGGGTTTCCTCTGACTGCTAGTCTGCTGCCATGTCAAGACGGCAACATTCATCGGCGACACTCCTCCTGTCCTCGGACCAATGTGTCTTCCGTGTTTCAGGGGCGACCTCTGTTCCCCTCAATATCTTCTTCTACTCCGCCCTCAAACTCGCCTCCTCTATCGATTTCTCACCTCCCCACCACTTTCACACCAATGTCTTCCTCACTGATATCCATATCTCCTTTTTCTCCGAATTCTAACAGTCTTTCGCAGGAAACTCCGATGCCACAATGTTAGAGGCGATTGAACCCTGAGTCCAGACATATACTGAACCCTAATACCCTATATTTATGAATCCTAGTGTTCTCCTCTGCGCATCCGCAATCCGGTATTGTTGTAATAAAATGATGGTGCATCGACGATGATCTGCGATTCCCTTTGCGGTGATGCCCGTACTCTCCGTGTTATCCTCCCACGTCTCGAGCGGGGACACGAGCGACGACATAGTCGGGAACAATCAGACAAATCAGGCGAAGAATGCTATGCAGCCTCGCCAAGCCCAATGAGTAAGCAAGGATTTATGGATTTTTACCAGGAAGGACCCCTTAATCATACCGTCACTCCTAGCCAGAATGACAGGTTCAAGTTCGATAGCTCATTCAAAATGAGTCCTTGGAGAGCAGGGACCAAATAGCGTTTAGACCCTACCTTGAGCTGTTTATGGCAATTGTCACTCTTTGGTTTTTATATTCTGTCTTAGTTTTGGTTTTAATTTTTGTTTTAGTTTTGGATTACTTTTCTGTTTTGGATTACTTTTCTGTTTTAGATTACTTTTATGTATAAGTCACGAGTGTTATAACCAGGCCCTGTTGGAACAGTTCGTTTCCAAGAGTTATTGGATCACTATCCTTTTTAGGGGTACTGCCTACTATAATGATTTTCTCCTATATTTTTTTTGAGCGAAAGGTGCTAATTTACTACTCGATATCGATTACATTATCCTGCCTCGAGGAATAGACTCCCCAACCACCATAAGGTCAGTATTAACGAACAATGGTTCACTGAGCCTTTTAATATCATAACCGTCACAAATGGTATTTTGATGCCACCCGGGCAATGAAAGAAGACAGAGATAGAGAGAGAGTGGGGTACCAGGGATCCTAAGGGACCTCGACGGTAATGGTGATGGTGGGAGGCAAGGCATCGTCTGGGGACCCCTCCTAGGGCCAGTCCCCGATGCTCTCGCGATGTCTCATCCCTCCCGGCGGGCTTCTCTCCCGTCTGTGGTAAGTCGTCCCGTGCAGCACCAGACGCAACCCTCTTTAGAACTCCAACAGCCCTGCCCGCTCGAAATCCGGGCGCTGGAACTTCAACAAGTCGCGCTTCTTGCTGGGTGTGTCCTCTAACTCTAAACCATCCAGTCAGGGATGATCGAGGGGCAACAACCGAATCAGCAGAGAGTTGACCAATTCCTATCCCCCAAACCTTCATGTGTACAAAAGAACCTAGGAGGGAGGGAAGGGACCACCCAGGGCGACCTATTGCGGGCCAAAAGCTAGTATCCCGGTTGGGAATCTTGGGACCTAGATTAGGTAACAGGTCCAGTGTTATGTCGGCTCCCCCATATCGAGATAACCTAGCG
The DNA here is from genome assembly GCA_963921825.1 of Erodium maritimum. Classification (NCBI taxonomy): domain Eukaryota; kingdom Viridiplantae; phylum Streptophyta; class Magnoliopsida; order Geraniales; family Geraniaceae; genus Erodium; species Erodium maritimum. Next base: position 17,819,093 of record OY997594.1, read on the forward strand.
TTCGGTAGCGGGTCCAATGTCAATGGCTGCAGTGCTGCTTCCCCCCAGTGCTCCGCTGCGGTCAGTGCATACTCCATCCATAACCACCATTTGCTGATGACGCTTGCGAGTATGAGGTCCTCCCACCGGTACATATCGCATCAGACCTCGACGGTATGCAGGAGGATGGCTAAGAGGATAACAGAGCGAAGGAACCAACCTACTCGGTCGCACAAAAACGTATCCACAGCGGGAGCTAGAGCAGTCGCCCCTGGGGGCATAGGGTCACCGGTCCCCCGATCAGTTCTCGGTAACCATTCCCTCGTCCTCCTCCGCCTCCAGCATCGGGAAACCCAAAGGGAAGAAGTCTCCACCATGCTCCTTCGCACCCCATCACGATCACGAGTCCAGCCCCAAGTTCGAGCCTTTACCGACGTGAACGAGATAATAGCCGAAAACTCCGTAACGTTTCGAATCATCCCCACCGAAAGGCGAGGAGACTGAGGCTCCATCGACATTGGCTAAGACGGAACCCTAGATCGGGCGGCAGGCACCCTATGCACCAGAGCGAGGTCTTGGTGGTGATGGGCCCTGAGAGGCGGGATATGGTTCGTCCCACGTGGAGAGGACCTGTAGCTTGGAGCCGAAGTCACCCAGACTCGCCGCACCCAACTTTGACGCTCCCAATGCTGCCGAAAAAAAGTAGCACTACAGGGATTGGGGGGCGATCCTTGCGGAATAGAGAACACCGATGATCCCATCGGATCCAAAACCCGGGTCATCGAGTACACCGGCAGAGGAGGCCAGGGCGAGACATGTGGGAGAGAAGAAGAGGGTGGTCATGGTGGTAGGAATTACAAACCAGACGGAGGGGGGTTCCAGGCTAGACCGGTGGGAAAGGACGAGGAGGCATGGCGACCGGATTAGGAGTCGTCGGAACCATAAGAGGGGCGGGGAAGGAAAGAGGCGTCGAGGGTTGTGGAAAAGCCAGCCACTCCCACCCCTAGTTAAACCCCACACCAGGCGTGGTTTGCGATGTCAATTGGATGGGATAGGCGAACATGGGGATGGAAAATCCGATAAGACCAGGCAGCGCATCAGCAGCAACGACAGACGGGAGCTCTATAGCGGCAAAGCAGGCTAGGGCTAGGGTGGGCTCTCAATTCGAGAGAGTTTTTTTAATCGGGTATAAAGTACTATTTTCTCCAATATTTAATAAAAGTTATTTCTTTTTTTTTGAAACGGGTAACCGGAGAATTGCATTAATACCCAAAGGTAATCAAACAATGTAGGGCGTAACCGCCCAGGGTTCCAGATGTATGTCTGGGCCGACCGTGGCAAGCCCAGCGCTCATGGACCCATAACAATAGCCTACTTGAAATCGTAGGCAATAACTCAGGACATCTCCTTACCAACGTCTCAAAACAGCGAGACATGAAATGAAATAACCTAAGCAAAGCAGAAAATAAATTGTTCCATAAATAAAGCAGATAAAGATAAAGCAGATAAGAAAACTGAGCTGTTGTTGTAGGCTGCCCGAGACCTCCCAGCACTGGCTGTCCCGGGTCTGTATGTATAGTCCGACATCGACTCCACCCACCCCTGCTGGGTCGGGTCATCCCTGCATAGGAGGTTGCCCTGCCTCCGCCTGCTTCTCTTGGTCCTCCTCAGTGTTGTCCGGCTGGTTGAGATCTGGTGGGAGAGTCGGATGATCCAGCGACTTCTTTGACCCCGGCGGTCAAGCATACAACGACCCGCTCCTTGTCTTCAAGGTTGACTTCTTGGCCCTCCCCCGAATAGGGCCAGATTTCCCCGGAGCTTCCTTTGGGTCTTTCTCCTTCCCTACCCAAATCCCAGAATTGTCTGTGGATTCGATAGGGATTGGAAGATTCCCAGCAGGGTGGATGTTAGCCAGATTGTCAGGCTTTGTAAATCCTGGTGGCCCTCCACAGGCTCGTACTACTCCATCCTGCAAAATAGTGACTACCCCTCCTGAGATAGTCCTAGCCAGATTGTCAGACTTCGATGCAACGTCTGCAGCAAAGAATCCATCCCCTATGGCGACCTCCTTAGATCGGATCATAGGGTTCAGAGAGAGCCCATTCAGGAGATCATCAACAGCCGAAGGTTCCAAGGGAGGGGTGTATGCCATACCGTCTTCAACAACCGATCCACGTCCAGTTGCCTGGTACCAGAATAGATGTGTCGTATCGGACCTCCTCTCGACCTATTCTAGGCAAATGAGTCGTACACCCCATAATCCGGAGTGTAATCATCCCACACATGCGGAAGAGGTCCGTGAGTCTCTCATATTGTAGCTCAATCAGCGAGGAGGTGGCGGTGCCTAGGAAACAGAGACGGAGCCGTCTCCGAAGAGGCTGGTTCAACTCCATCCGAACCCGCATCCATAAAAACATATCGTCCCGCCGGACATAGGGTATTGGGGCCGACACCCACCTGGGTACCAATGATGGCAGCTATAAGACTCCGGACTTGCGGAGTCCTGGCCCCTCCCGGGACGTTTAGTGCTCGGACTCCAAGCTCGATATGATTGAACTCAATCTCATTTGCTTGGACGTAGGGCCTGAGGGGTTTCAAGAGCACTGGGAAGCCCTTGAAGATCCATGGCCCCCGATGACGGATATTCTCCATTATCGCGGCGGACGGGAAATTATATCCCGTAACCTCCGGAGACAGGTACTCAACCTGAATGCCATCCACATTCCATTTCTGCAGCATCATTGCACAGACAACATTCTGTTTGTGAGTCCGATCCCCTACAACCTGGGCTGCCAGGGAGAACTGATAGGCGCCCTTTTTGACCGCCGGGACCGCTTCCTCCGGGACTACCACTTCATCGTCTTCAGCCTCCCAGTCCGGAACCGGGGAAATACGGACCGAACGCGCCTCCCCCTGACAAGCACTAGATCTGGAGCCACTTGACGGATGATTGCTCGAGCCCGATGCATGGCCAACCGGGGAACGGTACCTGAGCACTCGAGGAAGGGGCGGCTGCTCCTGGTGTACTCCAATTGCCTCGGACGAGTTCCGACGTGAGGGCGACTGTGGCTGCGGGACAAAGAGGGCCAGGGTTCCGTTCGTCCCCCCCGGCTTGTCCTTCAGTGAGGTTAGGTTTCCGGCGGGCCGACATTTGTTTAGGTGGACGATGAGGGCGGGCGTCGATAAATGTCGACGAGAACGTGACCTCGGGCAGAAAGCTCACTGGGGATCGTGGGACGACATGAGGCTGCGTCTGCTGAGGGTCGGCGGCGTCCATTTCCGGGCAACAAGGACGTGAAAAAGTCGGATCTACAGGGGCAGGGGACGTGGCCGGCGAAAAACGCGTCGGCTCTGACGTGGGCTCGTGGATTGGACACTCGATTCCGTGGAGCATATCGTCGGGACCGGAGGGACGATGGAACCAGAGGGCTAGGAGGCTTGAAGGCAGGATTGATGACAACCAACGATGCCGGAGCGCGATCGGCGACGCAGGAGGCGTGGAAATAGGGCGGCGAGAACCATAAGTAAAGTAAGAAGAGAACCTTTTAATGAGGTAGCGGAGAGCAGTAATAAAAGCTATTTCTTATTATTTAAAAAAATAATTAAAACACATAATAATAATAATAATAATAATAATAATAATAATAATAATAATAATAATAATAATAATAATAATAATAATAATAATAATAATAATAATAATAATAGAGCTGTCTTATTCTAATGACATGATTTTGATCAATTTTATATGGCCTATTTCGCTAGCAATACACTCAATGGGCCTTTAACTTAATTTGTAGGTTTGTGCCAAACCCTACTCTAAATGTGATCACTTTCTTTATTTTCTAGTTGGAATTTGAATGTTAAGTAGTAGGTACTATTATAGGCTGCCATTATGGCCACCACCATCACCATTATAGACCAAAAAAAGATACATGAGAAACTTAGTCAGACCATTGAGAGCATTCCAATTTGTATCTAATTACTTATTTATAGATATATTGAGTTATTGAGTTTAGAAGTTATCGCAGCCCTACAAACCCAAGCCATTGATAATTCATAAGCGGGTGATGACCTACGTAAAGAAGTAAAAACATATACATGAAATGAAGGGTGGAAGTGTTAAATCTTACATTAAATAAAAAAATGTTCAATCAAATTTATGTTGCTTGTTTAGAATACTAGTAAGTTAAGATAAGATATTTAACAACTACCCTATATTGATAATATAGTACAAAAATCTAATGGGACAACACTTGTCAATGAGCCTCATAAAACAAATAGATTTTGATCCCTACTATGTAACAGTAGCATACATTTCAATAGAAAAGCAAAAGCTAAAAAACTAAAAGAAAGAAGGAAAACACATAGTAATAATGTAGTATGTGACTTGTGAGAGTGATGTATGAAAATGGGAATCTAGTCATAAAAAAGAGGCAGGAAGAGGAAGTGATGAGTGATGAAGGAATTTTAGAGATGCATAGGATTCCCCAAACTAGTCTCTTTTTATATTGCAAAGATCGAGAGAGGAGCGTGGTACTTTGCAGAGAAAAGGTGGTGTTGTGAAGAAGAAAGTTGAAGATAAATACTTCATCCAATACATTACAACAATGGTGGCTCTAATATCTATAACCTAACATATTGATGAGCCCACAAGCAAGCCCTACAAAACAACCATGCAATTCACATTAATAAAAGCTATAACTAAAGTGTTTCTTCTTGTTTCAAAAAAATACTATAATTTAAGATTTACAATATGAAAATCTCCAGTTTTTGTTCCACACGTGGGGCCTTTTCTCCACCATCTTGACATCTTTTTCTACATGGGATCGGGTGATTAATGCTAATCTATAGTTTTGTAAGCCGCATGTAAGACAAATGTGCTTATAATATTATTATTATTATTATTAATAAATATAAGAGGCTTTTGTTATTGTCGTGTTGTTATACGATAAACAAAAGAAATCAAGGGTTTTTGTGAGGGGCAAAAGGACCAATTTGGGTAGTTTGTATGTATTTTATGAGTATTGATATAGTAGGGGGCAATGGGGATTAGTTAATGGAGATGGAGACCAAGTCAAGGCTTGCCTATCAATTAAAAATACAAGCATGATTACTAAAAACAAGTGTAGAAAGTGTTGTTGTACTCTTTGTTTGTTAATTAAATAGTTAGTTGTTTTATTTTAGTTTTATGGTAAAACATGGTCTCTTTTCATGCAATCTTCTACGTGGGTCTTGTCCTTAAATTCTTATTTGATTTTTTTAATTAGTAGTAAAAAAAAATTAGATCACCCACTTGATCATCCTTTATTTGCATGAGGCTTTTATTAAGCAAGAACACGACTTGTTGACAGACATTAAGAGTCTTACAGACAAGGATATATATACAATATGTTACTAAATATTATTTTTTATAAATATATATATGGAAGCTTTTTTCAAACCAATATTTAGGGGGGGAAATGTAGACACAAAAAAGAGAAATGAATAGAAGTATTATAGTAAGACAATAGCAGAAAGAACAAGACAAATTAGCATTGTACTTAGGCTAAAAAGAGATAAAGAGTTAGACCCAAATCACTTTGTGACACAAATTAACAAGGAGAGAAACACATGCTTAACCTTTGAATGCATTTGGTGACTTTGTTCATTGTACCCAAGTTAGAATTAGACAAAAGTTAATTCTAGTGTGAAGTTGTTCTACACACACTATTTCTTTTTTATCACTTTAAATTCTTTATCTTTTCATTCCTTTCTCTTTGTTTGCTTCTTCTTTTCTCTGGTATTCTCTAAAATTTGAAGCTGTAGGGACTTTTCATGGGCCCTTTATAGTCCCCAAGAAAGTCACCTCAAAGGAAAAAAGAAGAAGTACATTCAAGAATGTAGATTTAGATTTTTGACAAAAAAAAATACTCATTTTAATACCAAATCATCTATTATATGAGTATCATTTTCTATAATAGAAATAAAAATTTTGGGTTATGTTAAGAGAACCATGAGAATATGATTAAAATATATGTGACGTATAATAAAAATTGAAAAAAGATATATCAAATCCAATTAAAAATAATTTTTTTCATATAAAGTGTTAGATTTTTTTTTGAGAAATTACGAGATAATATTATAAATGAAAAATGCTTACAATAAAGAAACACTGAAATGCAGTGGAATTGAAATAACAATAGAATAGAAAATAAAGTCGCTCTATAGCGATCAATTGTTGTCTGGAGGAAGTACTGTGGTAGCGTCCCATGCGGTGCTGAAATAGCATCCGGTGAACACCGATACAACGGCTCCAAATTGAAGGGAAAGGGTCGAGCAGACCCATTGTTCATTGGTATTATTGTGGACTGGTAATTCCCCAGAATGTCAGCGTGCGTCGTCCTCCCTTGAATGATAGTGGTAGGGCTCCAAAACGCGGGAATGATGACCCCTGACCTGGTAGGGGAATACTGAGTCGGTTTTTGGTGGTACCGCTGCCACCTTACGTCAGAGGGGCGGTATAACCGACAGACCCCCTTGGACCAACAAACATTCATTCCCACAAGCGAGGGTGCTTTTGGCCCCTCGCCGCAGTATGTGATGCACCATTTGACCGGGATCCCTCCGAATCTCCGTCCCCTTCATCTCTTACCATCCTTTTGACCCCTGCTGAGACAGACTGAGGCTCCTCCCGCTGGTCTGTCTGATCCTCCGGCGGTCCCTAAAAGATATGGGCACTCGTGGGCGAAACCCCTCATTTCCCCCCTTCCTTGGTCGTGGAGCCTCAAGGGAAAATAAGCGAGTTGGTACGCTTGAGGCTCCTCCCAAGTAGGCCCAGTTCGTCCGCGGGACTGCCTTACCGTGCCTAGCCTTCGTCCGCGGTGACCGAGGATCTGGCGGTGACCTCAGAGACGGCCCCTTCTATCCCGCACTCTCTGGGCATGCCGGAAATACATGACCGGCACAGCTACAACCAAAGAAATGGTCTGGTAGATATTCATAAGACATATGCAGCTTTGTACGTACATGTGCTTCCGAAAGCCGGAACCAAAACTCCCGTTGTAGTGGCACTCGGATATCGACCCGGATCCGGATTCTCATAAAATCATCCCAGCACATCCCGTCCACATCCGTGTCCGCTGCCTGAAAAATACCCAGAGCAGATCCCACACGAGATGCCACCTTCCTATTCCACGCCCCAACAGGCAAATTAGACACTCTCGCCCACACCGAGAAGTGGGTGAACAACATGTCTCCCGTCCGCATATGAGCTCTCAGGTCCATGAATAAGGCCAGTGTATCCCAAAAAGCCCATGGCTCACCAGCTAGAACCCTCATTCTTTCCCTGACCGTTTTGAATAAAAATGCCACGACCCCATCCTCTAGGGGTCGTGCCTCCACGTTGCGCAAACCCCATAGGTCCTCCACGCGGTTGGCCATCGTCTTCTAGTAAAAGGTCCTTGGGGTGAGTACCTTTGCCGCAAGAGCAAAATCAAAGTTAGGACCCTCCCCCTACTTCATCTAGTGATACTACTACCTCTTTGATCTGCATTGAGCTCGTTTGATTACCGAGCTCCCCCATAGCTTGACCAGATTTGGGTCTCGAGACATGCCGAGAAAACCGGTCACAGGCCGGGTCTAGATAGAAGGCCGGATGCACCTAACCCTGAACCGAATCCGGGAGATTTCCTGTTCGGACCCGGGGGTACGTCCGACTCGCAACCCCACCCCGTATGCCCGCCAGCTCTACAGGGCCCGATCCATCTCCTGGCCTGGCCCGACCACCCCGCGCACCTGACCCAGGCCCCCGAGACCCATCCGAGCCCATCCCCTCAGCATCCTCAAGCCCACCCAATCAATCTAGGCCTACATGATGGCTCGTCCAAGCTCGGCGGGCGCCGACCATCAGACCCGGTCCCCTAGGCCTAGTCGGCCCAAACTCTTGTGAAACCCATAGGGTTCCTTTCCCGGCCTCCGAGTCCATGTAGCCGCCACATTTTCCGGCGACCCTCCTGGCCGATCCGCTTCCTGCTGCGACGAGATGTGAATGCCCGAAGCCAGATCGCTTGGCAGCAACTCATCTTCCCCGACCATCTTCTCAATATGACGTGTCATCATTGTTCTCCATCTAAATCCCTACGGCGTCATTTAGATATATAATGGAAAAAATGTATAATTTTATATTTATAATACCCAAATAAAAGATAACATAAAATAGATCTATGTGATCTGAAACATTGGACTTGAAAAGAAGATATAAACTAGAATGACCTAGAGCCCAACAACTAATCTTAATTACCAGTCAAAGGCTATAGTAGTAAAGACCAAACAGAGCACAAGGGAAAATAATAGGATGATATTAAGACAATGTCTTTGAATATTTACTACCTAATGATTCACGTTTTCTCTTTTTGGTTTTGTTCTAAATGAGAGCCTCACACAGAGGCCCACGTGTGCATTTTCTATGGGTGTATACACGTGGCACTTTGTAATTGGCCAAGTGCCCGCTCTTGGTTGACATCATGAGATTAGATAGAATAGGGTCGTGTATCTTTATTTATTTTCTTGAGATGAAAAAAGGTAAAATAAATGGATAATAAGCCCCACAGCTCATATCATTAAAAAATCAATCTCTTTGGGAACTTGGGCCATCCTACGAAAGCTCTACTAACACTATAACAACATCATTTCTCCATTTGGGACACAATTTAAAGAATGCGTGGTTAATGGGTTTTTGTTATCATTATAATTATAAATAAACTTTGATTTTATTGGAGAAAATATTGTTTAAATTGGTCCTCAAATAAACATGCTTGTCTCAATCGATTCTTTTTTTCCTGTTATAATCTTTCTATAAAGTTAGTTCTCAATATCATTTTAAATGTAAAATCAAATATATATTCCTGTTTTTCAGAAGAAAAAAACATATATATAAAATATTTATTATAAAAAAAAATCATGTAAATATTTTAAAATCTTCTTATAGAAAAAGATCAATGTTGTTTTAAGAAAGTTTAGTGTTCATATAATTTGTAGTAAGTCATGATTTAGTTTTTATTTTTCAGTGTTATTCCTGTTGTGGAATATATATGATATCTTTAATGTTAATGGTGCTAATTAGTTTCAAAAGCTTACAGGAATGGTTTAATTACGCCGATTATTTTGAAAACACAAGCTAGTAGAATATCTCCCTACCCACTTCTCTAATATTTCATTACTTGTTTAAATTGTGGCCAATTAAACTAGGACTAATATTTATGATTCTTATTATGAAATGCTTTTGTAATTAAAAGCTAATAAGCTGCAGGCCATAGCAAGCCCTTTAAAGATTTAAGCATCACGATCATAATAACATTCATCTCTACCTTTGCAGGGGAATAACACTTTGAACATTGAAATAAGGGAAAACTACTAATGCCTGCCTAAAATCATGTCCATCTAACTGATGTTTACCCTGAAGTTTAAAGTTAATTGATGCATACCCTGAAGTTACGACTTGTAACTAAAATCCCTTCTGTCAGCTAAAATGACGAAAATACCTCAGTGATATTTTTAAATAATTTTTTAAAAAATATAAATGAAGTGATTTTTTAAATAAAAATAAAGTCATTTAGTAAGTAAATATATATATATATATATATATATATATAAAACAAAAGTAATTTTTAAATAATTTTTTTAACATAATTATTGAAGTGTAGTTGAGGGTGTTTTCGTCATTTTAGCTGACGGAAGGGTTTTGAGTTACATTTCGAAACTTAAGGATATGCATCAGTTAACTTTAAATTTCAGGGTGAACATCAGTTAAATGAGCATGATTTTGAGTAGATATTGATAGTTTTCCCTTAAAATAATTTGCCTTGGCCGAGCTTGTTTTCAATCCTGATCTTTTATGGGACCTCTTTATCCTTATACCCTTGCTTAACAGATTAAAGCGCAAAGTTTAGTATCCAATTAACAAACATTATTTTAAATGACTGAACTTATATACAATCTTATACAATAGTGTCATTTAAAATTTTCATTCTCCGACTCAAATATGAAAGTGATTCATACATAACATATGCACTGAATCAATCAATATATGTAGCTTTAATTTAGTAAAATAAGTTATCAATTTTTTTTAGTAAAATAAAACTGAAAAAGACGAGCTCAAAGAAGAGAAAATGATTGCGATCAAAATCTAGAGATGTGATGTGGTGACTATCTTCAATCCCATCATCATGAAATGCATATATTTGGTTATGTTAACTATATATATTAATAGAAGCAAATATTGAATTTTAAATAATTGATCAATTTTGTAACATTGGACCCCATAAAACGAGTGAACTTGATATGTGTGTATAGATTGTCAAAGATTAGGATAAGTGATTAAAATCAAACAAAAAGTGATTTTGGCTACTTATAGGTCAAGTCTTCATACCTAGTGTTTCAAATATCAAATTACTATAAAGAAACCGAAAGATGACAAGGTAATTAGGGCACAATAGAAGGAAGAAATATGTGTCATCATTTACATGAATTATCAATCGTTCAAAATTAAAATATGTCTCTTTTAATTTCATTATGACCTATTTATTTATTTTTGTCTTATTTATTTTTGTCTTTTGTTAATCATGGATCGAACAAAATATATCGGGTCCAATTTATTTTCAAATACAAGTAGTTTTTTGTGTTCCTTTGCTCTAATTATTTATGAGGTATTATTATCATCATCTTCAAATCATGTCTGAAATGAATTTGTTTTATCAATCGTATACATCATCTTAATTGCATGTTGAAATCGTAAACATTTAAAGTTGATATATAAGTGGGAGCAAAGGTTGAGGGGGTGGGTATTGCATAGGGTTCCACAGGGTCGGTCTTTATGTGCGCTGTGCGTCCCTTTGATGGCTGCTTGTGGGACAATTTCCAACCGACCTCCCTCAAAAACAGATGGTAACTCTACAGATCTTGTCTTGCGTTCCCGACACAGATCTGATTTTTGTATTCATCCACAAAATTTAACATTTTTTTTTCTATTTTTTGCAATTCCATTCACGTTTACCTTTTTTTTAAACTAGAAGACGCAATTTTATCAATATCCGAGTTCGATTATATAAATGTGCGACAGGAAAAATATTTTCTGACCACTAAGGAAGAACATACACAAAATAAAATTGGTTGCCGTTTTTTAACACTAGAACCGTCATAGACGATATTGAGACGCCACTTAGGCACGAAGGAAAGATGGAGAGTTTGAAAACAAAACTGTAAGTCCAACTCAAACGGCCGAGCCTGGACTGCGTCAGTTGTATTGGGAGGATATACGTGATTCAAGGTTCCCTCCCAGGAAAAGTCCCGGCAAGGAAGAAATCAGATAAAATAAAAAAGCCTCAATCGATTAGCCTGATCCAAAATCGAGAGAGGGGTTGAGGAGGATGCCACGGTGGAGGCCAAGGAGATGGACGTGCCGGTGAGGCCTTCAGGGACGGCAGGGGTTGCTCAGAAGAGATGATCTGATACAGTTTGTTCCAGTGCAAGTTGAATTTGCAATAGATGCAAAAAACGAGGGTGCATCGAACCTGTACACTTTTCACATGCATTGGTGGAGGCCAAGGAGGGAGTAACATCGACATCGGCACTAGTGGTGATTTCAGAAACGTCGGTGGGGGGGGGTGCTCTTGTGAGGTGACACGATATATGGAGATCAAGGGGCTCCGAGGCGGCGATGTTGATGGATACCGAGGTGAGCCAGACAACCCCCACCAGAATTGTAGAGGGGGGACCGAATAAGATCGTGAGGCACGACGTTGGTAGATGAAGGGAGCCAACACCGCGGTGACTAGCGACGGCTTGGAGGAGGCCCTAGGAGAAAAAACCTTAGAATTCATAGGTAGGAAAACCCTAGCTGAGCAAAACATTGACACTCTCTAAATTGGTTGCTTCTTAATAACTTTCTTTGCAACATTAAGACTATTTGAAATGTAAAACATTGGAAAACTAGTAGAAAAAACAAGAAGAAAAAGAAAACACTGGTAGATTTGGCATGAAATTGAGTGTGATATGTTTGGAGATAGAGCATGTTGTTTGTTATATAGAAAGGAGAAATAGTTATTAATCTCGAACGATTCTTTCGTCTCAATAAACGTGTTAAAATATAATTATAATTCGACTTTCAAGTGTCAGCTAAAACTTTTAATTGAGTTTGTTCCCGCCTTGAACTATCAGTTTGAGTTTTTAGTTGAATTGATCATCTAATAAAACGTACTCCATGTCTATCCAAAGTTATATGTTTTTTGAAGTTTTATACCGATAATTGTATACAAAATAAGCGATTCTCCAACGCCTTGACATACGGTGAAAATATCTATTCATTAAAACAAATTTGACAATGCATAACCGAATTACGTTATAAAAAAATAAAAAAAATATAAACATTCTCGGATGGAAATACTTAGCTTAACATAGAGTGTAAGACCCGCTTCCGGTCGAACCGGTGACTCCGGAAGTCACTCGGGACTTTTCCGGAACCCAAACGAATTAGCCATTATCACGGTTGGCTTCAGGGGAGAAATCCCTTTCGTTTGAGTATAATATTGGATAAAGTCAATTTTGGTCAAAACGAGACTTTTTATCGACTAAAAGCATTATTTTAAAGTGCTGGAAATTATTTTGGAAAATTAAATGACCTAGGTGGACACTTGTCTATTTTTTGGTTGAAAGAGGGAAAAGTGAGTAGTCTTTGACCCTTTTACCCTCCCAAAAGCTTCTACAAGGGAATCTAGCTCAAGGGCTTTTGGGTCTTTGCTACATCTAGGTATTATATGAGATTGGAGAAGCAAAATCAATTCATTTTGCTCTTGGTGTAGCCGAAATTTAGAGGAGGAGCAAGAGAGAAGAGCTCCCATGGAGGTTTGAAGGAAAATCAAGGAAGAAGAAGCCACTTGAAGTCTTCCTCTAGCCATCCCTCCTCAAAATCACTACCATCTTCTTCATCCCAACATTCTAGAGGTAATGGAACTCTCTAATCCTCATTTCTCTTCATCTATTTTCATGGGTTTTGGGTGAAAATTTCTAGATGTTGATTGGGTTGAGTAGAAATGGTGGGAGAGGTTGTTGATGAGAAGCTTTGTTGGATTTTTGTTGAGAAATCATTGGTTTGTTGGAGCTTTTGAGTTACGTTTGATTTGATGAATCATTGGAAAGTTGTTTGTGTGTTGATTCCTACCATGGGTAGAGGAGTATTGAAGGATTTGGACTGTTTTAGGAGTTGGAAGGGGTAAAATTCTGGGTTTGAAGGTGGTTTTTCGGAGAAAAGGAGCTGGAGGTTGAAGAAGGGCGAAACTGCCCTGGTGCGCCACGGATCCGTGACAGATCCCGTGACGGGCGACGTCACGGCTCCGTGAGGGAGTCCGTGACGGCACTCGTCACGGCTCCGTGACGGTAACCGTGAGGGTTAACGTCACGGATCCGTGACCAGGTCCGTGGCAGACCAGGGTGAGGGTTTCTTGAGGGTTTTGCATCTTGGTTTTGAGCTGAACTTTGGAAGGGTTTTGGGGGTCTTTCTTGCTGATTAAGTGGAGCCTAATTAGTGTTTCTTTGTGTCCAAGACTTTGGGGATCGAGCTAGAGGAGCAAGGATCACGCCGGGACCCGAGTGAAGAGCAAAGTGGTGATCACCGGGCTTCATCAAAGTGTTGAAGAGGAGGACCTTGAGGTAGGGAAAGCCTTAACCTCTCTTTTATGATGTTTAGTATGCATGTTAGGTTAATAAAATTGGAAAGGTCCTAGAAATGCCTATAGGATGCGAATAACTAGCATAATCGTCTTTCAATTACTAATAACCGGAATTGTCTAGTGGTGACCGATTAGGATGCCAATCACTAGTGTAACTCGCTTTCAATACTTGGGAATTGATTGTCTGGTAGAGGAGCCTTGGCAAGCCCTCGGATTAGTTGCGTGTTAGGATCACATGCTTGGTTGTTGATTGCTTAGTGGATAGGCTAAAGAGTCTAATGAAACTAGTGGAATTGCATGTGTGAATGCTCTGTTGAAGGTTTTTATGATTAGTTGAGTACACTCGTACTTGCTCGTTGATTGTATTCGAATGATTACTTGATTTACTTGAATGGTTGTTTGGAGCATCGAGTATGACTGGTTGTACCGAGCGGTGCAATCAGGTGATCGATGCCCCGGTGGTTCGAAACTGGTAAGTGAACGGTAAGTTGGGATTGTGTGATTGGTGTGCTATGTTTGCGTGATTCGTGTACTGCTTGTTGTGGTGAATTGGTGATGTGTGAGCCATGTGTGGAATTGAATTGGCGGTTGTTGAGCTTGTATTATTTCGTGTTTCGGTTGAGTGCGTTATTCAATTATAAACTTCTTACTATTAAACTGTCCAAGTGTATGCTCCCTATGAGAGTAATACCTTGGTTCCCGAGGACATAAAATCCCTTGGAGACGTTTCTGAGAATCCCGATGATAAGCGCCCCGAAGGGTTGTTTCCGGTCGCCTCAATGTTATGCGTCTCCTCTGGATTTGAGGGAAAATCCGAGAGGACACATCATGTGGATCGGAGGGTGGAGACTTCATGTGCCACGGCATTGGCTGATTTATCTATTACCCGTGTTTGTTAAGATGTATTTTGTTGACGTTGTTGTTGATCTTATTGAGTTGAAGGTCCACCTTGTTATGTGTTTTTCCTACTGAGCGCAAGCTCGCCCCTATGAGTTTATTGTTGTGTTTACAGGCTTGATAGAGGAGTAGAGGCTCGGGAGCTTCTCGGTGTGGGTGTCCATAGAGACTTCGTGTTTATCTTTATTTCTGTTGGACCTGATTTTGTAGAGATTTATTATTACACCCCTGGAGGGTTATTCATGTTTGAACTAGATTTTGTGGTTTGGAGTTTCTTATTCGAGATTTTCAGGAACTAAATGTTGATTTATTAATTTATTGTCTTCTACTACTCGTCATGCCTCGGGTCCGGGCGATAACCGGATTTGGGGCGTGACATAGAGATTCTCTGATGATGCCCTCCATTTGAGCATCCGTCATTCTAGATGTGTTCTTATTCTCGAATTATGTGACTCGCTTGAAATACATCTTTCTTGCACATACCTTATTCACATATAGCCACATTTACTCGATGTCAAGGAACACCCCTCTTGCCCATGTTGACTATAAGAGGAAGACCTATTCGACGAAAGCCGGGGTCGATTAAAATGGGAGAATTGAATACGAACGTGGATATTGTTATTCGTTCCTAATCAGATATCATATTGATGAATGAGAGTGGAAATGATTGCAGTCTAATCGCTACAAGCTTTAAGAACTCGAAAATTTTAAGAACGAATTTTCTTATTGATTTAAAAACTCAACTAAAAAATAAATCACTCACAAGATCTTGTCGAACAACTCTCCACATAGAACTTCTTATATACATTAAGCTAACTCCATAATCTATTAGGAATACAAATCCTTACTTAAACTGATTTCCTAATGTGTAAACTTAGTCTCTATCTCTTTAGGTACAACTTATCCTAAAGATAGCTTTTGCCGCAATCTTCGGAATTATCCAACATTCTCCCCCGTAATTCCAACTTGAACTCCGGGAATCTCGATCATTTGAAATCCAATCAAACTCCTCATTTCTTTGAACCTGGTACGAGCTAAGGTCTTGGTATGTATGTTTGCCTTCTGCTCAACTCCAAGAACATGCTCGACCTCGATTTGTACTTTCTCCACACACTCTCTTATAAAATGGTATTTAGAGAGTATATGTTTGCTTCTTCAATGGATTACCGGATTCTTGGTCAATGTTATAGCTGATTTGTCGTCGATCCTAAGTGTGATCTTCTCATCTTTACTTAGTATCTTTTTCAACAATTGTTTAAGCCATATAGCTTGCTTTGCGGCTTCCGTAGCAGCCATGAACTCTGCTTCGCTCGAGGACAATGCAACAGTGGGTTGTCTTTGCGACGTCCAAGTGATTGACGACGAACCAAAATAGAACACATGATTGGAAGTGCTTCTTCCATCGTCGACATCGATATTGTGACCATTATCACTATATCCAATCACCTTTTTCGATCCACCCTCTTGAAGAACACGCCTAGATTTGTGTTTCCTCTTATATACCTTAATATATGCTTGATTTCTTGTCCATGCGATTGTGTCGGATTCTGCATATAACGACTTAGAACACCAACTACATATGCCAAGTCTAGTCTAGTATGTAGAAGGTACCTCAAGCAACCTATGGTTCTTCTATATTCTATGATGTTGATCTCTAGTTCTTTCTCTGTCTTGAGATCTTTAAGTTTGACTCCATCGGCAAATAAGACAAATTACACGTATCCATCCTAGTGACAATAAGAACTTATTAAGCATATCCTTCTTATTTGATCTTAATCCCGTCTGCTACTTGAATTACTTTTATGCCATGGTAGTATGATAATTTTCTGAGGTTTGACATATTGAATCTCCTTTACATGTCTATTTTGAATTGATCTATGACCCTTCGTGAGGTTCCTGTCACAAACAAATCATCGACATTAATTGCCACTATTAGAGATTCTTTCTCGTCATTCTTTAGATAAACAAACGATTTTGTTTTACATCTTCTAAAGCCTATCTCCTTTAGAACTTCATCAAGTTTGATGTTCCAAGCTTTAGGAGCTTGTTTTAGACCACACAACGCCTTATATAGTCTATACTCTCGATCTTCTTCTCCTTATTGTATAAAGCCTTCGGGTTGGCTTACATAGACTAGCTTGTTTAGATCACCATTTAAGAAAGCAGTATTGACGTCTAGGTGGTGTATTTACCATCCTCTTGTTGCGGCGAGGGCTATTAGGAATCTTATGGTTTCGATCCGAGCCACGGGGGAAAAGACCTTGTCGAAGTCTATTCCTTGTTGTTGTACATAGCCTTTTGCAACAAGTCTCACCTTATACTTGATCACTGCGCCATCTGCTTTTCTCTTACTCTTGTAAATCCACTTTAGGACTATCGGCTTAACGCCAATTGGTTTCTTCACGAGCTCCTATGTGTTGTTTTTCGTGATGGAGTCTATCTAATATGCATTGCGTCTACCCATTCTTGTAGATTAATTGCCTCGAGATAGTGCTATAGTTCTCCATCCACCGTGAGTAAAAGCCTCTCACCTTCAAGATATGCTAGTAGTACGAAATCATCTAGATACCTTGGTTTCGTGATCGTACGCCCGTACCTAGTTACACCTTGTCGAGGTTCAACTTCTTGGACCAGGTCGTATCAATGTTCTCTCCTTCTTCCTCGTCTTGATTTATTGGCTCGTGATCGGGATGATCATTGTTTTTATCATCCTTGTACTCTCCTCCGGTGTCTAATAGATCATTAGTAGGAAGTTTAAACATTCTTGGTTCACCTTCTGTTTCTGTCATAGTAGCAAACCAATCCCATGCCCTTTTCTCATCAAAGATTACGTCTCTACTAATAACCCCCCTCTTTGAAACTGGATCATAGAGTCTATAGCCTTAAACCCCGGCTCGGTTCCAAGATGGATCACACTTTTTTGATCTCTCATCTAACTTCTTAAGATGTGGAACATTGATTCTTGTATGAGCAACACAACCAAAAACCCTTAAGTGATCAATGCTAGGTTTCTTTAGCTTGAATCTCTCGTACGGAGTTTAATCCTTCAAATCTTTGGTTGGTACATTGTTAATGAAATAACTTGAGTGACACGAGGCTTCTCCCCAAAACAAGTTCGGAACATTAATAGTTTTAAGGATGCTCCGAGTCATCTCCAACAACGTTCAATTCCTTCTCTCTACAACGGCGTTCTGCTGTGGTATGTATGGTGTTGTTAGATGTCTTGTGATTCCATTCTCTTCACAGAACAATTTGAATTTTGTTAAGTTAAACTCTCTTCCTCGATCGGTGCGGAAGGTTTTTATTGATAAACTTGTGGTATTCTTGATATTCTGTTTAAACCTTTTAAAACAATCGAATGCCTCGTTCTTCTCCTTTAACAATATTGTCCACATATACCTGGAGAAGTCGTCGATCAATACGAAAACATATCGATTTTTCGATGGTATTGGTGGTGAAATTGGTCTGCATAGATCTTCGTGAAATAACTCCATCGCTTGAGAAGTGCGGTAAGTCGCTTTAATTGGAAACGATTTTCTCGTTTGTTTTCCTGCCAAACAAGCATCACAGACCTCCTCCTCGTGTAAAGCGTGTGGCATACCTTCGACCATATCTTTCTTGGTCGTGTTATTCATCACACCAACACTAATATGTCCAAGACGTTCATGCCAAGTTATCATGACATCATGGTCTTGCACCAGTAAACACTTAGGATAGCTAACTTCTATCGGTGTTTTGTAAAGTCGGTTTGGTGGTATTTCGACTCGTACTACCAGCCTCCCACTGGAATCACTTAGAGTTAAAGTGCTTCCTTCCATGTGTACTCCACATCCATTCTCCCTACTTGACCTAGACTGATGATATTGTGCTTTAACTTGGGTATGTAGTATATGTCATTGAGTTCTCTTTTCTCTCTTGTCTTTCCCACAAAAAAAAAATCATACCTCTTCCTAAAAAATCATCACCAAAATTTACCTTCCCTTTTATATTATCATCCAAACTCGAGAAATAATCCTTTTTTTCCAGTCATGTGATTGCTTGTACCATTGTCTAGATACCAGATACTTGTGTTTCTATCGTCAATGTTGCAACTTTTTGGAAACACCTTATCTTCGTTCAAAAATACCACCTCGTGAACATAAAGAGCATCATTAGCAACTTGAGTTTCGTTAAGGGTTGTATCTTGGTGTTTTGGTTGTCTTTCCCTATTAGGACAAATAGATGCAAAGTGACCCGCCTTATTACACTCCCAGCAAATCATTGTGGAACGATCTCTTTTAGGTTTCTGATTGCTTTCTCCGTTGTCTCCTCCTTGGTTCTGGCCATTAGGTCTACATCAACCTTGCCTCGTCCAGTTCCACCTCGGCCTCTACCTCGTGAGCCTCCATAGCTTCCTTGGTTACTTTGGTCATTAGTTACTCACGTGAGTTTTCCTTGATCTTCTCTATGGGTTTCTTCTCCACCACGTTCTTTGTATGCCTTTATCCTGCCCACTATGTCCTCAAATCCCATTTTCTTTAGGTCTAGGACTTGTTCAAGTGAAGCGATATTTGTTTCTCGGAAGTGCTTTTAAGAACCTCTTCACCTTGGATTCTTCTACGAGTTCTCACAAAGAGGTTGCTTTTGATGCAATACCCGATATCTTAATTTCCCACAGTCATCGACAGGATCGTTATCACTCATTGTCAATCTGTCGAAGTCCGTCATCAACTTTTGGAGTCTTGCCTCTTTTACACGATCTTCTCCTAGATGGTGTGACTTAATGGCGTCCCAATTTTTTTTTGATGTGTTTTGCTCTCCAACTTGTAGAATTAGGGTTTCGGGAGTAGATTGGAATAATAATGTTATTGCAATGTCATTCTTCTTCGGACATTTTGAACCTAGATCAATGGTTTCCCATACTTCATAAACTCGCATCATGACTTTCATTCTCATCGACCAAACTATGCAGTTTGTCGGTGACAACATCGGATATTGAATGTACGATGGTCCAAACTCTTTCGCTCTGACCTGTGATGTACCTGTGTCTCCCATCTTGGATGCGTAGGTCTCCTTCTGCTGTTTATGGTTGAGGTTACAACCTGAGGTCTGATACCAATTGTAATCGCTACAAGCTTTAAGGACTCGAAAGTTTTAAGAATGACTTTTCTTATTGATTTTGAAACTCAATTCAAAACTAAATCACTCACAAGATCTTATGGATTATCTCTTCACATAGAACTTCTTATATAGATTAAGCTAACTCTTTAATCTACTAGGAATACAAATCCTTACCTAAAATGATTTCCTAATTTTTAAACCTAATCTCTATCTCTCTGGGAACAACTTATCCTACAGATAACTTTCACCACAAGCTTCAGAATTATCCAACATGCAAAAGATAGAAAAATGTATTCGAGAATAAGAGTCCGTAAATAATTGATAACTGCAAAAAGGTTGAGATTCGTTCTCCAATAAAGGAGGAAAAGGGTCATTGGACACGAAAGAGATGTTGGTCATTCGCTCTTTCAGTTCAAGTCGGTGAAGCATAGGAAATTTCGTTGCCTAATGCTCATTTGGCAAACATCAACGACAATTTTGTTGGTTTGAATTTTGTTTGACGAATTACATTTTGGTTACCGATTTGTAAAATCGTCTCACACTGAAGATGCCCTAAAAAAATTACTTGTCACAATGATCAAAACTAGTTTTTTTGTTTGACTTCATAATGATGGGAAACACCTTTGATACAATGCACAATTATGAGTAAATATTTAGTTGCAACAAGACTAAATTTGACAAAAAGAAATGAACATTCTGCTAAGTTTTTAAAAAAATCGAATACCGAGTATTCCCTTCAAACCATAAACATAATATAAATTAAGCAAAAAGTAGAAGATTTAAATTATCAAAATTGAAAACCGGGATGGACAAGATCGAAGATTCCTCTAAAAAAGCGAGGTAAGACTAAAACAGCATCTCCAGTACCTTCCATTGTTGAACCTTCTTCCAACCTCCTCTCCTTCGAGGCTCTACAGGGGAGAACCTAGATATCTTTTATGGAATACGACGATAACCCAAATTTGATGTTTCCTCCATTGTGCGAATCAAGGTTGACCTCCACGACCAAAAATGTCTCGTTCTCCATTGATGAGTTTTATCTATCAATCTCTAGTGGTAGAGATATGAGGAAAAGTCACTTGTAGCCTGTGCCAAACACATGAGAGAGTTCTAATTGCAAGATCAATCCACCCATCGAGGTTCGTGAAACTAAGAAAGAAGATGGTACCATAAATATAAGGAAGAAGAAGACATGCCGCTGAAAGAAAAGGAATGTCACAAAACATATATAAATCTAACACTGATTATTATTATTATTCTAATATAAAAATTATATATATAGGATAACATTCAGGTATATTTAAACAAAATCATTAATGATTCTATCATTAATACATATCTTTGTAATTAATTTCGTAATCAATCACTCCCTCCCCTTGAATTTCAGTAGTTGTCTGATCCCCTAACTCAATGACCCATATTGGATTTTATTTTGCACCAGAATTTTGGTTTGTACCCAAAAGTTCCCTATATATAAGAACAACATGAAAATCTTTTTTTAAAGATCTGATTTTTCTTACAAATTTTAGATTTATACGTAATTTAAAAAAATATTTTTTAAAACCTATATTTTTTTAGCAATGTATTTTTTTTATTAATAAAGGGGATAAAACACTTCCGACATATCAAAAGTGTCTGTATACAAATTGAACTTGATAAAAAGTTGAAAGAGGATCAGGCTTAGATCCTCAGGTGTTTGGAACGCTGATCCTATAGCTATTGCCCGACTATTCTAGGTAATTGTAAGGGTGGTTCCCTATTCTTGTTGTGAATGGCTTGGGAAATCCAGTGAGCTTTCCCTGCCTCCACTTGTTGAACCTTGTGATGTCACGACGGTTGTCCAAAGAGTGATCGGGGAAATGAGGAGACAAGGGTCAGCCAGGTACCGAACCCTTGGGGACGTGGTGTGGCTCCTCGAGGTCACCCCGTAATGCCCTACTTTCCTTAAACAGCCCAACGAGGCTGCTTTACAAGCCTCACCATTTTTCCCTCGGGACCAACTTCCTCTCGGGGGAAAGAGTTCTAGTCGTTCTCATTTAGGGTGGTGTGATAGCCAGAGTTCCTCTCATGCATTCCCATAAGGGATCTTGTCAATGATCTTGACATTCGGAAGTGGCCGTGTTCCCATCCGACTCGACCCATTCTACCGAGTAACGGGACAGGTCGTGTTCCTTGGGTCTCTAACCTGGAGGTACTGCTATAGGAGAATATCCACAATTATCCGAATACGGTGTAACACCGTATGAGGATGGTGGGAAACCCAATCTCTACTTTTGCAAGTCCCGATGACGTCCTCTTCCACCACCAACTCTTTGTGTGGATCGATCGCCATTTATCGATCCTTGACATTGCAGTGCGACAAACCATCGTTTGTCCTATGTCTTGGGGATATGCATGTGCAGGGGCCGAGGTCTCCATCGTGGTTCTTTGAGGGAGCTCCTTGTGCCTTTCCGACCGATAGTTACCCTGGTTCAGATTCCTGTCACGCTTGGTCAAAAATGGAGACGCGTGATGGGGTTCCCAGTCCCGCCTAGTGATTCTGGTCGGGAGCTAGTGGATTCTAGGCCAGAGATCCATAAGATTGTGGTGGTGGCAATGAGACCCCGTCATAGGTTGGGGGGTGTAAACGCGTGAGGCAGGAGATCCCATGTAGTGTGTAGTGGCACATCCGATAGGGAGTGGCATCGTGAAGGATATGTGGTTAGTATTGGTACCCACGGTCCCAACCATGTCGGGTTGTGGGGGCAATGAAAATATCTCACCGCAGAAGGGGTGGTTACATGCACTGGAGGCAGTAGGGGTGGGCACGACCGGTTAACAGGCACCGACGCACCTTCCGACCATCGGAACCGGTACCTCTAGTGGTCAACATTTGCCCACCGGAACCGGCACCGAAACCGGCGGTAGAACTATTCGCCGACCGGCCAAAATAACCGACGGTGCCGGTTTTAAACCGGATTGACCAAGCAAAAATAACCGTCGGTGCCGACACATCTCGGTGTCGGTTTCGGCCGATGCTGGTGAATTCGGCGACTCTTGCTCACCCCTAGGAGGCAGGGTATTTCACGTTGCAGGTGTCGGAGGTAAGTGTCCCACATAGTGGGTGGTGGCATACCGGACATGCAGTGGCAGAGGAGGCAATCCATTCATGGGGTTTGTACCCATGGTCCCGGGCATGTTGGTTGGCACACGAGTAGGCGATGGGGTTGGTTACGAGGAAGGAGGAGGACTGGTGGGTGAGGCGATGATGAAGCCATGACAATAATCGAAAATGATGAAAATGGAGGTTTTGAAATACTCGACGGCAGAAAAAAGAGTAACTACCAGGGTTTGATGGTGAAATCCGGAAGTATTTTTAAAAACTAATCCGAAAAAAAACTTAAAGTTGATTAAAAAATAGAATTATAGAAAGTATTTAAAATTAAATAATAATTAAAATTTGATTTTTCGAAAAAAATTATTTTTTTTATTTTTTATAATTAAATATATAACAAAAATTTAAAAATAAATTTTCAAAAAATATAGTTTTTTAGCGAAAGTTGCAATATTATTATTCAAAAAAGCAATTACATTACTGTGCGTCAAGGAACAGGCTCCTAGACCACAAAAAAGACAGATTGAATGAACAATGGTTCTCTGATCCTTGTAATACCATAACCGTCACAAGCGGTATTTTGACGCCTCATGGGCAGGGAGAGAATACGAAAAAGGGCAAGGGGTACCAGAATTCCTGGAGGATCTCAACAGTGGTGATGGTGGGAGGCAAAGCATCTTCATGGGACCCCTCCCAGGGCCAGTAACCGATGCTCATCCGGCCTCTCATTCCTCTTGGCGGGGCTGCTTCCCCGCCCTGACCTGCTCCTCCCGAGGTGCTCCAGCTGCTGACCTCTTGAGTGCTCCAGTGCCCTCTCCAAATACTCCAACAGGAGCTGGAGCTTCAGCATCCTTTCTTCACGGGCCCTCGCGTGCTCCACCACCTAACTCACCAGAGAGCGGTGATGGGGTCCCCAAAACCGAGTTAGCATGGGACTGACCGGTTACACGTCGGGTAGTACCCCGAGTCCCCAGACCAGGAGGCATGAAGCCTGTGGAAACCCGGGGGGCTCTATCCAAAGCCAATGGGCCCTTAGGGGTGACGCCCGTGGGAATAGGCGAACGATCAGCCTCCCCCAATCTGTCGCATAGGCTTTGACCTTCTTCTCTCTCTGGTACTCCAGTAGGGAGGAATCATGCCGCGGGGGACCTTTGACTGCCCACATGCACTCCTTCAAGACATGGCCGAGCCGGTTAGAGTAGGTGAGTGCAACTTGAGTCGGCTCAGGGAACTCCTTGAACCGAAGGATTAATCCCCTTCGGAGTGGTCTCTCGAGGAGGTGTCAGAACTGAACTTTGACAGTTCCGCCCAAACACATGCCCCATTGGTCACATAGGACATCCACACACGCTCCCAGCGCGTCCCTGATGGAGGTACCCATTTCTCGCGTCCGTACCAGAGGCGGTAGACCCCTTACGTGCGCCCATAATTGCACTCGGTCGAGAATTGGCATCTCTCGAGCACACGGATCCAGGTCACCAAGTAGCAGGGCCCCGCCGTCAAATCACCAAGTCTCATTACCTCGGACCCACGCTCGAGCCTTAGGGGACTGGAAGTAAAAGCCAAAAAGCCCCGCTCATAGGTCCTTGACCACAAGACCTTCAACAGCCTTCCCCCCACGCGTTTGTAATGATACGCAGGAGAGTCTCCTTACGAGGGGTCTTTGGAGACCACATTTTCCCCATCATCCCCCATTGTTGGCGGGCAATGGCCGTTGATGTTGCCCGAGAAGACGGGACCACCACTTCGACCTCCTTGTCCTCTTCCAAGGAACAGGACGACAAGCCGTCCTGAAGACCCGCCATGGAAGCCTGAAGATCCGAGACCAAGTCAACCGAGGGCAGAGCAACTTCCTCCGTATCCAAGTGCCGCGATCGATCCCGCGTCATTCCTCCCGAAGTTGTAAGGCACGCCGGGATGAACGGGATCCTGTCCTGATTGAGGAGGCAACAGCCTAACCCCAAAGCCACCACTATCGTCCTAGGAAGCTCCCCCATATGTGCCTTCCCCCTTGGCCGGATCTCGCTGCAGCGGTGTTTCCCTACTAGGGCTAGAGTCTGACACACATCTATCAGGGGGTAGTCACAACCCTAGCTCATGCACATGTAGTGGGGGGACCAAGGCAGGCTCGTGTCGTGATGGTGAAGTAACCCTCGAGGTCGCACCACCATGGAGAGGATGAGCCAGGGCCTAGTTTGGAGGATGGCCTGATGATGGTGTAACCCTAGGAATCGCGCCACCCTGTAGGGGAATAGCCAGAGCGAGGTCATGGCTAATTTGGCGGGGCCGACGAACTAGGGTTTGGAGAGGGGAGGGCTAGGAGGTCGTTACTTGCAGAGGAAGCGATCGTGCGGCAGCGTGAGGGCCTCCCTCGTCTCAGCTTGGTGAACGGAGCCGGGGAGGCTGGTCCCAAGGAAAAGGAAACCCCATCCGAGGCCGCTCCCAGAGTAGGGAGAATTAGCGTCAGCAACACGTGAGGAGAGGAAGAGGGAGCCAGAGTCGGCTTGGGCTTTCTCCGACGACGACTCGTATCCCCAGCACCATGGACGGTCTGCAGGGGGAAAAGCAATGCAAGGGGAACATCACCAATAGGAGCAACGACACCAGCCACGGACGAAATCACCGTAGAAGACATGTCGACGACGGAAACAGAGGAGAATACTATAGCTTTCGCACATACAAGATTAAGAGAGGATCTCAAAAGTTGGGAGACTTTTTAACATTTTCTAATTGTTATAATTCTCAAAAATAGTTTTTTAAAATTTAAAACTACATATGTTCCAAAATTCTAATTTTTTTTATCCGTGAATATTTATATTTATAATAAAAATAATACACCAGAATTATTCGTAAAACGCTCACACTGTTGCAAAAATACATGTCATTAATACACAGAAGGTTGTCGGCCTAAACATATAAGATATTTTGAATCGCTGAGTTTGAAGAGGTTCTTTTGGCGGGAGATTCGTCTGTCAGCAAGACGAGACCTATGGCCTATGGGTATGAGATGGGTTTTAGTGTTGATTTTGTAGTTTTGTTGGAGCACTGGGTCCTAGCTGGCATAGTGTATAGAAGTGCGATCCACACCCACTAATTCAGACAGTAATCTGAAGGTTTGGTTCAGAACTATTCCACTTACCTTCATCCCACGTGTAAAATAGTTATCTTGTCCACGTCGGAGTCAATGGTAGGTTAAACGGTTAGATAAATGGATTAACTGGTTAAGTCTAGCGCACTGGGACAGACAGCCCTATGTGACTTTTAAGCTATACAAAAAGCTTCTAGATAAATATGGGTTCTTTATATGTGATAGCTATCATTTATTTATTTTTGATTAAGAGGTGCAGATTTATTTCTTAGATTACAATGGGATAAAGACAGTGCGTCAAGAAAACTCCTAATCATATTTAAAAGAACTATTATATGATATCGAGTCCTTAATGTTTGTCTATTCATAACTCTGTAACAAGCGAACCGGTATATACGACTTATGTGGGAGCCATAAAGGCGAACATAAATTAAAACACAAAGAAACTGATGACTGTTGCTTAAGGTGGTGTCCAACTGCAGCATATTCTGTAAATTACAACCGAACCTGCTGACACTGGTTTCCAAGGGAGGCACTAATCTTCCCAGGGACCCCTCCCAGGCCTAGTCTCTAGAGCACTGCATTCCTTTCATTCCTCCACACGGGCCTGCCTAGCAGCCCATACTTGATCGTCCCGGGGTTCCTCAGCAGAACCCCTATCTTCTACCCAATTCCTTGCCTGGGGGTCCATCCCCAATCCATTGGCCATCTTAGGCCTATCTTTGTGACCAAGCAGGGGTTGAGATGTTGGTGCCACCATACTCGGTGGCTGACTGATCGCCAGCTGGTGACCAGCACGATTCCCCCTGTGTGGCTGTTGGCCTTCCCAAGGATACTCCAGTTATGTGCAGTAGTCGGGGATACCATTGGGCCGCTGCCCCAATACAATGCGGCTTTATGTGCAGTAGTCGAGAGCAACAGCTGTCCAGGCGTCTGTCCCCCCCAATTAGTGTCATAATTCTTGATATGTTGTCCTTTTCGAAATTCCAAGACCGAGGAATCAAGCCTGGGTGGGACCACCACCTGCTTATCGCACTATGATACCGTGTGGCCGAGTAGACCACATTTGTAACAAACATGCGGGAGTTTGGTGTAGACCAGTGCGATACAAATCAGATCAGGCAGCCCCTGAAAGCGTAAGAGAAGTTGTTGGTGAATGGGGCGTTCCAGAAGGTGCCATTCCCTGATCCTCACCGACCCCCCCCCCCCATACAGAACCCCCATTGGTCGTAGGGTACCGTCACACACATGCCCAATACCAAGCCAATCGACTCCCCGGTGGCTTTGGTACGGATCCCCGGGGGAAGGTCGTAAGCTTGAACCCATAGTTGAATCCGATCCAAGACGGGGGGCTCTCTAGCTAGAGGATCAAAATCCCTTAGAAGCAATGTCCGACCAGCTACACACCATGGCTCGTGTCTACGAACCCATGCATTAGCTGCATCGGTTTTGAAGTAGAAACCAAACACTCCCGGACCAATGTCCTGGATGACTAAGCCATCAGTCAATCTCCCCCACGCCTTCCTTATAATGCTGAGAATGGTCTCCTTCCGAGGCAGCTTTCAGGCCCAGAGTTTGTCGAACATGGTTAAGTGCTACCGAGCCACGGTTGAGATATTTTCCATCATATATGGAACCTCCACCTCCAACAGCTCATCTTGCCAAGTTGGTCGTGGAGACGCCATCAGTGATACCACGAGATTCGTCGTGCCTGACCCAGCCTCTATCCCACAAAATAGTTCCTCCATCTCTGGGCCAGGCATGAGGGCCT
This sequence comes from Erodium maritimum, assembly GCA_963921825.1. Lineage (NCBI taxonomy): Eukaryota > Viridiplantae > Streptophyta > Magnoliopsida > Geraniales > Geraniaceae > Erodium > Erodium maritimum. Next base: position 17,846,725 of record OY997594.1, read on the forward strand.
TGCCACGAAGAGGGTCACGGATTATAAGGAGCGGCTGAGATCCCAAAGGGGCCACCGGCGATTGCACCGTGCCATGAAGCAAAGGTTCCAGTGACAGTTGAGGAACTGAGACCATTGTAGGCGCTGGGGTTGTCGAAACCCTAACGTAGCATGGGCCGGAAGTTAGGGTTTTTTTTCTTAAGAGACCAGCACCGTCATGGTTTTCCGGATAGGTTTTCCAGGCTGACTAACGACGTCGGGGTCGACGATGAAGGTGAGGGATAGGAAAGATAAGGGATGAGATATCAGGGTGTCTACGAATTGGGATGGCTGCAGTTTTGAAGAAGGGGCGTTGTAAGAACCGCCCCCGATCGACCCCGGTCGAACCGGTGAAATTTGGCGAAAGTTGACTTTCCGTCGGAAAAGTCAACTAATGACTCCGAGAGTCATTCGGGACCTTTCCTGGACCCAAAAAGCTTAGCCGTCTTTACGGTTAGCTTAGTTGGGTCGTTTCCTTTCTAATGACTACTTTCATGAAAAAGTCAATCGCGGGTCAAACATGGTCAAAGTAGAGGCTAAATCGAATTAATTTAAATGTGCTGGAATTATTAAAGTTAAAAGTGGACCCACATAAACACTTGTCCATGGTGGCTTGGAGGAGAAGAAATGGGTCTAGAAAGACCCATTTGCCCTCATTTTGGGCCTAAACAAGGAAGGGGGCCTAAAGGGCAAACTAGACTTTTTCCTTTTAGGTTAAATGACACAAGGGAGCAACAAATCAGTCCATATTGCTAGTGTTGGCCGAAAATTCCAAGAGAGGAGAGAAAGAGAAACACCATTGAAGCTCGAAGAAGAAAAAAGGAAAGAAAAGGGAGCTCTTGGCTTGATTTTCACCTCTAATCTCATCAAAACCTTCATATTCCTCATCCTTTCTCCATTCCTAACATAAACCTTCAAAAAAAATTCATTTTGATGAAGTTTAAATTATGGGTTTGAGAGAAAAATCATGAACAAGGTTGGGTTTCCATGGGTTTTGAGGTTTTGTTGTTTAGCTGATTAATTTATGGAGAAAAGTGGGAGTTTTTGATAGAAATCAATTAGGTTTTTGTTGTTTTGATGAAACCCAACATGGGTATTGAAGTATTGAGGTTTATGGGACTGATTTGGAGGTTTTTGGATGATAAAAATGGAGTTTTGAGGGTTTGATTTCGTGGAAAAGAAGCTGGAGGAAGAAGGACAGAATTATCAGACCCGTCACAGATCCGTGACGGGGACCGTGACGGAGTGCATCACGGCTCCGTGACGGAGGCCGTGACGGTAAGCATCACGGTTCCGTGACCCGAACCGTGACGGAGCCCGTAAAGGCTCCGTGACCCGAACCGTGACGGAGCCCGTAAAGGCTCCGTGACCCGAACCGTGATGGATCAAAATTGGGTCTTTTGTGTCCATTTTGGTGATTTTCGAGTAATTAGGAAGGTTATATATAACCGGGCCTATTGGGGTAATTAGGAATGTTTTCTCTCTAAACCGCCCTTGAATTATCGATTAATTCTCGTATTACTTGTGATCTTAGAAGTTGTTCCCGAGCACGGCGGAGGAGGCTACTGGGAGACTCGCGTTGGCTTGCGTTTGGATAGTGATTGAGGTAGGGAAAAGTAGCGAATATCGGTTTAATTACGGAAAGTTACTAGAATTGCATATAGGTTAAGTAATCGAATAATTGTAGACTCACATGTAGTATGTGAATAACTAGGGTAGTCTTTTATAAGATGGAACCACTTGCTGGCCATGTCGTGATCGTAGGTGTGGGAATTGTTGTGCTGTAGTATCACATGTGGGTCCCTGGTTAGGCCCGTAGGATTGTGTGCTAATTGTGGTGTTGACGATTGATAGATTATCATAATTCGTCTGTGATATGTTTTGGTGTTAAACTAAGGACCTTGATATGCGATGAAAATGTGGTGAATGTTAGCGTGAGTTATTGCCTTGTGATATGATCGGGTGAATGATAGACCGATGTGGTGTGTTCGATAAGATTGTTCGGTATGGTTTGCTGTTAATTGAATTATGGACTTGTGACATGTTGGAGACATTTGTGGGTGTGATCCGATACGATATGTTCCGAGGCGAGGTGTTCCGGTACGATATCTATACCATTGAGGATTCTGGTGTAGGATATCTAGGCCGATGATGGTGTCCCACGTACGCGGTCCCCCGGGGCTAAGGGTTCCGGCATGATTTCTATACCGACGGAGGATCCCGGTATAGGATATCTAGGTCGAGGGTGGTGTGATTTGTACCCGATGTTGTGTGGTCCGGGAAGATATCCGACCGAGGTGTGTGCCGGTCCGGTATGTTTATTATGAGTTGTACCCCGATGTTGTGTTATCCGGGAAGATATCTAGGCCGAGACTGTGTGTTATGGTACGATATGGTGGAGTCGTGCTATGGAAGCCGGTGACGGGGGGACTGCTGTACGGGACTTGTGGTCACTTTACTGTGTGTTGTTTGCTTGATGATTTGGGTAAGTGATGTGATTAAGCGTGGTTATAGTCATGTGAGTATGATTTTTGATTTTGTGACTCATGTGGGTGTCGTTAGTTGTTGTGCTTTTCTAGTATGCCCTAATTGGACGGTTACTCGTGATGGTGAGTGGATAGCTCATTCCCTTAACTACTTTTTCCTACTGAGCGAAAGCTCACCCCTCTCCTTTATTGTTCTACAGGTTTGAGCGGGATTTTATCTAGAGGACGTCTCGAAGCTTGGGAGCTAGCGAGAGTCTTAGTTTTTGTATGGTCTAGAGACGTCCTTTCCTCTTGGTATTAAACATCTTTATTACTTGGTTTTCGAGCTGTTGACTCGTATTATCATAATTATTGGTTTGGATTATCATTTTGGAGTTTATTTCTTTTAAAATTGCTTTTATTATTATTATTCTTAGTTCACGTCTCGATCCGGTCAAAACCGGATTTGGGGCGTGACAGGCGTGCTCTCCAAAGAGAGGCTCTAGGATAGCGTAGGTCGCATGAAGTGCACCACAATAGGATGTAATGGGACAAGACCGGCGGTAGAGACAGTAGTCTTATTGGCGACAGGAGTAGAGGCCTTCATAAGTGAGGCTAGGGTTTTCTCAGGAAGGAGGAATGTCTCGAAACAGAGAGAGCGCTTATGAGAATTAAATTCAGGTTAAGTTATGAAAATCCTATGTGTAGCTATTTAAAATATTAAATATGCTTTCATCTTGAAATTTAGTCATAAGAGCATGTACATCGACAAGGGGCAAGAAGGGGGGCGGGGGCGTGGGGCGTGTGCCTCGAGGTTCGGGGTTCATGCCACGCGTGATGTGGGGAGCCAAAACAAAAGGGGGCGGGGCGGGGCGGGTCGGGGGGTAGGCGGGTGCGGAGCGAGGGGCAGAAACGTGCCTCTCCCCTCTCTGCCTCTCCTCCGTGCCCTGCCAGCGTTCAACCAATTCATGCAAGCCGGTTAGAACCAAGGTACTTTTTTTTAATTAATTACATTTTTAATTATGTAGGTTAAATTTTAATTACATTTTTAATCATGTAGGTTAAATTTGAATTAATTATGTATGTTATATGTGAATTAATTTTTTTAATTTATCTATGTTACATTTTTATGAAGTTTTAATTAAATTGTTTATGTTGACGTAGGTCTATTATTCCGACCACCAATGTTCGACCCTTACGGTCTTGCAGGAAAAAATTTCGCCCAACAACAACATGTCGGCCAAGCACCTATAAATACCCCTGACCCTATTTCATCCAATCTATAACAACTTTCTCCAAAACTCTCTCAACATTTTCTATCCAATTTGTATATTTTTCGTGACAATAAATGTCCGACGCTGAGGCTCAAATGAGGGAGGAGCTCAAAGCCGCAGAACGCGAGCACAAAGCCGAACTTCGTGCTTGAAAGGAAGGACTCCGGCGAAGGAGCGACAGAATGATAGAGAGAGCAATGCACCAATTCTACGCAATACGACAAAGGATCGAAAAAGGGGAAGGTTCCCGATAAGAGATTGACAGAAACCGTTCCAGAGGCCACGAGCAACTGATGGCGTATTATTTTGTCGAGAACCCGACCTATGGGCCTGAACTGTTCAGGCGTCGATTTCTCATGTCCAGAGCATATTTTTACGGAATATGGAAGCGGTAGCTGCTCATGACGATTATTTTGTACAGAAGCGAGACGGTGCGAGACAATTGGGGTTATCAACGCACCAGAAATGCACCGTCGCGATACGAATGCTAGCGTACGGGTGCTCCGACGATTAATTGGACGACACACTACGTATGAGGGTAAGTACTATACTCAAATGTGTTAGACGTTTCTGTACAGTCGTTCTTACGGCTTTCATAGAGCAATACTAAGGAAGCCGAATGAGACAGACATGCAGCGATTACTCCAATCGGGGCCCAGCCGAGGGTTCCCCGTTATGGTTAGCAATCTTGACTGCATGCATTGGGAGTGGAAGAATTGCCCAATCGCATCGCAAGGAGCACATGAACGTGGAGATCACGGGAATCTAGCCATTATGCTTGACGAGGTTGCTTCCCGTGATACGTGGATTTGGAATGCGTATTTCGGGATGGCTAACTCGAACGACAACATTAACGTCCTCCATGCCAGACACTTATTCGACGACGCTTTCCATGGTCGTGACTTGGCCGTGGATTACGAGCTCAACGGGCGTTGCTAAAACCACCCTTATTATTTTGTTGACGACATTTACCCCACATGAAGTCGGTTCGTGAAATCGATTCTCCATCCCCATACTCGCAAACAGAAGTTGTTTTCCAAATGTCAAGAATGTGCTCGGAAAGATATTGAACGAGCTTTAGGAGTCCTCCAAGCACGGTGACACATAATCTCAAGGCACGCTCGTGTCTGGAAGAAGACGACTTTGGCTGACATGATTCATGCTTGTATCATTCTACACAATATGATTGTGGAGGATGAACGCGACCACTACGAAGCAGAGGATGACGAATTGTATTTCGAGGCCCCTCCGGAAATACAAGATTAGGCACCACCTCAACGATGACATCAAGGAGGGCCCTTGCCATACTGAGATGAGTTGCAGGCTCGAATCAGCATCATCAATGATGAGACCCATCGACAACTCCAACATGACCTTATGGAGCACATATGGAGTCGGTTTGGAGCGAATTACCATGGCTCAGACAACGACACGGATTCAGACAACTGAGATGATTCCTTTAATAAAGTTGATGTACTCGAAAGCATTGTGATGTTTGATGATTAATGAAATTTCAAGTTTATTAATTAGTTTTGCATTTTTTAAATTTATGTATTTATTTATTAATTTTATATATTTTATTTGTTATTTTGTTAATTAAATATGAATTTAACAAATTCATCAAAAGCATAATTAATTATCCAGTCAGCATTTCAAGAGGAGCATGATCCCCATATCTGCTCCTCTTGATGTGGGACACTCTCAATATTAGAGGGGTAGGACCGTAGGAGCACAATTCAGCCCAGTCAACAGAGGCGTCTGCCTCTTGCTCCTTGCATGTTGCTCCCCTTGATGTACATGTTCTTATGAACCCACTCGTATATGTTAATCTCAGTTTCAATTTCACGAATGAGTTTTTGGGGTGTAAATAAACAATCATCATATAGGTATATAAAGCATTGGATAACCGATTTAAATAAGATCGTTTTACCTGTTTTTCTTAGTAGCAACTCATCCCCGCTACCCAATCTCCTTTGTACTCTCTCCATTAGAGCATGTACATCAAGGGGGCTAGAGGCAAGAGGCAGAATCCTCTTCTGACTATGCTGAATTGTGATACTGTCCCTCTGCAATTGAGAGTGTTCCACATCAAGAGAGGCAGATATGGGGATAATGCCCCTCTTGAAATGCTGACTGGATAATTAATAATGTTTTTTCTGAGTTTGTTAAATGCATATTTAATATACAAAATAATAAGTAAAATAGAAATAAAATATAAAAAATTAAATAAATACAAAACTAATTAATAAATACAATTAAATAACTAAAATGGATAATGAAAATTGAAATTTTATTACAACTCGTCGTCGTCATTTAAGCCTCGTCGTCAGACATTTTTGTCGAAATAGAAAACTGATTTTTTTTAAATAAAAAACTGATTTTAAAATTTAAAGCTGATTTTTTAAATTAAAACTAATTTTTTGAAATTAAAAACAGATTTTTTTAAATAAAAAAAGATTTTATAAATTAAAAACTGATTTATATATAAAATGAAACAAAAGAGGGATGCGTGTCCCCACGACAGCGAAAGGAGGGAGGAGCGAGAGGCACAGAGGCACGAGGCCGATTTTTGCCCCACGGTCCGCACCCCCCACGCTCGCCTACGCCCCGCCCCGTCCAGCGCCCCACCCCCTCGTTTTCGGCTCCCTGCATCAAGAGGGGCAAGAGACAAGTGCCCCTTGCTCCCACCCCCCTCTTGCCCTAGCTCGATGTACATGATCTTATAAACTTCAAGGCCTGGTCTCTACTTCTACCAATTACTGTCAAAAGACCCAAATATAACATAGTTTTTTCTTGATTTCTGTTATCATTATTTTTTTGATCAGCAAAACAGATTTAAATTAAAACCTCCAACGAGGGAGTAGAGGAATACAAGGCCGATCTTTCACTACAGACCAAGGCACAAAAAAGAACACCACACAATGAAACCACAGGGGAATGAACTGAAAACCCCACCCCCTAGAAGGACGCAGCCTTCATCTTCGGGCGGTAACACAAATGAAAGTATGACGCAGCCTACACATATGAACAAGTTCTAAAAACTAGAATTTACTACGATGAAGCCCTGAAAAACCGAACACTAATGAAATACTTCCCAAAAACAAAGTAGGGTCTGAAATCCGGATATAGCTACCATGAAGCTCTGAATTGAAAAGCGGATCTTGAGTACCCAAATGTGACCACCATGAAGCTCTGGGAGAGTAGAATCCAACTGCCGAACCTCACCGGAGAAAATCCAAACCCTATCCTTGATTTGTTGAATCGACTCTCATCTCTATAGAACTGCCCATCGAAGGGTAATAACTATAATGCCGGTGGCCAACACCACTAACGACTGAGATAGATCCGAATTACCATACCAACCCTAGCATTTGGCTTCTGAGGGGCGAACAACACCCATGAAACTCGTCGGCGGTCAACGCCTTTGACCGACGAGCTCGACCCACCACCGGGTTGAGATGAAGCGAAACCAATTACCAAAGTAGCATGCACGAATAAGAGAGACTTAGCTTACCAAGGAGATAGGACGTAGACAACTTCAGAACTGACCATCAAGGCTTGTACCCGTGCCGGCCCTCGACACGAAACCGGCCAACACCGAGAATCGCCTGTAGAGGACCCGGTATTTCTACCAAACACCAGACTTGCCTTTCTGTCGGACCTCGGCTACAATCGGAGAGATCCAAAAACACCAACCACAGCCAAGAACTCCGGACCCAAGAGCCACCCAAAGCCTAACCCTAGAACGAGTGCTTTTCCTAGCAACGAACCGTGCTGACACCACACGACCTCACGCGCCCCTACTTTCTTCGGAGAGTCCCTTCAGTGAGAGCCTCGTCTCAAACCACTCCGACATGGTACAGGTGAAGGGCATCAGTGAAATTGCGTGACAGCAGACTCGGACGACTTCGAACTCACGGAGGGTCCGCTTAACGGTTCAGCCAACACCGAGAACGCAATCAGAGAACCAGAATTTCTTCAAACCAGAGCCGAGAGAGGGGAGCAGTGATTCTGCCCCTGGGAATCCCGAGGAGGCCGGGATAAACTTCCGTGCCCCCTGGGAGGGAGAAGGCCAGAGGGCGGAGTTTGTTGATTCCAAAAGAGATCTGTTCAAACCGGGCCTGAACCTTCAAGAGCCAAGACCCAAAAAAGGCCAGGCCCAAAAAACCTTAACCAAGTGACTGGATTGGGGAACCGACCCGACCCAAAGACCCACAGCGAACCTGACCCGACCCAGAATTCGGAACCGACCCGCTCCGACCCGGCCTAGGGTGAACCCTACCCGAACCAGGACCCGGGCCACTGAACCGACCCGAGTAAAGAGCAACCGCTCACGAGCCGGGCACCGGAGACGACCACCACGCCGGAGCCACATCAAACCAGAGCAGCCACCAGAAAGAGGAGCAAGCCGGGATCCGGCCACCAAGCTCCACGAGCTTCCGGCTAGAAGAGGCCCAACCAAGCCAGACTCAGATCCACGCGCGTAAACCGTCGACCGCACTCAGATCTGCCGGAGAAGACAACTCCGAACTGCTGGAATAAACACACGAGCGCCGTCGACCCTGCGAGCGCCGTCGAGCCGAGGTCGGAACTTCAAGCTAGACCAGACCGACTCCGTCCAGCGAGCTACGAAGAAGAAAACGATGAAGATGGATGACAAGACTGAGGAAAAGCTTGGATATGCGGGAGAGGAGCAAGGAACGAAGGTAACTCGCCGGAAACAGCCACAACCATGGTGGCTATGGCTGTCTTCGGCGAGGGAGAAGGGGCGGCGGGAGGGATAGGTTGTGGTTGGCACGTATTTCAAGTCAGAGAAAAAAAAAGGTTTTCAAAATAGTTATTTGACTAATATTGTAGCGATTTCTGTTATTGAAGTTTATTTTTAACATCTTTTAGAGGACCAATAATTTAAAGTAACTTTTATGTTGATTCCTACGTTTATTTATCATATTAGTTTAATATAAGTACTGTATTTATATAAGTACGAACTACGTAATGATGTAGTTCATTTATACATACTGTTTTAAACAAAACATTTATACATACAGATAATTAAGTGTTGATTATGTGCACACCAGACCTTCACTCAAAAACACTAGATACAAATGATTAAAACATACATTAAATCGAATGAGTCACGGTTGTTAGGTCATGAAGAACAACTTGTCCTTTTAAGGAACAACATATTTTCAAAAACAACATAACCAATTATAGACAAAGAAAATGGTTGTCCAGGATAATGTGTAGCAGCCTAAGACCATCTTCTAGTCTTTGTAACAGATTGATGGTTCTAATGACACAGAGTGCTCATTTTTCTTAGTCTGTTGGTTGGTTTTATGCCAGTTTCGTTTGTGCTTAATGATTAAAAAATCAGGATTAAAGACCTCTTTTGTGTGCGCTTATTGGTTGTCAAATTCAGGTGTTATGACCTTTTTTTCTACTTTCTCTGCGCTTCATGGTTGAATCTGGTTTTTAGGTCTTCTTTCTCTGACTTGCTCCTTGTTGGGAAGCTTAGGTTCCGTAGACTGGAACGCTATCTCTTGTATCTGCTTGCTTCCATGGTGGGATGCTGATGTCACGCCCCGAATCCGGTTTTGACCGGACTCGAGATGTGAACTAAACAAAATAAATAATAAAGCAATTTTAATACCAAAACGAGCCTCCAATAACAATTTAAAAGATCCAAGTAACATCACGCGTCAACAACTCGGCAAAACCAAATAGTAAAAGAGTTTAGTAATAGTAAAATTGTACGTCACTAGACCATACTAGCCTAAGAGCCTTGCTAGCTCCCAAGCTCCGAGAATCCCGCTAGTCCAAATCCCGCTCAAGACCTATAGAACAATAAAGTAAAGGGGTGAGCTTTCGCTCAGTAGGAAAAGTAGTTAAGGTTATGAGCATCCGTCACCACCACGAGTAACCGTCCAATTAGTGCATACTAGTACGACACACAACTAACCACAACACGAAATCTCATAACCACAATCCTCAGTCACAAGACTATAACCACACTCACAAACATACTTACACGACCACTATCACATTGTGCTCGCGTCACTTATCCAATCATAAAGCATACAACATACAGTAAAATAAACACACGTCCCGTACCGCAGTCCCCGAACTCCGTCGACTATACACAGCCCGACTCTATCATATCGTACCGGAACACTCAGCATCGGCCTAGATATCTTCCCGGAACCGCATCGGGGCACAATCACAATACATCATACCGGACTACACAACATCGACCTAGATGTCTTCTCGGGAATCCTACGGGGCACAATCACGACACATCGTACCGAATCACAAACTGTCGGCCTAGATATTCTACACCGACATACCCCCCTCGATGTAGGTATCGTACCGGAACCACACTCCGGTGGACCGCGCATACGTTGGACCACACCGTCGGCCTAGGTACTACCCTACACCGGCGTACCCCCTCGGTGTAGGTACCATACCGGAATACAACTCCTCTTGGAACATGCATCAAGAAAGTCTCACGCATCACAATGCCATAGTTCAACCCTGGTATACCAACCAGGTCAACTTACCACAAAACAACACATCGGTCTATCAATCACCCGATCATATCACAACCATTGGTTCACGTCATATCAAGCATGACACACTTGCCCAAAACATAACAACACGCTACACCGAGCATATCATAACAAGATTCTCAATCTAACAACGGATGAACCACACATCAAGCATCACAATCATAGATCATGGCATCACAATCAACACACAACCTAAGGGCTCGACATGGCCCGCATGCATTTCTACAGCACGACAATTCCCAAACTTACGGCTCGACATGGCTCGTAAGCTATCCCTCCTTTCACTCGTTCCTCACATCCGAACATGCAATTCTAACAATTTAATCAAGTATTCGCAACCTATAGGCATACTAGTAACTTTCCTCCATTAAACCGGTATTCGCTACTTCCCCTACCTCGATCGCTTTCCGAACGCTTAGTCACTTCACGAGGTCCAAAAGTCTCCTCCTCCGCCAAGCTCGGGTCCAAAGTATAGGATCACAATTAAATACTTGAATCAAGAGTAATTCACAGTTGGTCTAAAGAGGAAAACATTCCCAATTAACCCCAAAAGAGCTCGGTTATAGATAACTGTCCCAATTACTCGAAATCCAACAAAATGGGCCCAAAAGGCCCAACTCAGGTCTGTCACGGTTCGGGTCACGGAGCCTTGACGGACTCCATGACGGTTCGGGTCACGGAACCGTGAGGTTCCCCATCACGGGTGACGTCACAGAACCTTGACGTGTGCCGTCACGGCCTCCGTCACGGAGCCGTGACACGTTCCGTCACGGTGCCCGTCACAGATCCGTGACGGGTCTGACACTGTTCCGCCTTCTTCTTCCTCTAGCTTCGATTTCACGAAATTAACCCTAAAAACCTCCATTTTTGACCTTCCAAACCTCCAAATCAGTCCTAAAAACGTCTCTACTTCAATACCCATGATGGGTCTTCATCAAAACCACAACAAACCAATTAAAATCTATCATCCAACACCCTTTCCTCTCCAAAAATCATCATCCAACATCAAAACTTCAAAACCCAACCATGTTCATCCTTTTTCCTTAATACCCATGAACCAAATTCAACAAAAACGAAAAAGGGTTGAAGATTTACCTTGAGAATGGAGATTAGAGGAAGAAACTAGTGATTTTGGGAAGATTTGGGTAGAAAATGAGTTCAAGACCTCTCATTTTTCCTCCTTTCTTCTTCTCCAAGTTTTGGAGCTCCTCCTTCTTTCCTCTTTGGTGAATTTCGCCCAACACAAGGTTTTTGGGCTGAATTGTGTCCCAATGAGGTATTAAACCTAAAGGAGAAAACCCTAAAGTGCCCCTCTTGCTCCCTCTCTCCTTCTTAGGCTCACTTGGGGGTATATTGGTCCATTCGCACCCATTTCTTCCCTTCCAAGCCAACATGGACAAGTGTCCATGTGGGGACCACCTTTACCCCACAAATATCCAGCTCAAATAAAATAATTAGTTTTACTCCCTAATTTGACCGAGTTTGACCGACAATTGACTTTTCCACAATTACAGGCGTTTGAAAGGAAACGACCCAACTAAGCTAACCCTAACGACGACTAAGCTTTTGGGTCCCGGAAAGGTCCTGAATGGCTCCCGGAGTCTTCGGTTGACTTTTCAGGCAGAAAGTCAACTTTCGCCTAAAATCACCGGTTCGACCGGGGGCGGTTCTTACAGTTGAGGTTACTTTATGAGGCTGGGCTGACATGCCAGAGCTCGACTCTCTTTCTGGTCTGTAGCTAGACCTGTTTTTTGTACTCCTTTTCTTCCTCCGAAGATGTTTTAATTTAAATTTGCATTCGCTGATAAAAAAAAGACCATCTCCAGTTTTTAACAATATTGTTCTCTGATTGTACTGATTAATAGAAAAAAATAAATATTGAATCAGTTTCTCCCCTCTATCAGTTAGTATTATCAACCAGTAACTCTAATCATGTTTTTTTTATGGTTGTTGGTTGATAGAATAAAATAATAATAAACATATATTTTATTAAAAAAAAATAAAACACACATTATACGTTTAATATTACCGAAGCTGAAATTAAACTTATTATGATTTATTATCACCGACGTCGAAACTAAACATAGTTACAACGACTTATATTTCATTGCAATATTGCAGGCACTTGGGTTGGTTTTTGACGAAATTCCAGATCACGAACTTGTTGAAAGCTTGGTTATGTCGATCCCGATACGTGTCCGCAGCCAACGCTCTGAGTTGATCATCGGTTTGCCCCGACAGCCGAGCATGGAGTTTTTCACTGTATATTGCATTGAATTGTCTTACCTTGATAGAAGTCATTGATCTGCCTCTTAGTTCGTAGTGGGGTGACATTAAGGGCCGATTGGACGTAGTAGTTGTAGACATCCGACCAGTGTCGGATGTTTTCCCCTGAGAGAGCGTGTTGAAACCTCACAAGGGCCAACACCATTTCTTCTTTGGATGACCATGGAAAAATTTGACAGTGGCTATCCTTCGGCGGTTCGGTTGAGAGGAGATTTTTTGAGGATTTTTGGAAGAGAGGATTCGATGGGGGAAGTGGTGGTATTTATAGGTGGGGTGGAGATAATGCCACCGAACTATCGGCCCTAGCAAGGAAATTTTGGTCATTTTGTTATGTGATGTGCAATTATGTCACGCAAACCAAAGAATTTGGAAGGAAGTCCAAATTCAAGTAAAATATTGGTAAAATGACATTCCAATTCTATATACAATTCAATTCCCAAATATTTAACAAATATGCAACTCACAATTAAACCGATAAAATGAGACGGGAAATAAATAACTAAAATTTCATTAATCATACGGATAGAAACCACAAAAGTTCATTAATTGAAAAACAACTACGGGCATTCAGATACGAAATTGTAAAACAAGAAGGATCGGAACACTGGGACGTCACATTTCAAGCTTATGGCGCAACATCGCAAGGGTTTCATAGTGGTCCTCAAGATGCTTAGGTTTCATGCTCGATTCGTCCTTTTCCATCTCATGCTTGAACAACTCGAAGTACGGATTGAGGTTGGCAATGATTTTGAGCTTCAATTCGAGCGCGCTGCAGACTGCTTGTTGCACCCCCCCCCCCCCCCCCCCCACCACACACACACACAATTTAAGACAATCTCCTTTACGTCCGAGGCTTTTCCTTTACCTTTGAGCCTTGCATCTTTGGCATCCTTCTGACCCATAGGCCGATGGTATTCCGAACCTACGCTCATCCCAATGGTGCGCTCATTGTCATCCCCAGATGTGTTTTCCCAACTGCGCTTTCTCGATTCGCTAGATGGTTGGAAAGGCGATGTTGGTTCCGACGGCTCTTCATGCTCTATTGTGTCAGGTACGCAAAAATGCCTTGAAGTCCACTTGTTCTCATTTCGAATAAGATTCCACCAATACTTCCACACAAACTCCCGCCCTTCTTTAGCCTTGTATAACTCATCGGCCAACTCCATGATTTAGTCATCGAATCGGACGCTCTTGTGGTGGTTGACGATGCGTTCGTAGTGCCCTTGGAACTTCATCACTCGAGGGTTCACATTGTTCCAGTGGTCCTTGCAATTCTTTTCGGACTGCAACAGATCATCTGGTCTACGCATCGCAACAACTTCTCTCTCGATGGCATCTCATTACTTCACATTCGTCTTGTTATTCTCGGCAGTACATTGTATGAATTTATCATCCAAGCGCGAACAAAACACTCCTCCTCCTCGATACTCCATAAAGACGACCAGATATGGATCCTATATGGTTGAGAAATTATGAAAAAATTATGGATAATTACAAATATTTAGTGGGAATTATACATATTCTATAAAATATCAAGGTACATTATCTTTTTTTTTTATGGAAATTCATGGAAAACTTTTTATTTTGCATGTAAATTCGTTTTAATCATGTGACAGTCACAAGACATTAAATTTTTTTGAAATGATTTTTTTGAAATTTGGATAACCATCGTGTATATGTGTTTTTCATCTTGGAACCCTTTTGTATGCGCTTTTGTAGAAGTACTTTTTACTTTTTACAACAAAAAAATTAACGCCATTAGTGAATTTACGGGCACTATGAGTTTTTACTTTTTAAAAAATAAAAGACTTTTTCGTGCATTTTAATCAAACGTACATAGTTTACTGTAATTTTTTGCGATCGTTCCAAAAAATTATGAAGTTTTAATTTTTTTTAAAACTCTTTTGTTCACATGTTTATGTGTCGTCAAATGAAAAATATAATGATTATGACTTGTTATGAGGAAAAGGTGGAATATTATTACTCAGAGTTAGATGCCAAAAGACTCATTAGCGGACTTGACAAACTATCAAGATCGCATACAAGATTCACCCAGCTACACGCATTTCGCTCCAACTCATGTGCTACTTTGTTATCTTCTCGCCTAATGTGCCCAAGGCTGAACTCGACAAGCTCTACATGAGACTTTTACAATTATCTATAACCCGTTCCAATTGAGACAATGACTTCTTCGAATTGGAAATAGCAAGCATCACACCCAAACAGTCCGACTCAACATCTCCCACCTCTCATCCTTTCTCTCATATCCCCTATGACGCTGCCCTGACTTAAAGAGCCTCGATCACCTCCGACTTTGACATCCCCGGGAACACCACACTGCGAACTCCCACCACTCTTCATGTCCTATCACGACAGATGAATCCCCCACCACCACCTTGAGTCTTCATTACGACCCCGTCAACATTAACCTTCAGTTGTCCTAGAAGCGGACGTGTCCAGCACTTCCTACCAGGAACAACAGCCTCTAACCCGAGTTTCCCGACAATCTGAGCTTCTTTCCATCCTGAGAGGAACGTCGAAGCCATACAGAAGATTGCCTCTCCCGAAGTCACCTAGCCTCTCCAGACCCGCCCATTACGGGCTATCCAAGTTTCCCAACCCAACATCCCTGCCAGATTTGCCTCTTCCCTACTACACAACCCAACACTCTTGCAACTATTCCATCACAGAACCCACCTCCCTCATTGGTATACCTGGAAAACGAGCCCACACTACTCTCGCCACAAAGACTGAAACAATGCGCGAATTTCAGTTTTAGCTTTCCCACATGTGATACACTATGCATGTACATCGACCAGTCATGCCTGAAGCGCAGAAGTAATCGATAACAGCCCTGAATCCGCTGTCCAAAGAAAGTGTTGAACTTTGAGAGGGACTCGTAATGACCACATGTACTTCCAAAAGACATCCCTCTCCTCTGGCTTCCATCTCATTTTTTTCAATGCCTGAATATCCCTGTAAACCAATCGAACTGAGTACCTTCCATCTCTTGCTCCACCCTGGTACCGAGAATCACCCTCCTGAACAAATGGCAACAATATAAAGTCTACACCCCTTTCCGAGAATATCCTACAGATTAGCTTCGAGTCCCATTCCCTACCAATCGGCCTCATTAATCTATTCACTTTTCATGCCTCTCCCCTAACAAGGGCGTCAACAAGGATACCCGACTCCGAATAGACCCAAGTATCCCACCACCCTAATTTTGTCCCCGTTACCGATACACTTATGCATTTGGAGTTGGAGGATCCCTTGAGCTACACACAAGCTTTTCCAAATAGGACTAGCTCTTTGGGTTGGTTTAGCATGCAAAAAAATTAGAAAGAGGGTAGTATTTCGCCTTACGAATTTGGGCCAGAAGACTACCCGAAGGTAACATAAGCCTCCAAACTTGCTTTCCAAGTAAAGAAAGGTTGAAATCGTGGAGATGTTTAAAGCTCAAACCCCTTAGCTGCTTCTAATCGCACAAAGACTCCCACCTTCTCCATCTGATACCTTTACCCATCATTTGATCATTAACCCATCAATACATGTTAATGGCCAACTTAATCTCTCTTATTAAAGAACGGGGTGGAAGGTGTACACTCATTGTATAGGTCGGAAACGCTTGAATAACTTATTTGAGCATAATCTCTTTACGAGCCTTGCTTAACAATAACTCGTCTCATGAGCCTAAACTCTTTTGAATCCAGTACTTGATGAACTGAATTGCTATATACCTACTCTAACCCACCACTGTCGATAACCCTAGGTACGTTCCAATGTCCTCCACCCTCCACATACCCAACTTCTCTACCACGACCTCTCTAACACTCTCCAAAGTATTCGGACTGAATGATACCAAAGACTTTTGGGCATTAACCTGTTTCCCTGGAGCCTTCTCATACAAGCTCAATAACTCCTTCCACTATTGAGCCTCTACTTCTGTTGCATGGCCGAAGAAAAAGCTATCGTCTACGAAGAAAAGATGAGTGGTCCAGGGAGCATCCTGGGTCACCTTAGTTCCATGAATTAGACCACGCGCCTCAAATTTCTCAATCAGACAAGATAAACCATCCCCACACACTATGAACAAATGGGGAGAAAGAGGGTCTCCTTGTCTGATACCGCGCTCAGGTGCTATCGGTCCCATTTGTTTCCCCTATGAAGTTACCCAAAGCATCGGGTCTGAACACATTCCATAATCAAATTTACCCAACGGTCGCCAAACCACGTACTTTGTAGGACTGACTCCAAATACCCTCATTCTACCTGATCATAAGCCTCTCGCATATCAACCTTCATTCCATTTGACCAATCCAACCCTGACACGAAGACCTCTGAGAATGCAAGGTATCTCATGAAATGATTATGTTGTGTATTACAAGTTGACCCTGTAGAAACACGTATTGGGAATACAATATTTCTACCTAGAGGCACCCATTCATCAGTTGCACCATCACCGTAGTTATGACCTTGTATAAAACATTTCATAAAGCAATAGATTGAAACTTTCCCATCCCCATCGGGCGCCTCGTTTTTGGGATCAACATCAGGTTAATGTCATTAAGAGCCGCAAATAACTTCATACGGCGGATACATCCTGAACCAGTTGAAACACTTCATCACCCACCATTGGATAGAACCTTAAGTTAAATCCATCCGGTCCTAGGTATTTCAACGATTTCATACTAAAGATTGCCCGCCTCACTTCCTTTCTTTCTACCGGACGGAGCAACTCAAAGTTCTAAGCCTCTGAGACATATATCAAAACTAAAGGGCTCACATCGTCCTGTCGCTGATGATCAGTCTTGAAAAACTTATCAAAATAGTCCTTCATCAACTCTTCCAGGCCGGATCCCAACCCCTCCAGGTCCCTTAGTCATCCACCAAACTCAAAATTATGTTTCTATGTCTTCGCGTCGAAGCCTTAACGTGAAAGTATCATGTGTTACAATCCCATACTTATAACGGTGTTGCTTCGCTCTTTGCCTCCAACGATAATCCTGTTGGGCTAAAAATTCGGTCAGTAGCCCCGAAGTTGGTGTACCCTCTCTCCACTTCGCTAGTCCCACATACCCCTCAGCATGTTCGTTTCCTCCTTACAATCCTTTTTTTATCGAATCGGGGTTAGCTGCCACCCAACTCGACGGGTTCTCAACTGTGTTCGATAACCTTTCACCAATAGATAGCCTTGTATCCGGCCCCCATTCCTCCTGAACAATCCTCTCACAATCAGGATCCCTTCCCCATGCCTTCTCAAAGCAAAATGACTAAGGTCTCCACCCCCCACCCTCTTCCCTCCGTATTCCTTTTCAAGAAAATTGGGCATGGTACGATGTGGATAAGCCCCAATTCAATAAAAAAGAATCTGCATATAAGTTGTCTCATGCTTGACTCATCGCCGCCCTATCCAATTGGATCTCGACCATGTTTTGACCTTGCCTCCGCATCTCCCAAGTAAACATATAGCCTCCAATATCCACATCCCTCAACCCCCCGTCTTGCAAGGCCTCCTAAAAATCTCTCAATAGCGCTCTTGGATAAGGAGCACCACCCCTCATGTCTGCATACGATAGGATGTTATTAAAGGGTCCAATCAACGCCTGGGGGAGGGAAGAAGGCGTGATCAAACATAAGATGAATTCCCATATCTTCCACAACTTCTCCTTTTTCGGTTTCCCATACAATCTATTTATCCGAACCTAAAGCCCTCCTCATTCTGTACTACCAGATTAATGTGGTTTAGAGTGAAAGTTTGTAATGTCCCTTCGTCCTTACGCATCCATAATATAGTTCAACCACCCCCACTTCTATGGATATTCAACGCACAATCCCCTTCCATCCTCAACACACCCTTCAACTTGTCGATCACATCCCTCTAATATTTGGTCTCGGATAGAAAGACAGCATCGGGTTTATTCTGATCTACTAGCTCGATGATCAATAATTGTTTCCCCCGGGGATTTCCAAGCCCCTGATAGTTCCATGCGAGGACTATCATTGGAACTAGCGGGGTTTCTTTACAACCCTCCTATGAATCAAGGACAACCGTCCCAAACTTTGCTTCCTTTCTCTTCCCCTAAAACCATACCGCTCAACAAAGCCTGGTCAGAGCTACTGCCCGTCTTGATATGGCGCACAATTTTCGTCCTCGTGAACCTCTTTCCCAACACCTGCATCCAAACCTCCATATCGTCTCCCTGTGTCCCCCCAGCCCAACTTGAATGTTGCTCCTCTTCGACCAAACGGATTCCCATCTCCTTAGGGGGCTTGTACAGATCCATCGGTAGACCTTCTCCAACCACCCCCACAAAAGACATTGAGTCATAAACCACCATATTCCCCTGATTGGGAACGACTCCATTACCCCCCACCTCAACATTGACCTCGTTACGAGTCGAACATCACTCTCTACTGGACCTGTGATCACTTCTGACCTCATCCAAACTATCTTCTCTCCTCCAGCTCCATTGAAAACGTACCAATGAGGGAGCAAACGTTGATGACCCCTTGTTTAGTCGACCTCCCCCACCTTCACCTTCACCACTAACAGACTACCTCAATTCTACATCCTTTGAGGTGCCTACTCTTCGTCTTGTCTCCCTCTTCATAAATATACCATATGGAAGTATTGGCGGTTCATTACCTACTTCCACGTGTTCACATTCGTTGACCATATGACTGAATCATCTGCACTAATACGTTCATACCTTAACCGGACCCAAACGACATCCCAACGAACTTGGATGCGTATGTGGTCATCCCATGCACGACCCTTTTCGTTACAGTCTGCCATAGGAACCTCCCCACTTTGTTCCCTACAATTTCTCCAACCCTTCTTGCCATCGCTTTGAATGGAAGGTTATAAGCTTGAATCCACAATGAGGTATTAGAGAAAACAATATGCTTCGGATTTTCCCCATGATTGAACTCTTTAAGCATAAGTAGAGATTTATTGAACCACCATAGCTTCATTTCCATAATTATTTGTCTCAACCTCTCCGAAGTAAAAGAAGAAATTGAATAAATGCGGCGCTAGGGTTTCAATGACCAGCCCCTTCACGTTCCAGGCTCATTTTATAACTTCCATTAACACTGTTTTATTGAAACTTTTAGAAGACACGAGCTTACATGCTATGCAAACTTCAACCACTCGCTCCCTTGATTCAGTCCCCCTTCCAGAATTACTATATCTTCCTCCTCATCTTCAACTACAATCCCTCCCAGAAGCTCCTCCAACTCGTCCACTCTAGTTCCCCTGTCTTTCACCGTTAGAGACGCTACAGTGGATCTCAGATGAGTAATCCCCGTCTTGTTTACCCTGACCCTTTCCGTGTGTAACTCATCCGGACACAACTGTTTGAAAGAAATAAACATTGACACCGTCTTTGCACTTTCCGAGAAAAACATGAACCCTAAACTTTAGAACCATAAAACCGGAGCACAGTCCGGTTGTGACTTAAATTACAGTCCGGTTAAATCTGATTATAATGTAACGTTAATATGTTATTATTAATGTGAGCCACCACCATCCATTAATGTTGGTTGTGAGTTGTGAAAAAGTCGTGGAATTCAGAGTTTTATTTTTCAAACTTGCCTTCATAACGGCGCACTATACCAAAATTACACTTATTTCAAATAAATAAGAATACAAATTTCAATCACAGCTCCTCTTTCTACTAACAAAACAGAGCAACCAAAACAACTTTTCATTTTGCTACTCAGAGCCAAGCTTCAATCTCTACAGTCTCCATCATCATCATTATAGCGAGCTTGTACTAATTTGCTTCCACTCTCACTGTAAGCTCAATTGATCAAATCCACGCTCTTTTATTTCCTTCCCTTTTGGGCTCAGTACAGATACATTCACACATACATGTACGAAGACCGGTCCTCGGATCTCGAAAAATACGAAAAACCATTGATTTTGAATTCGATTAGGATCCGATTGGCGATCCGTACGAATACATTACTTCCCATTTCGTCTTGGTTCAATCTCTGATGTGGGTTTGATTGAATACAGGTCGATTGAACAGTGAGGAACTAAAAAGTCAGGATCCGAGGAAGGTGAGGGTTGGTGTTTTCTCTTCTTCTTCGTCCTCATACGGTGTCCGTTTGAACCGAACAGTATCTCTGTAAAGAGAGAAAGCAATAAGGGCTACTTTTGGGGGCAGTTTTGCCCAATTTTTTTTTTATAAAGATTGGAACTTTAGGTATTATGCGAATTGGGTTCGGTAAAGGAGGGAGCGTCGTCGAGCAAGCAATAAAGAGAAGACAATGCAGCTGGAGGACCATTTGAACGATAATCCTTCTGTTCCTTGTAATGAAGATTCTAAGAAGAAGGAGCGCCACATAGTTTCCTGGTCTCAAGAGGTCATCTACTTATTTTCATCATCATCTTCTGATTCTGGTTTTGGTTACAGTAGCTGAAATGGGTCTCTCTTGTTTTTGGGTTCCAGGAAGATGATATACTGAGAGAACAGATTAGCATCCATGGAACTGAGAAGTAAGTTTTTGTTTGATGATGGGTGTGTTTTATTAGACAAAATAAATGGTGGGTTTTGATCAGAATCTTACTTGGGATGTTTTGATTTTGAAGTTGGGCGATAATTGCATCAAAGTTCAAGGATAAGACAACAAGGCAGTGCAGAAGGAGGTTGGTGAAATTGAACTTGATGATTTGATAATGATAATGATGTTGCTTTCTTTTGAATGAATAGATGAAAGTTGGTTAGGGGATTGTTAGGTGATGACCCTATGTATTGTGTCTCCAGTTATGAAACTGTCACTATTGCCTTAATCTAATCTGGGTTTGGCTTGTAATCAAATTGCTCAGATGGTACACTTATCTGAACTCCGACTTCAAGAAAGGGGGCTGGTCACCAGAAGAAGACATGTTGCTATGTGAGGTAACCAAATGGTTGATCTTTTTGAGTGATGTGGCAATGATAAAAATTTCATTGAGGAGCTTGTTCTCTTGTGATACTAAGTTATTGTTCTGCAAAAACAAACTTCCTTGATTTCGATTTTGATCGTGATGTATTAACTTGAGCTGGTTTGTAGGCTCAAAAGATTTTTGGTAACAGATGGACAGAAATAGCAAAGGTGGTTTCAGGAAGGTATGTGATCATTTCTGGGTCTTTCTTTGAACAAACATGACTGTTTTGAGCTATATGATCGATTTACATACATTTTACTGTTGATTCAGAACGGATAATGCAGTAAAAAACAGGTTCTCTACCTTATGCAAGAAGAGAGCAAAATATGAAGCCTTGGCAAAAGAGAATGCTACTTCATACATAAACCAAAATAACAAAAGGTGTATATCTCAAGTAGCAACACCTATCAAGAAGATCAGGTAGGATATGAATTTTGATGTTTGCAAAATAATGTTAGATATATCAAGTGTTGTGGCATTAGCTGATTGATATTGCAATCAGGAGGAGCCACCTTCCCGCTTCCACCAAAATTTACAACTATGGTGATAGATTGCATAAGCCTAACACAACACCACCAACAAATCAGCAGCCAAGACCTCCATTTGCAGTGTTGGTTCAGAGCTCCTGCAATGTTAAGAACTTGCCGGTGCAGCATCATGTCAGAGATGCCAAGGATATCATTCATGATGGTTAGTCACCTTAACGAACAGAGTTATAATCAAATCTCAGTTATTATTATGCTTTGGGGATGTAACTTGCAATAGTTTTTTCCTTTGGATAACTAAAATCAGTTTATTTTCTCACCAAACAAGCAGCACAGAGCAAGATTAGAGGAACATTTCTCAAAAAGGATGATCCAAAGGTAACTTCTTTGGTGCAACAAGCAGAACTGCTGAGCTCACTTGCAGAGAGAGTTAACACAGAGAACACAGACCAGAGTTTTGAAAACGCTTGGAAGGTGAGGAAGATTAGTTATTTATTTGTTTGGGTTTGTAATCTATTATTTTCGTACAGTTTATAAAGTACATCATTAATGCTAACAGTTAGTCTGTCACTTCAAAAATGTAACTTTTTTCTGCTTTATTACCTGATTAGCTAGATTTCCTTTATATATATATATATATATATATATATATATGCATTTTGATTTCATCTATCTTTTCTGATACTACAACGATACTCAGGTGCTCCAAGAGTTCCTCGACAAAAGCAAAGAAGGAGATGTATTCAGATATAAAATATCAGATACTGAATCCATTGATCTTCAACTTGAAGATCTCAAAGACTTGTTAGAGGACTTAAGGAGTAGTAATGAAGGAAGTGAAGAATCTTGGAGGTAATGAAAAATATTAGAACTATGAACTCAGATTCGTTTGATCAAAATTTGATCACCAACCAGTGTCTAATCGATGGTTATTGTAGGCAACCTGGTCTGTCTGAGGAATCTCCATGCAGCTCTGAGTACAGTACCGGGTCAAGTCTCTTGCAACATAAAACTGGTGATAACACAGAACCAACTCTAGCAGAGATAAGTGCACAGGAACAGGAAGATCTGGTAATTCTTTCTGAGAAAACTAGTGTTGGTGAGTGTGAGAACGGGGTTCTCTCTGGTGAAACCATTGATGAAGGTACAATATTGTATTGGAAAAGTAAAGAATGTATAGTACATATAGTATGAGAATCTTGGGGTTAGATTTGCTGATGATGTTTCATGTCATTGCAGCAGATACTTTCCTGTTATGTGAAGAACAGATAAGTAATGATGGAGTTACTTCTGCCTTGTCAAGGAATGAGTTTGGTTCTCCTCTTCAAGTAACACCCATCTTCAGATCATTGGCAGCAGGAATTCCCAGCCCAAAGTTTTCTGAAAGTGTAAGTTACTCCAAATTAAGATGTATTAATAATTGTAGCAATATGATCCCTGAGCTGAAAATGACACAATCTGTAGTACTAATCATAACGTATGATAAAACAAAAATGACAGTAGTAAGGGTAGATTGTGACAGGGTTGACTTTTATGAATAGACCTTATGTTAATTGGTGATTTTTTATGATACTAACAACTTTTTTTAGTCTTCCAGATCAGCAATAGCTCTTGGGATAATTGGGAAAAAGTACCCCGGGCTATTCACTTTTTGCAAATTATAGCCTTCTTTGGTGATGGTGAAAAAGTGCACTGAACTTGTATTTTTGCTACACTCTGTATCAATTTGTTTCAAAATGACAATTTTACCCTTGAAGTTTTAAATTTATAAAATAATAAATAAATAAATCAAGAATTTTCATCTCCCTTGATTTTCTTCCTCTTTCTACGGTACAAAGAGGAAACATAACTTAGAGTTGTTGAAAATGTTAAGAATTCTGATTTATCTTAAGCTTCCTCAAGACCCCAAGTCAACGTACTCGACTTAGAGCTAAATCTCTGTCATCTCAAACGTGTATGCAAATGTCAGGGTATAGAACAAAGTGATTCTTGGTAGCTCCCTGCTACTTGCAGAAAATATAAACCAAAATAGTATACTTCTGTCTATGTACTTACTCATTATATATATACATATATATATAATAGAAGAATATAATCTTAATACATTCATAATACATCAAATATTTTGTACAAGACTAACAGTTTGTTCTGATGCATCTTTTCAGGAGAGGAACTTCCTACTGAAAACACTTGGAGTCGACTCCCCTTCCTCCAATGCAAACATCAATGCTTCACAACCACCACCTTGCAAAAGAGCCCTCCTTAAAAGCTTATAAACACCCTCCCTGATCTGTCTCACATGGTCTTCGACCTTATGATTCACTGTCTTTCTACTCTTTCCTTCCTTTGGACAAGGAATCACATGTTCGGGTTCATGCGGTTTCCTGTCTGAAGAGTGTCCTAAACTTCCATCTTCTTTTTCCAGTGATGCCAAAGGAGCAGGTTTGGATCTGCATCCCATGGCCTTTTATATCTGGAATGCTACGGCGCATTCCAGCAGAACCAGACATCAAATTAACAGCATGTTCTGCGTTCTTTCCTCCAAAGTTACTATCTTTAATACTCCACACTGAAACCTGGTGTGCTAGTTCAAGTGTGTGCCATTCTTTTGTTTGTCTTGGTGTTGGGCATTTTTAGTTCCCCATCCATTTTTTGACCTTTATTTGTCATTTGTACAGGTTCAGCTATATAATCTTTACTCATTCAGAGTGTAAGTATACATTGGCAGCTCGCCTACATACAAGCTAGAATATATATGATGATAGAAACAGCAAGAAGAAAAAAAACAAAAAAAAAGAGAGAGGAAAGGAAGATCAACCAGGAAACGGTTCCTGACTGTTGTTCTTGGGTGTGCAGAGCGTATAGAATAAGTAATTCTTGCCTTTATATGACACCCACTGAGTTGAGATCTAATGTAATGAAACTTGATTTGGTTGAAGTAAAATCGGGTTTTGGTTTTTGGTGTGAACCTTTTTGTTTCCTATCTGTACTCTACATGTTGAAATTCACTGCATGTTCTCATAGCATAAGAGTTCCGAATTATACAAAAGCTTACTTGGTCTAGTGATCAAGAGCTTGGATTCCGAATTCTGCAGCAGGAACAGCATTACATGCTGAGCAAAGAGAAAATGCTCGAGAAAATAAGCCATTGTTGAGCATTTTAACAAGCTCAAAAACCCAGAGAAGCACATCAGGTAGAGAAAGAAATAGACTTACAGATGACAAGGCAGTGGAGTTACAACTTCATGTTACTGTGTGGCTGATGGAGGGAATGGAAGAGAGCTCTGTGTCTTTGTTCCTTGAGCTGTCTGAGTTTGAGAGTGCTGTGTTGAAGAAAGTGACCTGAGAAAACCAAGTAATGACTTATTAGGAGGAAGGGTTGAATGCGGTGATGGTGGATTAAGCATAATCATCACTAAAGCAAAAAAGAAGAAGCTAATAATGTTGAAACTAGGAGGGAACTCCCTGCAAAATAAAGTGCCATTCACCTTTTTTGATGGAAGGTACTATTTTGAACCCTGACCAATGGTTTGGTTGCCAATTGCCAAATCAACTAGCATATAACAAAACCTACCCGTTGACATTCCTAGTGTAAAACTGAATTTCTATGTACAGACATATGTAAATTGTAATGACCAGTGAGTCGGATTCCATAAGTAGAAGTTCAAACTTAAATGTGTCAAACCTAATCCACTAAGGTCCCTCTTGTGTAATACTGAACTTTCCATGCAAACCCGAAAATCATAGAGACGACAAATGAGTAGGACGTGTAAGTTAGGACTTCTACACATCTAACAAAAACAAGTTAAAATCTGATATCATATATATTTTAAAAATCAAGTCACATATAATGTGTCAGTTCCATAACTAAGAAGACAACTTACATTGTTTGTAGCCTTTGTATTTACATGATTTCAATCAGCTGAATATGACACTAAGAAAAAAAAGGCTATTTAAAATCTTATTTATTGTAATGCTTATGCCAGCTAATTCAGTCACTTATTTTTTTAGCCTTCGAAAAGCAAAACAAAAAAGGCAATTGGATTTGGACCTACTATTTGTGCTCCATTTTATCCAACATTGTCATACAGGACAAAAGAATTGAATAACAGTTCAAATTATGTAAGAATATTGTAGATTTATCATTAGCAACTAAAAAAGGGCAGGTCACAATTAGAACTTGCTGCCTCTTGCTAGAATATATTCTATGCATCTACATTTTTTCACTACGGGAAAAAAATCAAGGCAAAAGGATAAAATGTGGATCCAAATCTAGTACAGGTCCATCTTCTTCACATGGACTTTCTTTTCTTCTGCAGTTTCTGCATCTTCCTGTACTTGAGGAAGATCTGGTATGACAAGCCAGAGAAGACCATGAAAACACAACCCCATTGCTTGGGTGAGAGGGGATTGCCACTCAATAATGAAGAGATCACGATGCTGACGAACTTGCGAGTAGTGGTGATGGTGGTATTAGCAAGAGAGCCGAATCGGCTTATGGTGAGGAAGATGAAGTTCTGGCCCACTGCACCACAGAGGCAATAGAGGAAAATGTCCCACGCAGCCTCTGGATGCAGCTGGCAGAAGTGAACTGCTTGATACCCGGGAGCGTTTGGGAAGCCGAACATGTAAATCATGTTGTACATGGTACCCCATAGATTCATTCCCAACATTATATCCCAGGCACTTGTCTTTGGGTACCTGAGAAGGTAAAGGAATACAAAGATTAAGAAATTTGGGATAGAACCATTGCTTCCTTAGAATGCAAAGGTAGAACTAGGAAGTACAATTATTCAATCAATTAGGAATAAAAGATGACATGTAGGCCCCAATCATTCTGATATAGTGACTCAATTCTACAGGAACATTATACAATCTTTATTTGTCAGAAAGAAACTTCATTGACAGGCCATTTGTGTTATCTCTTCATGAATTTACAGGTCACAACAAATCATAACATACTATCTGGAGAAATACCCTACATGCATAGTACACATTATGTCTTTTGTCCATTTACTTATAAACTGAAGAGATGAAGAACACAATATAATAACATGGAAGTAAACAATTAACATACTCAAATAGTTTGCTGCCAAAGAGTAGGGGACAAGATTATACCTAGCTGTAATTGAATCCTGTGTAGCATTTGTGAATCCATCAAATGCAAGGTTAAGGAAACATAGCCCATATCCAAGGGGTGCATTTGGACGCGCCAGCTTCTTGATAGTCTTGGAGCTAGTCTGCAAATCACCCAACCACACTGTTATTTTGTCTTCTAAAGTTGTCTTTGATAATTGTCATCCTTTTTTGGTTATGTCTGATAGACTGGTACTGTAACGTATATACATGTAATTGTTACCTTCAGGAGTGCAAATGTTGATACACCTCCAGCAACAAGGAAAGAGCAAAAGTACTCAGGCATTGTGTATCTAATACCATAGACTATAGTTCCCATCAACATCACTGCAAAATGAGGGTGCAAACACATTTTAACAAAAACCTTCAATATCATCATGCTTAAGAGGCTTAAAGTACACTTGCAGATACTGAAATTTCAAATGTCTCACCTGGAATCATTTTTGAGGACTTTGCTAGGACCTGAAATTCACAAGGCATGATTCTTGATCAGACATCAACTCAAACTCATTAGCTAAATATTTCATGAAAAAACATATAACCCCATGTCAATGTCAAGCAATACATAGAAAGGGATGCAGCTAAAGCAGAAAATTGTCCAATCATATTAATGCAGGAGGAATGGATACGACAGAAAGAAACATTCTCAACATCCTATGCGGTAATGTACATAACCCTTGTTCAACAATGAACTAGAGCCTATCAGTCCATACAATTCTACTTACCCCCAAACTTCCAGTGCAAAGAGCATTACAAATTGCTCCCTCACCAACAAATATATAAATAGAAATAGATATATCCCAAATACAGAGTAAGTAGAGCACACCTGTGCTGGGTAACTGATATACTTCAAAGCTTCTATGCCCAAAGCTGGACCGATTGTGTTTGTAATGCCTGCACTCCAGTACGTCCACCAAGGTGCACCACCAGAACCTTTGTTGGACCACAGCTTTATCACTGTTTATCCAAACATAGACAGAAGAAACATGTATACATTTTTAGCTCCACCATCCTCTTCACTCCATACATTACAGAAACAAGCAGCTTTGAACAAATGCAAAGAAGAAAGAAAAAAAACTCACTTATATAGGACCAGACCAAACAAACTACATTTTGTGCCAAATTGAGGAATGCAAGGTGCTCAAATCTCTTCCCATCAGAACCAAAGCGCTTGGTCGACCTGAAAATTACAGATAAAGATTGTTAATGACATGGAAACCTACAAAAAGCCTATGAGATCATCCGACAAATAACATTTTGCAAAAATGACCAGCTATGAAGGAACAGGAAAACATAAATTTGTGCATAATCTGTCAGGAAATCAGATCAAAGAGCTCACTGTAGATGCTAAATTTGTGCGGAATATAATATTCAATACAGGCGATAGATCAGATCATATTAAAGCATTGATCCGAAATGTGCAGCTGATACCCTACCTATAACTCTAGAAGCAATTACCGATTGCAAACGAACAAGATCGTTCTACACAGAGAGAGGGAGAGAGATAGAGAACGTACAGAGTCTCCTGGAGAACGCCTTGGTAGATATACGCAGCCCAAATGCCGGCGACGCATAAAGCAAGAACCAAGACACGGCGGAGGCTGGAGCCTTGAGCTTCCATTACCGCAAGCCCCGAATGTCGCCGGCGAGATGCAGATCGGACGGAAAACTAGGAATTTCCGGTGAGTCTGGGGAGAGAGAGGAGAGAGCTGAAGCGAACAGCAATGGCCGAATCCGGAAACGGACTGGAAATTAACTGTCGAGTTCAGGAATGCGTTTTGTAGCCGTTGATTCCGCTACGAAGGAGAAGCGCGAAGCTACGTGGATTATCCACGTGGAGACGTTCCATTGGAGGTTGACCCGCTTGTGCAATTCTATTGGCTGGAACAACGCGGAGTGTCTTAGGTGTGGAAAACCCCATAAATCCAGTCCAAATAATACTATTTAGGCCTGGGCCCATACTTATTTCAGCGCCATTTGCGATTGGTAATTTGGAACACTATATATAAAACTTTTATTTTTCTTTTCTGAAGTGAAATTTATCCAACTTTATTTAGCGTGGCTCTTTTTTTTTTTGAACGACATGTGCAATATTATAACTTGTTAAAAATGATTACATCGAAGTGCCTCGAGGAACATGTTATTCGACCACGAAATGTCAGTATGAATGAACAATGGTTCAATGAACCTTTTAGTACCAAAACCGTCGTAGACGGTATTTTGACGCTCTATAGGCAAAGGCAGAAGACGGGTAGGGGGAACGGGGTACTGGAGATCCTGAGGGGCGTCAACAGTAATGGTGATGGTGGGATGCAAAACATCGTCTAGGGACCCCTCCCAGGGCCAGTCCCTAGAGCACTGGATTCTTGTCGTCATTGACCCTACAGAGACGAAGTCAGAAAAAATAACAAAGACCTACTCGATTAGCCAGATCCATAATCGAGAGAGGGGTGGAGGAAGGAGCGATGGTGGAGGCCAGAGAGGAGGCGGTTTCAGAGACGACGGTGATGCCTTCAGAGGCGACGGAGGCCAGGGAGAAGGACGCGTTGGTGGCTTCAGTGGAGGCCCTGGTGAAGACGCAACCCTAGGCAATGCGCCGTCCGAAACAAGAACCAGAGAAAGGTCGTGGTAAGCCCGGGGACTCGGCGATCTAGGGTTCGGAGGGAGAGGGAAAGGGTTGTTGCTTGGGGTGGAAGTAACCCAGTGCCGTCGTAGGGAGGGAAGCTCCCCTGATCCAAGCCGAGCAGCAGCAAACAAAGCAGATGAATAGGGAGAACCCCATGGCGGCGGAGAAGGGAGACCGAACCGACGCCGTGAGAGGTGGAGGCTACGCCGGGGTGAGGCACGGCGGAGAGGGGCTGAAACCCCAGATCGGGATCGTAGAGAAGGGTCGGAACCGAGACTGGAGGCACGAGAGAGAACTCTTCCCTCGCTTGCAGGGTACACGACGACTACTACAACGTCGGGTTGCGATGCAGTCGCCGGTGCACGAGATTCGGCAGAGCTTCCAGGACAAGAGCAATAGATGCTCGAACTCCCGGTGGCGTCTTAAAGCACGACGACGACATCATAGAGGAAGACTAGGGTTGCTCTTTCTTTTCTTTAGTACAGAGTTTTAGTTTGTTTTGTTTGATTTCTACTTCTACAGACATGGATAATTTCAAATTGATTTGTAGTTTTGAATTGTTTAGTTTAACTATAATTTTGACTCATTATTGATCATGAATTTTATAATGTATACATTTGAAAACACTTGAATTTGATGATATATGAATCAGATAATATATTCAACTCAATGGTTAATCTATAAAACAACAAATATAAGTTGATTTTGCTCGCAATTTGGTATGAAATTGTCAAGAAATAGGCTCCACGTTTCACAACCAACATCTTAAACATTTGATTCAGAATTGTCACCCTCATTTGTATTGTTATCGGAAACCATGAATTCGGATTGTAGACTTGCGATCCTTCACCGAAATCTAGGTTTTTCATGGAGGGACAAATTTTTCAATGTAGATGAGGGGGATTGGCCATGTTTTGGCTATCAGACATTGTGATCGAGGATGGACCTTTCATCGAGAATTACCCGGATATCTAGATCAATTAACTCTTCTCAAAAAAGATCTGGCTCACTAGGATATATGGGAAATCGAGAAATGGTCGACGTTGGCGAACGTAAGATTTATTGCGCCATCTTGCCGTTAAGAACATCTTCAATGGTTTGACACTAGGTAGTGTCAATGAGCAGTGTCAGGCAGTGATTTTTGGCTTCCTGACATGGCTTCTCCAATGGTTTGACACTACTAGTGTCAAGGAAGTATGGTTTGTAGTTGTTTTCAAGCAAATTAGCATTTCTCTCTCCTCTAAATTACCTCTTGACACGGCGTCAGGTCGTTGCAGGATTCAGCAACGACCGACTGGCACGCCCCCGGCTCGTCGTGTCAGCGTCGTGTCAACGCCTCCAACGACACCCTGACACGAACCGTTGGAGCTGCTCTAAGGATCGAGGAAGTTGGATTATCACGGGAGAATTCAATGGTAATTTATGGTTGACGGAAACTACTGGAGGTCACCCCTACCCGCCACTGATTAAAAAAATTCAGTTAGTGCTCAGAGAAATGGACGTCATGGGTATCCTTCTCCAAGGGTATGGCTTTACCTTGAAACGAGGTAAGTATCCGATATGATTCTCATCTCGCCGGTCATGTCATGTCATTGGAATTTCAGGGAATGAAACTCTGTAACTTAAGCATTACTACCTCCGACCACATGCTTATTCTTCTTACGATGTTTGCACCCAATATTAAATTGGGCCCTCGCAATTTTAGGTTTTAGAATGGATGGACCGAGATATGAAAAAAAGGAAATTAACCTTCACCGCGGGACCTGCATTGACTCTCGCTAGAGGTGCGTTACCAGACGTCGTCTCTATTCCTTCGATCATCCCTGAGTATGGGGGAAAAGATAAGGAGGTTGTAGATGGGGTTAGTGATCCGGTTGTTGCTGGGAAAACCAACCTTGCTCTGTGTATCATGGAGGTCGAAGAAACCATCACACTTGAAACCCGGGTGAATGTTCAATCTTTGATAAAAGTTTTTGTATGTAACTTTTGATACGAAAGAAGCTTGGATGGATTCATACTTTATAAGTATAGTGCCTATTAAACAATCAAAGGTTTTGCAAAGACCGAACAGGGGCATAAATATTTTTGGCTTCCTCTATGTTTCAACTCAGGGTGAAGCTGAAAAGCTAATTACCAGTCAGAATGTCATTAAAGTGAAGGGATACATGTTGTTCATGGAATTGGATTGGTCTGAACTGAAGTTAAGAAGAAACATTCAATCAAGGAGGTCTGGAAAATTAAGAAAGCTCGTCAAGTTCATCTTGTCAAAGTTTTAAAGGACCTCTGTGAGTCAGTCAGACAAAATAACGTTAGTGAGAGAAGGGGTCATTGGTTTATTGAAACATGACAAAAAAATTCCTGAAGTTATAGAAGAAATGTCAACTTGTGGTGCTAAAGGTTTAGAGGTAAGGAAGATTGTTGATCGCCTTTATTCTATAACTTGTTCGGATGCAATTTTTATCTTAATGTTGCAGCAAAATCAGTGGAAATGGATTGAAACTTGGTTCAATATCATGTTTTGGGACGGTTCAGAAGCGTTATATGGTGGGAGATGGAGCTGATCAATATTTCTGTCATTCCTCATTTTGGCCGCAGTGATGAGATTGTGCAGTAGTTGTTCAACAACAATGGCAAGGTTGTTTATTGGCATATTGTTTGTAAGTCCAATGATTTTTTTTTGGCCAAGCATGGGCTTTGATACATTTTTCTGGTTCCATAGTTAAGCTTAACACAAAACATATTAAAATTGTCTCGGGTATGTTTCATATTTTTGTTGAGGGTGTTAATGCAGAGGTTTATGACGTTTGTTGGCCGGAAAAGTATTCTCTGATGTGGGGAAATTCTCCGGTAAAACAAATGTTTGTTCCGGGTGTAGAGGAAGTAAATGTGAATTCAAACTCTGAATCGCATGATATTAGCAAGAGCCGCGAAAATCCTGCTACATATACGAAATTCTTGGTGGTGATAGGGATTTGTTTCAAATATAATTCGTTTTGAATGAGGACTCATCATTAACAAATTCAATTTTGGTTGGATCTGTTTCTTATGCAAATCTCTGAGTGTGGGGATATTGTGTCTGTATAAGCTTTTGTCCCTACGCAGGTTATATCGTCAGCTAGAGTCCCGTAACACAATTGACGAAGAGCTGTAGTGTATATTTTATAGGAAGAAAAACCAACCTTCCCGACAACAACAGGTCGTTGACAGAAATATGAGTCCCTTTCACTTAATCTGTGCATAATGTGGAGGAAAAGATCATCTTACATTCGGAATTGACGCAAAAAAATTTCTTGTTGTACACCGACTACTGACTGAAGTAGTCGTCCATCAAACGCTCATGCCCTTAATTTCTCCCTCTATTTCTGAATATCCACAATTCTAGTTGAAGCGCAGTTAGCCTAGCCTCAATAACGATTTCTATTTGTTGCTTAATCGACTCTACTATTTTCTCCCCTAATCATTCTGATTCGATCATTGGATCCATAAACAAAAGGTGTGAATAATTGAAATACGAGAGTACAAGAGGTATGCATGAGGAATAAGAGGTGTGAATAGTTACTTCGAGAAGGTTGTATTTATAGGGATTTAAAATTGTATTTTTAGAGGTTTGGGAAGAAGTTGTCGTTGTTGTCATACAACATGAGCTGACTGGTGCACTGACTAGTCGTTGTAGACATGCGACAACAAAGTCATCCCCCACGTGTCACCGTATCTCCGATGCGCCACTTAGTGACGGATCTAGCTTTTTTAACGAGGAAGGGCATCGATTTTTTTGTAATGGTAATTGATATAAGAATAATACAAAATAACGTTAAATATATTATTATTGTATAAAAAGACAATAATCAATATTTTGACAACACATGACATTGAAACTTCATATTTTAAAAATATTGTAAAACATTTTCATTATCAATACGATAGAACATATCTTTCTCGATGTGTACGATATTCATCTACTTCTTACTTGACTTCTTCTTCTTCTCAAAAAATTACGTAATCAATTTTTCTTTTGAATATCTCTATGGACGTGATAATTAATTTGTAGATTATTAAATTTAGATATTTTCATAACCTTAAATAATGATTGTACCCAAAATTCAGTTAATAATAGTCTTAAATTTCAAAATATAGAAAAGTGGTCATCACACCAAACGACATAGAAAAAAAGTATCGTTCGAAAAAATACAAGGATACAAATAAAAGCTACTGAGAGAAGACGAACAATAACTGAATGAACTAAAACTGAACTTAAAACCTAACGAACGATACTAGAAGGTAGGCGTCTCCAAATTTATTCCAGATGTGTTCGACGAGATCGTCCTTCAACCGGTAATGTATGTGTTCATTTTGCATCCTCGTAGTGTTTCCAAGTATGACATCGGTCGGGACGAAGCCTCCTCGTGCAATATGTGGTTGACTTGGACCACCTTCTTCTGCTTGTTCAAGGTACCCGTCGTACGTATGACGTTTAACCTCAACTATCATATTGTGCAGTATAATGCACACATTCATGACCAAACCGATGGACTTGGGAACCCACAAGCGGCTCGGTTGTTTGATAATGTGAAACCGAGCTTGGAGTACATCGAAAGCTCGTTCCACATCCTTCATGCACGCTTCTTGGACTTCAGCATACTTTTTCTGTTTCGGAGTTTGAGGTAATGGCATTGTTTTCACGAACACTGGCCACGAAGGGTATATGCCATCGACAAGATAATACGGGAGTATGTAGTGGTTACCATTTATCGTGTAGTCAACCGGTGGTTGCCAACCGTTGATAACATCCGCGAATAGTCTGGAATGGTTGAGCACCGTCAAATCGTTGTTCGAGCCCGCCATGCCGAAGAACGAGTGCCAAATCCATAAGTCGCAAGTAGCAACCACCTCGAGGACAACGGTTGGTCGATTACCATGGTCCCTTCGGGAATGTGCTCCTCGAAGGGCCTTTGGGAAATTCTTCCACTCCCAGTGCATGCAGTCAAGACTTCCAAGCATGCCCGGGAACCCTCGCGCTTCATTAACCGCCAAAATGTGGTCCATATCAGCCTGTGTAGGCTTACGCCGGTATGTAGGACCAAATACTCTATTGATTCCACTACAGAATATTCGCAAACATTCCAAAGACGTTGTTTCCCCTATCTTCAAGTACTCGTCCAACCCATCAGCTGCAATTCCTGTAACATAACTGACTAATGATGGCAGTACATTTCTGATAAGGAGAAAATGAAACTTGACCCAATGCATCTAACAATTCCTTGAAGTAATCATCGTGCTGCTCCAATGCATGTACGACACGGAGGAACACAGCCTTTGGCATTCTGAACCGACGCTGAAAATGCACCTCGGTGTACACAGGGTTGGTGTTGAAGTAGTCCTTCATTAACCGTTCGTTTGCGGCTACCTGGTCACGTGAAATGTATTTTCGCTTCCGTGGTGGAGAATCAACCAAAACGTCTTCTAACAACCCTCCGTCGGTGGACAGACAGTCTTTGAGCATCTCGTCCAAAATGGAATTGAAATCAACATCGTCGGGTAGGTTGGCCATGATGACGGACGAACAAGAATGCGGGGTCGGGACGATGATTTGTGAGAAGGATGGATAGTGAGAGTAGAGAGTTTGTGATTTTTAGTTTGTAAGAGTATGTTTAGACATAAATGTTGTAGTTATGGTGTGTGTTATTTGAACATAAAAAAACGAGGATCAAGGTTCTTCTATTGGACATTTAGATTTTTTTGGATAATATTGGTGTGTGTTATTTTAAAATAAAATT
Organism: Erodium maritimum; assembly: GCA_963921825.1. Lineage (NCBI taxonomy): Eukaryota > Viridiplantae > Streptophyta > Magnoliopsida > Geraniales > Geraniaceae > Erodium > Erodium maritimum. Next base: position 17,882,296 of record OY997594.1, read on the forward strand.
AACAAGGATCAAGGTTATTCTATTGGACAATTAGATTTTGATGGATAATATAGTTGTTGGCGCCGGCATGAACTGTCAGCGAGAAGATCCTCGCCAGCGACGTCCCCGCCAGCTCCCAGCCTCCTCCCTGTCAGCTCCTCGCCGAAGTTTTCTTTCCGCCAACGCCATAACGTCTTCGACTGTGGATGCTCTTAGGCCCTTAACACATCCTCAACTCAGTTGCATAAAGTTTGTGCGTTGTCTTCCTTACGCCCTCTCTTCTTGTGCTGCATCCACTTATATGTCATCTTAGTAGTACTAGACTTAAATGACATGTGTACGGTGTACCTGTACCAAATCTCTTAATCTATGCGCCAGCCATTTAGAGCTGGCTTGATGCGCTTGGATTTGTTCTGCCCATAAGATGAGAACGGTGTGATTTGTATAATCGAACAATTATGCCAGTTTGTTGGTGAAACAAAAGTACCGAATAAAAGCTCAGTATATAAATTGGACTTTTCATTTAATCTGAAAAAAGTAACTTATCAAATTATATATTAACTACTCATTTACTATATATATTTATTATCCAAATTTACATGCAAACTCATATATAGATCTAACATAAACCAATATATACGGTAAAGATGACAAAAAATGGTATGTAAATTTACATTTCCTATTCTTATAACTTGACAAATTTATGATAATACAGTAGCAACAACCAGTAACCATATACAATTAATGGTTTTATGGTATGCTATAATAAACAATAATTTGTTACAGGTGCGTACATACTTCAACAATCCATTGTCGTCCAGCGGTTAGGATATCTGGCTTTCACCCAGGAGACCCGGGTTCGATTCCCGGCAATGGAATTTTTTAAGTTTTCCATGAACAAAGTGGGCCTTTTCACGGTCCATCTCTCTTCTTCCCACTTTTAAAACTAGGCCTTCTCACAGCCCATCTCTCTTCTCATTCGAGTATCAGCAACAATTGAGCGATATATAGAATGAGGTCCATATGAAGAGCAGAGTAGCTATTATTATTTTACTATAGATGTCATTTTTTTTCACCCTCAATCATCTATGTGTGGATGGATGTATGCAATCTTCCATGCTTATCTGCTGAGATCTTTGACCTAAAAGATGGATGCACCCAGTATCTATCTATATGAGGATCTTCACAGTTTGGACATGATTATGAAACAAACAAGCGATATCATGTTTAGTTTCCTACAGACACAACGGGCAAATAAGTTACAAATATATATGTGCATGTTTGTATCAAATAACAGGAATGCTATACCATGATGAGTAGTTGTTTACGATCAAATGACACCGGGAGTTCCCCCAAACACTTCAGTGGAGAGATGAAGATCGACACCAATGAAGTGGTCAAGGGAACTCTAGGGGACACTCGACGATGATACTTAAATAAGTTACAAATATATATGTGCATGTTTGTATCAAATAACAGGAATGTTATACCATGATGAGTAGTTGTTTACGATCAAATGACACCGGGAGTTCCCCCAAACACTTCAGTGGAGAGATGAAGATCGACACCAATGAAGTGGTCAAGGGAACTCTAGGGGACACTCGACGATGATACTTAAATAAGTTACAAATATATATGTGCATGTTTGTATCAAATAACAGGAATGCTATACCATGATGAGTAGTTGTTTACGATCAAATGACACCGGGAGTTCCCCCAAACACTTCAGTGGAGAGATGAAGATCGACACCAATGAAGTGGTCAAGGGAACTCTAGGGGACACTCGACGATGATACTTAAATAAGTTACAAATATATATGTGCATGTTTGTATCAAATAACAGGAATGCTATACCATGATGAGTAGTTGTTTACGATCAAATGACACCGGGAGTTCCCCCAAACACTTCAGTGGAGAGATTGAAGATCGACACCAATGAAGTGGTCAAGGGAACTCTAGGGGACACTCGACGATGATACTTAAAATCAGCTTGTGAAGGTATAGTTGGTGTGAAGCCTTGTATTTATACTAGGTTTTGTGTCTCATTCTGGTGGTCTGTGCAAGTACACATGTAGGAAGTGAACCTAGACTCATCTGTGGGATATATTGGAGAGCTTAAGGGAATAACACCAAAGTATGCTCTCTTTTTATCACTCCCAAATCTCTATCTCTATCTTCATATCCCCATCCTTGTATCCAGATATGGTCCTTGAACATGAGAGAGCTTGTGACCACTTCACTTGTGTGATGAATTCCTCATACAGCCCCAAACCCTGACCAGGTTCAGTTCATGGAATATGTTCTTCCCATATAGACTGTTGGTATATTTTCGAGATACTTTGTTGTTTCACGTGTCAATATCTCACGTCGAAAAGATGTGGATCGCTATCTAGCTCGCACGTGGATCGGGCTTTGGCACTCATTTTTTCATTGCATGTCCTTCAATCACTTGCATCTACAACTACATTTGCTTTTAAGGTGATCACCTTCATTACCATGGAACAAGTGTTTAAGGCTCAGGGTCTTACAATAGCAATGCCCATGTCTTATCTTATCTCCTAACAAAGTTCGTTTCAGTCTTTTGCAAGTTCAGACAGAAATCACAACCCGAAGTTGCCCATTTTCAGACATGACTACATGTCTCATATCAGACGAGATGGAGTTATATACACAAGTTTGAATGATGAACTAGAGTTCAGCTGAATGTGTTACTAACTCTGCATGACTTTTCCTCTAGCAAAATGGGTTAATTCCTTTACTTGACTGCCTAATACCACCAGTACTATGATCCAAAAAACATCACTTGCAAACCTCACAATAACCTTTATTTCTGATTCGGTATACGTATACACAAAAAAAGAGATGGATATCATAATATATTTCTATAGGTAAATGAAAACACAAAGCAAGTGCAGTTCAAATTCAACAACTTCCTCCTCTGTATACTTGAAGTTGAAGACACTAGATTTTACATGAAACAAGTACAGAATTCACCTTACAGCGTATGCTAAAAGGTTAGCAGTTAGCACCAATGTACCCCAGATGAGCTCAACTACTAAATTAAGTATGCCCAAGATATCCAAGTGGAAATGCGCTGTCACAAGAAAAAAAATGTAGATAGAAATCAAGTTGTATGAGAAATTTCAGGTCCAGGTGGTGTTCTTACCGGCACCATCTTTAGAAGTAAGAGATCTGTCTGAGCTCCTGACCACTCCTTTACCATTACCTTGGATCTATCTCTGTGCTCGTGGGGATGGTGTACTAAACTTTCCATTAGAAGATGGCAAAGAAAGCCTCCTAGTTGTACCGTTCTTCTCCACCCCCTCTAGGGAAAACTGCGGAGAGCCTTGACCTCTCAGCCTAGCCTTTGCAGATGCAGTTGGAGCCATATAACTGGGTAATTTGGGGCTGATATGCAATCCGTTCTCATGATCAGTATGTAAATATTCTCTTATCTGGCTATCTTTCAGGTTTTCCTTGTTAATATGTTCATCATTAGAGTTCAGCTCCTTATCTGATCCTTGGATTTCAGTTTCACCATTTCCCTCCACAGGTTGTTCATCAACCACAGACTGGTCATGTAGTTCATCAACTGAACCACCGACTGCTAGGAGGTTCAAGCTTGTTTCAAGATCACACTCTTTTGACGCCACTACCATATCCTTACTCGGATTCTGCTTTGTTTTAACATTACCAATTTTAGAGACATCCTTGGTGGAATCAGAAGATTTTGTTGAATTGAGCTTAACCTTGTCTTTCTTGACACTGTTGTGTTTATGTTTATCAGATTCAGATGCAGACTTGTTCATCCCATTTACAACACCTGCGCCGGATGGTTTCCTCACACTTCGCTTCGGCCTGCTCTGGTTAGATTCTTTTGTTTGCAAGCCACTGTGCTTTGACTGAGACTTCGGATCTTGATTCTTCTTTGGTTGTGGAATTGGTTCCCAGAAGTGTGACTTTGTCCATCGTTCAAGCCACTCATCAGAAGAGTTCGCTTCGCCTGGACCATACTGGAGATGTAGAGGCATTGCAGTGGGTGATGTAGCCAGAAGCTGAAAGCAATGCGAATGTGATGTGACACCCTTTGGTTGTAAAATTCAAGGAGACTAAGTGTAGTAGTGGAAGATAAAAGAGCAACAAAAAATTACATGCACAATTAATGGTCTAATATTCTTTTTTTATTAGAAAAAAATGTCTAACATTGCACAATTAGTTAACATGTAGCCTAATTTTCAAAGGGATAATCTCACTTAGCTACCTTAGGTATGCATGCACTGTTCTCATTCAACTACCTCCAAGCTTAAAAAGTTTTTCAAAATCCCTTGAGTTTTTTAGTCTCGTTTTACCCTAATTTTGTCAATTTCGGGCATGAAATGATGAAATACCTTCTTCTTTTTCACGAGGGCACTTTCATCACTTCACACCAAAAACTGAGACTGAAGAGGATTGTCAAAAACTTTATAGTTGGTCAAGAATGGTGCATACTTAAGGGTGACTGGGAAAGATTAGCCCTTTCAAAAATTCAGGTTCTATATACTAATAGCTGTTTATTGAAGGGTTTGCTGGGTCAAACAATCCTTTTATTAAGGTGTGAAACCGATAAGCATCAATTAGCAAATAAACCATCTACGAATTAAACATGTGGAAATAGAATTTTTGGATAATTCTTTTAAGGGTTAACTACATTGAACCACCCTTAACTTGTTATGAATATCGAGTACATACCCTGACGGTTTTTTTAACGAATGACTACCCAAACGTATCATGAATTAACAACATCCAATTTTCCATCCATTAACTGTTCACTTTTTCTTAAATACCCTAAATGCCCTTAGTGTTACCTACAACCCTGAACCAACTCCAAACTTAAATCTAACCCTAAATCTCCCTCCAACCCTAAATCTAACAATAAATATTAAAAATTGACTAACAGAAATAGATGGAAAATTGGATGTCGTTAAAACATGGTACGTTTGGATAGTCATTCGTAAAAAAAAACTTCAGGGTATGTATTCGATATTCGTGACAAGTTAAGGGTGGTTTAATGTAATTAACCCTTCTTTTAATAACATAACTAACTGAACTGATAATCTGTACAAAAGGGGTTCATCTAAGGTAATCGATATTTCAATGAATGCATCACACATAAATGCTTACCTTCTGAATAAAAGCATTTTTTCTCAACCTTTTTACCCGAGTAGATAAACTTAATCCAGAAGAATTAGCATATTTAGCATCCTGACAACCATATAAATATCAAGAAGTGAATTCGATGTTAATTATACACGTTCAATTAGTGGAATAAACCAAAGGCATTACTCAATTTGCACCGATATAATGAAATAGATTGAGAAACCTACCAGGAGCTTTCCTTCACCGCATATCTTATGTGCTTCAATCCCAATATCAGAACGTCTAACCTTTTGACCACGAGCAAGTGCCTGCAACTTAACAATTCCCCATACGCAAGAGAATGTAGCAACTGCTTGTCTTCTCACCAAATGCCCGCGTATACATGCCTGCAGTTTGACGATGCCCTTGAGGGTTCGAAATGCCCTGCGAGCCTATAAAAGTTCCACAAAATTCCAAAAAATAATGTTTCTGGAAGAAGAATAAAGATAAAACAAAGAAAACAACAAAAAAATAATCATGCACTACAGGACACTGGATTAGGAAACTCTTGAGTCTATGAGCTTGATTACCAGATATCCTCTAAAAGCAGCCTGTGCTTGTGTAGCAGCTTGTTCATGCCTGGTTTTCTGAGATTCCCCAAGTGTAGTCAAACTTAGGGTTCGTTGTGCATTGTCATCTTCCATTGCTGCATAAAGAGGACCATCAGGATTTTGTGAGGAGACAACTATTTCCTTTTCTGAATCAATCTCATTTCTTGAACTAATATCAGGAACTGGTGGTGAAAACAGTGGAGTTTCAGTAGGTAGCTCAGGCAAAGGTTCACTAATAGAAGGCAATGCCACTCCTTTATCTGCAGGTTTCTGTAACAAGTAACCAATTTTCATTCAGAGGATAAACAAATAAAGGCCGCGAAGATTAAAAATATAGGCTTTATTACATTTCTCGACCAAAACAGTTGCCAGAGGATCGAAATTAACATAGGGTTACTTCACAAGACACTAAATGCTTAAATATTTCTGCACACTGACGAGAAATTAACAAAGGGTTTCTTCAATCATTTATCAAACATATCTTACCAAAATCTCTGTTTTCATCAAGGAGTTGGATTTAGATGATTTCTTCCCAAGTAGATTCTTGATCCATTTCCCAGGAGTTCTTCCCATCGTAGCAACCAAATGATCAAAAATCTCAGGAGAAACTTATAACGGCCTGCATGATCATTCAGCAATCATCCTCGCAAGCACATAAGCACCAAAAAAGTTTGAATTCCACACTGATTTACAATCAAACACAACAGCATCTCTACAGTAATAGAGTATGCAGCTCAACTTCCACAGCATAATAGAGACAGAGAAAAGGACAACATTTAAACATAGTCCACACTACTGTTTGAAACGTCACTCTAAAGTATAAGCACATGGAACAAATACTCTAAACAAACTGCTGAAAATCCATATACAACACTGCCACAGACATTTTACACTGAATAGAAGCTACTATAGAAAAATAATACTACAGTCACAGACCCAGTCCCAGTAAACACAAACCCAGATCATAAAATGGCCCAAACTAGAAATACAAACAGGTAATCAACAACACTGACCAGAGATCTACCCAGCTCAAAAACCAAACACCCACGAGACAAGCAAGCTTAGATAAATGCAGAACAGATGAAATTCGAGACCTTACCTCGGAACCACACTGCTCTGAGCAGGAAAACCCTAATTCTGCAGAATGAAAACAAAAACATAGAACAAAACAGTGAATTCTTAGAGATCTAAAGAACAGTGAAGAGGAAAATTAGAAACACGGAAGTGAACCGAAATGGAAGAGACGAGATAGAGTACAGTGCATGAAGAAGAAGGAGAAGCAACTAGTCACGATAACTCAGGCGATGGTTTTCTCCGGACACTCGCTGCTTGAAATGGACACTGACACAGCACCACCGAAATCGATGATAAAAGGGAGAGGCTTCGACCAAACGGCACCGTTTTGGCGGTTCCATCGTTGTGATTAAAGTGGAATGGAGGGGCAATACAGTAAACTGACAGAGCTAATGACAGTGATTAACATTAAGTGAAGTTATTAATGAATAAACAAGCAGCTGTTATTATTACCGTTGGGCATGGATAAGGAAAGGAAAAATAAGGGTCTACGTGGTGGTTCGTAGGTCTGAAAAATGCACAACAGCTACCGGCCGTTAGAAATTTTGTAACTAAAATGATCATAAGTCAATGGGTTACCAAAAGTTGCTTTTCTTAATTGGCCTCTAATGATTAGTCTTTTGAAAGAAAAAAATGCGTGTCTGTATTGTGGCTGATATTTGGATTGGGATTGTGTTAAATGATATAATGCTTAATTGATTGTAGATTAGGTTTACAGAGATGTAGATGGTAGCTATAAGTTCTTAAATCAGGAATATACTCAAATTGGGATTGGATGGTTGTCGATTCTAACTTTAATACTGGTTGGTTGAGTAATCTTATTCTTTGTTTTCTTTTCTTGAGTAAAAGGTTTGTTTTCATCCCATTAATTCTAAAACATTATAATCATAAAATCGAGGGATAAAACCTGAAACAAGTCGAAAGTTTGGCCGGTATCTCCATTTATAAAAATAGGTGATATGGCATTAGGATAAACATAACAAAAACTTCTATAACAACATAATAGAAGAGAGTCGGTATATGGAAATAAGCACAATACGTTAGACCAAGAAGCTAAATACTCGTCCGGGTGGTTGTCTTGACTTGCGAGATGGTGATCATAATCAACCCAACTAACATGACCCCCCGGACAGGACCATGTCCAGACTGGGAGGTCGGGAAGATTCGTCCGTTGTTGGGCCCAATAGATTTCCATCCTTCATTGGGCCCAAACCCCCGAGGGTCCGGGTCAGGATCCTCATCGATATTGTAAGGACAACAACGACGAGCAGTGGTTTCCTGAGCATGCCAGTACAGACAAATATGGGGCAACACCCTTGAGGAACAAAACATCATGGTGGAAGCAAACTGGCAGTCCGAGAGCACCTCAAAAACAGTCGGAGCGGGGGGGGGGGGGGGGGGGGGGGAACTGGATAGTCCGAGATTGGAAGGTTTGGCTGCAGGGGGCGGGAGCCAGATAGAGACTTGCTAAGACGAACATGCTCATGAAATCTAGGAACAGAAAAGGAGATATCTCGGTCCTCGTGAGAACGATTATATCTCCGGTCCACTAAGAGGCGACCACGACAAAGACTCACTTGGAGGCGGCCATGACGACGACCCACATGGAGGCGGCCACGACAATAGCCCACGTGGAGGCAGTCACAGACGACGTGAGAGAGACGTGTCACACCAGCCGACCATGAGGATGAGGGGGGAAGAGCCCGAGCCAAGGCGGCTCCGTCCAGTGATCCCGAGTCCGACGAGCACTGTACCGGTTGAGGGCGTCACTATTCGACGAAACTCAGTCCGAGGAGGCTCTAACAAGCTCAACCATCACGAACAACATCGACGAACATCAGTCCGAGGAGGCTCCAACAAGCCCATCCAGCATGAAGGTGGTCGGTGAGCGCTGTTTCTATAGGAACAAAACTCTCTCCGGCGAACTTCGTCCTAGGGCACCATAATCGAACCTGGCTGAGCAGATCTGAAGCCCCCAGATGGAGGCTTACCTAGTCCAGGAAGAGGAGGTCGGTACCAATGATGCACAGACCTCCAAGGGGAAGGGGAGGCCAGTGGAAGGTGAGGGGGAGAGACGGATGAGGCTTGGTAGCGAAGCTCGACAGATTCCGGCTTGACTCGTTGTAGAGGTTGAATGGAGGAGAAGAGGGGGTTTGGTCGGCGGCGGACAAGAAGGGCCAGTCCCCGAGACCGGAGCCCAAGTGTCTATCGACGATGGGAACTGCGGGATGAAAAAACGAGGAGCACTTTTAATTTTTTTCATAGAGACGGTCATTTCTTGTTTTCTTTGTACGAATGACCTTCATTTGTATATGAAATTACATTTTTGTCTTTAATGACCACCGGAAATCAAAGTGTTTTTGTAATATAACATTTTCATTTAGAGTAAAAGCACAACTTCGTTGGAAAAATAGAATTATAAGTTACTCCACCCTAACCGTTTCCAAAGTAAGGTCTTTTCTAAATTTTCTATGTGATTGGCTACCTTATCTGAAGCGTCATTGTGCTCGCCAACGAAATCATTGCGACCTATGTCATCTCTGAAAACACATGTGACTGATCGCTTACAATCTATAAGCGACGTCCAATTATCTACATAAATCAATCCATTATCGATGCTCTAAATTATCTAAAAGTACCGCACCAAGTGTTAATTGGAAACCGGTAGTGTCTTCCCAGAGAACATCATTTATCTTCAGGGTAACAACATATGACATTTTTTTTTCACAGAGAAAGAGAATTACATAGTGGTGAAGGCTTGGAAAGTTGGCTAAAAGAGTGAAACATCTTTTAGAGCACTCACAAATCACAATATCAAACTCCAACTTCTTGTGCTAAATGGCAGTCTATTCATACATGAAATAGTGTATGTGTATTGTCATCTGCTATGTACGGTCAAGTTTATTCTTACTTTCGTCCATTCTCTAATTCGACCAAAATTACGTATTTGTATATATTTTCTAACCCCGTGTTAGGCGAATACTATGAGAGCGACAATGAAGGTGGCCGTATGAAATGGACAAGCTCGAGGCAATTTCCAAGCAAGTGCCGATTTTGTTTAATACGACACCAATGTGGTACGTACTAATTATGCATGCTTGCTCTTACAAGAAAACCAAATGCCAGAACAATGTTTGTACTAAGCAGACAACTCTCCTACAAATAGAAAATAGATACAGAGCTCATCTGCTTAGTACAAACATTGTTTTGGCCCACAATCTCGGAGATAGCCAAAACAAAGTTTATACATCTTTTTTCTGGCTACATAGCTCATGTTGCAAATAATATGTATTATTACATCAGTTGCATTTTAGTACAACTAAGGAACAACTATTTGGTATTCTATTCCATAATTGATTATCGTATGTGTATTATTGTACATCATAACAACACAAATCGAATATTTAACAAATCAAGCGCAACTGATTTTTTAGAAATTCAACTCATTTTAATTACAACCTTAATTATAATAAACAACCCATAAGTTATGATCAGATTTGCTTGCGTGAGTTGGTACAACAATAATGGTAAAACAACAAGCAAACCATCCCATATTAGATATGATATGCTGCATGCCCGGTTATAGAAGACCCGTAAGGGCATCCATAGTGGCGGGTTGAGAGCTGGCGGGGAGTAATCGTCGGCGAGGAGCAGGCGTGGAGCTGGCGGGGAGCTCCACGCCTCTTCTCACCGCCGGCTGGGAACAAAAATGTGAACACAAAGAGTTACCATAAGCACTTTTAACCACCTAGCATTGTAGGGTGCTGGCTGGGAGAGCTGACTATAAGCCAACAAAAAATATTTTTATATTCTCCCCGTCAGCCCCTCCCCGCCAGTAACCGGTTGTAACATTGTGGATGTCCTAAAGGGAGCCCCCTTTAAATTTTAATTTTATTATGAGAATAGAGAAGGAATATTATTTAAATATCGACAATCATAATATATTGAAGGAGCGTTGGGATTGGGGTCCATCACGATTCCCAAACAGACTCCTAATAGACCGTCTTGATGAGGCAATGAACTGCTATGTTCGCTTCACAAAATTCAAATTACACATTCCTGATTTTGCATAGAAGACTTATACAATCACTAACGACTTGACTTAACAGTAAGGAGAGTATCTCCTTCCGTTTTATTGAATCTACCACCGCTTGACAGTGGCTTCTTATCCACAATTCCACATCATGTCCCTAAGTGACAAGCTAATTAAGGGAATCCCAAATGGCAACGGCTTTTACATGAATATTCATTATTGACCCATCTATTGGGTCGGGCATGAAATTTCATTACCGACCCAACTATTGAGTCGGGAATGAACTTTCATTACCGACCCAATTTGGTTGTGTTATAAAACGATAGGCAATAAAACGAAATAGAGATCAAAACCAAAAACGGAGAACACAACGATATAACGTGGAAAACCCCTCCAAACAACGGAGAGGAAAAAACCATGGGCGCCAACCAGCAAAACTTCACTATAGGGAGAATGTTTACACAACGCCGGGGATTTACACTGATTCAACTTATCCCTCATGGTAGCTTACAGGTGGTATTTATAAGAGTGGTGTAGAGATAGTTCATACAAAATAGGGAAATAAAAATCTCTACACAATTAAGACCCAGTTTGGGAAACAGGGCATAAATTCCCTAAATTGATTACTTGCTAATCAAGCCAAGACAATTCCCTAAATTAGTTGCTTGGCAACCAAGCCACAAAATAGCTTGAATTTGGATCAACTTTCAACAAACTCCACCTTGAGACAAATTCCTCCTTGTAGCATGAAACGGTAGACATCTCCCTGAACGAACAAAGAAAAAAATACTTTTGGCGCCAAACAGCCACTAGGGCTAAACAATTATACCAACTAAGCTTGAGCAAAGCTCAAACTTAGCAACAGGAACTGGCTTCATCATATCACCAGGACTATCATAATCATGCTCCACCTGTTCAGCACAACTCAAAGCATAATGAACAACGTTACATTGTTCAATTAAACGAGGGCGAGGACCTTTGTTTCTCCTCGGTCTATCAGCAGCAATGGAGTTATTTGTTTGCTGTAAAACAGGTGGTGTAAGCTGAACACCAATGTCATCATTTTCATTATTTTCAACAACCTCATTTACTTTTTCGCCCAGGTGCTCCACCTGCACGCTTATCCTCTGTTGCTCATCATCAGAAAATTTAGTAACATCAAGAACATCAGAGGCATCTATAAAGGAACTATCATTGAACATGACAGCCTCATTAAAAACAACATTTCTGCTCAGCAAAATTCTTTTAGTTTCAGGATTCCATAACTTATATGCCTTTACTCTTGAACCATAACCAAGAAACACACACTTGACAGCTCTAGGCTCTAACTTTCCATTATCAACGTGTGCATAAGCAGTGCAACCAAAAACTCTCAATAATGAATAATCAGCAGGTGAACCAGACAATACCTCAATAGGAGTTTTCTTATCAAGTGGAATGCTTGGAGACCTGTTTATTAAGTAGCAGGCGGTGGAGGCTGCTTCAGCCCAAAAACGTCTGCTCATACGAGCATTAGAAAGCATGCACCGAGCCTTAGAGATGATGGTTCGGTTCATGCGCTCAGCCACACCATTCTGTTGAGGCGTGGACGGGATGGTGTGGTGCCTTACAATGCCTTCGTTGCTACAATAGTTGTCAAAATCATTTAAACAAAACGCCATGCCATTGTCAGTACGAAGCACTTTTACCTTCTTCTCGGTTTGCTTCTCCACCATAACTCTCCACTTCTTAAAAGTATCAAACACATCAAATTTATGTTTTAGAAAATAAGGCCACACTTTTCTAGAGTAATCATCAATAATAATAAGCATGTAATTTGCACCACCAAGAGAAGTTTTACGGGAAGGACCCCACACATCAGCATGCACATAATCTAATATCCCTTTAGTGGTATGAACGGAAGCATTGAATTTAACTCTCTTGTGCTTACCAAAAATGCAGTGCTCACAAAACTCCAACTTACTCATATTGCAGCCATCAAGTAAATCTCTCTTGATCAACTCTGTCATGCCTTGTTCACTCATATGTCCAAGGCGTTTGTGCCACAAATTAGTTTTACTAGGTTCGTCAGAAATAACAGCAGCAGTAGCAGAACCATTTAAAGTGCTACCTCTAAGAACATATAATCTTGCAGAATTCATATCACCTATCATGTGAACGAGAGAGCCTTTTGATACCTTTAGAATTTTCTGTGAACCGGAGTACTTGTACCCTTCATCGTCAAGAGTGCTAAGAGAGATAAGGTTTCTCGCCATGGTTGGTACGTGTCTCACATCTGTCAATGTGCGTACCATGCCGTCATGCATCTTGAACTTAACGGAGCCTATGCCCACAATCTCACGTGGGTTGTCATCTCCCATACGCACCACATCTCCACTCTGCAGAGACTTATAAGAACTGAACCAGTCTTTGTTACAGCAGATATGAAATGAACAGGCAGTATCAAGAATCCATTCATCATAAGAAGAAACACAACCAGCAAACACAACTAGGCAATCACTATCAGAATTATCGTTGGAAACAACGGAGGCCTTACCATCACCATCAGAATTGTTTTTCGGTTTGCACGTACCGTTCCTTTTCTCCTTATTCTGAAGCTTATAACAATCTTCAATGGTGTGATTTGTTTTCTTACAATACTTGCAGAACTTGTCGCCTCCTTTGGACTTAGAACGACCTCTCCCGTTCTTGCTCTTATAGTTGTTGTTCCTCTGCTCGGTCCTCCCACGTACCTGCAGAGCTTCTCCCTTGGAGGATGATGATCCTTCTCCTTGTACCATAAGTTTCATCTTTTCCCTCTGTTGAAGGGCCTCATATACTTCCGCAAGAGTTAGTTCATCGCGGCTCAATAATATGGTATCTCAGAAATTTGTAAAAGAACTAGGCAATGAACATAAGAGTAGTAGACCTAGATCTTCATCATCATACTTTACCTCCATGGACTGCAAATCAGAAACGATCTCCTTAAAGACCGCTAGGTGATCGAGTAGAGAACCACCATCTTGCAGCTTGTGCGTGAACAACTTCATCTTCACGTGCAACTTACTGGTCAGATCCTTGGACATGCAGATCGATTCCAGTTTGAGCCAAAGCGCTGCTGCAGTTTTCTCCAGCAGTACTTCCTGCAAAATATTATTTGATAGATGAAGATGAATCAGAGATAGAGCTTTACGATCCTTACGCTTCTCCTCATCGGTCCACGTCTTCGGATCCTTCTTGTTGAATCCATCTAGCGCATCATCAAGGTCAGGATGAGCTAGAACGGCCCGCATCTTTACTTGCCACAGAGAAAATCGTGTGGTGTAGTCCAACAACGGTAGATCGAATTTCAATGATGCCATATCGTCAGAAAAAAACCTAGATTGAGTAACCAGGCTCTGATACCACTTGTTATAAAACGATAGGCAATAAAACGAAATAGAGATCAAAACCAAAAACGGAGAACACAACGATATAACGTGGAAAACCCCTCCAAACAACGGAGAGGAAAAAACCATGGGCGCCAACCAGCAAAACTTCACTATAGGGAGAATGTTTACACAACGCCGGGGATTTACACTGATTCAACTTATCCCTCATGACAGCTTACAGGTGGTATTTATAGGAGTGGTGTAGAGATAGTTCATACAAAATAGGGAAATAAAAATCTCTACACAATTAAGACCCAGTTTGGGAAACAGAGCATAAATTCCCTAAATTGATTACTTGCTAATCAAGCCAAGACAATTCCCTAAATTAGTTGCTTGGCAACCAAGCCACAAAATAGCTTGAATTTGGATCAACTTTCAACAGGTTGGGTCGGGAATGAATCAAAAAATGGATTCATAGTCGATTCATTACTACCGACTCACTTGTGGGTCGGAAATAAATATGGTCGACTCAATTATATTCATTCCTGACTCAATAATTAAGTCGAGAATAAAAGCTTCTGTTTTAGTGTATGTGGACACCTTCCACTATTTTATTGTCGTGTTCCAGTATGGTACATTCATTAGAAATACCAGTCAATCATAATAACGGGATAGATACAACTTGTGATTCATAATAGTTTTGAATGCGGATTTGTTCACATGCATTTCGGTTCTCACAAGTTAATAAAGAAAGTGTTGTTAGCATCAAGCATGTTCTTAATCTATGGTCTATAAGATTTCAGTTGAATGTGATTCCTACTTTCATTTAAATAATAAGATGTTTGTGTAATCTAGTGTTCGAGACTTTCATTCCTTCCCTTTCTTTATTGTGTGGGTAGAATACTTGCTGTGCTGTGTGTAATACAACAAAAGCAACAACTTGTTACCAAAACAATGGGTGGATTAGGTACAACTAGAACACATGTATCTCTAATTAGAAAATTCGAAATTAGGTTTTTTCAATTCTGCTATGTTAATCAAGTTTAGAAAATGAAGTTTTTCGACTAAACCAAATTTATTGTCAAACTATACTCTATTAAATATAGAGATATTTGTGACATATGTGTAAGTCTATTTTTTTTTTAAAAACTAGTTTATTTTATCAGCAAATGAAATTTATTTATACTATAATTTGATGTAAAATGCTAAGACAAGGAGATAAAAGCATACACAATGGGTCGTCCCACAACCTCGGCTCGCGTTTTTGCGGGCCACGGGACGCGGGCCGTCCTGTTGTGGGACGGCTTTTACACGTCCCGCGTCCCGCAAAAACGCGGGTCGAGCCTCAGCCCACGTCCCACAATCACGAGCCGAGCCTCAGCCCGAGTCCCACGTCCCGCCGCTAGCCACTCCCGTGCTGCCACGCGTCCTATTTATTTTATTTTTAAAAAAATACGAAAAATCATATTTAACTAAATATGATTGGTCCAATACAAGTCTCACATACAAGTCTCACACTAAATCATCATTGTAAAACACCCACTATTTTGAGTCTCGAGTCCCACTATTTTGTCCAGTCAGCATGTGAGCTTTACTAGTAAGTCTTTCCTCAAGAAAACCAGGGTCGGAGGCCAACCAAACCATTTTATATCGAATTACAAACACGGGTATGTCAAAAATGACATCTCAAACCACATAACTCGGCCCAAACAAAAGGCATTCCTCTATGCTTCTGTCTCTTATATATGCAAAATTCATTAAAAAAAACATAATGTTAAAAAAAAGTGTATCTATGTGTGAAAGATTTGAGATGTCAGATGTACAAACTCACTCCCATTTATAAGTTTGTCCAGTGAATTCATGATCATGAAATGAGATTATGAAAAAAGCCAGTCTTTCACGAGCTCCACATGCCCGTTGGCACCTGACTTTTTCCTGTACTCTCGGGTCCACTGTATAAACGTGGTCAACACCGATCCTCCCCACTTGTTGTACTGAATCATTACGTTGACTTGGACGATTTCAACGTAGTAGCAGTTCAATATCCTAGGACCTAGGTTGCATAACGTACGACGAGGATTGCCTGTGCATACACTCTCTTCTCCACCATAAATGGTGCTACGTGGTTTTGGACCGTTTGGTTCTCTGAAACTTTCACTCTTAATTGAGCCTTGAGATCTCTGCTTTTAAACTTTAAAAAATGGTGGGTTTTTTTCTTTTTCGCATATAATCCATTCCATTGTGTTTTCTCAAAAGCCCCCTCACTTTCCCGAGAAAATCGTCGTTTTGTACCTGCTCACAGTCCGTGCCTCCTCTGTTTCCTAACTTTTACCACCACCCATTTTTTGCCACACCACAGCTAACAAAACCCATATCACGATTCGTGTTTTTAACCCAAATGCAATCACTCTCAGCCTGAAACTTTAATTTGTTTCGATTCAAAATGAGAACTTTTTGTGTCAATCTCTGCTTCTTGATGACTTTCATGGCGTCAGTTCATGTTTCCACCGGACAACTTAGTACAGGCGAAACCAGTACTCTGTTCCAGGTCCAGAAGCTTCTCGAATATCCCGAAGCTCTTCGGGGATGGACGAACTGGACCAGCTTCTGCTACCTTCCTCCCTCTGCTTCTCTCAAGATCGCATGCACCGGCAACAGAGTAACTGAATTAACGGTCGTTGGAAACAACAGTTCACATTCCGGGAGCTTTAAGGTTGGTCATAGGACACTGTCCAAACAGTTCTCAATCGATGCTCTATTCACTGTCCTAACAAAGCTCTCAAATTTAGAAGTGCTCTCACTCGTATCTCTGGGGCTTTGGGGTCCTCTGCCTCCCAAAATCAACCGGCTCCGGTCGCTTCAAGTGCTGAACTTGAGCTCAAACTTCATCTATGGAGACCTTCCTTCGATTTCGTCCATGACCAATCTCCAAAGCCTTGTTCTTGCCCATAACATGATCAATGGGAGTGTTCCGGATCTCAAACCCTTGGTGGGTCTTTTAGAGCTTGATTTGAGCGGCAACGAGATTGGACCCAAGTTTCCTTCTCTCGGGACCAATCTCGTGATCATCGTATTGAGGAACAACTCACTGAGATCCGAGGTTCCGAGGAGTCTCAGCAAGTTTGGTCAGCTTCAGAAACTTGACGTATCGGCCAACAAGCTATTCGGGGCAGTTCCTTCTTTCCTCTTCTCTCTGCCCAATCTTCAGTACATCAATTTGGCTCAGAACCAGCTCAGAGGAGTCTTGGTCTTCCCCACCAATGTGTCCTGCAGCAGCAAGCTCGGCTTCACAGACATCTCTCAGAACCTCATCACCGGAAAATTACCATCTTGCCTCTCCAAGGGCTCGAATCGGACTGTGTTTTACTCATGGAACTGTCTTTCAATTGGGAATAGAAAGTACCAGCACCCATATTCATATTGCCACAAGGAAGCACTAGCTGTGAAGCCAACAGTAAAGACCCAGAAGGAAGAGTCCTCCATGGAACTCGGGTTGATTATCGGACTCATCGGAGGTGGTCTTGCTCTTGTTGGGGTTATAGGGTTGTTGATTGTGGCCATTTTCAGAAGATCTCGAGCAAGAAGAGACCAAGACATGCTCTTTGACAGATCTGTTGCTGACAAGAAGTCCGTTCATGGCTCTCCAAAACCAATCACTGATGCAAGTACGAAAAGACAATAGACATGTTTTTTGTTTGGTCATATGTAGTATCTGTTTCTTGATAATCTGTAGTAATGACTGCTATTGTGTTCCTCAGGGCGTGCACCAGGGACAATGGCCATCATTGGGCTACCGCCGTACCATGTCTTCACATTGGAAGAGATAGAAGACGCAACCGACAACTTCGATGAATCGAACCTGATAGGAGATGGCTCAGACGGACAGGTAAAGTGTGAGTGTCGGCGGGTACTAGGATGAAGAACAGTGTTCTAGGTTGATTTTGACAATATTGAGAAATAAATATTTGTGTTGACAGATGTATAAAGGATGGCTAAGTGATGGGTCTGTGGTCCAAGTGAGATGCATAAAACTGAAGCCGAAACAATTGCCTCAGCAGCACATGGAAGCATTATCGAAGCTGAGGCATCGACACTTGGTCAGTGTTCTTGGACACTGCATTGTCACTTACCAGGACCATCCCAACGTTGGAGGCACCACTGTCTTTATTGTCTTCGAAAGCGCCTCCAATGGGTCTCTGTCAGATTGTCTTAAAGGTAAAACTGGATCCACCTAAGTTCATAATAGTGTCAAAAATGTCATTTTTAAAGTAATGAGATGATTTGTAGATTGGAGGAAGAAGGAGAAGCTGAAATGGCCGCAGAGACTGTCAATAAGCATCAACATTGCAAGAGGAGTTCAGTTCTTGCACACGGGGATGGCACCTGGTGTTTTCGGGAACGATTTGAAGGTAGAGAACGTCCTGTTGGATGAGAGCTTGGCAGCAAAGATCAGTGGTTATAACATTCCATTGACATCCAAGGTTTGAGAACATGTTCTTCACTTTCGAACCGGTAAAAGACAGAACAAAACATATCATACTTACTAGGAATTGGGTTCCAAAATTGCAGATTGGCTCTGAAAGCCCTCTGAATCTCCTTGATGTCCCCAACAATTTCCCCAGGTATTACCACTTGAACAACAATATTGCAACACATCCTCTTCACAAAATCTAGGGTTAATTACATATAGGTATTGCATACTATATCATTTTTGTACTCGACTATTCCTAACTTTAAATTTGATATTTTTATCAAAATGGCAAAAATGCTCTCGACTGTAGTCTCACGAAAATACTTTTTTAGATTAAGGCCAAGGGAATTTTCGTGGAGATAATTATGTGTAAAAGACATACATAAAGCATTAGCTATTAGCAATTACCCAAAAATCTAACTAAAATGTTCCTATGCAGTCCCGGAAGAGCAGAGAAGGATGATATATACAATCTTGGAGCAATCTTTGTTGAGATTATTACCGGTAAACCAGTCACATCTGCAAGTGATCTGAACAAGCTAAAGCTCCAGGTATAATGAACTTCAATATTTCAGTCAAAATTTAATTTACACTACTTGGTTTGGGTCTCATAAGCTTGACATATCTGCAGCTAGAGAGGAGCTTAGCAGATGGAGTGTCAAAGTTGCAGGATGTAACAGATCAATGCATCAGAGGCACTTTCGCATTCCAGTCACTAAGAACAGTCATAGAAATTGCAGTCAATTGCCTCTCTCAGGACTCAGACAAGCGACCTTCAATCGAAGACGTGCTATGGAACTTACAGTATGCAATTCAAGTTCAAGAAGGATGGACCAACAGTGGAAATCTTAGCACACAGACTTACTGATCCAATGATGCATAATATATATGATGGAATTGGAAGTTAAATAGCTCGCAACAAGATTGTTTTAAAGTCTTATGTTTGTTCAAACATGAATTGAAATTTAAGTTCCATGATACTCAAGAAGGAGGTTATGAATCAGCAATCCAACTATTCTCAACATTGTTGCTTACTCTTGTGTTTTGTATTAATCAGCAGTCCAACTCTGCTCAACAATCTCGCGTACTCTCCTATTGTACTCCCGTTTGTTTTCACTGAACATTCGTGCAGCTTCTGAGTTTGCTGGAGAGTTCGGGTTTGGATCACAGAGCAGAGACTGCAATAAGAAACAACGGGATCTTAGATAATCAATTAAAGATAGTGCCTAAGATGAACTACTAATAAAGAATATAATTGCCTCCAAGCAACTATAAAGTGAATGGAGATACCTGGATAGAAGTGAGTATAGCAGCAACATCATATATAGGGCTCCACTGATTTTGTAGAATGTCCAAGCATATGCTTCCATCAGCATAGACTGAATAGCAAGCAAGGCAAGGAATTAAGAGCCATGAACGGGTAATTTAATATGAAAAAGAGACTTTCCGACAAAAATTGATGTTATTTACAAAAGAAACAAAAAAAAACAATAATGAGCAGAGAAATTCAAAGAATTTTTTTTTTCTTGCACAAAAAAAGTGGGAATATGGATGGACAAGAACATAGAGTATTTACATCAGTTTTATGCATATAGATTCAAATCCTTGTGAGAGTCATATGAAGAGAAAAGGTAGCAACAGACATAACGAGAGATACATCTGAATATGTCATTGGACCCAAGAAGGTAAGTATAGGTGTGGGGTGGTCAAGCTTTAGCAATTGATTATCTCCTAAAAGCTAAAATCAATTTTGAAGTTTCCATAAGAGAAGCTTCCTCACAATATGTGCCCCATCACCTCCACCCCACATAAAAAAATCTTCTTTTTTTTCTCTTCAGAAAAATCACCTTTGTGGGGTTTGGCCTTTGACCCCTGGCTGACTATTAGTATTTAACACCACAGCTCATTATGGACCAAAACCTAATTATGGGAGAACTTAAACTAAGTTTCATGCACTAAAGAACTTGAGTCCTTACATACAACACTGCCAGTGAGCTCTCTGCATCTATCAATGCATGCACAAGGATGCAAGAATAGAAGAGTGAGCAAGAAAAACTATCGCATACCCAATCCTAAGTAGTGAAAGCATTAAAGACTGTCCACATAAAAAAGGAAACATGTAAACTTACTATTTGGATGAAACATTCGAGACACAAAACGCACAGTTGGTGGCTTGTTTGGATAATCCTCAGTAAATTGAAGTGTCAATTTGAATGTACCTGAAGGGCACAAAATATCAGATGCACAAGTTTTAAGAGAGAGACAAACATAAATAGACCTGTATAACAATATGCAGCCCCAGAGTGATTAACAACATTTCCAGAATGGGAAAAAAAAACAAGTGTTACTAGCAAAACACAAGTACGATTTTGTTCAATGTATCATGTGAAGTACTCCTAAGGGAATCAGAACTCAACATTTAAAGGTTATGTTTACTTTAGTAAGGATATTATCCTGAAAATACTATATTGACATCATGAATGATCACATTAGCACTTCAATACAACATTTAAAGGTTATTGTCACAACACAACTTTCATCACTATTTCTAATCAAAAAAGTTCATGATGTATTGATCTAGTCTAAAAACTGGACCCTCTTCAAAGGCACATTTTAAATTAGATAATAGGCTTCAACTACAGAACAAGATTAGTAGCATTCAAAAGATTCACAGTATAGTTTGTCATGACTTATCCGCCACAAAACCATCAAAGTATAACTACAAGCCAAATTTGAAAGTTATAACCTGATACATAAGAACAGTTCACAAGTAATGGAATGATATTCCCGGCAATAACACAACCAGACCAGGATGCATATCAATCTAATATATTCTGAAGGGCAACTACACGCAACAATAGAGAAGCACACCAAAGTCAACATATATTCATGCAATAGTTTAAGGTAAAAGGACAGGGATAGAACCCGCATTGCAAAACTATATAAGTTCCTCTTCATGTCAAGTTACATATAAGAAACAACTTTACCTCCATCCCATGGGCTGTCATCAGGCCTGCAATTGACCAATAAACTGTGTAAGTAGAAGATCCAGATCTTTCCTTCTCCATAAGCATTAAGATTTAATCCAAATATCAATACAATAACTTTGAAATTGCCTAATCTATAGGGGCAGCACACAATATATCCTAAAACAAGAGAAAAATGAAAAAGACACTTTCTTTCATTGAAGACATACCCAAAAATAACCGCGTTCCAAAGCATAATATTGTTGTCTTGAGGAGCACCACTAATGCCTGCAGGAGGATCTTGTTGTAACCTCTTAAAGTCTCTCATCAATCTCTTCCTTGAAGGAGTCGACATTCTCACCACCTAAGAGCCAACTCAAGCGCTACTAGTTAGTGGGGTCATATGAACATTGAGAGCATAAACAAACAGAGTCAAGATAACCAATTAACAACATTGCATTAATAACAGATATCCCAATTACTTATCAGTTATCAAGCATACAAAATTAAACTTTCTCCAAAACTAAAGTTTGACGCTTTCCATCATTAACACCTATAATTATACCAGACTTTGCATAAACTGAACTTTAATTGAGGCTCCATAAGCATCCAACAATCAATACAGGTATAAGATGTAGATGTTCTATTCAATTGGGTGCACAAACAATCACAACAAAACAAATCTAAACTAAAACCAAGCTCAACATCACATAAAATGAACAAATTCAAGCCTTTTACCTAATTTATGCAGGTCAACACACTAAATAATCCGATCAGAAAGAAACAGTGAAACCAAAACCCAAGCATATAATTCACCATAAACACCCAACTATAAGCTCGATGAACAGATAACCAACATACAGCGAGAAATTAACTGCTAATATCAGCTTAGCGGAAGTCACAAGATGCTATCTACCAGTAACACATACAAAAGCCCTAGATCCATAATCAAACATCCAAAATTCAACCACACAAGCAAAATACGAATCTATCCAGCAACTGAAACCATTACCCGAGACGAAATTACGGAGCACAAAGCAAGAAATGAAACCACGGAAGCATTCCAAAGAATGAACAGCTAAAAGCACTAAAGAGCGTGAGGAGAGGACTCACGCGTGAGAAAAAAGAGGCGAATTTCGAGTGGCTGCGGTTGCTCCTCGCAACGAAACGGAGGAATTCGGAAGATTTTCTCGGGAAACAAACAGAAGGTAGGAAAGGAAGAGGTGATTATCGGAAGAGGATTCTGCGTATGGAGGTGAATTGATCGATCAAATCGATCAATCAGAGAGAGAGAAGGAGAAGGAAAAGGTGAATAAATAAGAGAGGTTGGTGGTCTTCACAGGTCAACGGTCCCCGATACTGCTTAGCTTTGGTTTGGCTTTTGCTTTGCATTTAGATCCTCTCAGTGACAATTGCCAACTTGCTAGGGACTGTTCTGCAACATAATTATTATCAGTAAATCATGCACTTGAAACTTATTTACCAACAAAAAAAACAGCGCGTATTAATAAAGATCATCCGACAGGATATTTCGCAAAACATTAAAAATCTCTGTAAGGTTTTAATTATAATCATTATGGACTAAAATATGGGTCTCTGTTGGCTTCCATTCGAACATATTGAAGTCTAAAACCTTGTAATATCACAAATAATTAAGAGAATGTACAATGCATTAAATTGGATGATCAACTCGTACAATGATTGTGTAAAATGGTGGTTTGTAAGCCTCGAAATAAATTGTGCTATAAAGTGATACAAATCATATGGCGTCTAGATTGTGATTGGATGTTGACTGTATGATGAATTGATATTTTGTTGATTTAATTAAATTTTTTATTAAAACATTAAACATTATATAAAATTGATATAATTTTGATAAAAATAATTGATAATAAAATAAATTAATTATAAATGATTTTAACACACATAAAAATGAACTTCAACTTTTATTCATCTCCTTTTAATACAAACCCAACAAAATACAAGCTGAACCATACAAACCAACATACACATTATGATTGTTGTTGTTGTTGTTTTCGAAGACGTTTCATTTCATCATCAAGGTCTTCCATTTGTGCCCATAATCGGGACATCATCATATCGTGTTGGGACACCTGCTCGTCGCCGTAGTTTGCGATGTCCTTATCCTGCACGGCATTATATTGGACGAAGCGTTGTTGACATTGGTTGGATAAGTCTTGATATTGGCGGCCAAATTCTAGCACTCTTCGTGTCGTCTCGGCTTTTTCTCATGCCGCCTCGTATTTTTCTCGTTCTATGTCCGCCAAAACACCCATTTGAGAAAACAAAATCCGAACTAAATCTGAAAAGAAAAAATGTAAAAAAAAAGGAGACAAAAGAGGAAGAGAGAATCGCCTACCTCTCTTGTAGAGGAGGACAAAAGAGGCCGACAATGGTTAACAGTGGTTGTGTTTTGTGGCTTAGGCAAGAAACAGTTATTTGTTATTTTTTGTTCTTAGTATCAGAATCTCTAATTGATCATACTTTATGTTAGATAATATATTTGTTGTACCTGAAAATAAATTGCCAATCATATATCTAAGTGAAAAAATAATTATTAAAAATAATAAATTTGATAATTAGTCATCCCGAATCCTCTTTTATGTGCATTCAGCTTAAGGTGAAATTTTGTTTGGCCAAAAACATTGAGAAAATAAACAGATAATGGGTCCACTTTCTATAGAATAAGATTCTTGGAACAAACAATCATACAAAAAAAGTATGTAATGAGCACAATTGGTAAATTTAAAGTTTAGCAATAATAAAGTACTTAGAGTCCTATCTATCTACTTTCATGATTCTAATGTTTTTAGGCAAATCATTTGATTATTTATTCAGTTTCAATTTAATCACTTAATCATGTTCTATTATAATTTAGTCTCTCAATTATATTCATTTTGGATTGATGCAATCTTGTAAATAGGTGTTATCACTCTCCTTATAATTATTGAAAAGGATAATTTCATGTTAGTACTCTAAATTATTTATATTTTATTTAAAGCTCTTTATCTTGTTTTGTTATCTCAGTACCCTAAATTTTTATAATTCATTTAAAATATGTTAATTTTTTGTATCACTTAAATACCCTAAACTTTCATTATTTCTATTTTAGTATTCACCGTTATTGTACTCTAAATTTAGTTGTTAGTGAAGAGTATTATGATTATTTTACGTATTTTGGATGGAAATCAGATAGAAAGCTAACAATGGATAGTAAAATAAAATTAATAAAAATTTAGAGTAATAAGGTGACAAAAACATATAAGATACTTTACATAAATCAATAAAAAATTAAAAGAATTTAAAGTATTCTAAATAAAATATAAAAAATTTAAAATACTAAAGTGAAATTACCTCTTATTAAAATGATTACATTTTCATGATATGTACAGTAGACACTATGGTCATCATCACATATCGGTTCC
The DNA here is from genome assembly GCA_963921825.1 of Erodium maritimum. Classification (NCBI taxonomy): domain Eukaryota; kingdom Viridiplantae; phylum Streptophyta; class Magnoliopsida; order Geraniales; family Geraniaceae; genus Erodium; species Erodium maritimum. Next base: position 17,907,341 of record OY997594.1, read on the forward strand.
ACTTCCATTGAATATGTCCTCGTGAAATAAAAAAATAAGCACATTATAAAGCTAGAAAGTGACATGAATCGTGATCTACCAGAATCTGGCAGAGCACAGCGTTGTCTCTCAACTCTCAAGAAAGATATTCGCGGGCCTCCAAATAGTTTGTGGGCCAAGCAAGAACCGAATGCCCATAATACTCCTGGGCCTACCGGGTAGTTTCAACGAAGGCCCATGTATTGTTCATTTTGGGCCTTGCCGCGCCATGTCTCTCCTCAGTCCCGCGGCAATGCTCAAAAGAACCCGGATGCTCTCAAGGTGTTCGATGAAATGGGTGAACGAAATTTGGCTTCGCTTAACGACTCGAGTTCTGGGATTTCGCGTGCTGGGTATTGGTATTGATGAGAAGCGTTGTAGAGATTTAAGCTTTAGAGTTATAGGCCTAGTTAAGTTATAACAGGTGCTGGTTGCATTGTGTGAATGATTGGACCATGAAGTGTTCGACGAAATGCGTCAAAGAGTTTGGTGAGGGCCTTAATGTTTTATTGTGTAGGATGTTGGGCGAGGACACAGGGCCGCTCTGTTTGTGGTAACACTGGTCATGTTGTGATGTTGAAGAATGTTTGGATTTAACTTTGAACCTAGAAACAGAAAATTTTCTCAGTATTGACCTTTTGGGTTCCTCTACTTAAGTATATGAGTGCTTTGTACTTATTTTTTTCTTCCTTGCTTCATGCTTGCAGGTTTCGATCCAGATTCTGAAGTGGCTATGAAGGTTTTGGACTCAGAGCCAGGTAACCCAGTTCCTTATTGTTGTAGTTTTGATTGAATTAACTTTGAAAGAAATGCAAATGTAGTTTTGATTAGGATCATGATACATGTCCATGTCCATGTCTCATGAACTTATTATAAAGTTGTGTAACTAACAACACATGACCATCACCCCTTCAATTTCTCTTTGACCATGGAGTCGAAGTAGTTGTCAAAATGGCCAGGAGGTTCATGTATGAAGCAAGAGATGACATCTCTGAGCGTAATGACCCCCACAACTTCATCTTCACCGGACACCACATAGATCCTGTGAACTGACTTGGAAGCCAGAGAGTGTATCACACTTCCGAGAGTTGAATCCAGCTTACATGTTACTGGTGCTGTGGCTCTGCCCTCTTCATGGTCTGTAGAATTGATGGTGTTCAAGAAATCAATCACCGTAAGATTGCTGAAACAAACCAAAACATTTGTTAGTTGGGTCTGATTATGATGTTCCTTAATAAGTTTCAATTTTTGCAAGTTGTTGATGCAAGATATAGTAAATGCTGTCGTGGGTCATGCTTGAAGATCTTACCTGAAGTTAGAGAAGAGTTCAGGTTTGAGCAGCAAGTATCTGATGTCTTTAATGGTGGCCTGGCCTATCATCTTCCTCTTCTCCCCTTCAAGGACCGGGAGACCACCAATCTTATTGTCCCTCATTCGCTTGAAAGCTTCGAGAATCAGATCAGTGCCTTGGACAGTGACAACCTTGTGAAAGAAGAAAAGATGAGTATCGAAACTCTCAAGTATTCATTCAAGATTGGAGATTTACCTCATGAGTAGACATAAAAGGAAGTCCAAGATCAGAAATGGGATGCATAGAGATGCTATCGAACCAGTCTCTTCCCTTGCATCCCTCGAGGCCCTGAACTACAGCCGACTGAGTGATGAAGTTTTTTATAATAGGGCTGTTTGGTTCGACAATGGGAACGTTTCTGAGCCTATACTTGGAGAGTAACAGCATGACACTCAACATGGAGCTCTCCGTTGCAACGGGGAGTAATGGAGCACCCCAATGGTGCGTTTTGAGTATAGAACTGACCTGAAACATATAACAATATAGCAAAACTCCATGATCAATCAGGTCTAAATCATAATGAAGGACTACTCATAATGAAGGACTACTCATTGTTTTATTATTGTTTCTTTAGGTGGGTTACCAAATTGGTCTTACTTTGGTTGATTTGAAGGGCTCTTCTTCACGAATGACTCTGTAAAAATCTTGTCCTAGCTTATTAGCAGCAGCAGGAGCATCCTTGCCGGAGCCTTGCTCTGCAGCCACTCCTCCGGTCACTGCAGCACCAACGGCGGCAACAGTCAGCCCGGCAACGGCAGCAGGGCCCGCTGCGCCCACGGCCATAGCTCCCAGAGCGCCCACCGTCCCGGCGCCAACGCCAGCAGCCGTGGCCTTGGTGGTGGATAAAGCCACAGAGGCCAGCTCCGCACTCTCCACCACCCATAGAATGACGGCAGAGTAATCTATGATTCCTAGGTACCTATCTCTCCAGTCTGGACTCGATCCGCCGTCCGGGTTTGTCACCGGAGCTGCCAGGATGTTGTTGTCGGAGAGCATCTTCACTGCCTCGGCCACGGTTGTGTCTGCATTGATCTCAATGACTGCATAAACAACATTGTAATTGTAAAGGTTGGATTTTTATGGTACGTAGAGAATGTGGAGTGGTGTTAGACCTTTGCCGGCGGGAACTTGGGGGAAAGATGAAACTCGGATCCTCGAAAACGCTGTTGTTAAGGTTTCTTGTAAGGACCGGGGCAATTTCTTCCGGGATTGAATGTCGTCGAAGTATGCATCGTAGCTTATGGATTTTGTGCTTCTCGTGTTATGATCTTCTGCAACCAACCATAAAATATATATCTATACATGATCTAATCTAATCTTCATAATCGACATCTAATTGGTTACAATTCATCGGAACAACATGAACATCATCAACCAAGGGATCAGAATTCAGAACACGAACATGAACATGAATATGATTTGTTAAATTTAATTAACCAATATGAGAGACTGCGACAAGAGATCAAATGCTGACATACCTGGATTCATCCCTTGCGATTTTGGTTCGATTTCCTGATACGAGTTTTTCTTTTCTGAGAAAACAAACAAGAATTGGAGAGCCTGGTGGGTATGCCAATAATGCATTAAGCTTGTGGGCTATTGACACGTGTCAAACGAGAATGTTTCATTATCACTGACTAATGTACAAATTTACACAAATCTAGGATTTAATTATTGGGAAAAAATACTAATAAAATACAAGAATTGCTTGGTGTCAGTTGTGACCGAGACCTTGTTATCCCTATTGTCCATGAATCTTCGAAAGTCTCATCCATTACTGATTCTAGCATTCTCTTCAATTACACATTGATTTCATAAAAGCCATTACTTGGGATGGTCCTTGTTATCGTCAGGCGGAGACCCAGAACCGCTTTTGGCCCCGGAGACCTGCCTGACCGACGGCGGGAACAGAGACAGGCTTCCCTGTTGATGGGTATGGTGAGGATTGCTCAAAGGCGACGACTTGTTTAAGAAGCTCGACGCGCACCCAACCGTCGACCCGTTCTGCGCGAACGGGAATCCGCCGCCAATGTTGGCCTGAGGACGCGACTGGAGCTGCAGAGCTCCGCTGCCCTGGTTCTCCTGAGCCCCGTTGCCCACGTACGACGTCAGCGCCGCCGTCAGCGCCGACCGGAATGTCGGGTTCGAAGTGATGGCCTTGGTGGCCGCGGCGATCGTGTCCGTGAGTGATGGGTTGTTCTGGTTGCTTATACCGTAGGGTTGGTAGAATTGCTCCTGAGATAGGTTTTGTTGGCGGAGCCCGATGTTCAAGCCGGAGGCGATGTTGGTGGTGGGTTTGTTGTAATTGGGCAACGAGGAGGCGTAGTTGAAGTAGGTGTTGGGATGCGCCCAAGGTGTTTGATGAAATGCCTCTGAGGAGGAGGAAGAGAAGCTGAGGCAGGAAGGGGAGGGCCTTGGGATGGCCGAGGAGAATCTACCGTAATTGGAGAAGGTGGTCTGGGCCGTGAGGTCGAGAGTGATGGTTGGGTGTGAGTTGGAGGTTGTGATTGTGGAGTGTGGGAAGTACATGTGCTGAGGTTGTGCAGACCTTGATGATGAAGAAGATGAAGATGATATGGAGTTGTGAGGGAATGTGAAGTTCAGCCCATGGAGGTTAGCAGAAGTCGAGGTCCCGAGGCCTTGTTGCGAGGAAGATGAGCGAGAATTGAGCATGGCTGCTGCGGCTGATGTGGTGGAGGCCATCGCGGTGGCTGAGACCGGAAGTGGGTGGTTGTGGTTTCCTTCATAGGTTGTGATCAGCACTGACATGTCCTCTGCACATCTTTGCACCTGAAACATTCACTCACAACTGTCAACAAACTTATTACACAACCAAATCATGTTATTTGAATGATTTGTCTCAAACAACGTACCTGTTTTCTGACGGGACATGTTGGAGATATTGTACATCGGTAGTAAGCTCGAGGGCACGGGTTTCCTTTCGCGATCTTCTGTCCATATTTCCTCCACTGACAACCATCGTTCATCTGTTTGTTCATTTAACACAATTTCCTTAAAGTTAATCATATGTAACATTCAAATGTAGAAATGTTAAATTTGAGTGTTGAAATAGGAAGTAACATACAGTTGGTGTGTCACATCGAGCTCTGATAGAAACCCTAGCTTTCTTCAAATGGCTATGCTGCAGGACATCATCATCCTGATCTGCACTTCTCGCAGTCTTCTGAACCTTGCTTGGGGGCCAAGTCTCAACCGGTTCATCCTCCTTTGCCTCTTCCAAGCTATTAGTATTAGTATTGTTGTCAAAGATCGAATCTTGCTTGATCTCGTTGTTGTCAGTTGAATCATCTCCACCTTTGTCAAACCTGCAGTCCAAGCCAAGCTTGAGCCTCTGATTCAAGCTTTCATCTTGATCTTCATCAACACTCGGATTGCTCTTAATATCCTTCCTTGGCTCGCTCGACCTTCTTCCAAGGCTGAGGGACACGAGCTCGGGTTCTTCATCATCAACAACCGTAGTATCATCATTGCACTTCTTGTTAGCTGCTTCTTGCTGAAGAACTTGAAGGAAGTGAGTGTGTAGAGACTGGTAGTCCTTCACAAGCTGCCCTAGCGTCGACTTGAGCTTCTCGTTCTCTTCTCTAACCCCGTCCATCTCTACCCTTGCTAACTTAAGTTCTTCCTCCTGCATCATCAATGTAACAGTTAGTTAACAGTTATTCACCTTAATTTCCTAGAACAAAACATTAAACATGAATGAAGATAATTTACACAAGTCTTGAGTACTCTTGTGCATTGTTATTAATAAATAAGCAAATCACCTCACTCTCAAGCTGATTCTTGGCGTCAATCTCCATACAACTCTCATCCATGTTTACTGATGGAACCTGCATATGATCATACATTAACAAAGGATTTAAACGAATTGTTTCAAAACTTGGATTGGTTATTGTGAACATGAACACGAATTCGATGTTTGGGTTTGAATAAAAGGGAACTATATATCTTGCAGGTGACCAAAAATGTTGACTTTGAGGTCCATGGGGATCCCAACAAAGTCATCAAATTAATTCAAGTCAGATCTACCACATGGTTGCGGCTGTCTATCATATTCTTTATTATACAGTTTTTTTGTGTACAAATTGCTGCTCCACAACTGATAAATGAGTCTATTTCCAGGAAGCTCTGGATCAAATTCACTGACTAAATAAGGTTCATTACCAGATTTGGATCAACCATTAATGATCCAAATCTGCCTAACTAACAGTTTATTAATGAAGCTCACGAGAAACTAATTAATAAATAAATAATAATAACCTGTATGGCAATGGTAACATCTTTTGCGTTTGGAGAATCTATTCGCTCTTCCTTGACATGTCTTTCTTCTTCCTATTTTATCCAATTGTATCAAGAATTGAGTTTAATTAAACCAATCCTTATTCAAAATCATATGAAACATATAGAAAATTGGTTGTTAAAAAAGAAAGCTTGAGAAAATAATACTTCCATATAAACCTAAGAAAGTCATGTTTTCATGTGAATCATATATAGAAAGAAAAGAGAGATTAACAATAATTACCTTATTAATGGTTTGATCATCTTCATGGCCATTAATGATAGAATCGGAGCTTTTTTTCTCTTGCTTGACCATATTTCCAATTACAGACTTGTTCTTGTCGAGAGGTGATGATGATGATGAAGTCTCCATTATTTCTCAACTTGTGTTTCATTGCCACTTCCACATGAGACCTTTTATTTATATATAACAGTACCAAGAAAATGAAAGAGCATCCTAAATTTGACTTCTATTTATTTAAGTTATAAATACAGGCAAAATAAAAATCTAAGCCCTCCAGAGCTTATCTTCTGCATGTTTTATACATATAAGAAGAGAGAAATTTCAACACAGTTTCACTTCGAGAAGCTAAACAAGAAAATAATATTAGACCAAAAAAAACGAGTAATATTCCAATTTCTATGGTTCTTATGTAAGAGCTACGAGGTTGAAGATTCGTACAGGTTAAGACGTCAAAAAAGCCACCCGATTCGAAATGGTCAAAGTTCATCCCTCACGACGTCGTTTTACAATTCGGTTGGACTTCTGCAAATATTGTCTTTTTAGTTCTCCTCGAATCATTGACCGCCACGTCACGAGATTAGCTGAATATGCGCTTTTGGAAACTGGATAAGACACTAGATTTTGCTGATGTGGCACGTATAGTGGGTACCCAGACGAGCGGTTCGTGTGGCCATCCACACTACAGTTTGCACTTTGCGGCTTTTGTTACAATAATTTTTTAGATAATTTGAAAAGCAAACACGAGTTCTTGTTTTTTCTTTGGGTAGCTACATAGTGTTGTTGATGAAGCGAACCACGATTTGCGGATCATGTGAATCATGGTTTACGGTTTGCGATTCACACGATCCAGTGTGTGAATCGCGAACGGCGAAACACAATCACATGATTCGCGAGTCACAGTACTGCGAGTCATATTTGTGATTCGTATATGCGTGGTTCACAAGTCGTCGATGTCCAATGATGTCGCGACATGTGGTTTGGTTGAGTTTTTTTAATGAATACGAAAAATCTATTAAAAAAAATTAATGTTTACTTACCTATAAATACTCCCTCTCCATTCATCAAACCACCATCCCTTTTCCAAAATTTATAAATTTATAGTCGGTAGGTTCGTATTGTTCTAAATAATTTATTTAATGTCTTTGACCACACAAAAAAACATTGATTTACACTTCGAATCGAGAATACAAACAAAAACTCAACATACTTGCAACAACATTGAAACTCAGGTTTATATGGTATTATTTGGTTTTTATTTAATTTCTTTTTTGTATTAATTATAAGATTAATTTGTATTTTAGTTTATTTATTAATTAATTTTATAAATAAAAAATTATTTAGTTTTTTAAATATGAATTTAATAAATTCAGCAAAAGAATAATTAATTATTCAATCAGCATCCACTCGGTACTTCTACAAACTATGATCCTCTTGATGTGGTGCTCTCTCAGTTTCAGTGGTTCGCATCACAATTCATCATAGTCACCATATAATTTGGAATCTTGATCCCTTATATGTGAGTACATTGGTGCACACGCTCTTCACCGTTACTTTCAATTGTAAAGAAGTGTTTTTGTAGCCTGGAACCTCCAGTTTTTATTATGATAAAAGAAGTGGTTAGATTGTATTCTTTTGTTATGATATAAATATATTTTAAAGAACGATTTTATTCTTTTTTATCAAGATAAGAATTTAAAGATAATTTACTTATAATTTACATTTCGAGTAAAACTATCATTTTGATACAAAATACAATAAAATTAACTTTAAGACATTTTTAGTCATTATTAAATGAAGGAGTACAAAATGTTTTCATTAATGATTATACTATAAAATCAATATGATTGAAGAGCTAGGGTTCGATCGCGTTGTCGCTAGTGATAGGTTGACTTTATGAAGACAGTCTCGTGGAACTATAGGAACTTCGGTAACTTGGCGACGATAGAGCACTTAAAGGGGATGTTGGAAAGGAGGAGACCAGGCATCGTCTTCCCCTACGAAACATTCAACATCGTGGGTCGGTTGAAGCATAAGTTGGGGTTCATCGAGGGTTACGCCATCAACGTCGTGGGCCATAAAGGTGACATGATGTTTTGTGGTCGGATGATGCGAACGCATCTTGGCATTAAAAATGCCACATTTAGAGGGATTTTATCGTTGACTTTAGCCCATTATTGTCTCTTTCTCTCGTATTTTACTCGTTTCCAGCACTTCTCATGTTTCACAGGTTATAGCATGGAATACGAGCAAAAACAAGTCAAAAAAGGGGACAAATTCGAAGTTGTAAACTTGAGGAGCAGTTGAAGGACAGCCATCACGGATCCGTGACCGAACCCGTCACGGGTAGGGTCACGGAGCCGTGACGAAGACTTAGAATCCGCCAAATCGTTCTACTCCGTCACGGATCCGTGACGGTGTCCGTGACGGATGCCATCACGGAGCCGTGACACGCGCGCAGAGCTGTTTCCCAAATCGCTTCAGTTTCGAGTTTTAGACTTTTTAAACCTAAAAATCAGCCTCCAATAGATCTAACTGGTAATTTTGAGAGCTAAGAAGAGAGGAGAGTTGAGAGCAAGCTTGAGGAGAGGATTTCCACTTGAAGAACATCATTGTAATCAAATATTGGGTATTGTATTTCTCTACTTTGTTCAATTATGAAGTTTTGTCTATGTTCATCAATGGTATTTTCTTCTTCCTTGCTCATGAGTAACTAAAACCCCATAATCTAGGGTTATGGGGGATTAGAGATTTGTTTTCCAATGTGTTGATTGTATGAATGAGGATTGTGTAGAATGATTTGATTTAGGGTTTGTGTTAGATTTGAACTTAATGCTCTATCTCCTGGGTAGGCCTGATAGAAGGTGGGAATTGCAATCTGACACTCGTGAGAGGTGGGTTGTAATTAGGTCAGAAATCTTATACAAATTGGGTTTAAATCTAGACTAGTGATAGCTAGGTTAACACGATTGCAATAACCATAGGGTTCAAACCGAAAGTTAGAAATTATCAAAGAACGTAATGCTTTGGGTCTTCCTACATCCTGATTCGTGAGAGCTGGGTGGTTAGATTCCATTAGGGTCCGAAACAACGTGAGGAGTTAGGACTAGTTTGATAGATAATTCGTTGCCCCTGAAATCAGAACAACTTTACAATGTTCATCGTCAGTAAAATGCAATGGAAACGGTCTCTATGAACCCACAACCTTAGATTACTTTTTCTCTGAATTAAAACTCTTCTAAGCTTTGTGATTACTTGTTCATTGTCATTTCGCTTACTGTTTACTTTTAATGTTTTAAAACAAAACCATCATTTCATCGAAATAGCTTGACAACGATTTTGATATATAACGTGCTTGACTCGTGCTCCCTTGGGTACGATAATCCGGAACTTAAATTCCAAAAATACTACTTGACGACCGGTACGCTTGTCGTGTCCTTTTCTGTGCTAAAACCGCAGGGCGTCATCGGAGAAGTTCACAATTGTCGTGTAGGAAGCAGCATAAGGGTTTGTGGATCTGTGGGTTTCTATGTCGGAGAATGGGGCCTTCCGTCTGACTGGAATATATGGGGAAGGAAAGCAGGACGAGAGATTGAGGAAGTTAGTGATGCTCCCTTCACTTTCTCTAAACCATGGTGCCTCCGAGGACTGGTGGGCCCTCATCGAGACTTTAACGGTATTCTTCATCATCAGAAGAAGCAAGGGAATAGCCATATCCGGAGCAAATGTTAACAAAGTTTTGGGACGTGGTCACAGAGCTTCGGCAGCATGACGTCCTACTTGTAGGCTACAACTTCATGTGGACGTTCGCTCAGGAAGAAAAGACCAATCTGGAAGTCCAATTGGATCGAGCATTCGGAATGCCTCCAAGCATAATGGTCAGGGATCTATCTCGATGATGTATTCATCTCAACATCGTCTCACCTTCCAATAATCCTCGATACAAAAGGCAGGTTATGGTCTGAACCCCCGCCAATTTTGATTAAAAAATGTATAGGCGAAGGATCTGAGTTGTGATGCCCTCATTCAGGAAGTCTAGGGACTCGCGTTAGGGAGGTCGATTCTACAAAAGATGGATACCCTCCTCAGATGGGGTTGGATGTATACAACGCCACCCTCTGCAAGATAAAAAAGTGTGAGAAGGATCTCAACGAACTCAACGATCGATTAGACTGGATGAGGATCTAACGTAACGAGGCTATCCAAAAGCAAATCACAGTTGTAGATACCAGAGGGAAAAACAACATTAGCTGCTGAGGGAGATTGTAATACCACTTTATTGCATGCCTCAACCTCGGTCACCAAGATGTAGAACGAAGATGGAAATGTGGTTGACTGGGACATAGGTATGACGAGTCATATCCAATTGTTTTATCATTCTATTTTTTTTACAGCTCGTTGTAAGGACGTGACCCATGGATCCCAACGGTTTCTCAAAAAATAATGGTGGCAAGGTAGCTAACTCAACCAACTTAAAGGACCTTCTCCGATCATTCTGTGCAGCGTTCTATTCAAGGTTGCCTCCAAGGTGGCCGTGAATTGATTAAACCACTCCTTCATGCATTCATTTATGGCTCTTAGGAGAGATTTCGTCCCGGGAACCATGTTAACATGTTGTTGTCTTTCGAAACCCTATATTTGCAAGCAAGTAAGGAGGCATCATTCGCACTGAAACTCGGCATGAGTAAGGCATACGAAAATGTAGAATTGGCATTTTTGGGGAATGTTGTGGACGTTTGGGTTCGAGGAGAACTAGATCTCTATCTTTCGTACTTGTACGTTCTCAGTCACATATGAAATAGTGGCGGGAGGAAAGATATTATGCTTCGTTCTTCTGGAAAGAAGAATCCTCCAAATGACCAACTAACCCGTACTTGTTTTTTATCTGCGTGGAGAGGAAGGTTCGCATGTTGTAGAAAGCCGAAGGGTAGGGTTCCATTCATTGGATCTGGGTGACACGCTTGGACCCTCCTCTGACCCATCTATTTTTAGCTGATGACTATAATGTGTATTATCAAGACACATAACTTAAACTAACCTAGTTACCGAGCCTCTTGATCAAGTTTAAGGAGGTCTTGATTTAGCTTATCAACTTTAAAAAGTCGCATCTTTTGTTTAGTTCCAACACCTTCCCGTATGTTAAAGAGCACTCGCCTACTAGGGGTACAAGATCTCGCTCTTTTGTCACTCTACCTAGGAGTCCCGAACATGATGGGTTAGAGTAAGAGGTGGAGCCACAATTACATTCTTGAGTGAATAGTGAAGAGGATCATGGCTTGCAATACTCAAATGGGGGGTGGAGTTTAGAAACCTAGAAGATTTCAATACCGCTCTTATGGAAAAATAATTGTAGAAGCTACTCACGGAAGAAAGTAGTCTAATTTCCCAGGTGTTAAAGGCTTGGGCCTTCCCTAAGACTCCGTTCTTTGAGGCAAGATAAGGAATAATCCAAGCTGGGTTGGAGGAGTATCTTATTAACATAAGAACTCTTCATGGACGAGGTGCGTATAACTATGAGATCATGCTCCTTGACAGACATTTTTCACCAACCTCGACTCATGAGCCCTCAACCCTGTGTGGTATCTATGGGACCTAGTTTGTCATGTAAAGAAGTCACATGACTCATGCAACTCAAGAGGTGAGAATCAGATGGAGAAATCCAGTAATATCTTTTTGTCGACAAGGTCGTAAAGGAGATTCTAGTTGTCCCAACCAGTGTGACGGCCAACAAGGATACTTGGTACTGGGATGGGGAACCCAAAGGTCATTACCCTGTTTGTTTAGCTTACGGTCTTCGGGCCCATGAGCGGGACTTGTTTGGAGTTCGATCAGGCATATGGAACACGATCTGGGATCTCGAGGCGTACCTGTGCAGACTTCCTGCAAGTTGCATCACACTTGAAGAACCAGAGTGTGGATATCGCCCCCTCTTCCTTGTCAGGGAGGAAACGAAATTCATCTGCTGGTTAGATGTTCATTGACTACAAAATGAATGTTGGAAAAAGAGTAACCTTCTTTGCCCCACCTAGGAAGATGATATTAAAGACGGGCTATGGGACGCTTTGGCAATCTACCCCAAAGAAATGGAAGGAGAAATCGCACTTCTATTTTGAAAATTTTGGAAGGCCAGAATTGAAAAAGTATGAGAGAACATATATTCTCCGATCATAAAGGACATTCTATATTGCGCGTATAACATTAGGTCCAACTGGAAGACGGCAAAAGACAAAGAATGCAAACCAATGACAATTACGCTCTTCTCAAGATGCCACAAGTTGGGCTGACCTCCCTCGATACCTTCACCATCGACATGGATGGTGTTATATTCCATTCCAAGCATGTGGAATGGTGAGCACGTAATTCATATACCGAAATGAAAATGGGCAGGAGCACATATTATATCGACCCATGCACCTAAATTTCAATGTTGATAGAGGCTTGTGTCATTAGGAACACTTTACGGTGATTGGAGGTCAACTCTCACCAAATGAATGAGTTTGAAGCTGGTCGAGATCATCAACATACATGAGATTTATTTTTTTTCTTCTTTGTCATGTCTAATCATTAATATTATATAGACCTTTTGTCAAGAATCGAGTATGTGAAATTCAAATTCGTAAAACAGATGTCGAACAAAACAACTCGCTGACTTGTCATTGCAACCTATTCAAAATCTATATAGGAGTAGTAGGGGACTTGTATCCTTCCACAAAGGTGTGTCCTTACTACCGACATTTAATGAAACCGTTTCTATTTCCGGAAAAAAGGAATACAAAATGTAGAAGTTGAATATACAGTTTTGCCATTGTCTCTAATTTTGTTTTTCTTAATTAAATCGAATGAGACCAAGAATGATGGATACATAGCAAAAGCATATTCCAATTTTCAAAAGTCCAATCTATTGACTTTTTTCTAAACCCCAATTCAAGTCCTTTTGTAACTCATTTGAAACCCACGGGAATATACTCATGTACTATGTTTTCAAAAGTCCAACTATACATACTATACAAGTTCTAAGACAAAAAAAAGTGTTCTATAGTTTACACCATAGTTTATCTTTATACATCCATGGATTCGAGTATACACCATCTATATAGCTCAGACTGCAAATAATGAAACCTGCAACGAAACTCAATTTCTCAATCACTCATCTACATATATACCATGAATCACTCTCACAACATAAAGCATCACCTAACATGTTCTTAAAATTTTAAACATCTATTTAAAAGCTAGGTTTATGCTATAAAGTAACAAACCGATAATGCACAATAAAGCCAAACTGTACCTTAGATTATAAAGTACATAACTATTGACGAAATGGAGACAGTTGACATATTAATGGTTTCAACAACCAGTCATCATTCGTCACCTTCACCACGTATCAAACATATTCGTAATTATAAACAAGAAAAATCATGCTTCCACAGCCATTCCTTCCTTTCAAGAGCCAGGACTTAGTATATAACAAACAACACATCCCAGAACTCACGTCTGCTCAACGTGTTTTTTTTCCAAAGAAAAGGTTTCAACATTAAAGATGCTAAGATTGTTTCAGCACTGTAATTTTGGGTCCATTCAATGTTCAACAAGCATGAACAAGGAGTAAGGTGGCTAAACCTCAGAGTTTACTATGCAATGGCCGGTGGGGAAAAAAGGTAATACAAATGGGTCCAGGTCAAGACTGAAAGGTATGGGTTCATAAATCTATACAGCCTATGTCGTCACCTTGTATATACATCAACATTATGACTATATTTGAATCTGATGTCTGTATAAAATAAACAAGATGCATAGCTCATCATCATACAAGACAAAAAGTAGAGTTGAAAAACAAATTGTACGTTAAGACTGAAAAGGTCTCAATACCGAATAAGTTCCAAATCAAGTCTCAGCTCCCAAATCATTCCCATTTTGTATCATGCAAAACCTTTCAACATACCGAAGAGTGTCAAGAAAGTCCTCAGACAAAACTTTGAACATATCTGCATATCCAATCAAAGTAAAAGAAGAGGAATTGAATGAACACAGACATAACACATAACAAAGGACCTGAGGAAGAGAAAATATATGTTAAAAACATTACACATATAGGGTTATATCAGGTCCAACATAGTATATAGTTAGGTCAATGAAGTGTAATTAAATTAATCTTACTTGTTCCACTGTATAAACCAAACAGCAGCCGAGATTTAGTGTATTCTAATGAACATTTTCCGTTTACAAAATCTAGGAAATCAGACTAATCCTGAATTAAATAAAAAAGGTCAGCTAATCAATAATGGTCTGCATGTAATTTGATTGAGGCACTCAAACAGATGGACCAAGTGTTAATTATTTTATTGAACTAGGTCAATGGATGCAGAATTAAATAGACTTTACCATATAATAAGACAATTGGATGATATAAATAATATGTTCTATCCATTAAACTAGATTGACAAACATCAGCATCTTTGATTAGTTTAAGACTCTAAATAGCAACTTGTCCAACGTGATATCATCGCCTACTTCCTATCACATAGCTCAACCTCAGATTTTTCTATACCAAGTGCATAATTCAGCAAAATTAAGTAGTATTAAAATCACCTAAACATATTGAGAATATTTAAAACCTAGTTATTGAACAAACTCGGAAATTTCATAAAAGCAATATGAGATCACAAACAGCCACTAAAATTGCTACAAGACAATCCCAGGTTAATCAGATAGTAAGCATAACTAAATATTTTGGTAAATCCTGCACAGATCGAGAAGAGGGAATTGGATCAAACAGTCTCTTGTTAATTCCGTAAAATGTATTTATCAATCTAAGCAATTCTAACAATATCTCATAGCATGAATAGCATCTAATGCAAGAATTTAAGGAATTTGGACTCCACAGGAATTAATAAATAAAAAAATGGTTAATAGTCAATGAGTTAGATCATGCTTAAAGAATGGAGCATATTAAATATATAAGAAATATCAAATTGCAACCAAGTCAATTTCGTCTCAACTAATACTTGTTAGAAACTGAGTTTGCATAATTTGATGAGATGTATGTGCCTCAACTTCAGGCAGAAAGAAAATAACAGCTATATACTGAGTTGTATATT
The DNA here is from genome assembly GCA_963921825.1 of Erodium maritimum. NCBI lineage: Eukaryota > Viridiplantae > Streptophyta > Magnoliopsida > Geraniales > Geraniaceae > Erodium > Erodium maritimum. Next base: position 17,922,345 of record OY997594.1, read on the forward strand.
ACTAATATTAAACTTATTATTATGGTATATTTTTTATAGGACAGGCCACCGTATATGAGTTGGTGATCTCTCAACCTTGAGATACAAGTCTGATAATACTCTACAATATGATGAGTATGCAACAAAACTAAAAACATTGGTGGCAAAATGGTTGGAGTTGCTTCTCAAAAAGTTAAGACTAGAAATTAACTCACATAAAAGGATTACCAAAAAAGTGGAAAAGTTCCACACAAATATGTTTAAACTTCATTCTTGAACGGTCTGCAACTTCTACCACAATACAATCATGCCAAAATATTGGGAGAATAACAGTAATAACAAGACAGATGCAAGTCAAGATATGGTTTGCGAAGCTAACTCGATATATGAGCTAATGTAGTTTACGAAGTTAAGACATTACAAAACCTAATGTACTTTGCAAATCTACTTGTTTACCATTTGTTAAGATCCCCCTGATTTTTTTTAGCTTTCTACCTGCTTACTCCAAATCTCCCCCATATCTGCCGCTATTTACATTATCGGTACTCTCAGGTTTTGTGTGGCTTGCAAAAGCATGCCATCCCATAAAATATGGTAGGATAAACTGCATAAAGACACAAAATAATCAGAAACATGAAGTTTAAAACACTTGCATGCAAAAGGAAAAACAAACTCACAATGGTGAAAAAAACAATTAGATCTCTTAAATAAATTAAGGGGATAATTGTCAAAACATGCACTTATGTTTCGTCCACAAACGAAATAGTGCACAATGTTTCGTCCACGTCGTCTAGCTACCCTTATGAATCGTCCACGCACTTCTGTCAGTAAAATTAACAGAATATTAGAATCTGTAGCCTCACGTGCTATCATGTGCTTGTGTCTGAAATTCTTTTTGGACGAAATTGCCCTAACAATCCTCAGCCACTTATTTTTTTGGACGAAATTCTTATTTTTGAATTTCAAACCAAAAGGGCAAAATTGTCAATTCAGGTTCTGCTGTTACACTTTTCTAACAGAAGTGCGTGGACGATTCATAAGGGTAGCCAGACGACGTGGACAAAACATTGTGCACTATTTCGTTTGTGGACGAAACATGTGCATGTTTTGACAATTATCCCTAAATTAAGGTAGGTAGGTAGAGGGGAACAAATCTGCAGCCAAAATATGGTCCGTGACCAATACTCTGACTTGAAAAATACAAAAGATAGTAAAGTATGAGTACCAAATTAGTAGGGGAGTAAGTGCTCTCTCTTTGGTCTTAGATGGTAATATTGGTGAAACCCAAAACAAATTACAAGGGTTCTTATAGTCTATAGATTAACTTGCTATTAATTCTTTTTCCTCCAATGTTCCTTTTCCCCAACCTCCCCAAGGTCTAAAACATAACATAACGGCGTTTCTCTGGTAGCAACAGATCAATCGATTTAATAGTAATTCATTTCTTATAAATCATAAATGAATCAGAATATCTTCCCATAAACTTCAGTGTACATGCTCAGCACATAAGCTTAGTGAGAAATGGTCAAGAATTTGACATGAGAACAAATTCCGCAAGATCCATGCACTTACTCTTACAATATCATTTTGTCACCTTGTACTGAAAGTATAGTCATGCATGCAAGTGTGTGTGTGTGTCTTTGCTTGTGAGAGAGATAGAAAGACATACATTAAGAGCTGATTTCAGTACGGCATACTCTCCTTTGGTAACAGGAATGTAAATACTATCTTCCACATTAGCAGGCTTATTTTGAATACCTTCAGTTACCACAACAAAGATAACATAAAGAATGTTAGATAAACAATTTTCACCCCAAATTGTGTTAATATATCATGCACGCATTGTTGGACAGTCTTGACATAATTGTATCCAGCAACTACTGCAGAAAATGTACTTAAGACTACATAGTGATTCAGAATACACAATAGGAGTCAAGAATGCAAGTTTCATTTATGAATCTTTAAGTCTCATGGGAAAACAAGCATATACCATATATTTGACATAGCATTTCATGGCATTAGAAAGAAGGTAATATTTTTACTGCCAAGAGATAAAAGGGAAAAGATAATTACTGATGCAGAAAAAGTATCCAGAGCCATCTGGAAGAGGCTCCACCTTCAAGATCTTCCTGATTTGGCCTTCATCACTACAAAAAATAATTTTATAAAAATTCATTACAGAAACCACCTTTGCTAGTGACAACCTAAAAAATCTTCACTGCAGTGATAATATATATATATATATATACAGTTCAGCAATATAACCACACAGCAAACAGACACATATCAACATGTGCGCATTTCACAAGGCAGGCCAAATTTATAAGAAATGTTTAGCTTGACGTTATAACACAAATTTGGAATCGTTCCAAAATAATTCTTCTCAATACAGCAATTTTGTTCAATAAAATTTGGAAATGAGAAAACATATAAACTCAGTTACTCAAAGGACCCTATCCCATGACTTTAATAGCCTGTGCACTGCAAATGCAGCCGGCAAAAAATAAGCATGACATCATAGTTGAAGAATTAGTGTTTATTTCTCCTTAAGCATGCCTGAATTTCAGAATTTATCAAACACTGCATAATAGATGATATTCATGTTTCTTTGTTTCTAGCTATCTAATTCACGTGACTTTTTTAATAATCCAAACAAAGCCATACTGCAGAATAAATTTAGGCCTCCAACCTCTTATACTTTATAGAACAATCTAACTTCCAATAACTTCTGATATTTCTAGAAAACCATCATGCATAAGACCTTGTATCAACCAACACTATCACTTACAGGTAAGTTGTATACGGGCTCATGTGCCCATCTACATTGTGATCAGCGATATCCATACTATCAAAAAATGAAAGTGAGCTTAAGAATGCCGTCCCCCCTCCAGGTTTAGTCTAACAAGTTACCTGGATTCCACTCACCAAATCGCTGGTTATTTAGACAGGCCTCATTCATCCAATATCTTATTCAGAAGAGTCTAATGGGATTTACAGGTTACTAACAACTTAGAAGGCTATCAGCAGAGGTAAATCGTTGAGTAAAGAATAGATGATACCTTTTACCCTTTTGAGGATCGTGATAAAACTCGCATGATTCGCTTCCACTAAGGCTCATTAGGGTTCCAATTTCACTCACGTTTAATGAGAATACCTAAAATCACAAACAAAAACATAAGTATGATAACAAAACATAGTATTACCATTTGTACTAAACTAAACGACTCATTACTGTTATGCATTCACTAAGCACCCTTGAACAAAAACAAAATTTCACTCAAACAAATTTCTCTTAACACTAAAAAATACAGGTCACCTGCTTTTTTCCCCAATCATAAGTACGAAGACCTGCAGCAGGAGCAAACTGAAGCAGCAAAAAACCTTCCTTACTTAGCTTGTATGATCCTGACTGCAAAACACGCCACTCACCTTCTACAAACAATTCAATGGCATCGAAAGTACTACAAACATAGTCGATCCAATGAAACATACATGTAAACCCATGAACTCTGGTGCTTTAGGCTCCACAGTGAGAGCTGCCTTCCCCTTGTATATGGAGTGTCCCACAAAAACCCTAGGTGGCAATCCTTTAAACCACACAATCAAACTCAAAGTTAAACCATCGTGCTACAAAAATTTCCCTCACTAAACCCTTCATTTGGTAGATAAAAACATGTAATACAACGAAATATCGCTACAGAACATCAAACACATGACACAACAATCAAGTGTCAGCTTCCAGTAATTTCAGCTACTTTTTGACCATTGTGTTCGTATTTTTTTGGTAGCCAAACAGAGCTAGAAATCTTTTGACAAACCTAAGAACAGCAGCAGCACAAAATACCTGATGGTGGAGGAGAACCTGCGGGATAGAACGTCGGCGAAGCGCCGGATATGGACCTGTCGGAGTACTGGCATTTTAAAGAGAGCTTTGGCTTGGGGGTTCTGGTCGGAGAAAAGCGACGGCGGCTGAGGCTGAGAGGGGCGGTTGCAGAGAGGACCTCCGAGTGACGGCGATGAAGGCAGAGCCATGGTTCTTGGGTCGGGATTGGAAGAGGCAACGAAATAAACTGCACCATTTCTTCTCTTCTCGGCTCGAAGTTCTTTGCTTTCCAAATTTGGTGCTTGGGAGGGAGAAACAGGCAGACAGAAAGGGTTTTGGTGGGAAGATGGTATAGTTGTGGTATGAAGTATTCACTTAAGGCAAATGTCGGTATAGTACTTCTCCAGTGGTATCCGCTTATGTTAGAGCATGAACAGCGAACGGCCCCGCTCCCCGCTCCGCGCGCGCACGGTCCGAGGACCGCGGTCCGATCCGTTGTGGAGCCGAAAAAACGCGGTCCGCGTTCCCGATACACGCGCTCCCGCTTCTCGCTCCTCGCTCCCCTCTCGTTGGCCGAGCGCGCGGTCTGCGCTCCTCGCTGCGCTGGACGTCTACGGTGCCGCCACGTGTCCACCCGACCGTTGACAACGGTCAAAAAACGGCTATATTTTTTTAATTAAAAATCAGCAAAAAAAAACCTATAAATACCCATCCTCCTTCTCATTTTTTTCACATCAATCTTCACTTTCACTCTCCAACTTCACTCTCTCCTTCCCAAAGTCTCCTCTCTTGTTTCAATTATTCTCATGAAAAATGTCGGGCGACGCTGGGTCTCGTGCACAGTCAGCTGGTGACGAAGTCGGATTCAGCTCCGAGGAACTGGCACGAGATTTCCAAGACATTCTAGCGGACAATCGGGACAACTCCGCTTTCTCCCCATACTCGCAACCGGGTCGAGTTCAGGTAAGTGCAAACTTATTATTTATGTAACGTAATTTTTTAATTAATTTATTGTATTAATGCATTGTATTAAATTTTTTTATTAATTTATTATATTAATGCATTGTATTAATTTTTTGCACTTCATTTATTGTATTAATTTTTTGCACTTAATTTATTGTATTAATTTTTTGTATTATGGCAATACCGTCTGATGTGGACGCAAAAATGCATCGTTTTCGATGTTTTTAATCCCACATCTTAAGCTTTTCGGTCCCGGGAATAGGTTGTTTAATACATTTCTTCTTACTTTCGTGCAGTGAGCCCTGAGTCTAGAGTTTCCAGGTATTTGGAGCAAAACGAGGGTATTTGTCAGAACAAATAAGCCGAGCAGTTGCAGGACAGAAGACCGAGCCAAGAACGGGCAGCTAACTTTGGATCCTCAGAGCCATACGGTCCGTTTGGGAGACCGGGCCGGAACAAAGCACGTTCCGTATGGGAATCCGGGTCGGAACAACGCCCGTTCCGTGGGACCTACCGGGCCGGAAGGCCACACGGTCCGTGCGGGTTACCGGGCGCCTGAAGGGGAAAAAGAGACGTGCTCTCTGTTTTGATACGGAACCTGACCCGGTCCGTACTTCATAGAGGGCCGGTATGTGATACGTCCCGTATCACTCAGAGTGCCGGCACATGACATGTTCTGTGCCACTTAGAGGGCCGGAATGTGGCATGTTCCGTGCCACGCTCCGTGCCACGCGTGTTTAGACCTGCGTTTTTCAGTGCCCTATTTATGCTGATTGGAGACTTATTTGCAAAGGTTACGAATTTTGGGAGCAAAAAGGAGAACTTTGGAGCTACGGCTTGGAGCTTGAAGGAAGAATAGTGCATCTTAGAGCTAGGATTGAAGACTATTGTGATTTTACATTTCGTACTTAGGTATTGTGTATCAAACTCAATTACACTATGTTTATCTATTTGTCTTCTTCTTCACTTTGCTTGTTCTTCTTCTCCATCATGAGCTAAGCTTCCATTGATCTAGGGCTAGGGGAAACAATATGAGTAATTGATTCGATGGGTTTGTAGTTACATTGTGCAATTTGTGTTTAGGATAATGTTTACATAACTTGGAATTAATGCTTCATCAAACTGGCCACTTGATAGTTGATTAGGTTTTGGCACTCAATAATCGAAAGCTGAGAGTGACTAAAAGGACTAAGGATTATGTAACTCGGGTTTAAATCTAGTCTCTAATAAAGTTAGGTTAACACGATTGTAACAACTATAGGCGTATAAACCGAAAGTTAGAGGAGTTCATGAATCGTAATGATGTATGTCTCACTACACCCAGATTAGAAATAACTAGGTGGTCAGATTATACTAGGGACCTAATTCGATCGAAAGATGTTTAGGACCAGTCGAGAGAACTTCCGTTACCTTTAAACTGACCTTATTTGCACATGTAAACACAAACCCCTGTGAGTCAATAGTCATATTGTGACCCCGTTAAAAGTCCTATATCGCCGTTCTTCCCTGAATTTCACAACACTTGAATTTGCTCTTAGTTTATTTCAATTTGATTTACAACTTGTTATTTAGAATTTTCAAAACAAAAACCAACTATTCTCATAAACAGATTAATAACAGATTATAAATCGAGTGACTGTGTTATTGCTCCCTTGGGTACGATAACCGGACTTAAAACTGAAATACTACTTGACGACCGGTGCGCTTGCCGCGCCCTTTCTGTGAGTTAATTCTCAGGGCGTCACCGTCCCCAACAATTTCAAATGGCGCCAGGGTTCCAGGTGCCATCACAATTTGGTATGCACCTACAAGGGTTCCAGACGCCACCATTTGGAATGAACCCACAAGGACAAGGGTTCTTGATGTCACCCCAATTCTACAACTACCCCGGGTACACACTACCCGACATAGACCTCCCCCAACCATCCTCTGCCGGACCTTCCCAACGACGACCCCGAGCCCCTGCCCGAGCCCGAGCCCAACCCGAAGCACCAGAGCCGGAAGGCCGGACATTCAGCAAGGAGGAAGACTGTCACCTCATAGACTGCTGGTTGAGTACTAAAAAAGACCCCTTCAAGGGAAACTCTCAAACCGGAAACACATTCTGGTGCGCTGTTGAGAGGAAATACAACTCGAGGGGAGGTCTCCCAGAGCGCGGCTGGCAAGCTATCAAGAAACGTTGGCTCAGAGGTTCTGGGCAGACAAGAAGGTTCCTCGGGTACTTGAAGTCCTCCAAGGACAAGTATGCGAGCGGCTACAACCACGAGGAGCACATGAAACGTGCGAAGAAAATGTGGGCGGACGCAGGGAAAGTGCGTGACCACCCACTAAAGTTCGACCTGGATCATTGGGTGATGAAGCTCGAGGGCGTCGAGAAGTTCACTGCCGAGGAAGGCACAATGAAAAATGTCCGTCGTCAACAAGTACGCCAACAACGACATCGGTTGGATGAGGCTGGGGCATACAACTCAACCCACCCACAAGCACAGGGGACGAGTTCACACCTCTCAGTGGTGAGTCCCAACAACCAGAATGGGGAGGTACCGACAACTACGAGGGGACTGAGGTCCCTCTCAGCGACACACCCTCATCCCCTGAGCCCGCCTCAACTCCCCTTACCTGAACCCGACCGCAAGGAAAGAAGGCAGCGAAGGCCTCAAACAAGTCGACCATCCTCACGGCCCAAATGTCTGCCTTCGCCGACCTGGAATGTACACGGCTGGAGGTTGAACGTACAAGGGAGGAACGCTATGCAGAAAGGACCCGCTCGCTAGAGAAGATACACGAGAAGTGGGAAGCAAGCATGACCTTGTACATGACTTTGTATAACACTGATACCTCCAGTTTCAACGAAGAACATTTGGCGGAGCACAATGCATTGAAGAGACCAACGCGAAGAGTCTTGGATGCCCTTGAAGATGAACTTGACGGTCTTCGACGACAACCACCACCACCGGATGCTTCTTGAGCATGTACTTTTTTATTTATGGGTTGTATTAAAAGGGGTTGAATGAAATTAGAAGTTCATTTATATTCGTGTTAAATTTATTTATGAATTATTTATTGTCATAAATTATTTATTTCCAAATTTGTTTAAATTATAAATAATTTAAACGGTTTCTGATAAAGAATGAAATAAAACAGCAAAATGTCAATTAATAATCCAGTCAGCATCCAGTCAGTACTGTTCTGCACTCCCAGGACCTCACTTTTGTCCAGTCAGCACAAGTTCTGCACTCCCACTCCCTCACCAAGGTCCTTTCTGTTTTTCATGCTCTTAGAGCATACACATAGGGCGCACCCGTCACGCGTACTTAAAAGCGTGATTCTAGTAGATAAAGTTCCGGGTTCGCGATTCGTACGGTGTGGCGTGCGTGATCCGTGAACCCTGCACCCTATTTACCCGACTCGTAAGTCGGGGTGTGGACCAGGATACCGGAATGTGGATCGCGGATGCGGGGTGCGCCCTCGGCCAATCAGGCCACACCACGTGGCACGGTAAAAGAAAAAAACGATTGTTGCTCAGCAACGGTCGTTAATGGCTATTTTTTATTTAAAAAATCAAAACATATACAAATTTAATTCAAAAAACATATTCCCCCACCTGTAAATAGGGGTGTAGAAAATTGACCCATAACCCAGTCCATCCGGTCAATCCGTCCAACCCGGGCCCAGTGGGGTTTCCCCCATGGGTTACGAGGACGGGACCGGGTTCAAAAATACCAAACCCGGAGTGAGCGGTCTGAGTAGCGGATTCGTGACATAGTTTCCTACATAACCCGGACCACCCGGATATGGTACAAGTCCAACACCTAAGACCACACTAATACAATTTTAATTACTTTTACACATGATGATGAAGATTGATTGTTTGAGATTTCGAAGATGATTACCAATTTTGTAATACAACGTGTCATAGTTTTGTGTTGAACTCATCTTTTGTAATCGTAATCTGTTTTGGGTCAACTTGAACTCCCTATTTGACATTTGTAATCCTTGAACCTTTGATAAAGTTTAAACAGTGTATGAAGTTTTTCCATCATTAAGAAGTGACCAAATTGAGAGGTTCTAAGCATTCTTTAATGAATTTTTAATGATTTTTTGGATAATGCAAAAAAAAATGAAAGGATATGTATTACTACTTACGGTTAATGTTATCTATTGTTATCAAATTTAGATGGGTTGGTCCAACCCGGTGAACCGACCCATAATTCGGACGGGCGGGTTCAAAGATCCTTTTTTGGGCCCGGGGTCGGGAGTGGGTTAAATTTTTTGAACCCGTTCACTCCGGGTTGGTTCAAAATTTTGGCCAGGAGGCCGGGGCCCGGCCCATGGAAACCCCTACCTATAAATACCCTTCACCCCATTCATCCAATCCAAAACACCTCTCTCAAATTTCTCTCTACAGTTTCTCTCCAATTTTCATATTTTTGTGATAAAAAATGTTCGACGACGAGGCTCAAATGAGGGAGGAGTTCGAAGCTGAACGTCGCGAGGTCGAAGCTAAACTTCGTGCTTGGGAGCAAGGACTCCAGCAGAGGACCGACAAAGTGCTATAAAGAGCAATGCCACAAATCAACACATTGAGACAAATGATCGAATGAAGTGAAGGTTCCCGACGAGAGATTGACAAAAGTCGTGCCAAAGGCCAAGACCAACTGATGAAGGATTATTTCGTCGACCAACCAACATATGGGCCTGAAATGTTTAGGCGTCGATTTTGTATGTCCCGACCACTCTTTCAAAGGGTTATGGATGCAGTAGCGGCGCATGACGATTACTTCGTTCAGAAGTCGGACGGTGCAGGATGCTTGGGGTTATCAACGCACCAGAAATGCACCGTCGTTATAAGAATGTTAACGTATGGGTGCTCGACCGATTCATTGGACGAAACACTACGTATGGGGGTAAGTACTATACTCAAATGTACTAGACGCTTTTGTAAGGCCGTTATTGAGGTTTTCATGGAGGTATACGAGCGGAAGCCAACACTGGATGACATGCAACGATTACTCGAATTGGGGTACAATTGAGGGTTCCCTTGTATGATTGGCAGGCTTGACTGCATGCATTGTGAGTGGAAGAATTTCCCAGTCCCATCGCAAAGAGCCCACAAAAATGGTGGAAGCGGGGATCCAACCATTATGCTGGAAGCGGTGGCATCCCGTGATTTGTGGATTTGGCACACGTTTGTTGGGATGTCTGGCTCGAACAACGACATCAACGTCATCCACGTCGGCCACTTATTCGATGACGCTTTCCATGGTCGTGACGTCACCGTGGATTACGAGCTCAACGACCATCGCTACAACCGCCCGTATTATTTAGTTGACGACATTTACCCCACATGGAATCGTAGTAATCGCTAATGGTCCAGTTGACATTATCTAGTATCCCCCTTGTCCATTAATCGCGAATTAACACCCAAACATAAGAATGTGACTTATAGATCACGACAACTTCAGCAGAGTCTCGACAAGCATAAACCCCACACTTTTGGGATCCCTGGTGAAGTTTCAGCGTATACAATTCAGACGAGGTCACGAACTCGGTCGCTGGATCATGAGCGTGCCAAAGGGGTTAGTAATTCTTATTACCATGCTCTTGATCCATCCTCTAAATGTGATGCCCGGTCTGTGTTTGGATAATTATATAAAGAAAAATTGAAAAAATCTGGTGCTTTAGTTTGTGTTGATAGTGATCTCTCTAAACAATCATTCACTGAGTCGTCCTCCTCTTTCAATAGCAATTTAACTACTATCTAAAACATGAGGTTCCTCTAATGGAAGGTGAGATGACTCATTTCCTCTCAGAAAAACATTGTTTGAGAGATTTAATTGTTAATCTCAAGCCTTTGTTCATTATGCTCCAGAAAGCTAAGGTTGTAGTGGTTTATTATACTTTCATTCGTAGTTGTGGGTTATGGGGGTGGAGTTTCCATTATATACCTCCTATTGGTACAACTGGTGGTGTGCTTAGTCTATGGCAAGATTCTAGTTTTGTTATGGAATCAGTTACAATGGTTCGAAATGCTTCTATTTGGTCTGGTTTATGTATTTTTGCTAATGTGAGAATTTTTGCTATTAATGTGTATGCTCCGAACGGATGCCGAGATAGAAGATTGTTGTGGGATGATTTGAAACAAAGTATTAATATGGTTGTTGAGATAGTTGTATGGGCTAGACATTTTAATTCAGTTTTTCTTCAGATGAACGTCGAAATTGTAATTCTATTCAGGCTGATATAAGTGCTTTTCAAGATTTTGTCTCAGGAATGGATCTTATTGACCTATCTCTTTCTAGGTCTCAGTTCACTTGGTTTTACTCATCTGATAAGTTATCCCGTATTAATAGATTTTTTTGTATCTATAGAGTCATATCTACTTTCAGCCCTTTGGTTAAGGTTGCCCTGCCACACTCTTTATCCAATCACCGACCTCTTTTGTTGAAGGTTGATGAAGCTATTTGGGGCATTCGGCCAATAAAGTTAGTGAATGCTTGGGTAAATTATCCAAATTTTCGTAGCATTTTTGGAAAGTCAGGGTTCGGGTTTGTTATGTTATTGTATGACATTTATGGTTGCTTAGGAATGTCGTCGTATTTAATCAGGTTATGGAGACTTGTGATGTGATGTTTAGGAAGATAGTGAACCATTCTTATGTTATTATGTGACATTCTAATTATTTGAGGTCTGGTTTTTCCTTTGAGGATTAGTGCAAGAGACCTAATTGGTGTATTCGGCCAAGGAGGGGTCGAGGTCGGAGGTGAAGTTTATTCTGCCTCAGTTGTTAAGAGTCTTGGGTTGGTCTATTCCTCTCAGGTTTGTCATGTTCTCTCTACGATCCAGCGAGTGCTCATCCGGGGGAACGATTAGGGTCGATTTACTCTTCGGAGTGGAGGGGAGGGGCATATGCTACTTAGTCTTTTTGAGATCATAGGATCCATCTGTTCACCCTGCGGCATTGTCCGTTGGTCTCGAAGAGATACCTGTTGTGGTTTATAGACCTTCCTTTTTGTGCTTATTGTGTTTTGTTTTTCAGGCTTTAGGCCCTTAACTCAGTTTTGAGCTCATTTGTTATCGTTATTGTCCTTGTCCTTTTCCTTCTTGGAATTGGTCTTTTATAATAAAATTTTAGAGCTTATAAAAAAAACTCGCATAATAACTATGAATGTATACTGCTAATAGAACAAAGAACCTAGTGATCACGTCGTCAAGTGCTTGATCACGAGGCCCTAACTCTTTTAGGCCTTGACCATGATCGTGCCTATCAAGTGCTGGTTGTGATACTTAATCGAGAGAAGAAACCCTTCCATAGAGAAGTATGGGTCGTCGTAATTAAAGGGAGAGGAGTGAGGTGCCGATATTATTTTGAGAGGAAACCAAAAAAATCATAGAATCTATCGATGACTGCTCGGTGAAGATGATATGTAACATAAAGTAGTGATTTTTTTTATGTGTAACGAGTTATTGACACATGCCAACTATACTTTCGAAAGAACAAACTGGATAAAAGAGAATATGCCACAGATATCAGTTTGAGGTCTAAACACGATATTCTCTCTCTCAACAAAATAAACCCAATTGCAACTTTTCACTTTCCCCACCGTTCTTGCTTGCGGCCACCATGGTTGTGACCATCTGAGCCGCCAACGGGCTCGTCTCCTTCCTTTGCTCCCGACTACTACTCCGCACACACATCCGTCTCTTCCCTCTTATTCTTGCTTCCTTGTGATTTTGCTTTTAGGGGCCGGAACTGGCCTCCTCGTTGTAGAAAGGAACGCTGCTACAACCAGATCCTTGAGTCTCTTAGCGGTCGACGTCGTGGGCTCTCATATATTGTCGTGTTTTCGTCGACGATTCTCCTTAGTCCGAGCTCCTTTCCCCTCCTCGAGAATCCTTGGTCGGATCTGTACGCCCTACTCCCCCTACCGTCGGACGTGCTTCCATCACCCGATGTGCACCGTAGATCGGAGTACTCCACCCCCTACCACGACGCGTCGGCACAGAGCTCACTATGTGAGCCCAGTTGTGGGAGCTTCTCCCTCGCCAACTCTTCCGACCATCGTCTATCGCCCGTCATCGTAGTTGACCGTTGTTTCTCTTCCTCCCCCTCTCTATATAATAGTTCCACCCCTCCCCGAACCCTCTCGTCCTACTCTATCAAACTCTGACTTACTCTGGTGAAAACATCCCTCTTCCCCCATACTCCAGTATGTCCCAGACCAAATCTATCTCCCATTTTTCATCTCTTTGTCTTTCTTCACCGACCCTTTCCCTGACCCTTCTCCTTCTCCTTCGACGAAGGATGGCTGCCTGCTCCCCTCTCTAGTCTTATCTCTCTCGACGACTTCTCCAGTCGAGCCTCTCCTCCATGTCCCTCATTCGGTCAGACGGTCATATCTGCACCCACCTTCCATCAGAACATCGCAGTCCGAGCCGTTCTCTCGTGCTCCTGCCTTTCGTGTTTATCCGAACAGATCCGTACACCATCCCCAAGCGGACTGGATCTGATCCGATGACGCCGCCCTCCCCGCCCAAAACATCAGAGGCCGACTACGAGTAGTTTTTGTTGGTCGTGTTTGTTTTTGTTATTTAGTATGTTTATGTTGTTTATTTTTTGGTGTTCCCGCTACCGAATTCCCAAATCTCTGGTAGGTGTAGTTGTTGCCTCTGGTGGCGTGTCTTCTTTCTTTCGACGCATCTCTCTGGATAGTAGATAAGAAAGACCAATTTAGTTGTTGTTTTTTAGGTACTGTGTGGTCCTTGTCGAGAGGTATGCATCTCGCTAATCATTCTTCGAATTCTCGAGAACGATTGGCAAATACAACACTTGTATGGTTAAGTGTGTGTTGTTCGGTCGGTAAAATTTATTTATTTTTTTGAGTAAAATTTATTAATTTTTAATGGATATTTCTATTAAAAAATGCAAACATGCCAGGTGCACTCTGGTCTCGATCTTCAAAACAAGGAAGATCAACGGCAGCTGAACATGACCCACACCAACGGACGGTTCATATCTTTCCGCGTGGCTAAAACAAACAACGCTCGACCTTGCGGTTTCTACTCTTCTCTTCTTCTTGTCACGTGTTTGTCTCTGTTCTCACTTTTTCTCTGTATTTTCTATTTCATTTTCTCGGGAAAATTATGGTGAAGGGTCCAGGCTTCTACTCCGATATTGGCAAGAAAGCCAGAGGTAGTGTGATAGTGATACTGATAGCTAGCTTCGCATTTCTTCTTTCTGTGCTGTTTTCTTCAATTTAATGTCATTTCACTGAATTCGAATATCGATTTATCTTCAAGTTTTTTCTGTGTTACAGATCTTCTCTACAAGGATTATCAGTCCGACCACAAGCTCACCATCACCACTTACGCTGCGAGTGGTGTGGTAATTTTTTTTTTGCTTTCCCTTTTTGTTAGTTTTGGCATTGCTGCTTAATTCAATTGTTTCATTAACCTCGGCTTGTTTTATCTTCTTTTTGTTGTTATTATTTCTGTACTTTTTACAATATTTTTGTTTGGATGCTGAGAAAGTGGAGTGGTAGAGAGGAAAATGAAGTTTGAGTGTCGTTATCCTTCTATTTAAATTTTTTTTTACTCATTTTCTCTTGAAATATTGTTGAATCTCCTCAGTGAAGCTAATTGTGGCAGCTGTAACTTGAGCTGTTTTTTTCTCTTTTCCTAAGAGGTTATTATTTCACTTTTTCTCATGTATTTTTCTATTTTGGAATACAAGGAACTCTTTTTTCTCTTGCATTTGCTTTTATAGTAATTTTGGTTTGTTTACTCTATTCGTTAGTTTTTTTAAAATTAATTTTGTGTTAGCTAGAGTTACTGAAAACAGAACATATACGATTAGCAGTTGTTTTGACACACTAGTATGACACAATATGTGCTGTATGCAATGTTCCTTTCAAGTTTAACTTCATGTCTAATAATATAGTCTGTAAGCAATTATCTCAAGAGTTCTGTAGTTTCAGCTCAGTAGTCTAGATGTCCTTGCATTTTTTTAATGTTTCTTAATGCACATAATATAGTACTGTAGCATTGCATCAGATGATCTCTGTGCATTTCTCTCTTCTATTTTGGTTTGTCATGCTTCGATTTTTTTAATTGAAGGATTTTTGCTAAATGGTGTACTTTAGATCCAAGGTTCTGAATTCTTAGTATGACTTATCGTGTAAAGAACTTGTGTTTGATTTGTAATAACATTAGTTCTCTTTCCTTTTTTTCATCATTTTCTGACTCCAATTTCTTATTCAGGTGATCACATCTTCTGGAACCAAGAAAGGCGATTTACTACTGGGAGATGTGAGCACCCAGCTGAAGAACAAAAACATCACAACTGATGTGAAAGTTGATACTAATTCGAATGTAAGTCACTCTGGATATTATTGTTTGCTCTCTCTCTCTCACCCACACATTCTCATCTTCTGAGTTACATTAACTTCAATGTCTAATGACTGTGATTATAGTTTTTCTTATATTGTTGTTGAAATTGTGATTCCTGGTAATCACCCTAGTCTCCGTTGTTAATCACCATCCATTTGAATGTTACCTTTCTTATATATGTTTGATTGCTCTTTTTTCTTTGTGGCTAAGCTATGTAATAGAAGGCGATGTATTCTGATTTCCTTGCAAGTAATCTAGCGAGTTTCATAGCTCGGCAAATAATTTTGTTTATTAACATTTTTGAAAGAAGGAACAAGATTCTTCAAACTTGACGGGAACTAACTTATTTTATCCTGTTACTTATTGAATTCCTTTGTAGCAAGTTGTCCTATAAGAACAACACATTAAACTTTGGGATGCAACATATGCACTTGATAATCAGACATGGAGTGATGCTTTCTTTCTGACTGATATATTATGTAATTATGTAGCTTTTGACAACCATCACCGTTGATGAGCCTGCACCTGGGTTAAAGACAATCTTTAGCTTCCGTGTCCCTGATCAGAGATCTGGCAAGGTATAAAACATATTAATAATTCTTTATTTCCTTTGTTGATCATTCTTTATGTCCCTTGCTGTTTGATATTCTTCATGATGATTGTGGTAACAGGTGGAACTTCAATACCAGCACGAGTATGCCGGAGTAAGCACCAGCATTGGATTGACAGCAACTCCACTTGTCAACTTCTCTGGTGTTATTGGAACCAATGGTGTCTCTATTGGGGCCGGCTTATCATTTGACACGGCCTCGGGTAACTTCATAAAGTGCAATGGAGGGCTGAGTTACACTAATTCTGACCTCGTTGCTTCTCTCGCACTGTGAGTAGTTTCCTTATAAGAAAATATAGTTTACTGATAAACTCCACCCCAAAATAAGTGTTCTATTTGATGTTTTGCAAAAATGAAGGATTAAGGAATTATGCTTTAACTTTAGGACACTTAGCATAGCCTGTGAATGGAAATCTGATTAGTACATAAACATTTAGTATCTGCTGATAGTGCATTTTGTTGAAAGGGTTAACTGCACATGACTACCTTTATGTATGGCTCACAAACACATAACCATAGAGTAAAGTTTCCACAGATGCATGACTACCGTTATGAATTTCCACGTGCCACCACTGTACGAAATAGACATCAAAAACTTCAATATTTTTCGTCACATGACTATGAAATTTTAAAATATTCCAAAACTACTCATTCTCATCCGTTAATCTTCCGAGCCTAATATGATTTCGTGGAGGATTTTGAGAACGGAATCAAACTGAAATCTGAAGAGCAAAGCTTCAGAATGAGTAGTTTTAGAAATTTTACTCTGGGTTCATATGTTTGTGGACAATTCATGAGGGTAGTTATGTGCAACTAACCTTGTTTGAATTAATGAATTGTATTCATCGTAAATACAGGAATGATAAAGCTGATACCATCAGTGCTTCGTACTACCACTTCGTGAGCCCAGTAACCCACACAGCCGTTGGAGCGGAGCTGATTCACAGCTTTTCGAGCAATGAGAAGACGCTCTCAATTGGCACCAAGCATGCACTTGACCCTTTGACCACAGTGAAGGCTCGTGTGAATAACTATGGCAGGGCAAGTGCGGTCCTCCAGCACGAGTTTTTCCCAAAGGCCCTCTTCACCGTTTCAGGAGAGATTGATACCAGGGCCATTGACAGGGCTACCAAGATTGGACTAGCATTGGCTCTCAAGCCATAGACTCACCACTTAGAGCAAGAATCGCATGCTCCTTTTAACTCTAAACCCTAGACTAATTAAAACCCTTAGCAACTAACTTACTAACACTATTTCTTATAGAAAACTTCAAATTTGATAACGCCATCGGTATGACCGGTGTATTTGTAAAGTTGATCAGACTGGAGATATTGCGGATAAGGCAAGGAGAAACGTAAGTGCGAGGATTACCTGTTTACGAATATTGGCCTGAGAACTGCAGTGGGATTGAGTGCTCCACCAAGCGAAGGAGTAGAGACAGATTAGAGTAGCCTTCCGGGCTCGGCTCCTCTTCTATTCAAAAAAGTGGCTGCTTGTTTGTCAAACAATTAAACTTGGGTTTATAAGACCAATATTTTAGTCCTAACGACTGTATCCTGTTTGTGTTTAATATGTTTTCAGTTATTGAATGGTTGTAGTAATGTTGGTAGGGGTGTCTATGGGAGGGTGATCCGTCATGAGGGTAAATCAGGTCTAATCCGCTTAATCCATTTCATGTGCAATTACTTAAACCCCACTCAAAACCTAAAATACTTCGTTCGGAGATAGATTTTTTTTAATGATTGAGTGTACATAAGAGACGAGAAGGGAGCTTGTTGGATAAGGTTCATAAATTGGGTTTGATTATGGTCTAAAATGTAGGGCTTATTAAGAGAAGTGGACAGGCGATCCACCATCCGTCTATGGTGAGACGAGTTCATAAAAATCTGTAATTCACCTGATTTTATGTTTTCTTTGGACGTTGCATAGTATTTGTCTGGGTGTATAAACGGAAGATTTGGTGTAATTAATTTTTTAGACACTGAAATATTATGACATGTCGGATAATATCTTCATAATTAATATATATTTAGTTTGTCATTAAATACGCGTTTATGAAATTTGTACCATCATCATTTCTCAACAGAACATAGCGGTTGTGATTATCTGTTGCTAACAATCGTGTTGAACTTTTGATATGTTCCATGTTCGATCATGAGGCACACGGCATGAAGCTCAGTTTAAACATAAACGTGGTTAACTTTTGTTTACTTAGAATGACAAAACTACCGTTTAAAGCAATCCCTCAAGTTTCTGCCTCTTCTGTATGATGCCACCCATGTAGCTTTCATCTCTGGTTATTCTAACAACTTAGGTGTACGTACCACACCTAACAATGTGCTTTCATTTTTATTTGCACCTAATAACATGTTAAATATGAATCGACCTTTCGACTCTTCAATGGTGCGAGCAGCCAACCTTAATTTATATCTAATTGTATGATTTTCTAATAATTACAAGAGTTTCCTCAAATGATACTTTTAATGTTAATTTTATAATGATCATAAAATATAAATATTTGAACTATCACATGTTAATATTATATTCTATACCGTTTGAAATAAGTGTCACATGTTTAGCTAATTTTGGATTACATATTTTAAGAAAAATATGATTTGAATGAAAATATTGGTAAAAAACCCAACTTCTCCTTCTTGCATTCATTGGACCGCTAAAATCAGAGGCTCTAGTTTCCTGAAATGGACCAAGTGAAAAAATGGAAAGGCCAAATGAGAGTGGGGTCCACTCCAACGTCACATCGTAAGTCCAGCTCACGTGGCGCCAAACACAGAACCAAAATCGCATGATTACGTGCGTGTGACTCAGCACAGGACACGTGGAGATGCGGCGATGCGCAGCCCTGTCAGTGTCAGCATCACAAATATCAACCTGTAACTTTTTTAATGTATTCTTCTCGGCTGCGCTACGCTGTAGCCAGCTCCACTTTAATACGATACTCCTACACAGATACGATATATGGATAATTGTTAATCAGAGCTGACGCGGATGGATAAGAATCCATGTCGGCTACTTTGTTCGTTTCCGTCGGTCCGATGAGCTGATTTGAGAGGGCTTTAAGCCGTTGATTTAGTTGACCTGGGTAAAGAATAATCCGCCATCGGTGGAGCACGTGCATGGCACACTAGACTAAGTGGGCCCAATTTGGTTTTACCTTCCTCAGTTGCCACAATTTACATGGGCCAGATCAATAATTGAGTTCATTTTGGGCCCACAAGAAAGTTTATACGTAACTATTGTTGGAGACGAAGAGAGGATTGAGATTCATGAGAATGAGAAGGACCATTTCAATACGAATTTATTTTTTAAAATGAATTTAAGATATTATTACATATTATTTTTTATTACAAAAAATAAATCGGGATCGATTATTTTAAATATCAAAATGATCAGAGTTTGAAGTGGAAAAGAGAGTGATAACTAAAAAAAATACAGTCATACAGATAAGGCTTAGGACTAAAAACTATAATTATTTCGAGAATTAAAAGGATGGGAAAATCTAATAAATTTATGTGACCCTGCGAAGGCGTGTGTTGTTTTCTCAGTCTTGCTCGAAAGACTCTCTCTATTTATCAGATAATATTAGCGATTTTTATTTATTTATTTGTGCAAATAAAACGATTGATGGGCATCTCTCAATCGATTGTGTTCATTCGATTTACCAAAATTTGCAAGAAGATATTTTCCGGAAAGAATTTCGGTATCGACCCTCTCTGTTCTCCTTCACTATAATTCGCAGACCCAATAGGGATGTAGCCAATTCATGTAAGGTTTCTTTCGCTTAGTAGTGGTGGGTTCGTTCAATTTTGATTAACCCTTTCGAGTTTATCTTATGTTAATTGTGATTCTCTGAGAAATCCGTGTGCTTTGGCCTTTGGGTGTTGATTTCTGAGAGTTCTGTGTGCTCTGTTCATGGTTTTAAGTCTTAACTGTTGAAATTCGATTGTTTTGATGGAATTCAAGGCGGAGCAGAACAGAAGCTTAAACGTACCACATGGGATTGGTACTGCTCAGCGCACAGAGAATAAAAGGAGGTTGTTTTGTAGCAGTAGCGGAGCTGAGACGATGGAACCGCAATTGGGTCTAATCGAGCAATCCTTCAACAGTCGCTACTCTCAGTGGGTTCGAGAGGCGCTCGACGAATTGCCCGACAGCTTCACCATCACCGACCCTTGCATTTCTGGGCACCCAATTGTGTACGCGAGCCGTGGGTTCCTGAAAATGTCTGGGTACTCGAAGGAGGAGGTGATTGGGAGGAACGGGAGGATTTTCCAGGGACCCGGCACGGACCGGAGGTCGGTGATGGAGATTCGGGAGGCGATTCGGGGAGAGAGGACGGTTCAGCTCAGCATGTTGAACTACCGCAAGGACGGGACACCGTATTGGTTGTTGTTCCAAATGTGTCCGATTTTCAGCAAGCAGGACGGGAGGGTGATCCATTTCGTGGCCGTACAGGTCCCTATTTCGAGGAAACCGAGGAGGTCCGGAAATGGGTTCGGGAGGAATGAGGTGGTTTTGTGCGAGGATGAGTCTAGGCTGCGAGATATTGTGTTTGGCTCGTGCCGGAGAGAAGTGTGCTCAGAATTGGGTCGGGTTTTGGCTGTGGATTCAGTGTTGGAATCTGATGATATAGGTGTGTTTGTCTCTCTTATTTGATTGATTTTTTTCATGATGAGCTGAGTTGGGTTTATCCAAATTTCTTGCTTTGACATGTTAGACTCTTCAGTCTTGCCTGCTATTACTAGACTGCTATAGTTCTTAAATGCTTGCTGATATATTTAGCAAACTTGTGTTATGTATGTTCTTGGTGGGAACTCTAGGTGTTTCTTGTTAGTGTTTATGGATCCATATACACTTCTTTTTGCATTTATGGGTCAATTCTTATTTATGTCAATCATTCATAATCATTTCTTTATTGCATTGGTTGGATATATCCTTTATATATTAAAGACACTTTCTTTCTCTGCCTATATGTGATTGTTCATAGCATAAACCCACTTCGTCATTTCTTCACTGCATTGGTTGGATATAAATCCTTATACTATATGAGACATTCTTTCTTTCTCTGCTTTATTTGTGGTCTATTATAGTTTCGTTAGCCTTCATATGGTTCTTTTCCACGAGAATGAGCTTGCTTGGTTGATTCTTTTCATTATGAGTTGAGTTGGGCTGATTCAAAATTCTTGCTTTGACATGTTAGACTCTCCAGTATTGTCTGTTCTACTAGACTGCTAGTTCTTAACTGCTTGCTGATTTGTTTAACAAGTTTTTTGGTATGTATGCTCTTCATTTGAACTCTAGGTGCTTCATTTTTAGTCCTTTTGTATCAATATCAATTCCCATATATCTCGATTGTTCACAGCATGTCATTTCTTCATTGCATTAATTGTATATATTCTTACGATATGTATGATCTTAATTTGAACTCAATGTATTTCCACTTTCTACATATGTATCAATATCAACTCCTTTAAGCGTTTATGGGTATTTTCCAATACATCTTGATTGTTCATGGCATATTTCGTCATTTTTTATATTGTACCCCTACAACTTCATATAGCTCGATTCCAGTAATCTTGAACTTGTGCCTTACAGGATTAGAAATTGAGGAGTCGTGTGAAGCAGCTGATCAAGAGAAGCGAAAAGCTTCAAGTGCCATTCATAACATATTGTCTGTGCTAACCCATTATAGCGAGTTGACAGGCAGGCTGGTTTGTGCAAAGAGATGCAACGTCCCCGGGATTGGCCTTCTTGCCTCATCCTTAAATATTTCTCTTGGTAGAATCAAACAAAGCTTTGTATTGTGAGTTGTTGCAAATTCCTAATTTTTGTTTCTTCAGCATAAATGTCCGCTTTATTAAGGTTGCCGATGTCATCGGTTTGTGTCTTGCAGAACTGATCCACATTTGCCTGACATTCCTATAGTTTATGCAAGTGACGCGTTCTTGAAATTGACAGGTACGTGAAGCTTTATAGTTTTACTCAATCCAACAAAAGAGCATCTATAGACTGGTCCAGTTTATTCGTTATTTTTGTAGGTTATGCTAGACATGAAGTGTTGGGGCAAAATTTTAGATTTTTGAATGGTGAGGATACAGATCCTGTAACTGTACATCAGGTATTCTTTTGGTGTAATTACAGTTCTCTACCATGTGCCTTGTATCATTATCAATTCAGTAACATGTACTTTAAATCGTATCAATTATCCCCGATGAACTTTGTTTTAGTTTTAGTTTACCCTGATTTAAGGTTTAATGACATAAATGCCCTTATATATAATAAAAAACAAGAATAATTAAAAGGTAAAAAATATATAAAGAATGAACTCTGTAGTTTTCTTAATTTAAATTTTCTATTTCTTTTTTTTATATGAAGGGGTTTTTTGTCACTAAACCTCAATTTAGGGTAAATTGAAACAAACAAACAAAAGGAGTTCGTGGGGTTAGTTGATACATCTTAAAGTACAGGGCAGTGAATTGATAATGATGCAAAGTACAGGGCAGTGAACTGTAATTACCTATATTCTTTTTCTTACTGAATGTAATATTATTGATTCTTTTCCCTGTAATATGGTCTGTGCAAAGTATAGTGTATGGTTACACATGTTTACTTTGTTTCCCAGATAATGGAAAGCATTCAAAACGAACAAGCATGCACAGTACGTATCTTAAATTACAGGTTGATATTTGACTGCATTTTCAATACGCTTTAGGCTGTGTATGGATAAGTTTTTCGTTTTGGAATGAGCGTGATTTCGCTAAAATATGAAAGGAAAAGAAATGTAACTTTGTCCTCTGTTTCTTAACTAGAACGATTTCATATCTTTTTTAAAGAGGAATATGAATGTGACTATTTTTTTGAAGTTTCTCATTCCCAAACACAAATTCATTATCCAAACGCTACCTTGGAGGAACTACATTTGATTCTTTTGGAGTTAATATTTTCCTCTACATTCTCAGGAAGGATAAAAGCTCGTTTTGGAATCTTCTTCATATATCACCTGTTCGTAATGCTTCTGGCAAGGTATTTGTTATACCTTGTGTAATTTATTTTGAACTCCATTAGCAAGTTAATCTTTAGAGGTCTATGTTGTTGAGTGGGCCTTTGACTTTGTTAAGAACTAAAATAAGTAGACTGCATATTACATATGACCTTGCATTGACTTGTGTGTCAGCCAATGTTGGGTTTTAAGCTCAAATCTCACTGTAGTCGTAGTATTCAGTTGGAGGTAACTCAGTTTTATAGTATGACAACAAGTTTAGATAATCATCAAATACAAAGGTAAATTCCCGAGATTGGCACATGTAACACCTTGCATATGACATATATAGACGTAGAAACTAATCATAGCCATTGGATTACAACTTGAATGGTTAAGATGTTTCCACTTTCCAATGTAAATTTCAGTTTCCAAACTCAAGTCTAAATATACATCTCATCCATTAAAAACTATAATCCAATGTAAAGTTCAGTTTTCACTCTAATCTTACATAAGTTTACAATGTGATATCAGTCTTTGGATTTAGAAGTGATAGAGTATTGGTTGTGGAAAGTCAGGTAGCGTACATTGTGGGTGTTCAGCAAGACGAAGGAAGCAAGAACCAGGAGAGGACGGGGCTGAGCCCAGGGATGAGGCAGCTTAGTGTGATTGGAGCAGTGAAGGTTGCTGTGAGGAGTCTCTCAATCGGGGCCGGAACTTCAAGATCATAAGTTATGCGTTCTTTACTACATCAGTTTCTGGATATTTACTACAAAGATATGAACTGCAAATGTATTCTTGTAATTGATTTACTAGTTGTAGCTAAAAAAGAGAGTGAGAGAGATGATGTTAGAAGATGTGTATCCTTGATGAATCTCCGTTGTTCATATATAAAAAGCTGTTTTGTTTCAGTCTCAGTTGGACCCTAAAGTAAAGGAGGCTTCACAGGCCATGTATTTTTCATTCATGTCAGAACAATGGATTCACCTAGATTGGTAGTTATTGGCTAGGGCATGTGCAATTCATCTTCATTTTTACTGATCTATAAAGCTTTGGTCTCAACTCTCAATTGAAAACCAAGTAAATCATATAATGGGACCAAAGTCAAATTGATATGGATAGAGTTGCTGGATGAAGAAACTTAAACTAATTGGTAAATGTCAAGTTATCAGTCTATGATGAGTTTTGGTATGCAAATGTCAAGTAATCAGTATATAATCATAAAAACAACGGACTAATTGCAATCCTAAACAGAGCTTCAATAGCATGCTAATATACAATAAGATCGGATAAGTATTATTATTAGATCTATTTAGGGACACTATATTAAACTAAAACGCTAAATGATTGAATATGTCAGATACTCAATTTTGGATTCTATTTCAGAGATACTCTCCCTCGAACAGTATAAAAGAGAATACATGATAAAGGCAGAAGCTATAATGATCCAAGAACCATCAACGATGGGCAGCAAGAAGGTATCTTTTTCGGTTGTCCTGGCTCTGGTAGCGGCGGTGGTCTTCTCCTCGTTGACCGCCGTGACGCGCGGTTTCTCCGACCCCGAACTGGGGAGAGCGACGGCGGGGCACTGGGTGGTGTTGCAGGCCAACATCGGCATCTCCGCCATGCACATGCAGGTTCTGTTCAACAACAAGGTGGTCCTGTTCGACCGCACCGACTTCGGCCCCTCCAACCTGTCCCTCCCCAACCGCCTCTGCCGCCGCGACGACCACGACATTGCCCTCAAACTCGACTGCACCGCCCACTCCGCCGAATACGACCTCGCTTCCAACACTTTCCGCCCCCTCACCATCCTCACCGACACCTGGTGCTCCTCCGGCTCCCTCGACCCCAACGGAACCCTAATCCAGACCGGCGGCTACAATGACGGCGACCACGTCATACGCACCTTCACGCCCTGCGACGACTCCCTCTGCGACTGGACCGAGCTCTCCAACTCCTCCCTAACCGACAGGAGGTGGTACGCGTCCAACCAGCTCCTCCCCGACGGCAGGATCATCGTCGTCGGAGGCCGCAGGATATTCACTTACGAGTTCTTCCCCAAAAACGACGCGCCGTCGTCGCCGGTTTACTTCCGGTTCTTGATCGAGACCCGAGACCAAGACGAGAACAATCTTTATCCTTTCCTGCACCTCTTGCCGGACGGGAACTTGTTCGTTTTCGCCAACAACCGCTCCATCTTGCTAGATTACAATCGCAACTTGGTCCTCAGGGAGTTTCCGGCGATTCCCGGCGGCGCCAAGCGGAACTACCCCAGCACCGGGTCCTCCGTCCTGCTTCCCCTGGATCTTTCCGTTAAATCCAACCAGACTCCGACGGAGGAGGTCATGGTTTGCGGCGGCGCGCCGCCGGGATCGTTTCTGGCGGCGGAGATCAACAAGACGTTCTTGCCGGCGTCGAGGAGCTGCGGCCGGTTAAGAGTGTCCGACCCGGATCCGAAATGGGTCATGGAGGAAATGCCCATGCCACGTGTGCTGTCGGATATGATTCTGTTACCCAACGGTGACGTGCTTTTGATCAACGGCGCCATGAAGGGTACAGGTGGCTGGGAGAACGCGGACGGACCAGCTTTTAACCCGGTTCTATACCGGCCCAACGAGAAGGACCCGACCCGGAGGTTCGTTGTGCTGAACCCCACCTCCATACCGAGAATGTACCACTCCACGGCGGCGCTTCTGCCAGATGGCAGGATCCTAGTGGGCGGGAGCAACCCGCACCGGACGTACAACTTCACCGCCGACCCGTACCCGACGGAACTGAGCCTGGAGGCTTTTTACCCGCCTTACCTGGCTCTGGACTACGCGCCATTTCGGTTATCGATCCTGACGGTGGAGGCGTTCGGTAAAACGCTGTCGTATGTGGATATGTTTGCGGTGACGTACGTGCTGCCGCTCTACGCTGGGGAGGGGATGACGAGGGTTGCGCTCGTGGCTCCATCGTTTAACACGCACGCGCTGGGGATGAACCAAAGGGTGGTGATTCTGGAGATGGTTAGTGAGGAAGGCTTGTCCACGTCGAATTACAAGGTTGTTGTACGGGCCCCGCCCAACCCGAACGTGGCTCCACGTGGCTATTATATGCTGTTTGTTATCCACGCTGGCATTCCTAGCCATGCTGTCTGGGTTAAGCTCACATGAACATGAATCTGAAGAAAGTATTACTTAATTTGTTGGGTTTATTCTTATTATCCTTTTATTTCTATTTTCTAGTCTTTGAATTGAATGGAAAAAATGATGTTCAAATATAAACTTAAATTTCATTTTGCACATTAGTGTGTTTGAATTGTTTTTAGTCTCTAAAAGTGTCTTATGTACTTGAGTTCCGATCTATTTTTCATATAATTTGGCAATTACAGGTCACAAGATCCACTAGTTGGATAATTATACACAATTGAATGGGCTGATCCGATCCAAACCCATCAGTGCAAATGCAATCTTTGTTACAAAAACCAGACAAAAATCAAATCTTGTTTGAACTCTCCTAACCATTGTTATTGCCTGTGGCTCTGTACTTGTACTTGATAGCCCAGAAGAGGAAGAAGAAGTAGTTAAGTCCACTGAGCACACACATGAGCCAATAGAACCTCTCGAGATGGTACTCATTCAAGTTGTCGCCGGAGAGCCAGGGGTGGCCTGAGCCAGCGCCAGTGGCTGTGTTGACAATGGAGACGATGACGGAGCTCAAGTAGTAGCCCATAGCCAGAGAGGCCCAGGACAGGGCCGTGGCCAGAGACCTCATGCTTGCCGGTGCTTCCGTGAAGAAAAACTCGAGCAATCCGGCCAATGTGAACAGATCAGCCGAGCCCAAGAACAAGTACTGAAAAGCAATCCAGAGAAACGTTATGGGTAATGGGTCTTCGGATCCAAGTAAGCCCGAATCGGTGGCGACCCTTTTGCGCTTGATCTCGACGAGAGCTGCGACGGCCATGGCTAAGATGGAGAGGACTAGTCCGATCCCGATCCGTTGGAGGTGGGTGATGCCGGTTTCGGAGTTGGTGGCTCGGCGTGCGAAGGGGATGATGATGTGGTCGTAGATGGGAGCGAGGGTGATGATGAAGATGACGGGGAAGACGGGGAGGGAGGCCGGCGGGACTTTGAGGGATCCGAGGTTGGTGTCCATGGAGGCTGCTTGGTGGACGGAGAAGGTGGAGAGCTGGGCCAGGCAGGAGTTGAGCATGATGGTGGAGGCGAAGATTGGGAGCATTTTGAGGACGACCTTGACCTCTTCTACTTGTTGGACCGTGCATTGGGACAGTGCTCTGTTTAGGAAGTGGAGGCTCTGTGTTGAGGTTTGAGGTTGCTCCTCCTCTCTTCGCTCTTCTAATCCTTTGTTGTCGGAGTTTTGTGGATGGTTTGAGGGGCTTATGGCCATGCTTGCAATTGCATTGCTTGGGCTCCTTGTTAGGCATTTGTTCACCATAGCTGCTCCCAACACCTGTCATGGGAAATGTGACTAAGTGCAAGCTATGCTTTAATATTAGGGAAAACGTTGTTTATGGACCTTACGTGACTTTTAGTTATCACTTCCTAACTAAGACCGATCTTTCGTGATAGATATTATAACAAAACTAGTATTTTGTTACAAAGAGTAACACAAATGTGGTAGGTTGTTACAAAAAATAGCAAAAAGGTGATATATTTTTTACGTCTATTTTACACGTGATTGATACTTTTTGTAAACATCCGCCAACTTTGTGATAAGATTTGTCACGAAAGATTGACCTCAATTAAAAATAACAAAAACCTTTCTGACTAGACTAAGATTCGACGTTATCCTTTAATATTATGTTAAAGGATTGACTGAATTAAAAAACTAAGACTACCGGTTCTAATGTCTAATTATAATTTTATATCGGAGAAATGTGATTTACCTTGACAATGGTGGTTAGGGGACTTCCTGAAGGGATCTTATTGCGGTAGGTGGGGGAGCCGGCGAGGAAGACAGGGATGGACAAGAAAATGGCAAAAGTGGCAATGCCAAGTCCCCATTCCCATCCCTTGTTGTCTTCAATCCAAACCACCAACGTCACCGCTATCAGAGCCCCACAGGCCAGGCTGAACACGTAGTAGTTGAAGAAGCTAGACCTCATCTTCCTTCCCTTGGGCGTCCCGTCGTCGAATTGCTCCGCCCCATGCGACGGCAACGACCCCTTTATGCCCCCGACGCCCAGCGCCACCATGTAAAGCCCC
This sequence comes from Erodium maritimum, assembly GCA_963921825.1. Classification (NCBI taxonomy): domain Eukaryota; kingdom Viridiplantae; phylum Streptophyta; class Magnoliopsida; order Geraniales; family Geraniaceae; genus Erodium; species Erodium maritimum. The sequence goes on from OY997594.1 coordinate 17,950,316, forward strand.
AGGAACAGCATCGCCGCCTCTCCTCCGCCGGCTTCCTGGCACGCAACCTTTGGGCTGTCGCATGGTGCTGGCTTCAGCGACGGTATGCGAGCTTGTGTAGTCAGCACCACCAAACCCTGTTGCAAAATTGATATATGTTACTTCTGGGCCTTGAAACCTCCTGCAGGCCCATCTCTCTCTGGGCCTTGTCAAACAAGACAGGATGTGTCATGGGTCACTGTCGGAGCTACAGTTTGTGTACGTGTCGAGCACTTGATGCTCGAAGCTGAGACAGTGAATTGATAAGGAGGGAAAGGGTGTGGGACTTTTGTCCTCTGTGATGCTTAATGGCCCCCTCGTAGGCCCGAGCATTCACTCAACAACATGTATGTGTAATTGTGTATTGTATACGCTGCATGAGAATCACTATGAGCGGGACCCACATCACGTACGGTCCTACTACGCCTTATAAAACATGTTCAAGATAATGATTAGGAAAGTCTTGTCTTAATACATGTCATTTTAATTTATTGACTTTTCTACACCATAAAAGTATCTCCACTTACATTACAAGTGTCTACCTTTCGTTTTATTTAAAGATAAAGTATCCTCAATATTGGGTTCTAGATTGTAATGCACCAATCTCCCCAAATCTCAAAACTTATTAAAAAGTATGACATGATAAGATATCTTAATTTGTTGATTGGGAGGTGTCTTGATTAAGATCAAGTAATATATTTTTTTTTTTAATAAATAATTTTGAACATCATTATATTTGTAATGATTCAGAATCAATATAAAAACTCATCTAACTAGTATAATTAAATTCCAACCATATAACTTGCCTTGCTTTTAGTGCCAAGAGATCACTTGTGTACCTTAAATGTGTCCTAAGTTTAAGTTGAGCTAATTTATTGCGGCTCCTATCAATGCTTCTGCAACATCCAACCCTTATCTCTTCACGCAATGCTCATTTCTAAACACACGATATATACTGTACAGCAAAAAGGAAAGGAGGACTCCAAAACGTGTACTCCATATTCCTTTGAAAATTATACTGAATGATCGAGAGAAGCAACCCTAAACCTAGCTATAGCTAGTGTGATTGATCAGTGGATTTTGTGTTATAATAAGAATTGAAGAAATAATTATAAGGAGAATAGAAGGAGGGGAAATGAACTAATTAATCAATTACCAGGAGTTCGATGACGGCGCTGATGAGGTAGATGTGATAAGTGGTGAAGAAAGCATCGGACAAGAAGCCTCCGAGGAGGGAAAGGAGAAAGGCAGTTCCCATGAAGTTTGTGACATTGTTGGCCGATTTTGACGGTGAAAAGTTCATGTAGTCCGTGAGGTACAGCACCAAGTTGCTCGCATTAGCCAAATAAGCCAAGTTCTCCAACACCTCCACAACTGCAATTAAACAAACCCACTCTCTCACACACACATAATGATAACAATAATAATAATCATTAATCACCACAACATGCATAATTCATAACAACACCCACAGTCAAACAACCACGTGAATTAAAGCAAAACTAGGGTTTTGACCATTTAGAACAAACCTAGCACGAAGAAGGCGGCGAGCACGCCGCCGTGCCGGCCTTTGATCGCAGGTCTCCTCCTCCAATCCACATACCCTTCCCATGTGTCTTGCTGCTGAGCTCCTTCTTCCTGTATAGTTCATGAAGATAAGTATTAATCTAGAGAGAGAGAGAGGGAGCAAATAAAGAAGATATGCTTATCATTTAAAAAAGAACCCATATAAGATAAAGGAGAGGGAGAGGGAGAGGAATAGGAACCCACCATTTTTACTTTCTCCAAGCTTTGGATCTGGTGGGAGAGAGAGGAATTTTGATCTAAAAACTATATGGTGCAATCAAGGAGATGGATATGTATATATATAAAGAGAGTGGTGATGGTGGTGGGAGAGAAAAGTCTCAACTTGGGGAAGGAATGGTGTGGACTGTCTTTACTCTTAGAAAATGACTTCATTTAATTTTGATACTTTTTCTTTCTTTCTTTCTTCAACTTTATGCTACTTCTTGGAAGTGCCTATTTTTCAATAGTTTCTATTTGTGACATTTGTTTGTGTAGTCACTCAAAAGATCTATCATCTTATGTTTTGATCAGAGAGGGGAAGATTTAGAAACCCAAGTATGTATGGGTTATTGTTTGGTTACATGTATGATATGCATGTATTTGACTAAAAGAGGGCAAGGATAGGGATTGAAGCATCAATACCTACTTACACCATTGAAAAGAAATTGGGAAATTAGAGAAATAAACAAATGGCCACTTTTGTCTTCTTTGACCAATATATCTATACCATGTCATCTAATGGGGCCTACTCATCTATTTATGGTAGGCTGCGTTTACATACGAGATGAATAGTGATTATTTCTTTTTATCCATGCTATTCTCCGTATTAATATTTATATTCACCATGATCTTTAAATTAAAAAAATCCCATCTTCGTTTCGTGCCATGACTAAGTATAAAACTTTGTAACTCCGCAGAAAAAAAACTCTCTCGTTCTAGAGAAAATAACTCTAGCCCTAACCCTGCTTGTTACAGAACTCTATCTTGTTATCGTCGCTCTTGCGTCGCCTGCAGCTATCCTACCTGTCGGAAACGCAGTCTCTGTGTTCATCATTTCCATCCGGTCGCAACCCTCGCAGACCACGCTTGGTGTGGGGGATATATATCGATGGGACTGGATCCCCATACCACACCGTTCGCCTTCCCTATTCCTCGCCATCCCTTTTGTGCTCTCGCCGCCTCCGAGTCCGAGCGTCATGAGACCCCGAGTCTCTTCTATGTCGAGGTCGGCTGGGCCTCCTAATTCGCGAGGTATGCCTCAATCGATGCAACTCGATGAATCGGTACAAGGAATTAGGGTGCCTTACGACCCACGCCACACCGCGACCCCTCTCCGACCGAACCCTAGCTTATCTCCCTGGGCTCACCACGATCTTGCTCTGGTGGCTGGGGCGGACGACACGCAGTCGGGAGGTGCGTATCCGGAGTCAGCTCCCTCTCGCTTTATGCAAGCGGGCATGGTCCGAGACAAGACGAAATGTGCGGCCTTCTCAACGGTCACGATCGTAAGGACCCGATTCCAGCACCTGGTCCGAGACCGCTACGGGGTGCAGCGGAATACGGTGGGAACCTCCTCCACGTTTGTTCGTCGGGGCTGGGTCCAGAGGCGGAATAGAATTTGGATACCCTGTAGCGGGGTCGTTCCTAATCCTGCTTTTGGGGCGAGTGTCCCTCGACCTCGGGACTCGAGAATGGAGGCGTCAAAGCACATGTAGACCACTGTCCAGGATAGAGTTCGGACATCGGCCTCAACACGGTATGTCACGCCCCAAATCCGGTATTGACCGAACTCGAGACGTGAACCGGAATTTATAGAGAAAACAATTCAAAATGCATAATTAAATCCTAAAATGTAGATAAATATAATAATGGTCAAAATCTGAGTTCTACGCTCGGTCAATTACCAGGTTCAAAATACACAGTACGTCTCTAAGAAATAAAATAAAACCACGACTCTCGCTAGCCCATGCTCCGCGATGCCCTCTAATCCAAATCATAGCTAACACCTGTAGAAAACATAGTAAGGGGTGAGCTTGACGCTCAGTAGGAAAATACAGCAACACTTGCCCTAATAAAGTAGTATTAGCACGCTTCCGAACTAAAATCCTAACAATTTAAAGGAGAACGAAAACAACGGGGCAATTAACCCTACGATAACCAAACCTCACTTTACTCCACTACAACCTATCCCGGAAGGCCTTGCCCAAAACACTTTCACGACTAACTCACAGATAAACCAAAAACAAAATGAGACCACACACATGAAAACCATCAGCAGACAAACATAATCCAAACGTTCACAATAATCCACAACTCGTACAATGGCACGGTCTCGGGAGCAACCCGCTCGGCCCGGCGTAGCCACACGCAACTTCCCCCCGACAAACAGTCGGGAGAGGCGGTCGACCTCATCGCGGAACACAACGTTTTACCGATACTCGGAAGGCAGGGAAATCACCTCTTCGCGACACGGTACATCGCGGAACACAACATAGTGCCGCGAAGAGGCGAAGAGGAGTGGCTGCGAAAATGGAGGATAGAAAATGGAGGAGAGAGAGAGAGAGAGACGAAGTTGAGGAGAGAGAAGTGTAAAGAAAAAAAAATAATTAATTTTTTTATATATAAATAAAAATGATTTTTGGAATAAAACTGTTTTTGATAAAAATTGATTTTTTTTTAAAAAATTGATTTTTATATATATTTTAAATTAAAATCTGAATTTTTGAAAAAAAAATTGAATTTATAAAAATAGTGAAATTTTCAGTTTAACACCCTAACAATGAAGGGTATTATCGTCATTTCACTTATTTTCAAATTCTGAACCAATGGCATGAGTTTGAATATTTGAGTAATAGTTAGGTGTATTTTGGACATTTTACCCAGCTGGGTATGAAAGTGAAATTAAAAGTTTGGTTAGGGTATGAAACTGATAAAAATTTATGCCAGGGTATCAAACTGAAATTAAATGTTTGCCAGGGTGGTAAAATGAAAATTTCCCTAATTCTTTTAACCAGGGCGGTCTTTACACGGTACCCTCAGACTCACCTACCGGTGTATCAGAGAGGCCTGTTGCGGTACAATCCAGCGAGAGGACCGCGTCCCCGGGTCAGACGGCTGGTGGGTCATCACTCCCGGCCGGCGGCGGTGTCGCCGTAGTCCTATGGGGATTCTGGTGGAGCTGGTGATGCATTGGGTTAGGAGCGGGTGACTGAGGCCCCAACCCTGGTGACAATGGACCTGATACCTAAGACTCGGTTATCTCGAGGTCGGGGGATCGGGGTAACAATGGAACCGGTACCTAACCCGGATCCCCGATCCTCCACCTGGGATGCCAGCCAGGTGCCTGCGGTAAGCCCCCTTGGGTGGTCCTTCACGAAAGCCCCGACTTTTGTACATGGGAACATCTAGCGAGGGGCTGGTGTAGATCAGCGCTCTGCTGATTCGATTGCTACCATGCTGTCACGAGAGCATGGTGGAATTTGAGGTGGTGGGTGCGCCCATCTAGGAGTGCGTGCCGTGGAAGCTCCAGCACCTTTGGTTCGTAGGAGTGCAGCTGCTGAAGTACGGGTAAGGGTGGCGCCTACACCTAGTTGGCAGGTCAAATCACAGGCGGGGGAGCTGCCCTGCTGGGAGGAATGATACACCACAAGAGCATTGGGGACTGGCACTGAGAGGGGTCTCTAGACGATGCTTTGCCTCCCACCATCACTATTACTGTAGAGGTCCCTCAGGATCTACGGTACCCCATTCCTCCTCTCCGCCTTCTTCCTTTGCCCATGGAGCGTCAAAATACCGTCTATGACGGTTCTGGTATTCCAAGGTTCAATGTACTAGTGCTCGCTCACAATGGCCTTTTATGGTTGAGGAGCATGTTCCTCGAGACATTTCGGTGTAATCGTTTTTAAAAAGTTATAATATTGCAATTTGTCGTTCTAAAAAAGTATAAAACTTTGTAATGAACTTGATGTTAATTATTGGAGATGATAAACAAAGTCAACCGAAGGGAAGCAACAAAAAGTTCTCTCTAGACACCAAAAGAAAACCCTAGCTGTCGTCGGCGTCAACCCTCTTCCCGTTACTTCTATTGTTTGTTTACTTGTTTTTTCATCTTTCTCTTCTCCTATGTAGTTTTTTTTCTATGCCATCCGATCTAGGATCGCCATAATCGAGTTTCGACGTTGGATGAAGTCAATTTATGGGCTGTCCGTTCGGGTGAAGTCGTGTTCTGGGCTGCCCTTATGGGTGAAGTCGTTATCTGCGCTGCCCTTATGGGTGAAGTCGTCATGGGGTTTTGATCTGCTGATGTTCTCCGACCTTTAGATTCCCCCTTTCTCCGGTGAATATCAAGTACGAATCTCGAAGCAATACATACGGTGGACTTGGGATCCGAGAGGAGGGACGATAGGATGGGGTTTGTCTCCACGGCACCCAAAATCGGGTACCTCGAGTCGGGACAGACCCTTGTGGATCGATCGGATGATGATCTACGGAAGCCAGATCGATTTGCTTCTGCGGGAAGTATCGGTGAAGTCACATCCGGAGCATGCTCCGATGTCCTTACCACAATTAAACATCCCAGCGGCTCAAGACGATCGGTTAGCAGTACCAGAACACCATACTACAAAAATTACAAGTTTCAGAAGAACTGGCAGCGCAGACTCTATAGTTTTTTATGTTTGTTTTTGTGTTCCTTATTGTCTACGATACAAAGTAGATTACTAATACGGATCCAAGTGCGTTGAAATCCCTACGGGGGTCTCGGATATATACTAGAACTCAGGGGTCAGAGACTCAATTATGTTTATGTTTACGTTTCATTATCATGATTAATAAAAATAGCTTGTCCTCGCTTCAATAAAAAAGTATAAAACTTTGTAAATTTTATTCCAAAACAAGTTTGAATTATTTTGTATGAATAGATTGAAATTAACATACATGATCTTGATTTTTGTGTTTTTTTAATTCCGTTTTAATCTTCAAATTCACGTTTTATGTCCACCCGACTTTATAGCAGGGATATCTCATTTAGTTTTTAACCTTGACGAGATGAGAGGAAAAAACAAATATTTCCGTAACTAATATCTATTTAAGACGACGGAAGGAAATAGAGATGATGACCTTGGGTCACATGTTTTGTGTGGGCAAGGATATCTTCTTCCCATATAGTAAGATGTCTTTATGCAGTAATATGTTTCATTTTGGAATATTGCGAAAAATAGAGGACTGATGCTTCTTGTTTTTCTTACCATTAACGCGTTTCAACGTTACCCTTTTGGTAGGGACAATTGACTTATTATGGTTTAAAAATCACTGTGTCAACGTCGAGATCATGACCTCAAGTATGTGTTTGGAGTTTGGACATCAAAACCCACCATTATCCATATCCCATTCCTGGCTTATCTAAACATATATTTTAAAAATAAGAATACATAATTTGTTCAGATATCGCGTCATATTTTATCAACAAATATTAACATTTTAATTGTGAATCTTGATCAACTATATTTTAAGAAAAATATCATAAAGAATTTATCCAAAGAATATGAAGAATCTATGGCTGCAAATTATAATGAGGTAGGAGATGCTAAAGTCGAGGTTAAAGAGATGCCAAGACTTTTAATGGCATCATTTACTTGGTGAAAAACACACATGATATCTCACCACCAAACGCTGATACAACTTGCTCGATTAATCACACTTTTTTTCCTTCCGTCCTTTCATGCAAGTTGTTGGGACACTTCCGCGAACTTGAATATGGTACAACTGATCTCATCATAATATAGGAAATGAATGCATGCCTACACTTTATTTCGGACGCTATTCTTTTTCTTAGCAAAAAAGATAATTTTATTAACATTCTAAAGAGATACTACGTGCAAATAAGCATATCAGATTATGATACGAGTTGATCCAACACTCTAGTCTATTTTTATAAATGCTCGGTAAATTTGGGTTTGAGTAGGTAATTAACGGTCAATATTTTAAAGACACATAGTGGTTTATTTCCCACTATCCATGTCTCGACTCGAGTCAGTCTGGGTCGCCAACTATGTGTCTCGGACCTATGATGAAGACTCGTGTGGGAAGGGTACGACAGTTGCTCAGGAGTAACGCACAGTGCGGAGGAGAAGAAGGATTGGCCGATGCCAGTCTCGAGGGGGACGGGACGCTCCTCATCAAAGACGTCATGCTTCTTTGTGAGGGCTTCCTTCGATCCTCAAGAACCGTGCCTATCGCCTCCAGGCTCGATATCGATAAAGTTGTTAGACAACTCGTCGGAGAACAAAATCGTTGTATCACAGATTTCAATCGTCGCGAAAAATCGATTCTACCGACCCTAAATAAGGAGGCAGAGGGAAAAGACCCCATATAAAGTGACGGCATACTGTCAAAAGAGTAAATTCTATAAGAGAAAGTGAATGATTGTAAAGGAAGAGTTGCTCTTGAAATTTTATTTTTTATGTACTATTATTATTTATTTATTTTGGGTTGGGGGTGGTCGTTCAAAGAACATTTAGAAGCATCTCGGAGATGGAACATTCATTTTGATGAAATAGTCAAACAATTTAGCTTCATCAAGAACGAATATGAACCTTGTGTATACCAAAAGGTTAGTAGGAGAAAGATCATACTCCTGATCCTATATGTGGATGACATACTCCTTATTGGAAATGACACACCAAGTCTAAAGGATGTTAAGTCATGGCTAGGTAATTTCTTTTCAACGAAGGACCCAAGAGAAGTCGCCTATATCTTAGACATCAAGATCTATAGAGATAGATCAAGAAGGCTTCTATGTTTGAGCAAGAATACGTATATTGATAAGGTCATATACAAGTTTAGAATGCAAGATTCTAAAAGAGGGTTTGTGCTTGTGAGACACGACAAAAATCTCAACAAGAGTCAGTGTCCCAAGACAATGATTTGAACTCGACCGGATATCTCGTATTCATTGAGTGCAACGAGCAGATCCCAGTCAGCCACATATGAGAGTCATTGAGTGGTAGTGAAAACCATCCTAAAGTACTTAAGAAGAATTAAGGATGCATTTCCACTGTACGGAGGTCCGGAGAGCGGGTTGGTAGTAAAGAGTTACACCAACGCAATCTTTTAGATCGACCCAGATGATTTTAAATAACAATATGGCTATGTGTTTTGTTTAAACGGGGGTGCTTTCAGCTAGAGAGGCTCCAAAAAAGAAATCGTGGAAGATTCAACAACAGAGGCCAAGTACATCACCGCAGTAGAAGCGGGGAAAAAGATTGTTTGGATCAAAAGTTTTATCACCGATTTGGGCGTTATGCCCAACATATCGGATGCAGTGACATTGTTTAGTGATAAAAATGGAGCGGTAGCTCAATCTAAGGAGCCGATGAGTCATTCCAAATCCAAATATATACAAAAACGCTTCCACATCATACGACAGTTCGTGCATGAGAAAGAGGTCTAGATATGTAGAGTCGATACATATGATAATGTAATTGATCCTTTGAATAAGGAACTTCCACAACCTAAGTTTGAGGGTCATGTTAGGAAAATGGACATTACTCAAAATATGAGTTGGTCTTAGTTTAAGTGAGAGTATGTTGGGTTTTACCCTAAAAAAAGCTGAAGGATTTTAGGGTGCAATGACACAACATAAATTAAATAAAATCCCTAGAAACCCTAAGGATCCATGTAATTCGTACGAACTAACATAACAAGAACTTAAAGTTTGTTACCTTTTCGTATTTAATCCTGGTTCGAGACAACGACTGATGAAACGCTTCTGTTTGGAGAGATTGAGACATCTCCAAATGGACGCGTCCTCTGCAAGTATCCACACCAACAAGAGCTCCAAAATTCGTGTGTGCGCTAGCTAAAAAATCTCTTTTTTTCTCCTCTGTTTTGCAAATGAACCTCTCCAAAGTTAGAATTAAAAAAAAAATTGAATTTTTGGAAATTCAAATATTTTTAATTGAATTTCTAAACCAAAATAAATTTAATACATATATCTATTCCAAAGTTCAAACATAAAATAAATACGTATATATACATTTATTTTATTTATCTTCACAACATAATTAACTAATATAATCTTATTGTGTTAGAAGATAAAAAAATGAGTAATGAATAAAATTATATTCCATCAAATATGATATAATTATATTAATTTAATTGATATTCTAAAGTCCAATTTGATTTTTGACTTGTTTTTGAGTATGACCCTATAGGCTCATACAACGTTGATAGTGGTCCTGAACTCCTCATTCTGTCCACATGTCATAATTGGCCTCTTGCAAGACATTATGATTACCCAAAGTTGTATGAAGATCGTCAAACTGACTCAACCTTTTAATAATTAATATCTTAATCCCTTTGTCATTGATATCTCGATCGAATATAAGGCATTGGACCGTCATCCGTATTATATTCGATCGTTAGTTTCTTGATCCCAAGTAAACTGCGAGTGGTAATTTATTATCGATTCACATGACCATGCATTTCCATAGTTTCACTTATCAAGGGGCCCAACGATATTTATCTCATGTTTACACGAGGGACAAATTCCTTATTAGTCATTCACATTTCTCACATAGATGATTATGTACCCAATAACAATCTTTATTATTGTCCAATTTAAAATAATGCTGATTTGTGTTAAGATACAAAATCACACATATAGAAATTCACGATAATTACAATGTCAAAGGACTTAAACCATATTACGGTACTGAGAAATACTCACGAAATTCCTATGTAGTGTTTTCACATTGGGTCATGAAATACTATTCCACCAAATAGTATATATAATTTTACTTCATATCTCATATACATGATCACTAAAACATGATCATCAGACAACATCATACTAGTCTTAGTATATTGATAAGACTATGGACATTGGAATAATAATCCTTATACATCTAAGAGTTTTACTATCAAGTCACATACTTGATGATTTTAGAAATAGTTGATTATTCACGCAATTAACATTTCACAAAATGATAATAAAAGTGTAATGATAATGTCATACATGATCAAGATTGGCCTAAGGCATATAACTAACACAAATCACACCATGTATTATCTCATTTATAAGTTAATAATAGTTGATAAACATTTTATTATCATGAAGTTGTAATGTTAGTGAAACTATGAATGAACTACTTCTTATAAGGTATTCGAGAACATTTCCCCAATAGTAGAACCTTTAGAGATAAAGGAGTGAGTCCATTAACTCTTCCCTAGCCTAAATCATAGTTAGAGTTAGTGTGAATTTTGACGAGAGGATCATGTTATACTGATCATGCATATAGAGATATGAGTAAAAGTCATAGATGCCAAATAGTTTGACATTGGATGACCCACCTTGAAGTTACTCCATAGAGAAGAGACATGTGCATCTCTCAATTACCAAATTAGTTCATAGTCTTACGATCATGACATCAACATATGATCTACATGATGTTGATTAATGCCTTGACATAACTAAACACTAGTCCTAAACAGATGCTATTAAGGTAATGCTTAGATATGGATACACACATGTGAGACATATGAGTGATGGTCACAGGGACTTGTCACTTCTATTAATACAAGTCAGATGTCATTTAAGGGCCGCTCTTGATGAATAAGAGGATTGTAAAAGAAGCATGACCATGCTTATGATTTGTCAGCTACAACCCTCACTCACGATCAAGAGAACTTGTCAAATGAATTAGAAAGGATGATGATTCTATGCATTTGTTCAATCATGGCAATCGCTAAACGAAAAGAGGATAAGACTACTTACTTATGGTAACATGATTTGACAAAGAATGTAGTCATTAATTATTTGACTTGGGTGGTCGTGAGCCTCTCCAGTGACTTGTGGATGAAATGTATGTTTTTTTTTCACTATTAACGTCATATGAATCCTAAAGGGTCACACACAAAAAGAAAGATCGCACTGAAGTGAACTAAATGTGTTGTCGATTAAATAAAATGGTAAAAAATATATTATGATATAATGCATCTTTTTAATTTAATCCAATACAAATAGTACTCATAAGGCAAGACCACTATTTGTATGTAATTATTATAGAGTATATTAATTAAATAGAACACATAAAAAAGAAATATATATAAATATTAAAGGGCTTGGTCGAACACCCATATTGAGCTATAAGGGGTTCAACCAACTCAATAATAAATATATATTTGTGGTGTTTATTTATCAAAAAGAATTAAAAAGAAGTCTTTAATATTCTAAAAGGTCAAGACATGTAAGATATTTTAGTTGGACTGTGTCAAAAAGAAACAAAACATCTCCTCAAGAAAGGTTTCCTAATTCTACTTGAATTGGCTTATGATAAAATCAACTCTTATAAATAAAATACTAGTGTTGGCCGAATTTCACATGCTTCATAACTGAATTTTTCGGCCAACCATAGAGAGAATTTGTGAGTTTTGCTCAAGCCTTCTAGTACGTCAAGTTGTGGAGCAACCTTTCTCATGTGGATACCATTAGAGGGAAAATGCTTGGGACGCTATAGCTACTCTTTCAAAGGTTCATGTCTCGATCCAGTTGATCCAAAATTCCCTATATCAAGTAACTTCTATTTACATTACACATAGATTAGTGTTACATGATACATGTTGATATAGACTTAATTGTGATTAAACCGATAAATTTTATGAAATGTTTTTGTTTTCTATTGTGTTACCGTAACATATAATTCTACGAGACTATGAGCCAATAATGCTGGTTAAATTTCGTATTCAATTCATCGAGGCCGGAAGACTTATTATGTCTCATCTAGAGCACTGTTATGGTCATTTCCACCCCCATCCTGCTCCCAGAGTTGCGTGTTAGGGCTCTGAGGCCACATAAGGGATATTCAAATAGAGACCACACGTGTTCGTGGATGAAATAGAAAATAGGTCCCATAAGTACTTAGAAACACGTGAGTTCTTACCCATCTCCCAGGAAATTATGTTTCCTTGTTCTTTCATCAACAAACACTTTGTTAGGACGTTGAGGAAAGAGGCAACTACATGGAATATTCAGTTCTCTTTCCGTCAACGAATGGTGCTTCACTCATTGGCACTAGAAAGGCTCCTATTTGAGCAATGCAAGTTCATACTTGCGTTATGTGACCTCCTGTTGATTCATCCCCGCCTTGTCAGAGCAACCATTTAGGATGACAATGTGTTGCTTGCACCATCAAATGAGCTTGATATTTTCCATGAAGATATCATGTCTTCAAATTTGGAGGGTGGCTCTTGTGTTCCGGATGGTTGTGGATATAATGATAATATCAACAATGTCCTAAATTGTTTGAACCAACTGGCCACACTCCGGGTCTTGCGTCCAATCATTTTCAAAATGAAACATCCAAGTCAGGGGTTGTTGTAGAGGCATGGTCAAGGTGAGGGGGATTGGTTTGTGGTCCGAATTTGTTGTGCCTAGGTTATGGAAACCAATATCTGGGAGCGAGTGGTAGAAAGATCGATACATCAATGCTCGGTCCAACCAGGACTCGATACGTTGACCCTGTTCTTTACCTCGATGTCATTTGAATTGGTATCCCTCCATCGGATTATCCAATACTCCATACCATTAATAGTTACATATAGAGCCTTAATTAATGATTGCGGGTAGGGGTTACCTCCAATAGTTTCGGTATGGACAAGGACATCGTTGAAGTCGTCGATTAAGGCCTACCGATCCTCTTCTGCAGACATTGTAGCAGATTCCACTTCTGTTGTTAGCGGTCTCTTCGCGGCTCCCTATTTACTTCTGTTAGTCGGATCCTTTAAGGTCAAGATAGGTGATCCGACTTTCGAGTATCAATATACTCTGGCGATGAAGATATGAGTTCGGCGTTGATCCCATTTGTCTTGAACATGACCAAACCGCCTTAGTGATCGATCGTCGGGACCCATGTCCCTTTGTGAAAGCCATGTCGCAGTAGAGGAAGTTAGCTTTATGTATGAGAAGACTGTTTTCGAGAGGAACATTACATGAGAGTAATGTTGTTGAAGGAGAAACTAGAGGTTTTATGTGTGGGTTTCAGATTCTAAGCCTTAACAGATCCAAGCAAGTTGCGGAGATCAATCGGGGATAGAGGGTGGATCGGAACGAACAACGACTAACCGAACATTAACAGCGACATGAAACCCAAAAAACGGACAAGATATTCATTCCAATGATCGAGGGATATTTTTTTTCTGACTACTAATAATTATACAGCCTAAATCTTCGTATTACTTTTTTTGAGTAATAACGACACGTGCATTAATAATATGAGGTCACAATACAACGCAGTGCATCAGGTAAGGTGTCTGAACACGGGAGAACATATGCCGAACATGCTTCCCTAGCTAACCAGTGAGCAGCCTTGTTCGTAGTTCTCTTTACAAATTCGAGAGAGACACTCTCATTTTAGCTAACATACGACGAATATCATGAATAATCGTACCAATAAGGGATATGGGGATCACAGGCCGATGTATCAACCGGAGGAGGACCTGAGCGTCTGAGCGAATGAAAATGGGTCCATGCCCTAGTCCGGCCACGTTACTTAGTGTGGTGGCAATATCATATGCCTCAATCATGAGAGGGGACCAAATATCGTGCAACGTTCCATTCCCCACCTTGACATAAGCCGGATCCGAAGAATGAACTATAAGACCCCACCCCGCCTGAGTCGTGTCCTGAAAGGTGGCACCATCGACATTAATGACTAGTGTATCCACCGGGGGTGGAACCCACCTTGTCGGCCAACGAGGTATTGAAACACGGGGCTGAGGTGTCGATGTAGCAGCCACCTTCCAGGCCTGGAGATTGATCCGCGCCTTGGACAGGACCGTCAGAGCCGCTGGCCGATCCCCTGACCAAACTAGGGCGTTCCTGGCCTTCCAAATCTCCCAGAGGACCGATAGTATCGCCGCTGTTTTGGCGGGGTCACATCCCACTACACAGGACAACCATAATTGTTCAAAACCCTGGTCCGGGCCAATAGGGTTCAGGTGCCCAAACTCCTTCCAACAAGTCTTTGCAAATCCACAAGCCGCCAATAGATGAGGGAGCAATTCGGGATGTGACCCACAGATGGAACAAGTAGGATCAGGAGGAACATATTTCCTGTTGAGGGCGGTGGCCACTTGAAGAGTGTCCGTCATGCAACACCATAGGAAAATCCTGTATCAGGGGGGGACCTGGATTTTCCAAATCGACGCCCAAAGAACCCCTTGATCTTGGCCCTGGCGTGCTTTCCGAATGAGTTTTAGTTGGCGATATCCTGCTTTTGAAGAGTACTGACCATTTTTATTCCCTATCCAATATGGGACATCCCGATGTCGGAGAGGAGAAAGCGGGACTTGTAAAATATCAACTATATCTTCCTGGCCAAAGAGCTGAGTAATCCTCGGGATGTCCCACTATCGAGTGCCCGGGACCATAAGGTCCGCCACCATGAAACCCTGTAAGTTCGGGGACTGCACACGTATATGAGATGACGATCCTAGTAGCCACGACGTGCCCACAATCGGGGTGGTCAGCCCATCCCCAATAGCGATGCGTAGGCCGCGGCGGATCATATCTTGGGTAGAGAAAACACTAGCCCATACGAAACTCGGATTACGTCCCACCCGAGTTAGCGAGAGGAAGTCTGAATTAGGAAAATAGCAGGCTTTAAGTATCCTTGTAACCAAGGCGTCTGGCTTATGTAGCAGATTCCACGCTTGCTTCCAAGTAAGGCAGTATTTTCATCCTGATGATGTCGGAATCCCATACCCCCTACATCCTTTGGCTTACACAGTCGATCCCAATCCTGCCATATAATCGGTTTTTGTGACTTTCCGCCCCACCAAAACTTCGCCAGAGCTACATGAATGCGATGAATGATTGTGAGGGGGACCTTGAACACTAACATGATGTAGACCGGTAGCGATGTTAAGACAGACCGAATCATGACCTCCCGTCCCGCCGGGGTCAACAATTTCCCATCACAAGAACAAATTCTAGTAATCACCCGGTCTCCCAAATAAGCCATAGCAGCATTCCGGTTTCGACCCACCACATTAAGGACCCCCAGGTACATTGAGCCCCCCTCGATCTCTTCTATTCCCAGAATGTCACAACAAGATTGCTTATTCAGAGAGGACGTGTTCGAACTAAAGAAGATAGAAGATTTACCGAGATTCAGTGTTTGGCCTAAGAGTCGCCAAACGTGGTCAACACCGATTGGACTGTCTTGGCGTCCTCCGAAGTGGCCCTACAAAATAAATAACAACCTTCGTTCCACCCGGACTCCCTTTAATCGTCCCAACCTTCATTATTGTTCAATAAGACGGGCAATGCCTTCCATGCGGAACAAGAACAGGTAAGAAGATAGCGGACCCCCCTACCTAATGCCCCTAGTCGGTGCAATGCAAGGCGTGTCTAGACCCCTAGATAATATAGAATACGTGACCGTTGGCAGACAACAGGCCATGAGAGATATCCAGTCCTCTGAGAACCCCATACGTCGCATAATAGTCAGGAGATATGACCATTCCACCCGGCCATAGGCCTTACTCATATCAATTTTAATGGCCATATATCCCACCGACCCTTCCTGTAGTGTCTTCAAATGATGTATCACTTCAAACACAATAATCACATTATCCTGGATGCACATCCCCGGGATAAATGCCCATTGGGTTTCAGAGATAACCGATTGTAATACCAGACGAAGGAGATTGGCAAGTACCTTAGAGATTATCCGAAAAATAACATTGCATAGAGCGATGGGACGCATGTCCGTGATCCGTTCTGGGTCCGGTTTCTTAGGAATCAAAACCACTGGGGTAGCATTAAGCTGTAAGAACCACCCCCCGTCGATCCCGGTCGAACCGGTGGTTTTTGGTGAAAGTTGACTTTCCACCGAAAAGTCAACCGATGACTCTGGGAGTCATTCGGGACCTTTCCAGGACCCAAAAAGCTTAGTCGTCGTTACTGTTAGCTTAGTTGGGTTGTTTCCTTTCAAATGACCACTTTTGCGAAAAAGTCAAACCTGGGTCAAACTAGGTCGAATTTGGAGTTTTAACGATTAAATATATTAAGAGCTGAGATATTTTGGGTAGGAGTGGACCCAACATGGACACATGTCCATGTTAGCTTGGAGGGGAAGAAAAGTGGGACAAAAGACCAATTGGTCCCCATATATGGACAAAATAGAGAGAGAGGGACTAAGTGACGAAAGAGACATTTCCACCTTGAGGATAAGACCACATAGGGAAAAAATTTCAGCTTCACTCCCACCTTGGCCGAACATATAGCTAGGGAGAGAGGAGAAAAACTCCATTGAAGCTCCATTGTTTGAAGAAGAAGAAAGGGAGCTCATTTGGGTGATTTCCAACACTAACCTCCTCCAAAACTTGATTTTCCTCTTCCTTTCTCCATTTCTAAGGTAAATCTTCAAACTAAATTCATTTTTATGAAGTTTGGGTTTATGGGTTTTCTAGAAAAGGCTTGGAACTAGTTGGGATTGATGAGCTTTGAGGTCTTGTTGATTAATTGGTGATTTATGAAGAGAAAGTAGAGTTTAATGATAGAAATCCACTAAGTTTTTGGTGGTTTTGATGAAACCCACCTTGGGTCTTGAAACTTTGGAGGGTTTAAGATGGTTTTTGAAGGTTTTGAACTTAGCAATGGTGTTATGGAGAATCTAGAACTAGTTAGGAGCTTGTTGGAGAAATTAAGTATTTTTCCGGCGACCGGAGGCTCGCCGGAGCTCCGACCGGTCGCCGGAATCCGGCCACAAGAATCCGGCCACAAGAATCCGGCCACCGAGGAGGGAAATCACCGGCCATGGTTCGGCCACCCTTGGTGTCACGCCCCAAATCCGGTTGTGACCGGACTCGAGACGTGAACTAAAACAATAATAATTTTAATCGAAAATAAAGCCAACAAGTCTCAATTCATACTTTTAAAACTTGTTACAATGCCGCGAGTCGCAGCTCGATAAAAACAACGGTAAAATAGTTCAGTAGTTAACGGTACGTCGCTAGACACTAGCTGAACCCTCGCTAGCTCCCAAGCTCCAAGAATCCTGCTAGTACAGATCCCGCTTAACACCTGAAATACAACACAGTAAGGGGGTGAGCTTACGCTCAGTAGGAAAAGTAGTTAAGGTTCTGAACCACAGTTCATCACCACGGGTAACCGTCTAGTTTGAGCATACTCGTAAAGCACGACTATTAAAAGTAGATTTAAAGCAATTACTCCAAGACAACGCTTAGCCTTCCATCAGGCACAACCCATAACACAAACTCACAATGAACCAAACTCATACCACTTTCCACAACTAGCTTTGGACACCCATCACCTAACGATTCTCAATGAACAACACCTACAGTTATCTCACAACCGACCACACGTGTGAACTCGCACTGCAACACAGGATTCAGGTACAACCATCTCGAGTCACCAAACTCTCTCACAAGACCAAAGTCACACTTAACCCGAGGCACAAAGCCAGACAATACGCATAGCTCACCCAACAGACCCACCCTAATCATGGTATAATCATTTCCAACGCCTACGACTATCACAGCCCGTTCCACGTATGTCATACCAGAACACAACATACTCATAAAATACACACAGCCAACCAGTGAGAAATAAGCACACAGTAAGACACACACAGATGTCATATGACAACACACAACCAAACAGCCAGAATAAGGCACAAGAGAGACACATACAGATGTCGCAAAGCAGCATAAGCCAACACCACTGGATGCACCCAACACGACACACACAGATGTCGTAGGACAACACACAACCAATCAGCCAGAATAAGGCACGGGCGAGACACACACAGATGTCGTCTAACGGCATAAGCCATACCACCGGATGCACACAGCCACTTATATCGTACTGGATCACACAACATCAGTCCCGATATCTTCCTCCGCACACAGACGAAGGGTAACATCCTCGACCAGAAATCCCTAAGTCCGATGTCTTCCCCGCACACAGACGAAGGCACAACTCATCATACGTATGGAACCGGTAATACCATCAGCCGGACGTCTTCCACGCACATAGACGTGGGGCATCCCGTTACATAGACTCGGGGCATCTCTCACAACACGTACAGGACCGGCACGCACCTCGGTCGAACCTCGTCCCGGACTACGAGTCATCGGGTACTGATCACGCCATCCTTGGCCTCGATACACTTCACCGGAACTATCCCTCGGTGTAAGTCCACTCCGGCTACGCAGTCTCTTGGAACACTCAAACAGGATATAACACACAACACAATCCACTGATGGTCTCGGTATCCCAACCGGACCATCTCAACATAGCACACAGCTGGTCTATCACTCACCCGGTCATATCACAACCAAGGGTTCACACAATCAAACATGGCACACTTTCCCACACACGGTCACATCATGCAACACCGAGTATAATCTTATTTAGACTCTTACACATCGGTTATAGCACACAACACACAATCCTAGAGCTCGACATGGCCCATCTACCAGCACGGTAATTTCCCAAGACATCAATCGTAAATGTTCGTAGTTTATATATCAAGCTAGTTATTCCCATCCTACATGTTACTAGACACGTCCGATTAATTAATAATATAAAACAGTCGTTCCTATATGCCACTAGGACCTTTCCGGTTATTATTAAACCCTAATCATGCATACTAACAACTTTCCGTAATTAAAGCGGTATCCGCTACTTTCCCCACGTCAAGACGAACCGACAACTACGTCTCCTAGCTGCTGACGTCCTGGCTCGCTACCTCCGGTCTTTTCTTCGATCGAAGCCGGACTCTAAATTAACACGAAAGCTACAAATTAATTTAAAGTTACGAGCGGCACCGAATTAAATTTAACAGTTTACTTTTAAACTCGAGCTGGTTAAAAGCGGGATTATACGACGAATCGGGTCCGGGCACTCGAGCCCCGAGCACAGAACCCGGTGCACATTTCCCGAGGCACGGTTCCCAATGCACGATTCCCCGAGGCGCGAGTTTCAAGGAATGAATCCCGAGACATGGGTTTCGAGACACGGTTCCCGAGGTACCCGATTCAGCGTTCCTCTTTGTCCCGTTCTAAGTCCGATTTACAGTCTAGTTTAATTGTCCGACGCCCCTCGTAACGGTTCAACAATTCAAGGTTTAAACGACGCTTCAAAGTCCTCAGATTCGGTCAACAGTTCAGAAAATCAAACCTTTTTATTTAAACTATTTTTATTTAATTTAAATCCGATCTTGCAACCCAATTCGATTTAGAAGCTGATTAGGTTTAAAATTGCTTTTCCTTTATCCCACACTTTTCCAGATCCAGCGTAGCTCGGAAAAAAATCAAACGGGAAGAAGAAAGCAAGATGGAAGAAGAAGGCTCGGTTGAACTCCGGTCGGTCACCGGCGGCGCCGTTGTCGGCCGAGGCTCCACGGGTCGTGAACTCACCGTAGGGGAAAAGATCGTTGGCTGACGGTGGTTGAGGCCTCGAGGTCTTCTCGCCTCAGATCTGACGGTACGGTTCCGTCTCAGATCCGGAGGCGTGACAATGAGGGGAAGGTCATGAAGCAGAAGAAGAAGAAGAAGAAGAAGAAGAAGAAGAAGAAGAAGAAGAAGAAGAAGAAGAAGAAGAAGAAGAAGAAGAAGAAGAAGAAGAAGAAGAAGAAGAAGAAGAAGAAGAAGAAGAAGAAGAAGAAGAAGAAGGCGGGCGTGAGTGAAACGGTAAGCTCGGAGACGGGGTCGGTACCGGTGAACTGAGTTGCATGGATGAGAGGGAGGGGAAAGGGAAGGGTCGTCGGTGGCGTGAGGGAAGGACGGAGAGGAGACGAGAAGAGAAGGCCGGAGATAGAGAGGAGAGGGAGACGGGGTCGTAGTTCGGGTGTGCCGCAACGGTGGTAGCTCACTGAGAGAGGAGGGCGGCGACAAGGGCTCGATCTCAACGAGGACGACGAGAGAAACGGGACTGAGAGGTCGGCTGCGCGAAATGGGGAGAGGGGAGAAAATGAGCGAAACCCTAAAAACAGGGTTTCAATAGCCGAAATCTGGGCTGGGCTGAAGACTTGGGCCGGGTCTGGATCGAGCCTGGCCCGCTCGGTCCAGCCCAACACCCCCATTTTTTTAAATGAGTTTCTTTTCTTTTTCTACTGCGGTTTGCTCCAAAACTTTAACTCGTTTTCCAACCACGTCGTTCCATTCGAATAAAATTTACATTTTAATTAACTTTACCGAGGTGGTCTTCACACTTGGAACCGTGACCGGCCCGGTCCGGTCTGGCCACCCACGGCCATGTGTGGCCGTGGGGCCCACATGGCCGGGATTTAGTTGTTTCGCGCTTGGACGGTCTTGGGTGAACCCCGGGACGATAATTTCACACCCGGAATGAATTATGGAAGTGATTCATAAAATTTCGGAAAAATAGATTATAAACTTTAATAGCGAATTTGGAAAGCTCGGGCCCCGGAATTTGATTCCGTCAAGTGCGTTGGAACAAGAAAATTTAATTAGGATTGTTAGAAACGAAAAGGGAAATTTTTGGAGTCCCGAGGGACGTTTTCCTGATTCCGGGAAAAATGCGAGAGTTAAGCGTAATTCAAGAGTGGTTTAAAGAGAGAAATACTCAAACTAACCCCAATTGCTCAACTTATCAAAATGGGCCTTCGGGGCCCATTTTGATAAGTTGAGCAATTGGGGTTAGTTTGAGTATTTCTCTCTTTAAACCACTCTTGAATTACTCTTAACTCTCGTATTAATTTGTGATCCTAGACGTTGGACCCGAGCACAGCGGAGGATGCTACTAGGCGTTTCGAAGTGACTAAGCGTTTGGATAACGATCGAGGTAGGGAAGTAGCGAATACCGGTTTAATTGCGAAAAGTTACTAGTATGCATATAGGTTGCGAATACTCGATATAATTGTTAGAATTGCATGTAGGATGTGAGGAACGAGTGAAATGAGGGATAGCTTACGAGCCATGTCGTGCCGTAAGTTTGGGAATTGTCGTGCTGTAGAATTGCATGTGGGTCATGTCGTGCCCTTAGGATTGTGTGTTGATTGTGGTGCTATGATTGATGTCTTGTGATGCTTGATGTGTGGTTTATCCGTTGTTAGATCGAGGGTCATGATATGACATTTTCGGTGTGATAGGTTGGCAATATATATTAGTATGATATGTCTGGTATGAAATGGTTGTTCTGACGTGAACTATTGTCGTGTGATATGATCATGTGATTGATAGACCGATGTGGTGTGTTCGGTAAGATTGTTCGGTATGGTATGTCGGTGTGATATGTTTGGGTATAATAGGTTGAGGATGATGTTCCGGTCTGGTACCTATATCGACGGATGGTTCTGATATAGGATATATAGACCGAGGCTTCCGGTAGGATATTTATACCGAAGAGAATTCCGGTATAATATCCTGACCGACAATGTGCTCAGCATCTGTGATAAGGTGCGCCTTCCTTCCGACTAGGTGTCGGTAAAATGTGTTATTGCCCGTGATGAGGTGCGTCTGCCTTCCGACTAAGTGTCGGTAAATGTGCTATGATTTCGTATTAAGGTGCGCCTGCCTTCCGACTAGATGTCGGTAAAATGTGCTATGATTCCGTGATAAGGTACGCCTGCCTTTCGACTAGGTGTCGGTAAAATGTGCTATAGTGGTGTGACCCGGCGTATTATGGGAGACTCAATGTGTTTGTATTGCTAATGATTTGCTGCGTGATTTCTATTGCTTTACCTGTGTGTGTGTTGGCTGAACGATATGAGTTGTACCCCGTGCTGCGGGAAGATACCCGACCGTAGGAGAATTCCGGTCCAGTATGTTATGAGTTGTACCCGATGGAAAGATGTCTAGGTCGATGTCAATTTCAGTACGATGTGGTCGAGTCGGGCTATGGGTGGCAGTGATTGTTGATATTACTCTGTGTGTTGATCTGTGTTGACTGTTGTGATTGCTTATGCATGTTAGGTGATCTTCTTTGATTTGAAATATAACTTTACCTGAGTTTAGTGTATTGTCGTACGGGTTCGCACGTGTGGTCGGTTGTGAGATAATTGTGGTTGTTGTCCATTGAGACTTAAGTGGATGATAGTGGTCAAGGGCATAGTTGAGAAAAGTGGCATTAAGTTCGGTTCAGCGTCGGGGCTGATTTACGGGTTGCACCCGAGTGGGGACTAAGCGTTGTCTTGAATTTTCTGGTTTACTGTTTCATCGTTCTGTGCTTACTAGTATGCCCTAATTGGACGGTTACTCGTGGTGGTGAGCGCGTAGCTCATTGCCTTCACTACTTTTTCCTACTGAGCGAAAGCTCACCCTTTTACTTTACTGTTCTACAGGTTTTGAGCGGGATTTGGTCTAGCGGGATTCTCAGAGCTTGGGAGCTAGCGAGAGTCTTAGTCTAGTATGGTCTAGAGACGTACTTTTCTATTATTACTAAACATCTGTATTACTTGGCTTCCGAGCTGTTGACTCGTTTGTCAGATTTGTTGATTTGGATTATCGATTTGGAACTTATTTCTTTTAAAATTGTTTTATTTATTATTGTTTCTTAGTTCACGTCTCGAGTCCGGTCAAAACTGGATTTGGGGCGTGACATAAGCCCTGGATCAAACTCTCCCATCCGGAAAACCCCCTGGACAAACCGGATTATATCTTCGCCCACAACAGGCCAGAAATGTTGATAAAAACGAGGGTGTAGACCATCCGGCCCCGACGCTTTATCTGGGCAGCTGTAGCGGCTAGAAGCAATGACACATTCTGGGCCTGGGATATGACACTCAATCCCTGGACCGAAAAATCCAAAAGGTCCGGCGATCCCGTAGAGAACAGCTGTTGGAAGTACACCGTTATTAATTTCTTCATACCCGATTCCCAAGCGACCGACTCGTTAGCCCCATTCTTGAGCGATGCGACCGCATTAACTCGTTGCCTGTAGGACGTAGCCGCCTTGAAAAACCCCGTATTCCTATCTCCCTCCGCCAACCAGTGTTGGTTAGCACGTTGACGCCAAAACGCCTCCTGAACGCGCAAAGCCCTTTCATATTTGATCTGCATCGCCTCCCTCCGTTTAATGCTCGGTCTGTCCATCTTGCCATTCAACCCCGCAATCGTGCGCTGACACCACCGAATGTGGTTCACGTGTTTCTTGAAATGAGTATTTCCCCAATGATGCAAAGCCGAACTCACATGTCTGATGACGACTCCCAATGTCGTACCCCCCGGGGCTCGCCAATTGTTACGAATAACCTCTCCACAACCCGGATCCTGAATCCACTAAGACTGGAATTTGAACTTTGGAGGCGCCACATTCCTTACCTGCCGAGCCTGAGATAGAAGGAGGGGCCAATGATCCGAAGTGGTAGTACCAGGATTTCCGAGGTGCACATTTGGTAGTGAATGAAAAAACGGGCCTTTAATCAGAGCTCTATCCAGTCGCGTCTGGGTACTCACTCGATGCCAAGTGAATTGATGGCCCACCAGAGGAACATCCACAAGGTTTATTTCATCCACCACCTCCTGAAAGTCCTCAATAAGGGACTACGGATAGGACTCGCCGCCTGTCGTTTCTGTCTGGCTCAGGATACCATTAAAATCCCTAATAAGAACCCAGTTTGGCCGAGCCTGGTGATGGAGTCGTCGAAGTAGGTCTAACGTCCTATACCGATGTTCCCGTCGTGCTATGCCATAGATACCTGTGATCCGCAAGTCTGAGTATCCTATCGCCGGGACCTCTGCATCGATGAAATGATCGCCCCATTCCCGGATATCTACCTCCTCTCCCTGCACCTAGAATAATGCCAATCCCCTTCCCGTAGGAGAAATCGGCACAATTTAGTAGCCTTGAAAACCCCTCGACCGCGCCAACATCCTAACCTCGTGATCATGAGCAATCGTCTCGGACAGAAAAACCAGATGAGGATGATGGTTGCGAAGGAGTTGACGCAGTTGTTGTTTATGAGGATCAGTGCCCAATCCTTGATAGTTCCAGGAAATAATCCTTCCCCTCATGGCCACCGGTGAGACCTGACTCAGGGGAATCGGATTCAAGGGTGGAAACAGAGGAATCGGGGTAGATACCGATAAGGCAGCTGGGCACTGCGTCCGAGGGAGCGAACCCTCCTAAAGAGGCTCAACTTGCCTTCCACTCCTAGCCACAGGTGGACCCGGCCTCGGGGGAATCAGATTCAGGGGTATATCCGGTGCAATCAAGGGAATCGGGGAAGGTACCGACAAGGAAACCGGGTGTTGTGACCGGGAAGACGGACCCCAGAGCGGCACCGACGACGCCAGCAAGTGTGAGAGGCCATCCGAGGGAACGGGGGAAGGTAAGGACACCAGAGGTGAGATCAGAGATCCCGGGGCAAGACCACCTGCGAGGCTGATTGGACTGGCAGAGAGATCGCAACCCAGCGCAGATGAGATGGAGGTTGGGAAACCCAACGATGACCCGCAGAGGAGTGGCGAGGGGGAGATCGAGAGCCGGACAGAAGCCGAGAATGATGACGACGACGTGCCTGTGCCAAAAACTGTGAAACCCTAGCAGAGAAATCCATTTTTTTTTATCTTCGTATCACTAATATGCTATAAGTTGATAGTAATTAAAAAATTAATTTATCCTAACTCCTAAGCACAATATGGAACAAAAAAATATATTAGTTAATTACATTTCCTCGTTCTAAGTGAATTGTGAACGTGCGTAATTCACAAAGGCAATGAGCAACCATTTGATTCATGCATTTAGCATTAGATTTGATGCTCTCTAATCAAGTTGTATCAAATGACTAATTATAACCTGATTGAAATGGGAAAATGGATGAGAATGGTAGTATAAAAAGAATTTAGTAGATATTGACCACAATCAAAACACAAACCAATTGGACACCAAAGATTGCGTTATCTCTGAACCCAACTACAACTTATTCTTTTTCTACTACTATTTGTTTGGTAAATAGTTGTTATCATGGGACCCTTATTGCAAATTAGGATGATTAAGATTTCCAGTAAGTTCCTGCATGGCATTTTAAGAAGACCCTAGTATTGTTGCTTCATCTTCCAACATCTAGAAAAAGGAAAGAATTTGATTCTATCCTCAAAATACATATCGAATAGAAACTAAAAAAAAAACATCACCAAACAACTAAAAGAGATGTAAAGGAAACTCCAACTGGCTAGAAATGTTAGAAATTTGCCGAGGATGTGATGTTTTCAATATGATTAAGATCTAGTCGTAATTTATAATTTTGAGTTATAGTTGGTTTTTAACACAAATTCAAAATCGCGACCAAGTTGGGGAGACCATTCCGACTCGGACTCATATAAGCTACGTAAAATAGGGACTCCCCTTATTGAATTGGTGGATATGAGCAACAAACTCTTTTTCTATCACTCGAAATTAAGCAATGAATTTGATTTAGAACAATGAACTAAGAACGAAACCGGTTTCATTTATAGATTGGATAAAGGTATACACTATACTTCGAACTTGGGAGAAGGTTGAAACGTGACCATAGAAATTATATTAATCATGACAAAAATCATAAACATAACTTGGGTTTCTGATTTTTAGTTCCAGCATCTGTCTGGAAACCCCGCAGGGATTCTGGCAAACATGAACTCGTACAGCTGACCATAAAGACCACAATAAAACAGAAAAATGAACATAGTAACCTAAAAAGCTTGTGATGCCAGTTCTTCTGAACCCCGTAACCATAGTAGTGGGGCAATATGGTATTTCTAACTCATCGGCTTGAGTTGATGGACTGTGTAATTGTGGGGCGGAGGACGGAGCATGCGGTCGGTGCTCCGGATGTGACTTCACCGATACTTCACGCAGAAGCAGATTGATCATCATCGGGTCGAACCAAAATGGGCCATCCAGTCTCGAGGTGACCGGCATTAGGTGTCGTAGATACAGATCCCGGCCTAAAGTCCCTCCTCCTGGATCCCAAATCTAGTGACCCTCCCGGAACGATCCGGTCGTGGCAGCGTGGTTGCTCAACTTTGGTTGAGCCTGTCCGAGAGCTGGTTGGGGCCGGTGCACAGTCGGCCAGATCGGTGCTTGCACACCGTTGACGATGGCGGGGGCGTGGGGTGAGCGGCGACGAGGGGAGAGCGGGGGCCTGGGGAGAGCGGCAGCGTGGGAAAAAAGAGAGGGGAACATATCGGTTCAAGAACAAACCTAAGGTTTGGGAGAGACGCGTACGTCCTTGTCGTATGCACCAAGCTAATACTTGATCGAAGTAGAGTCACGGAAACCATGGTTGCGCCGCCATGGCTGCAGAAAGCTCAAGAGAGCTTTTGTAGAACCATAATTTCCCAATTTTTTATCACTTTAGCCTGTTAGAGCATCTCAAATGGTTTGCCATGACTAGTGTCAAGAAGCCATGGTAGGAGGTGCTTTTTGGCTTTTTCTCTCCTCCTTACCATGGCTTCCTGCCATGACCTCTCCAATGGTCTGCCATGACTAGTGGCAGGAGCCATGGTAGAACACTTTTAATATTTCTAAAAGAACCCCAAATATAAATAGTAATTTTATTTGAAGCCAATTATGAAATAGATAATTACTATTTTTATTTAAATCCAAATATAAAATACATTAAAATTGACAATTAATATTTAATTGTTTCCGCCATCTCCATATCTAGCCCAAATGTGTTCGATAAGATCATCGTGGAGTTGGTGATGAACATCCCGATCCAGAATCCTTGTCCTATGGCCCATGATTGTTTCCACGTCTACCGCTAGTGGTGGTCCTCTACGGATGTTTGGGTCCGAGACACCAATATCTGCAAACGGATCAGTGGGCCACAACCTCCGTTCATACTCAACGATCATGTTTTGTAGGATAACACAAGCAGTCATGATCACTGCGAGTGAGCTCCTATCCCACATTCGTCCCGGGCGAGTGACGATGTGAAACCGGGAATGTAGAACTCCAAAAGCTTGTTCGATGTCCTCCCTACACGCCTCTTGGTATCTAGCAAAGCATATTTGCTTCGGCGTTTGTGGAGCAGGTACTGACTTCACAAATGTTACCCAAGCAGGATAAATTTCATCTAGCAAAGCATATTTGCTTCGGCGTTTGTGGAGCAGTAATACGTGGTTTCGTATTCTCTACCGTTGACCTTGAACTTCACATCTAGAGCAAAGCCTCGAACTTCTCGGTGAAACAAGGTAGATTTATTTAGCACGTTGATGTCGTTGTTGAAGCCCGGTGTCCCGAAAAAAGAGTGCCAAATCCAAAGGTCTTGGGATGCAACGGCTTCTAGCATGATTGTGGGGATGTTGTCGTGGTCCCTACTTGCGAACTATGCAGACCATGCCACATGACAGTTCTTCCAATCCCAGTGCATGCAGTCCAGACTCCCTATTTTCCCCGAAAAGTCGCGTTTTTCGTTGATTCGCAACAAACATCTTGTATCTTCCTTATTTGGGCATACTAGATATGTCCGCCCATAAACCTTGATGACGCCCAAGCAAAACTTCGCCAGGAAGTCCAACGCAATGCTCTCGGCCATTCGCAAATAATCGTCGCATGCATCAGCGGGACCTCCATAATAGAGCTGACGAAGTGCTACCGTGCACTTTTGGTGTGGAGTGAAAGAGGCCCTCCCCGTAACATCCTTTTAGTTATGGAAGTAGGCGTACCGGTCTCTCAAACCATTCATGATACGTATAAACATTTCCCTCGACATCCGGAACCGTCACCGAAATTGTTGGCCCCTATGTACCGGTCTAGGCCGAAGTAGTCACGCATCAACCCTTCGTGTGCATCTTATCGATTGCGCTCAATCACTCTCCGCTTTGGCCGCGGCGCCGACCCTGAGCACTCGGCCTCATCATCATCATCATCATCCTGAGCCCGTGGCAGTATCTCTAACATCACTTCATCGCGAATTGTTTTTACCGTTTCCTCAGGCAACCTACTCATCGCTTCGTCTATTTGTGTGGGGGTCATTTGCTTCATTTCCTCTATCATTGGAAAATTCTCCATCGAAACAAACACAACGAAGGAAAAAAAACGAGAGAATTTGGAGAAGAAGAGAAAGGGAGAGAGAGCTTGTGAAACAAGTGAGGGAGTGAGTTTTTGGGTTGAGGTGAATCTGTATTTATAAAAAAGATTAAGCTTTTTTTTTTAAACCGGCGCCGACACGTGACGACCTCTCACTAGCTCACCGACTAGCCGTTGGGGTTGCCACGACGCGTCGCGTCGTTGCAGAATGCTGGAACGACCTCTTGACATGCCGACCCTGATACGAGCCCTTGACACAACCAGTCGTGGCAGCGCCTGGAACGACCCGGCTACCACGACCGTTGGAGATGCTCTTAGTATAATGGTTGTTAACGCAATTTGTAATTTCAAGTTCAAATTAATTTTGGGAAAATTCAAGGTTGCTACCTAAAACTCTTTTATTTTATTTTCAAATGATTATCTTAACCTGTTTTTTCTTTCTCGCTATCATAACAGAATATTTTTCTTAATTTAGTCCATAACATTAATTTCCGTCAAAATGTTTCGGAATTTCAGTTCGCTACCAAAAAATTCTTTTATTGGCAGATCAATACTCTAGCATGTTTTTTCTTCTCGTTACCTTAACAATACATTTTTTTTCGAGTTATCATTTCCAGTCCATTTTTGGACGGAAAATGATCATGTACCTATTTTTTTAAATATGACCAAAATACCATCACACCAGAAGTATGATTATTAATTAATAAATAAAACCTAAGAACTCATAAATGCCCTCATTCTCTTTTCTTAGATTCAACACCATCATCACTTGAAATAATAATAGTTAAGGCATACGTAGGTTAGTACTTTTTTTTATCAGCAAAACAATATTATAATTCTCTCCCTTTTCAGAGAATATAAAGGGAGGACAAAAAGGGTTGTAGTTACAGAAACCCAACAGTACAAACCACATCACTACATTCAACGCACATCCTCCAACCATAAACCGGACCGAGACACACCTCGCCTAATGAAATGAAGAGCACAGCATAAAGAAGCCACAACCAGGAGCCTGCCATACATGACACTCTGAATACAAACACGAGCATGCCTAAAGACACCTCAACCCAAAAAAACAGAAAGTGCACCGACCTAGAGTAGGAGCAAAATTAAAGGTCTAACTACCAAATATTACAAACACGAAGAACAAAAAAGGTCTATAACCCAAATATTACCAACATGAAGAGCTAAAAATCAGAACAACAAGATCGACTTTTCGATACACAGCAGACCTCTAATAACGAAACCACGACCTTGGGAATGCCGTGAGAATCAGGCATATCATTAGAGAACATGCGACGCAAACGAGCACTGCTCAGTCTTCACAAGGAAAACCCAATCCGGGCCTACACCACGGATCGACTCGAAAGGAGTCGACTCTTCCGACCCCTCAACCAACCACGGAAAATAAGAAAGAGGGGGGCTTAGTTGGGCTCGAGAACACCCACCTCAACACTGAATCAAGACCCGAAACCTAAAATTTCCACTACTTAAACGAGACTCACAAATCTCACATTGCTTAATTAAATCGATTAACGAACTAATCCACCGGAGGCCAACACACGCCGACGATCCAAAGGAGAGTTAGGCTAATCTGACCCCCAAATATCCACCGACTAAGAAGATGAGCCAGAGAACGCCTAAATGAGACAAGTAAATCGATGGAAAAGCAAGGAAATGACGAAGACGAACCACTAAATTGATCAGCGAAAAAGATCCTTACCTAGGTTCTTACCCAAACCAAGAACCAGGACCCCATTGCAGCTGAAAACTCCGAGACGGAGAAGGGCGGTACCTAAGCACCAGGGACAACTTGAACCACACACCGGCAACGCCTTCACTCGTCGGAACGGAACTGAGTAGGAGTGAAAAACATCTAAAAGTTCCAAGCAGAGTCGTACCGACTCCACACCGATCGCTCCCGAGCAACGACCAACACCGAAGAATCTATGATAGGCCGGAATCAGAGCATCCGGAAGAAAGAGGAAGATCTGCACGACCTGCGCTCGTTGACCCGCGTTCTTTTGGAGATCAACCCGCACCCGATGGAGCCCGACCCGCACCCATCAAAGCCCGACCCAATAAAAAGCAGCAACACCCGTCCAAAATCCGGCCATAGGGAACACACACCACCAAGCCAAACTACCGAAACAACCAACGAGGCCAAGAATGACATCCCAAAAATCATATTTGGACGGAGTTCCAGATCTGTGACTCCTTTAACCCCGAGGCCGCCCTGACAACGAAACCCAGCAAAGGAGACCTCCAGCGAAGCACACAACTCCGACAACAAGACGATCTCCCCTTGAAATGTAACTGTGACCATGGCCGAGTCCATGCTTAGACCACACGAGCATATGCGAGTATTCCAGATCAAACACTAGTTAACACCGGTAGAAACGAAGGAGCAGCGACAAAAACAAACAGAGCAACGCGGCGAGAACCTCCGAGCAGAAACAAAGATGCAACCGAGATAAGATGAAGATGCAGAGGAAGGAGGATGGGGAGTAGAAGGTTATCACCGGCGACCACCATGGCCGGAGCCATGACCGTCGCTGGTGAAGACAAGGTCAAAGAGGGTAGGTGGCTAGGGTTTTCGAAGAGGGATGTAGGTTAGTACTTCACACATGATAATGACGTTCTTAATTTTATTATAAATTAATTCATTAGGTTTAAGTGATTATGGTGCTGAATCTACTAGAAGGAATGAGGGAATTTGTGAGTTTTTAGGTCTTCATTTTTATAAATAATTATATTTGTGGTGTGAGTGTATTTTGGTCTGTTTTGGAAAAATGGCTATGTGCAAAGTACATGACCAATTTCCGTCCAAAAATGGATGGAAAAGAATAACTCGAAGAAATGTATATAGGGTAGTGAGAAGAAAAAAAAAACAAGTTAGGGTATTGATTTGCAAATAAAAGAATTTTAGGACAGTGAGGTGAAATATTCCCATTAATTCTGAAATTTAACGTTGAGGACAAAATTTAAAAAAACACCCTGAAGTTGGCACGTTTAACTGATGCTTACCCTAAAGTTCAAAAACAACTGATGCATACACTAAAGTTACAACTTGTAACTAGAAACCCCTCCCGACCTCCAAATCCCCAACCCCTTAGTACATTCAGACAAGTCATATGGTTAAGTTGAGGAACGCACCTTTGGATTAGTCTTTATGGATTAGTCCCTACCCAAACCAGAGCATAATCTTGATTGAGAATCCATCGTCATGAAGAGTATTATCTTCATAATCATGATTGAGAATCCTGAACATACAAGAACGCCGCTGACTCGTTGGTATTCGAGGTGATATATGGTGAAGATGAGCGTCAAGGGTTTTCTCGAGCTCGGTGAGGTGTCTGGAGAAGGAGAAGCAGGAGCGGAGGAAGAGAGGGTAGGGCTCGAGGGACCAGGCGGAGAAGGAGACGATGAATCCAGTCGGCCGTGAAACCACCGTCGCTCGTGACTAGCTCCTCGCCTCTGAAGCCATTTACCCTCTACTTCTCACCGCAGCCCTAGCTCGTCGCTACTGGTTCGTCCGGTGGTTGAAGTTTCGACATATATGATTGAAGAAGAGGGTGTGGCTGAGACTTGGTCAAGATTTAGCCATGAGGTTTGGCCGTGAGGTTTGGATGTGTGATTTGGAAGAAGAAGAAGAAGAAGAAGAAGAAGAAGAAGAAGAAGAAGAAGAAGAAGAAGAAGAAGAGGACGTGGCTGTGTGTGTGTGGATTAGGTTTTAGATGCGGAGAATTGGGTTAATAAGATGTAATATGTTTTTTAATGATATTATTTGTTAATATAACATAAATAAATAAATTTATTTATTTTATTCTTTGAATTATTTATTGCATTATATTTGAGGGCATGATGGTAATTTTATGTATCAAATAGATAAGGTCAAATTGAGAAAGAGCAAAATCGTCATTTCTAACGGAATGACTTAAAACGTCCGTGGACCGAACATTAAGGTACCAAAATGTTCGTAGACCGAACATAAGGGTACCATAATGTAATTAACGCATCATTTTTGGAAAAACAAAGCCATGTGCAAAGCACATGATCATTTTTCGTCTGAGAATGGATGGAAAAAAATAACTCGAAGAAATGTATCGTTAGGGTAGCGAGAAGAAGAAAAAACTACAATATTTATTTACAAATAAAAGAGTTCTAAGCCAACGAGTTGAAAATTTTCCATTAATTTTGAAATTTAACGTCGCGGACAAAATTAAAGAAAAACCGCTAGAGTAACAAGAATAAACAAGTTAGAGTGGGAAAAAGTAAATTTTGAAGAAGTATAAAAAAACTCTCTCTCTCTCTCTCGTTTTGAGAGCCTACCATAGCCTAGCTTGCCCTTGCTGTTATGGAGTTTCCTCCTACCGTCGCTGATGCGCCGCCTGAGCTTGTCAGCTTTGCCGTTCCCGTGTTCGTCTGTCCCATCGGTGCAGGGTTCACATACGGATTGGAGTGGCTGGCTTTTCCCCATCCCTCGGCGTCTCTTCCCCTTCCTGTCCCTCTTGTGGCTTCGTCGACTTCCAGTCCGATCGCCATGCACCCTCATACCTTCCTGCCGATGTCGCCTAGCCTCTCTACTCCGTGTGGTTTAAAGATCTCACCACCACTCTCTCCTCCCCTTCCCTTTGTCTCTGCCCCGCCTCCTCTGTCGACATTATCTGCTGAGTCGGCTTCAGATTCTCTAGGATCGACGGTGTGTATCCTCCCCGAGGAATCCCTACCTACGCCGCCTACGTTTTTCGGTCCGATCATCCCACTATCTCTGCCGCCAATGTAAGGTATTGCACCGCCCCCACCAGCAGGGTCTCCCCTGCCTGACGTCCCTCCACCACACCCATCAAATGAAATGGTTCGACCTTTCAGGTTTCGACGGAAGCGTCATCCAAATCCGGTTTTGACCGGACTCGAGACGTGAACTAAAACAATAATTCGAAAATAAACCCAAAATTTCTCAAGTCATAATTTTACAACTTTTAACAAACACCACGAGTTACAGCTCGGTAAAAACCACGGTAAAACATTTCAACAGCCAACGGTACGTCACTAGACTATCTAGCCTAGGAGCCTCGTAACCTCCCAAGCATCGAGCATCCAGCTAGTACACTTCCCGCTTAGAACCTGAAAAACAACAAGCTAAGGAGTGAGCTTTCGCTCAGTAGGAAAAGTAGCTAAGGTTATAAGCACATGCTCACCACGACAGGTAACCGTCCAATTAGGGCATACTAGTACAGCACACAACTAATTTCCAACACGGAACTCGTAACCACAATCTTCAACTCAAGACCAAATCACACTCACAAACCCACTCAAACGAACAAGCACACACTGCAACCACATCACTGAACAGGTCATCAAACACAAAGTAAACAGTAAAAACACATACACATCCCGCAGTCCCCTACTCGGCCGGCTGTCCACAGCCCGACTCCATCATATCGTACCGGAACATACATCATCAGCCTAGATATTTTCCCGTCAAACAATTGGGGCACAATCTCAATACGTCATACAAGAATCTCCATCGGCCTAGACATCTTTTCCGGAACTCTTTTGGGCAAAGAACTGGTAACACAACGATCCCGGTACTCCTTCGGGCAAAGCGCTGATCACGTAACCGTCGGCCTAGATGTCCTACACAGGCATACCACCTCGATGTAAGCCATCGTACCGGAACCACTACCCGGGGGACAACGCATACATGGGACCACACCGTCGGCCTAGATACTACCCTACACCGGCGTACCCCTTCGGTCGTAGGTACCGTACCGGAAACAACTCCTCGGAACACACATCAAGATAATATCACACATCATAATACCATAATTAAACACGGCTTACTAAGCCCAACAATCGTTCCACAACACGTCACGTCGGTCTATCACTCACCCAACCATATCACATCCAAGGGTTCACGTCAACATAAG
This sequence comes from Erodium maritimum, assembly GCA_963921825.1. Taxonomy (NCBI): domain Eukaryota; kingdom Viridiplantae; phylum Streptophyta; class Magnoliopsida; order Geraniales; family Geraniaceae; genus Erodium; species Erodium maritimum. Next base: position 17,984,840 of record OY997594.1, read on the forward strand.
CACGACACACTCGCCCACACATAACAACAACATGCTCAACGGATATACTAATTCTTGTCTATTAGTTTACCGACACTAAGTCACACATCGTGCATCTCAAACATTAACAGGAAATTCAATCAACACACAACCTACGGCTCGACATGGCCAATCTACCAGCACGACAATTTCCCAAGTATTGAAAGCGAGTACACTAGTGAATCACATCCTACATGTTACTACGAGTTTTATTATTCGTAGCATGCATACTAGTAACTTTCCGCAATTAAACTAGTATCCGTTACGTTCCCTACCTCAAAACGAACCGACAGCTACGTCTCCTAGCTGTTGACGTCTTGGCTTGCTACCTCTGGTCTTCTCTTCGATCGAAGTCGGACTCTACATTCCACGAAAAGCCAAAATTAATTTAAAGTTATGACCAGTACTGAATCATATTTAACAGTTGTCTTTAGAACTCGAGCGGGCTAAAACCGGGATTATACGACGAATCGGGTTCGAGTACTCGAGCTCCGAGCCCGGTCACGGTTCCCAATGCACGGATCCCGAGGTACGGGTTTCGAGGCACGATTCCCGAGACACGTGTTTTGAGGTGCGAACCGCGAGGGTTCGCTTCAACGTTCCACTTTTGTCCCGTTCTAAGTCCGATTTATTTGTCCAAGGTTCCAACATTCGGGTTCCCAAAATCGTTCAACAGTTCGACTATCCGTTCAAGGTCCCAAACCGTCTTAATTCGAATCTGATTTTAACTTTTTTTTTATTTAGTCTGTTCTTTCGTTTTAAAACCCTTTTCTTTTAAACTCTGTTAAATTAATTTCTTTTATTATAAATTTGCTTCGGTGTAGTTCCAACACAACCAGATTCAGATTCCAAAACCATTTCGGTTTCAACAAGCCCAGATTCACGAAGAAGCTCGGGACAGAAATCAAAAGGAGAAGTTCGGGAAAAGAATTCGGCCGACCATCGGTAAGGGTATCGTTGGCCGAGGCCTCACCGTAAGGAAAAGGACGGCAGGAGGCGTCGGTGCGCTGGATGCGATGGGGCACGGCGAGCCTCGCCCCGGACCTGGACGGGCGCGGCGGCTCCGTGCCAGATCTGGAGAACGCAGGCGACTCGGAGATCCCGGAGCGGCTGGTCGGAATCGAACGCGAACGAGGCGGAGGGCGAGGCTTAAAGGCCTCCTCTCTTGCCGGTGAAACCGGAGTGAAACGGGGAGGAGAGGGAGAGACGGCTCGGTGGTGGCGGTCGTGTGAGAGGAGGAGGAGACGGTGGCGTGAGGTCGATCGTGCGGTGGTGACGTGAGCTGGAGATGAGGGAGAGAGATGGAGGGTCGGGGAGTGTGGTCGGAGATGGAGGTTGGATTGAGAGAGAGGGGCGGCGATCGAGACGAGAAGAGGGATAAGGAACGAGTCGGGAGAGAGAAGCTGATCGGTAGCGAATTTTAGGGTTCAAACCCTAAAATTTTCCCTTTTAAACACAAAGCCACGACTAGGCTTGGGCCCAGAGCCGGGCTTGGTTAAGCGGCGTCAGAGTGGGCCTTGGCTCTCGCGGCCCTACGAGTTGAAGCGAAACCGGGGCGGGTTGGCCTGGCTCGGGCCGAGTCTGCTGGTCGAGTCAGGCCCGCCCGGTTCAGCCCCTTTTTTTTTTTGAAAAACTTTTTAACACGCCTTCGATCAAGCTTTTTGATCCGTTTCCCAAGCACGACGCTTTAAGTCGATAAAATTAATAATCTCAACCCTTTTTAACCGGAACGGTCTTCACACGCCAACCACCAAAGAGATGACGCCCTCCTACATGTCTGATCACGACGGCATCACCCCTGGTACCGGCCATGTCAGGCCCCTCGGGTTTGGATGGATCGAGCTCCGCTTCCGGCGGCTCTTCGTGGTTAAAAACGGGAGGATTTTCACTTTCCCTACACCTTAGGGAGCACGTTCTCTCACCTCTGGTGCCCTTACCTAATGCAGTGAGGATTCCTTACATCCCCTCCCTTCCTGCGATCTTAGCGTATCTGCTCTGGCGTGCTGCGGTGGATCCTCACCCACCAGAGGGAACCCTAATCCCTACTTCTGCAGTGCGCTACAGCCGTCGCAATCGTCGTCACCCACCAATCAACTGGACGCGAAGCCGAGACGAGGGCGGCCCTTATGACGTCCCCCAGTTATGTTCTTCCCACGCAACGTCCTCCTCGGCCTCCCCCCTCCAAACCCTGCTCTGCCGACCCAACCGTTTTGCCAAGACCTTCCTCTGGCCCCTCCTCCCCCGGGCTGCGCGGTACTAGGGTTTGCCAAGACCTTGCTCAGGCCCCTCCTTCCCCGGGCGGCGCAGTTTCGAGGGTTTGCCGAGACCTTGCTCTGGCCCCTCCTTCCCCGGGCGGTGCAGTTCCTAGGGTTCCGGCTCCCCCCATTCTGATCTGATACTAGGTAGGGTTCTACCTCAGCCCCCTGACTCGCTGTTCCGGAGGTTTTGCCACATCATTCTAGCCCATTGGATGTAGGAGCTTGCGAGGATTTGGGAGCGAAGAAGGCAGTTGTTGATGTCGCTAGTGTAGCCCAGGGCACACTGAAACGGTCTGCAGTTGGGATCCCTCGGGATGATTAGTTCAGGGCGGGGAAGCAACCCCACTAGGAGGAATGAGTCGTCCGTTGTGCATCAAGGACTGGCCTTGGGAGGGGTTCCTGTATGATGCACTGCCTCCCCCATCACTATTACCGTCAAGGACCCTCAGGATCTCCGGTACCCCGTTCCCCCTATTCGTATTCTACCTTTGCCCCTGAGGCATCACACGACCGCTTGTGACGACCATTTACTTTCGCCCATGAGGCACCAACAAACCATTGTTCGCCTATTCTGACCTTCTCTCAGTGGTTGGGGAGTTTGTTCCTCGATGCACACTAATGTAATCAGTTCCGATCTTTAATAATATTGCACCTTTCACTCAAAAAAAAAAGTTAGAGCGGTAGTTTACAAATAAAAAGTTATAAGGTAACAAATTAAAATTCTCTCATCAATTTTTTATAATGTAAAGTGGACGTGATTCATAATGTGACCTTCCTCCTCTAGAATGTGTATGGCTAATGTAATTTTGTCTGGCTTGACTTAGAATACGTCTAAATACTATATAGTGCAGTAGCTTAAAAAGATAATATTTCCTTGGACTCTTCCAAACTATTCTTAATGAAAAAAATTTAAACATAAATGAATGTTGACATTACTTTTGGTTTATGATATATTTTAAAAGAATGCAAAGATGAATATTGACCACGAACTCCTCCATTCCATGGTCAAAAAGTGGACCGACCACGCATAGGTTAGGCATTAATCGGTGCAAGCCTCGGCCTCCTTCCACACTCTCCTTTTTCATGGTAGGTTCTTCATTATTTTAACTTTTCCAATTTCACAAATTATGGGAAGAATCATTTTAGGCTCACTTTCACTCATCCAAGATCTTAATTTTAGGTCAAATGAGTGTGTAGTTCAAACCATGAATTTGTTTCCAGAAGAGGGAATTTACGCAATTGATCATAATTATTAGGTCTCTATCAACATTAACATTTTTGTTGTTATATTACCTTACCTTCATATTAATTAAATGGGCAGAGAGCACAGTCAAAGCCCAATAACCATCTGACAAAATGTAAAGTTTCCCACCAAACACATTTTAGTTAGGCTTTAGTTGGAATCTTTGGGCCTGGCCCATCTAGCTTTCACTAAAAAAAAGTTAACTAAACTGAAACGTTCAAAATATTTATCAACAATTTTCCCCTTAGTCTTTGTTGAAATGCTTCTTCAGCTTTAAATATAATGCAAGAGAAACTAATCACATTTTTGAAATCAATATCAATCAGGCCATAGCTAAGTAAGAAGTATAATGTAAACAACAAGAGCTATTATCAGTTCAAAGTATATTCAGCACAAGTGCACAACTATCAGCTTCACCAGAAAGCCTTACAAGAATAAGAACCATCTCTGAAATGGTGAAACCTATTTCTATCCCTCACAATGATCTCTCTGTCAAAGAGTTTCGGTATCATCGCATTCGTCGTTACGTCATGACAATCCTCACAGACCCTGAGGTTCTTCAAAATCCTGATGGGCACACTTCCTCATAGACTGATCAAACCAAAAGCAATAGTAACCTTCTCACTATGTCTACACAGAGCACCCTCTTTCTCTTCTTCTTCAATGTCAAACAACATTTGATTAGTTCTTGCAGCATATCCCAACAGTTCAGCCTCTTGGAGATCTCTCATGAACTTCACCATCAACGTCAATGACACTGCAACCAGGGATCTTCCTCACACCTTTGGACTTCATTGCTTGCCTCACATTCATTACTTTGTCCCAGTTTTTGGAATCGGCGTATATGTTTGAGAGCAATACATAGGCACAATCATTCTTGTCCTCAAGCTCCATTAGTCTTCTTGAGGCAAGCTCGCCTAGTTCTTTGTTCTTGTATATTTTGCAAGCATTAAGCAGAGCCCCCCAAGCTCCAGCATGAGGCTTCACCGGCATGGTGTTGATGAAGTCCAGAGCTTCTTCCAATCGCCCAGCACGAGCAAACAAATCAACCATGCATCCATATTGCTCAAGTTTAGGCTCAATGCCATAGACTTCTCTCATGGAGTTGAAGTGCTTGTGACCTTCATCAACTAGCCCAAGCACATTACAGGCTCTGAGAACTGAAGTGAATGAGACTTCATTTGGCTGAACCATGTCTTGTTTCATGAGTGAGAAAAGTTCTAGACATCTTGAACCTTCTCCGTTCATGGCCAGTCCATTCATGGCACTGCTCCATGTATACACATTCTTTTCTTTCATTCCCCCAAAGACTTCCATAGCTTTTTCAATGTCACCACATTTGGAGTACATGTCCACAAGAGCAGTCCCTAAAGTCACCGTCATTGGAAGACTGTGTCTTTCTATATAAGAATGAGCCCACCTTCCTTGATCCAATGCACCCAAATGAGTGCAGGCAGATAAAACCGAAACCATAGACACTTCATTAACCTTCATGCCTTGGATTTGCATTTCATGGAACAAGTCTAAGGCCTCTCTTGGATACCCACTTTGTGCGTATCCTGCAACCATAGCCGTCCATGCGACATGATCTCTATGAGGCATTTTATCAAACAGGTTGCGTGCATACCCAACTTCTCCGCATTTCGCACAAGCATTCACCATAGCTGTTTGGCACACCAAATCTGGTTCAGCAACACATCCGAACACTCTAAAACTAGAATCTAAGCAACCCAATTCAGCGTACATGAAAATTAACCCACTTTGAACATGTGGGTCGATCTCAAATCCATGTTTGATCAGAGCAGCATGAACAGATGGGCCAATCTTGTGCCCCATAATCTGTGCAGAGGCGCGAACCAAGAAATTGAAGGTGTAATTATCAGGGGAAAGGGCGTTACCAGAGTGGAGAATCTTGTTGTAAAAGTAAAAGCTTTTATGCGGAGTTGAGCCTCTGGAGTGAGCTCTGATCATTGAGTTGAAGGTGAAGAGGGTTGGGCTGTCACATTGTTCCAGGACTTGATTGGAGTAGTCAATATTGAGAGGGTTGTTTAGGGCAATAATGGCCACAAATTGGCCAAGGAATTGGGGATTGTTCAGAAGACCATTGACCAGAAGCTGGCCATGGGTTTGCTTGAGCTGTCCAAGGGTTGTGCTCGAGTCCACAAGAGCTAGTATGGGATGTTTCACAATACATCTCAGCATCACTTTGAGTCAAAAAGTGAAAAGGGTCTTCACTTAATCACCTTATATAATGCTTCCTTGCTGAAATAGCCCATACAAAATACCATATTGTCCTTAATGAACCTTTAATTAGAGTTAATTAAGGTCGCAACTCATATTACAACAACCTTTCATGTTAGTCAAAACTCACCAGGTGTAGTCAATGTCAAGAAGATGAAGATTAGCAGACAATCCATGTGGGGGGCAAAGGAAAAGACATGAATTTGGAGGTAGCAAGGTTCTCCAAAATGTGAAAGAAGTAGGCCATTGCTATTATACTAAGTTATTTGGTTAGTGCTCGTGGCATGTTTTGTTCCATATTCCTTGCCAGCTCCAAGCACAAAGTTACTTCCTTTTTATGATATGTCTGCAGAGAAATTGCTGCACTAAGCATATATGGATTGGATCCAGCTTAAGGAGAAAAGGGTTGATCCAAAAATGCCTATTTTCTTGGCCATACTGCATCCTACCAATATACAGCAAGATAATGGAGGGGACATGTCAAGTGTGTAACCTTTGATTCCATGAAACCCACCAAACAAAGACTCTCCCAAGTCCCAAGTAGTAGCTAACCTTTGTTTTACAGTAAAGGTTGTTGTCCTCTGATCTAGAGATTATGGGTTTAAATACATGAACATCATATTTACTCAATGGTCAGTCTAGTGAACAAGTAATTATAAGATACTTTTGTAGCATAACTACGTTTAAGTAACTAAACAGGATTAATTTGATTGCTTACCGTCTAAACATTGCTGATATATGGACAGATCAGCTGGCCAATACGGATCATTAGTCAACAAAATGGACCACAAGAGCAAGATTGGATGAACAAGCAAACAAACAATAGTATTTAGGAAGAAGAAGCAATCTCTGAAGAAAAATTGCCAGTTTCCAGACCTGAGCATGGAGTCTATCTATCGGTTTCCCAGCTAGGCATTTCATCAAACACGTTGTGTCCTTGTCAAAACCAAAGGAGATAGTCAATTCACACACTGTGGGAGTGGCAGAATTGTAAATCTGTCTCTGTTTCCCAACTTGAAAAGCTCAACCCACCAAAGCAGACTTCAAATTTCCTATATTTCCCTGTCAGAGACCTCAAATTTTCAAACTCAAACGTCATGAACCTCTCTGTTCTTCTCTCTAATTAGTCTTGAATCTGAAACCTCAAGCTTGACTTTTGAATGGTGAGCGTGGGCTCATCCCCAAGGCACGCCTTTGTTCTCTCTTCCTCCAGAAATATGACCGTTTGAGCTTCTTCTGCAACTGGTGAAATCAGTAGCTATGGAGGGTAGGAAAGTTCATGCCCTGCTCCACAACGAAGAGCTTCATTTCCCTTCAGAAACCCTCCAGCCTTTCTGGATCCCCAGCTCTTCCCCAAGTTTCCATGGTATGATTCTGGAACTTGGTAGTCTTGTTCTACTTAAAGATTTATTTTTTTAATCGTTTCTGAAGTTGGGTCCTCTTCTTCTACTTTAAAAATTCAAACTTTTTTTATTTTGATTTGTGGGTATGTTAATTTAATTTCTGGGTTGCTCCATTTCAGGTTCAAGCTCCATTCTTAGTTTTGAAAACGGCTACGGAGAGAGTTCATATCTGCGCAAAGAAGAAGGTTGTGACGGTGACTGTAATGGGTTCTTCCTCCAGCCCGGAAAGAAGAGGAGGCTCCAAGCCGGTCAGGTTCAGTTTCTGGAGAAGTATTTTGGGGAAGAGAACAAGCTTGAGCCGCAGAGGAAAGATCAGCTCGCTAAGGAAGTGGGCTTGCAGCCGAGGCAAGTCGCGATTTGGTTCCAGAACCGACGAGCGCGCTACAAGACTAAACAGCTCGAGAAGGACTATGATTCGTTGAAAGCTAGTTATGATCAGCTCCAATCCGAATTCGATGATGTTCTTAAGGAGAAAGAGAAACTGATACAAGAGGTAACGTGTTAATACAAGGAATCGTCTATTGATCCTTAAAATTCGACGTTATTGATCGTTTTTGTGTGTTTAATAGGTTGTGCTGTTGAGAGACAAGTTGCGAGTCGTTGATGATCGGGAAGTGGTTCCTCAGACAGGACATGAAACTGGGTACGATGTCGAGCCACTGATGCTGGTCTGCAAGCAAGAAGATGCGAGCTCTGCTAAAAGTGATGTGTTGGATTCGAACAGCCCGCATTACACGGAGGCGGCTGGTTCTTCCGATGTTTTCGGGTCTGATTTTGACGAAGGTGGTGACTCTGGGCTGAGCTTCTTGAAACTCCATGACCAGAAGCACGGCCCAAATGCTGTTGCGAGTTCTTGCAATTTTGGGCTCCCAGCTGAAGATCAGTTCTTTTGTTTCTGGCCCTAGAGTATATATTATAAATCATGAATTGATAAGGTCAAATAATGCTATGTATCAGAATGTTGGTGAAATTGGTTTTACATTTAGTGTTCTAAAAAGTGAGATTTTTCCAATCAGATATCACGGGATCTAATCCGACAAAAGGTGAATGAGAAAATAAAATTAAAAAATTATTTTTTGAACTTGATTGTTAAAAAAAATGCAAATGAAAAATACATCATTCTTATAATGTCCCACATGGAAATATTACTAAATTTTCATTAAATTTATATAGGATAAAATTCCCAATTAAGTTACAAGCTCGCGTTACCTTCTTAGTATTGCTACCACTTAAAATTTATCTCATGGGTTCCTCGAATTTTTTCTGCCGGCCCTAAGAAGCTCTCGAGCTCGCTGCAGTTATGGCTTTCATGGCCATTTTCCAATCAAGTGTTAGCTTGATGGTCGAACCCTCTAGGGTTTCGCATCGAACCCCTCAGGAGTTGAACTCTCGTCGTCGTCGATCACTCCTCCGGTCGACGTGTGCCACTGTGTTTTTTACACTGCCGCCCTTCCGTTCGCCGCCGCCGAATACATGCCGGACATCCATGGCTTCCGGTCATCGTCTTCAACGCTCCATGTCCGGTCTCTCGACACCTACTGCTCTGTCTTTGGAGGCTCACCTCCCGGACAAGGTTGGTAACCCCCCCCCCCCCCCCCCATGGACACTGATCACCACCTTCATCGCACCACGAAGACACCCCCGACAACCAACGTCTCGAGCGCGTTCTGTAACCCCGTCGTGGACTCCGACCAGGCTAACAACGGCACCATGATCGTGATCTCAGCAGCCTCTGTATCTCTAATGGCTGTCTTTTTTCTGGATTCGATCTTGCCGATCCTCATCCCGACGGTTAAAGGCCACCTCGAGCACCCTTTTCTAACCGGTGCAGACCTGAAGTATAGGCCGGAACCGCCTTGCCTTCGCCAATAAGCTCTGCCGGATGAACATGGGATTTCGGTGGGAATTGCCCGGCAGCTGAGAGCTAAGGAGGACATCTAGGATCCACAGACGGAGGCGGTTCAGCCTCCTTATGAGAAATGAGAAGACCCGGCGGGGTGGGAGGGTCCGTCTACGGACTATACCCACAGACCCGGGACTACCGATGCTGTGGAGTCTCGGGAAATCCACACTCAGAGCGCTATTTCCACTTTTCTTTAATGTTGCTTATTACTTGTCTTTAGTTCGGTTAGGTCTTTGGTCTTATTGGTTTAGGTGTGTCTTTTCTTGAATTTTTGAAATGTCGGTAAGGGGAACTCCTGAGTTAAGATCTGCGAACACAAGAAGACTATTTCTACGGATCCATGAGCGCCTGGTGGACTACTGGGACAAATATCTGGAATCCTGGGCAGTTATGCCATAACCTGTAAGGGTTACATTTTACAGTAATACAATACCTCATCTACTCGTTTCAATTTTTTAATATATAGAATAGCTTTCCTAGCATATTTGAATTTTTTGGATGTTCGAGGGAGCCCCCTCCAATGACTGCTACATCTTCTCTATAGCTGATCAAAGAGAAGCTACAAATTCGCAGAATACTCTGAAGATTTTTAGAGAGTTGTCGGGCCAACAGATAACAAAGACAATAGCTCTATTTTTTCAGCTGAAATACCACTCCCCCCCCTTTTTTTTGCTAGAGCTGCGTGTTGTATCATGCTGGCATTCCGAAAATTTTGGAAGCTTCAACGTATTTGGGCGTTCCAAATCTTATTGTCAGGAACAGGACTCAACCCTCCAATTTTTTGCGGATCGGCTCTTATCTCGAATTAATACTCGAGACAACCAACTGCTATCTCAAGGAGGAAAGGGGGTCCTCATTAAGTCGGTCTTAACAACTCTCCCGATGTATACAAGAGAGTATTTCTGTTACCCCATTCTCTTATATCGACAATTCTGGTGGCCTTAGCCAGGTTTTGGTGGGCGGGATCAAGCCGATCGCAACTCCCAATTATTTAGAAGGATTGGCAGAAGTTGTGCATCTCAAAGAAAAGTGGAGGTATGGGTTTTCGTAATTTAGGAGATTGTAATTTGGCCTTACTCGGCAAGATGGGCTGGAAATTTATGACGGATCCGGACGCTCTGGTTTCTCGTATTTTTAGAGCTAATTATTTCCAAGATGCTAACTTTTTATCGGTTGGGAAATGGAATAATCCGAACTTCTTGTGGACTAGTGTTTGGGCTACCCAAACTCTTCTTATTTTAGTCTCCGGAGGGCCATTGTACCGACACCTCTACCAAAGTTCTAGGGGATCCGTGGCTGTTACGGAATGATCCTTGGGTCCAAATGAACTCAAGTGAGTTGGTGGGGCATTACGTCAATTCCCTCTCTATCCCGGGAAGAAGAGTGTGGAATGAGGAGGAGATTAGAAATAAATTTAACAACAAGGACCGAGAACTAATACTTGCAATCCCCTTCTCCACATCTCGAGTGAAGGATGGTTGGTATTAGGCGGAGGATAACAATGGCCTCTACACTGCGAAGAGTGGCTAACGAACCCTACAATATATAAAGGGGGATTGGTTCCCCCACAGGATCAGAGTCCTTTTTTAACGATACTTGAAATGTCAAATCCCCTCCACGTGTTAAGATCTTCTTGTGACAGAATGGATTTTCGGGTGTGGTGGGAAAAAATCCTCCAACTCCCTAGTAATGATTTGAAGTCTGAGATGCTCATTTGGCTTTGGAATTTATAGAAGAAAAGGAATGTATTTGTGTGGAATGAGGAATCATTAATATTGGTGCCTATGGCTATTGCTACAAAGATACATTTCCAGTCTTGGAAGGAAGCAAATGTGAAGCCTCAAAAGGCGGGAATCACTACAACCCGACCCCCTCCTAGTTGGATTCCCCACGACCTGGCTCTCTGTGCACACGGATGAGGCTATTTTTCCTCATACAAATCAGTCGGCCCGGGACTTTATTTACAGGAATGTGTCTAGTTTGGTTGTGGAAGGACAAAATGGCATGATCACAAGTACTCTTTCTCCGTCCACAATTGAGGCTATAGTAATCCGATAATCGCTACAGTGGGAACATGAGTCTAATGTTTCTATGGTCATTGTCCACTCGGATGCACACATTGTGGTGAACCTCATCGCTGATAATACTATTTTAACTTCCTTGTTATAGGGTATTTTGATATATTGTAAGTTGCTTATAAACTCTATCGAGGATGCTCAACTCGTTTTTGTTAAGAGGTCAGCGAATGCTGCAGCCCACGGGCTAGCCATTGCTGTTACTTATTGTTTGTCCCTTCGTGGTCAAGACTTATTATTCCTGATGCACTTGCTTGTATCTTGTCGAAAAACAATCTCTAAGTAATGACAACATGTCAGTTTCAAAAAAATGTTTGGATTTAAGACTCTCTCTCACGCGCAGGCGTCGGGGTGCACATTTAGGGTCCGTTCAACATGAATAAGCTTGAACTCATGTGCCACACACAACGTGCGGATCGTGAATGTTGTATCGAATTTGGGTCTGTAGTGCCAGCTCAGTTAAAATCTCAATAATTAATTTCTAATTTCAGAATACGCAAATTAGGAAAATCCGAAATTGATATGCAATAAGGAAAATTCTAAATTTAGAATTTACAAAATTTATATTATTTCAAATTTTAAAATATTCCCAAAATTTATATTATTTATAAATTAATATTTAATTTCCGACATTATATATTTCCAAAATTTTGATAATTCCAAAAATTGTTGTTTTCAAATCTCACTCTCAGTTCTCTCTCTTTTCCCTATTTAAGCTATGCTATAGTCATCATTCGAAAACACAAAAATACCCAGAAAAATTCCTTTCTTTCTCCAAGATCAAAGCTATCATTTTCTTCTTATTGGGTTCCACTTCTCATACATGGTTCAAATTCGTCGATGTTGTCGTTGTATCCTATGAGACTTGCTTAGACACGGCGATGAAAAGTCTTAAGGAAACCGATTCGCACGCCTCGATAAACCAATTCTCTCTCCGATCATCGCGTGCGGTTATTGTATCAACTATACATTATGTTTGAGATTTTGTTACTTTGTGTAATTTTATTTTCATTATTAATAATTGTTTAAGTTTTATTTGTTCTCCATTGTTTATGGACTAACCCGCATAACAAGACTAATATGTAACGTGATCCATTAGAGCATGTACAATAGAGCGGAGTTAATTAGGTTAATTAGTTTGTTAATTAACTACCAGTTATCTTAATTCTGTTGAATAATGAGGTTAATATGACACCTATTGAAACCAATTAACTATAAGTTTGTTAATAGTGTAGTCACGCCCCAATTTCAGCGAACCGAACTCGGGACGCGAACTTTTAAAACATGAACACTTAAAACCTGTTTTGAATAAAACTCTGATATTTCCATTTAGTTACCAAAAATAATAATAGTATTTACAATACAAAAACGTCCCCACAAGTGGACAAGGTACAACATCCGTCACTAGACTCAACAAAAGTAAAGACCAGACTCCGCTCCAAGCTCCATGAACTTCAAGAGCTAACCTAGTCCGTCCGGTGATCAGTACATGTAGGAAAAGCAGCTAGGGGTGAGCGTTCGCTCACCTCCACGGATAACAGACTGACTATGGCATAATTAGTAGATAAGGCCAGTAACACTAAAACCAAACCCAACACCGGGACTACAGTCCCCAACTCAAGTACCCAACTGACCCACAACCCGTTACTTTCCTCAACAGACTCAACACTCGATAACACAATGTAGACCCGACACAACTATCGACGACCTCCTCCAAGGACACGAAGAAAGATTACACAACGCCAAACAAGATCACAAAGGATCGCACACCAGCTGCTCAGTAACCAATCTCAATCATGTCAGGGTTCGACCTGTAAAACCCGCTTCGTTTCTTTAGGGTATTAAATTACAATCCGAAAACCGTAAGGTAGGTTTTTGAAACAAGTGAAAAAAAAAGGATCTGGGCAGGCCAAACTCGGCCAAGCAGGCCCTTCCTCTCACTTGGGCTTGAGCCCGTTTTTCTGTCTGAGGCCCAAGAGGGCCGGCCCAAACGCGCGCCCTTATAAACTGAAACCCTAGGGTTTCAGCGTCAAAGAGACGCGCAGCCGAAACCGCCCCCCCCCCCCCCCCTCTCTCTCCTTCGATCCTCTCGACCTCTCTCTCTCCTCCTTCGTCTTCCTCGCCGAACCAGCTCTGGCCACCACCGTTTCCGGCCGCCACCTCCCTCACAACCCTCGTCCCATCCTCCTCCTTCATCTCCCGACCTATCACCCCGTCTCCGTCCAAAAACCGGCCGTCCACCACCGGTTCCGTCCCGAGCCCTAACTCGCCACCGCCCCGTTTCCCGTCTCCGACCTCCCTATCTCTCTCTCCTTCGTCTTCCTCGTCGAACCAAACTCCGACCATCCACCACCATCTCCGATCTCCCCGTCCCGAGCCCTAACACGAACCGAGCTCCCGCCGTCGCCGGCGAGCTCGTCAGATCCGAAACGGGACGAGTCGTTCGGACCCGAGCCGTACACCGCCGTAAACCGCCGTACACCGCCGCTCCCACCGCCGCTAGCCACCGTCTCCCCTGCCACCGTTTCGGTACGGTGAGTTCTCGGCCTGTGGAACCTCGGCCGATAACGGCGTCGCCGGTGGTCGGCCGGACCCAAGCAGAACTCGTTCTTCTTCTTTTGTTTTCCCTTTCCCGAGTTCGTTCAGATCCGGTCGGGGATGGAACGGAACTCCCGAAATGGAAAAGAACAAGAACAAAGCATGATTTCGGGCTTGTTTAAGGGATTTTTGTAAACGATGTAAATCTGAATTTGTAAAGAAGAACAACAAAATTATGATATCGTTTTTGTTTCAATACGTTCCAGATCTGTTTAAGTGTGAAAAAGAAGAGTTTAAACTGAATGTTAAAATGAAAATCAGTTTTAGAATAAAGGTTAGATCTTTATTGTTCGGACGTAAAACTGTTATCGATAAAACTAGATCGGGTTAAGTTGAACGGGTTTTAAAATGAAAGTCGGTTGTTAAGTTTAGACTTGAGTTAAGTTTAAATCTAAAAGGGGGGGAACGAAATCAAATCGACTTTATAAGGGTTTTGGACCAACATATCGAGTTTGGAAACGAGTAGAAGGAAATCGTTTGTTTTAAAATCAAAGTCGGAATTAAATAAAGCAAAGGAGTTCCAAAGATGGTTGTAAGTTAAAAATGGTTTTAACTGGGTTTAGATCGAATCTGGGTTCGGTGCGCGGGTGCTCGAACCCGATCCGTCGTAACCCGACTGTTAGCCCGCTCGAGTGTAAAAGACAACTGTCGAATTTAAACTGGACAAATCGTAGCCGTTAACTTAACGGCGGAACCGTTATTAATTTGGGGCTTCGTGTTAAATTTGGAGTCCGGCTTCGATCGAAAGGGAGCCCCGGAAGGCAATTTACAAAACCTGGGCAGATTCGCCATGTCGGGCGAATCGGGCCTTAAGGGTCCTTTATCGACAATGTCGAGTAATTGGGAAGTTTGGGAGTGAGAGACATTGTCGGGGTTACGTTTGGGCGTTGAGTTTATTTAATTTCGGTCTGTTCGTACTAGTTTAAAAGTGAGTTAAATTTGTGTTCTTTTAGATCGTGCTGCGGACCGAGGCAAAGGGAAGCTCGGCGAGTGATTGAGATTGCTTCGGGGTTTATTGAAGCGCTTTTGGATTTATATACGAGGTAGGGAAAAGTAGCCGGATCTCGGCCCTGATTAGGGAAAGTTAACAGTAGAACTGCATGTGACACCGGGGTGTCGTGGGTTGTTTAGGTTCATTTAAATATTAGAAAAGCATGTTACGGGAACTTAGTATTTATTGGAAAGGCATGTGACACTTAGTAGTGTCGTAGGAATAGAGAACTTAGCAATAATTGAATTACTAGAGGCATATGACCATGCCCGGAGGTTGACTGTTTAATTTCTGTCTTGGGTGGCCATGAGAGCCCGTGTTATTTGAATTGGTGTTTGGGTGGCCATGAGAGCTCGTGTATTTATTGTTGAGTTTGGGTGGCCATGAGAGCCCGTGTTTTTATGGTTGAGTTTGTGTGGCCATGAGAGCCTGTGTATTTATTATTGAGTTTGGGGTGGCCATGAGAGCCCGTGTGTTATTATTTGGCGTCTTGGGGTTGTTGAGCCGTGAGTTAAGTGGTTGTGTCTTGGGAGGCCATGACGGCCCGTGAGGTTGTTGAACCCGAGTCTTGACTGTTGAGGTGTCTTGAGTGGCTTGAGTGCCTGTTTGTTGAACTTGCTTGTGTTGTGGGTGTGTTTGCCCGAACCGACTGTGTGTCGGGGAGTGGTGTGGATTTTGGCAGGTTACGAGCATTCTTGGGCTGGCCTGACCAAACTCGAGCCTCGGTAGGTTCTGAGCATTCTTCGGCTAGCCTGTTCCGTGTCCGGATCCCGAGAGGTTATGAGCATTCTTCGGCTAGCCTGATCCGTGACCGGGTCCCGGCAGGTTACGAGCATTCTTCGGCTGGCCTGACCGCGTACGAGGCTCGGCAGGTTCTGAGCATTCTTCGGCTAGCCTGATCCGTGTTCGTGTCTTTGGGGAAGGTCATTGTTGGTTGTGTCGGTTTTACTTTACAAGTTTGAGTCCTTGAGTTGGTGTGGGTTTTGGTCTTGGTTTTTGGTGTTGGTTTTGGCGTTGGTTTTGGCCTTGGTGTTACTGTCTTTATCTGTTAATTATGTCATAGTCAGTCTGTTATCCGTGGAGGTGAGCGAACGCTCACCCCTAGCTGCTTTTCCTACAGGTACCGATCACCGGACGGACTGGGTTAGCTCTTGAAGCTCGTGGAGCTTGGAGCGGAGTCTGGTCTTTAGTTTTTGTTGAGTCTAGTGACGGATATTGTACCCTGTCCTCGTGTTGGGACGTTTTGTATTGTAAATACTATTATTTTGAGAAGTAAGTGGAAATGTCAAAGCTTTTATTCAAAACAGGTTCGAGTGTTGTTATGTTTTTAAATGTTCGCGTCCCGAGTTCGGATGTCTGAATTTGGGGCGTGACACGACCTATCGCAATTCCTCGACACGAAGTCGGATCAGGCTGTCGACCTTTCGAACTCGCAATTCATCGACACTAAGTCGGATCAGGCTGTCAACCTTTCGAACTCGCAATTCATCGACACTAAGTCGGATCAGGCTGTCGACCTTTCGAACTCACAACTTCAGGTAACCACAATCACAATCACAGGCAAGTTCAACCACACAGGCACTAAAGGCCACTCAAGACACCTCAACAATCAAGACTCGGGTTCAACAACCCCACGGGCACTCACTGCCATTCAAGACACACCAACGGTCAAGACTCGGGTTCAACAACCCCACGACACTCACTGTCACTCAAGACACACCAACGGTCAAGACTCGGGTTCAACAACCCCACGACACTCACGGCCACTCCAAAACATCAACAGTAAGACACGGGCACTCATGGCCACCCAAGACACCAATTTAAATACACGGGCTCTCAAGGCCACCCAAACTCAACAATAAATAATACGGGCTCTCAAGGCCACTCAAACTCAACAACAAATAACACGGGCTCTCAAGGCCACTCAAACTCAACAATAAATAGCACACAACAACCTCCGGCATACTCGATGCCTCCAACCGTCCTAAGATCATTAGTTTCACAAACAACCTCCGGGCATGGTCATATGCCTCTAGTAATTCAATTATCGCTAAGTTCTCTGTTCCTAAGTCACTACTAAGTGTCACATGCTTTTCTCTTAAACGCTACAATCCCGTATCATGCTTCGCTAATATTTAAATAAATCTACTCAACCCACGACACCCCGGTGTCACATGCAATTCTACTATTAACTTTCCCTAATCAGGGCTGAGATCCGGCTACTTTTCCCTACCTCGTATATAAATCCAAAAGCGCTCCAACAAAACCCGAAGTAGACCCAGTCACTCGCCGAGCTTCCCTTTGCCTCGGTCCGCAGCACGATCTAAAAGAGCACAATTTCAAAGTACTTTTAAACTAGTACGAATAAACCGAAAATTAACAAACTTAATGCCCAAACGTAACTCCAATAAAGTTGATCACTCCCAAACTCCCCAATTACTCGAAATTGTCGATAAAGGACCCTTAAAGGCCCGATTCGCCCGACATGGCGAATCTGCCCGGTTTTCAATAATTGCCTTCCGGGGCTCCAAAAGTCCCCGTTTTCGTTTCTACGGTCTTAGAATATTTCAAGGAACCCAACGCACTTGACGGAATTGAATCCCGGCTTCTAAGTCAATTAATTAACGTTTAAAGTTTCCAAAACCCGTTAATTACAACTTCTCCAATTTAATTCCAAATTTCGATTCGATTTAGGATAAATGGTCCGGGGAACGTTTTAAACCTCCCGAATATTAAAACCGAGCACCCGAGTACGTGGGCCCCACCCGGCCCATTGGGCCGAGAGCCCTAGGGTTTCCAAGGGGCTCGGCCACCATGGTGGTGGCCGGCCCTAGGTCCGGCCAGCCACCTCCAATGGTGGCCGGCCACCACCCAAGGTGGCCGGAGCTCCTCCCGAGCTCTCGGTCGTCGGAAAACGTTCAAAAACACATCCAATCACCTCCAAAAAACCCCCAAACTCACTACAACCCTAACTCATAGTTTATAACCAAACCCTAGCTTTTGAAAAATAAACGAAACGACGATCGGTTTAGGTCTTACCGATGAGGAAGACGAGGGGAAGAGGTTTGCTCTTTGCTTTGAATCGATCCAAGGGTTGGACGAACCTCCAAAGCCCTAGCTTTATCCTTCTCTCTTCTTCTCCTTCTCCTTCTCTCTCTAAACCCTCTCTTCTTCTTTCTAATTTAAAACAACTAACAACTAACTCTAATTTCCTCTCCTTTAACCCATAGGTTCGGCCACCTATAACAACCACACACTTTCCCCCCAAAACTAACACCAACATATAATTGACAAGTGTCAAGGTGGGTCCCACACTTTTTGGAAAATATCTAGATGATATTTTCCAATCAGATTCGCGAAAAACGGACGTTTCGGGCCCCGAACGGGCACTTTTCCCAAGAAATTACGAAACTTGACGGGCTACAAGAAAACGGCTCAACTAAGACCGCTGCGACGACGGCTAAGCTTTTTGGATCCAAAACGGTCCTCGAATGGACCAAAACGTCGCTCGGTTGACTTTTCCAGCGAAAAGTCAGCATTTCCCAAATTGATCAGAAAGTTTCCCTAAGTCCCCTGGAACTCATTTTGGTTGATAACGGGGTCAACTTAAGTCCGGTATGACCCTCGGTGTTAGTTTTGGGGGGAAAAGGTGTGGTTGTGAGTGGTGGCCGAACATGGGGGTTAAATAGGGAAAAGTTAGAGTTAGTTGTTAGTTGTTTTAAAATTAGAAAGAAGAAGAGAGGGTTTAGAGAGAGAAGGAGAAGAAGAAGAAGAAGAAGAAGAGAGAAGATTTGAAAGCTAGGGTTGGGAGATTATTCAACCATTGGATCGATTCAAAGCAAAGAGCAAACCTCTTCCCCTCGTCTTCCTCGTCGGTAAGACCTAAACCGATCGTCGTTTCGTTTATTTTTCAAAAGCTAGGGTTTGGTTATAAACTATGGGTTAGGGTTGTAGTGAGTTTGGGGGCTAGTTGGAGACGTTTTGGAGGTGGTTGGAGGTGAAGAATGACGTTTTCCGGTGACCGGAGGCTCGGGAGAAGCTCCGGCCACCGTGGGTGGTGGCCGGCCGGCCATGAGCTGGCTGGCCGGAGTTGGCACCAGCCACCACATGGTGGCCAAGCCCCTCCCCTTAAACCCTAGGGCACGTCCAAGTGGGTTGGGTGGGGCCCACGTGCTCGGTTGCTCGGGTTTTAAAGTTCGGGTAGTTTAAAACGTTCCCCGGACCATTTATTCTAAACCGAATCGAAAATTGGAATTAAATTGGAGAAGTTGTAATTAACGGGTTTTGGAAACTTTAAACGTTAATTAATTGACTTAGAAGTCGGAATTCAATTCCGTCAAGTGCGTTGGGTTCCTTGAAATATTCTAAGACCGTAGAAACGAAAACGGGGGCTTTTGGAGCCCCGGAAGGCAATTAACAAAACCCGGGCAGATTCTCCATGTCGGGCGAATCGGGCCTTTACGGGTCATTTATCGACAATGTCGAGTAATTGGGAAGTTTGGGAGTGATCGACATTGTCGGGGTTACGTTTGGGCGTTAAGTATATAAATTTTCGGTTTGTTCGTACTAGTTTAAAAGTACTTTGATTTTTTGTGCTCTTTTAGATCGTGCTGCGGACCGAGGCAAAGGGAAGCTCGACGAGTGACTAGGTCTACTTCGGGTTTTGTTGGAGCGCTTTTGGATTTATATACGAGGTAGGGAAAAGTAGCCTGATCTCGGCCCTGATTAGGGAAAGTTAACAGTAGAATTGCATGTGACACCGGGGTGTCGTGGGTTGTTTAGGTTTATTTAAATATTAGAAAAGCATGATACGGGATTGTAGCGTTTAGGAGAAAAGCATGTTACGGGAACTTAGTAATCATTGGAAAGGCATGTGACACTTAGTAGTGTCATAGGAATACAGAACTTAGCGATATTAGAATCACTGGAGGCATATGACCATGCCCGGAGGTTGATTGTTTAATTTCTGTCTTGGGTGGCCATGAGAGCCCGTGTTATTTAATTTGGTGTCTGGGTGGCCATGAGAGCCCGTGTTATTTAATTTGGTGTCTGGGTGGCCATAAGAGCCATGTTATTTAATTTGGTGTTTGGGTGGCCATGAGAGCCCGTGTATTTATGGTTGTGTCTTGGGAGGCCATGATGGCCCGTGGGGTTGTTGAACCCGAGTCTTGACTGTTGAGGTGTCTTGAGTGGCCCTGAGTGCCTGTTTGTTGAACTTGCTTGTGTTTGTGGTTGTGTTTGCCCGACCCGACTGTGTGTCGGGGAGTGGTGTGGATTTTGGCAGGTTACGAGCATTCTTTGGCTGACCTGACCAAACTTGAGCCTCGACAGGTTCTGAGCATTCTTCGGCTAGCCTGTTCCGTGTCCGGATCCCGAGAGGTTATGAGCATTTTTTGGCTAGCCTGATCCGTGACCGGGTCCCGGGAGGTTACGAGCATTCTTCGGCTGGCCTGATCCGTGTACGAGGCTCGGCAGGTTCTGAGCATTCTTCGGCTACCCTGATCCATGTTCGTGTCTTTGGGGAAGGTCATTGTTGGTTGTGTTTGTTTTACTTTGCGAGTTTGAGGTTGAGTCTGTTGTGGAAGGTAACGGTTTGTGGTTCAGTTGAGTACTTGAGTTGGGGACGGTAGTCCCGGTGTTGGTGTTGGTTTTGGTTTTGGTGTTACTGGCTTTATCTACTAATTATGCCATATTCAGTCTGTTATCCGTGGAGGTGAGCGAACGCTCACCCCTAGCTGCTTTTCCTACAAGTACTGATCACCGGACGGACTAGGTGAGCTCTTGAAGCTTGTGGAGCTCGGAGCGGAGTCTGGTCTTTACTTTTGTTGAGTCTAGTGACGGATATTGTACCTTGTCCACTTGTTGGGACGTTTTTGTATTGTAAATACTATTATTTTGAGAAGTAAATGGAAATGTCAAAGCTTTTATTCAAAACAGGTTCAAGTGTTTTTATGTTTTTAAATGTTCGCGTCCCGAATTTGGGGCTTGACAACGTGTCTGCCTCAAATTTTTTAAATTTTCCTGTTTTTCGCAGGTTTGACTGACTTTGACCAAAAGTGGTTATTACATATATTTTTATAATAAAAATAGTCTTAAAAAATAGACAACATTAAACAAATTTGAAACCACATATTACAAAAATAATTGAAACAGAGAACATATATTTGAAAAGTTAATGGTGTTATTAATAGAAATGAAAATTATTGAAACTAGCTACCCTGCTCGATGTATAATCATTTTCAGAACTGGCAACTTTATTGGACAACACTTCATGATCATTTGACGGTCAAATAGTTGGAATTATACAAATCAAACGTTTCTGAACTCTTTACATTCGTGCCATTGGAGGCTTTTCCAACTATATTCTTAAGGTGGGGACCACGGGATCCAACTTTATTGTTTTTTCTAAAGGTTTGGACATTCTCGTGCAACATGTTCGAACTCTTTATATTCGTGACATTGGATGTTTTTTTCCTTCATAGGTGATCAAAAGTATCTCCCAAGCTTTCCTCGCACTGATGCATGTATTGATTAATTTGAAGACATTCAGATCAACACCGTTGAAAATCGCATTAAGAGCTTGACAGTTTTCCATTGATGCTTCATCTTCTGCAGTACTCCAGTCATTCTCTAGTTTAGGCATAACAGGTTTACCTTTCTCAACTGCTAGTTGCGTGCCTACCAATCATGGATCACAAACTTCCAAGTTTTGCTATCCAATGATTTCATAAAATTACTGTCACACCCCAAATCCGGTTTTGCCCGGACTCGAGACGTGAACTAAAAATAATAATAAAGAAAGCAAATTTAAACAAAATAAACCTCCAAAAAGTTTAAAGCCAGTAATTATGATAACAAGAGTCAAATGCTCGAAATCCCAACATAAAAAGTTTGGTACGAAAGGGAGTACGTCACTAGACCTGGGACTCTCGCTATGCTCCCAAGCTACGAGACATCCTTTAAACCAACTCTCGATCAAAACCTGTAGAAACAGTAATGAAGGGGATGAGCGTTTCGCTCAGTAGGAAAAGGTAGTAAAGGGGATGAGCAATTTGCTCACCACCACGGATACCCGTCCAAATATGGCATACTAGTAAAGCAATAACTACTAACGAAATCAACAGGAGAACACGTAATCACAATCACAATCATAACCAATCTCACAGAACCACAGCATCATTTGATCACACCCCTTACTCAATCACCACACTTAACATATGAAATCAACCCTGCTCTACAATTATCGATTGCTCAATATTCACACCCAAACCGTATCTCAAAAGAATCACCGAGTAAATACACACAGTAAAACAATAGCAACCACGCACACAGTAAGTATCCAGTAATACGCCGGATCACACCGCGCTATAGGGATCACACTGCTATAAGGAGCACACAGCTATATCACATTTTACCGACACCTATTCGGAAGGCAGGCACACCTTATCACGGAGTCATAGAACCTTTTACCGACACCTAGTCGGAAGGCAGGCGCAGCTTATCACGGAACCATAGCACATTTTACCGAAACCTAGTCGGAAGGCAGGCACACCTTATCACGGGCAATAGCACATTTTACCGACACATAGTCGGAAGGCAGGCGCACCTAATCACGGAACAATAGCACATCTTACCGACACCTGGTCGGAAGGCAGGCGCACCTAATCACGGAACAATAGCACATTTTACCAACACCTAGTCGGAAGGCAGGCGCACCTTGAACATACAACAAGTCAGACATTACCGTAACAACACTCAATAAGAGGTAACACAGTCATGACCGATCATCAAAATATCGTTCAACCAATAATACCACACTTACCGCCAATACTTACTCCCTTACCACCAATCGCATCAATTCATAAATCACTTAATCAATGTCCCCACATTAATTCAACACTCAATTAATTATATCCATCAAATCCTAAAGTACTCAGTAACTAGCACAATCAATGCCTCAAGCATGACAACAAACGATCATTCCAATCAAAGCACTCGTCAAGAGGCAATGCTCAACATATCATACCAGAACACACAACATCAACCTAGATATCGTCCCGGAACACACACATACAACACCTCAAACATGTCACAAGGCAATAGTTCAGCAAATACATACACACAGGTAAAGCACAATCATCAAACAATCCTACGGGCACGACATGGCCCACATGCAATTCTACAACACGACAAGTCCCAAACCTACGGGCACGACATGGCCCGCAAGTGATTCCACATTTTAAACGACTAGGCTAGTTATTCACATCCTACATGCAATTCTACAATTATTCCGGTTACTCATATCATATATGCAATTCTAGTAACTTTCCGCATTTTAACCGGTATTCACTACTTTTCCCTACCTCAACCGCGATCCAACTCCACCAAGCACGAGCCGACAACGACCTCCTTCTCCACGATCAAGCCCACGGTCTAGGATAATAGTAACACAATACTTAATACAAGTCCAACGTCGATTAAAACGGACCACACCCAAATTAACCCCTGACAGACACATAATTAATTAAAACGGTTACGAGACGATGATTTGGAAGAAATAGTAAATTAACCGGGTGATACGTACAACGGCACCCGGCCAAGTGGGCCTCACTTGGCCGTGGGTGTGCCGGACCAGACCCACCAAGGGCACGGGTCCCAAGGCACGGGTCCCGAGGTACGGACCACTCACCACCGTGGTCGGTCCTCCGGTGAGCCTCCGATCGCCGGAAAATTTCCAACTTCCTCCCAAAACGTCCTAAACGAGTTCTAGGTCCTCAATCCATCAAGTTCTAACCAAAAACATCACCAATTTCACATTTCCTCCAATTCCAAAAGTTAGGGTTTCACCAAAGTCTTCTACTTTCACCCATTTTCTTTCATTACTACTTGATTCTACTAAGGTTTGATCATTTCCAACAAGACCCAATCCAATTTCATCTAAATTCAACAAGACCCACAATCTTAAGTTCTTCAAAAGTGAAAAGAAATGGGTTCTTACCGTAGAAAATGAAGAGACGAAGAGGAATATGGAAAAATTGAGGAGTTTTGATGGTGGAATCAAAGGGAAATAATATTCTTCTTCTTCTTCTCTTTCTTCTTCAACAATGGATGCTCACTCTCTTTTCTCTCTCTAAAATTCAGCCAAGTGAAGAAGAATGCTGAATTTTGGTGTCACATGTGGCCTTTAACCTAAAGAGAAAAGGTCCAAAAGCCCCTTTCTCCTTATCTCACCATTTTGGGAAAAAGTAAGGTCAATGGTGTCTTTTTCACTCTTCTTTTCTCTCCTCCACTTAGTTAATGCCAAGTGTCTATGTGGGTCCATCTCTACTCACAAATATCCCAGCCCAATTTAATTAATTCGATAAAACCCTATTTCGACCTCGTTTGACCTGAAATTGACTTTTTCGTAAAAAACACTTATTTGAAAGGAAATGTCCCAACTAAGCTAACCGTAACGACGACTAAGCTTTTTGGGTCCCGGATGAGTCCCGAATGACTTCCGGAGTCGACGGTTGACTTTTTCGGTGAAAAGTCAACTTTTCCCAATTTCGTCCCAAAGTTGCCCTAAGCTTTCCCGCACCTAACTTGATCGCTTTAGAGTTCTCTTAAGGTCCGAAATGACCCTCGGGGCCAAGCCTGTGCTTATTTGAATAAATAACAAAATTTGACTTTAATTCCGTTTCCTGCCGGTTTGACCGGCGTTGACCGGACGTGGTTCTTACAATATCATTATGTCTTTCCAGTAGCCATATTTTGTCCCGTCACGCAAAGGTGACCGATTTTGTCTGATCACCCTTTCTCTATAATTCCCCATTATGCGCACATAGAATTTAGTTCCCTTTAGTATCACACTTCTTAGATTGGGTGACTTACTCTGATACCAATTGAAATTCTGGTCTGGTGCAGTAGCAAGATGTCTTGTAAGATGTTACTTGTTGACAGACACCCAAATGTCTTAAAAGATGTTATGACATGTTGATTGAAATCTTGCTTTAAACCAGTATGGAGATATAAACGATAAGAACAAGAAAGCACACAAAGACACGCAAGTTTTTTTACCTAGTTTGGCGCATTATCACCTACGTCTAGGGGCACTCTGCTAGTGGAATGGTTTTCATCATCACATAATCAGTCAAAATATACAAGTTTGGATCCTTTAAATCAAACCTATGTTATTATTACAAAGTGAAAAACGCACGATACTCTTCAATTTATGAAAGGTGTGCGCACACGATGTATGTCGAATTTTGGTCTGACATTTTTTATGACATTTGGTCAGACGAGCGATCCAGCGGAGCTCTGAATATCTGCACAAGTTATATAGCTCATATAGCTTCTAAACGTGCATCCTTAGGTTTTCTTAATCTCTCGAGTCATAATCAAGCTAAATCTCTTTGATTTCTTGCGCTAATATGTTTCTTGAATAGATCACTATCGCAGAAGTATCTTTAAGTTTGGGAAACAAATCTTACTTCCTAAAACGGATAGGACTCTACCGCATGATTTGCATATTAGGCAAGAGCGATTGATTCTTTTGGAATGAACAATTTTTCTTAAACTGATATTTCTGTTGGAACAAATTCCGATAGTGAAGACATATCATGTTCATCATTAAAATTCTCCTTATTCTTTCTCTTTTGGAATCAATATTCTTTGATCCAAGTAGATTCTCATGCTTCTAACGTGTAACAGAGGAGTCATTCCCCGCTTTTCATAAAAGCTTTTAAATCTTTGCATGTATCTTGATATGACCTGATTATCTTTATAAATGCGTCTAGCATTTGGTATGCAACATTTTTCAAATATGTGAGCTAATGTGCTTCAAATACATATCTGATGAGACAAAAATAATTTTCCAAGAACATTTTACGCCTTACTTCAAGAATGACTTTTTCTCTTCACTTCGAGGTGAAGGATATCATCTCATCAAAATGAAACTATCAAATCAGGAAATAAACATCTTGTCCTTCAGGGACCCAAGATACCAACATTATCAAGGCGATTTATAAAACGTGTCAACAACTTAGCAAATGCAACATTACCTGATAAGATCATCTACTAGATGCGTCTCCTATAAAATAAACATGGTCATATACCTTATGAATTCTCTATACGAGTAATTGAAGTTCCATACCTTTTTTTATAAGAAAAAATTTACTGCACCCACAAATCTCTAAGAATGAGAAGAGGGGAAGGTGATACACCAATTGTGATCGACCTAAAAACTGAAACAAGACCGTAAAAACGATCCAAGAAAACCCTGATAGCTACAGAACCCTCCTGACAAAATTAGTGAAACCTTGCCCTAAGCTAACTAACCCAAACAAGACAAAGATTTTGTACCAAACCAAGCTCACCGGCCCGAAACACAACTGGAACATACCTCCCTAAACACAAGGTCGTAAAAAACAACGAAAAAACATACACCAAAAAAAAAACACCACGAAACTCCCAACCAGACGGCTACAAAACTTTCAAGGCTAAAAACTAACTGCAACGCCTAACAGATGTAAGTTTCCTCCTGGAAAGATAGTTGGCTGTCTATTTCCTTTGATCTAAAAACAGGATGGAACAAAATACCACGAGAATTCAGAGGCTTGCATCCCATATCCACACACGAATTCCAAGCAGTTTTGCCCGTCCTTTTAATCAAGGGAACAATTTTTTTTTGTAATGATTGTCGGACTCTTTTTTGGACCCCTACCCCTCGCCTAACCTTCCTACCCTTGGCCATTATGCTGACATCCAAGCTTGTTCCACCTTGGAAACATGTACATCAAAGGGGGGGGGGGGGGGGGGCAAGAAAGGGGCCGGGGGCGTGGGGCTGAGGGTGTGGGGTTCGGGGTTCAAGCCCCACATGATGTGGGGGTGAAGTTGAGGGGAGGGGGGAGGGGTAGGGAGGAAACCGGGGGCGGGGCGAGGAAGGAACGCGCCTCTCGCCCCTACGCCGCTCGCTCCTTCTCCGCGCGCTGCTGGCCTGCCACGTGTCCTACTTTTTTTTATATTACATATTAAATCTATTTTAAGTTATAAAATCTTTTTTAATTTAAAAAATCAGTTTTAAATTTTAAAATTATTTTTTAAAAAAATTTAAAAAAATATGTTTTAAATTTTAAAATATGTTTCGTTTATTTAAAAAATCAGTTTTTTATTTAGACAAAAAATTTCCGACGACGAGGCTTAAATGACGACACGAGTTGTAATGAAATTTCAAGTTTCATTATCCATTTTAGTTATTTAATTGTATTTATTAATTAGTTTGTATTTTTTAAATTTATGTATTTATTAATTAATTTTATATATTTATTTCTATTTTATATATTATTTTGTTAATTTAAAATGCATTTAACAAATTCAGCAAAACCATTATTAATTATCCAGTCAACATTTCAGAGGGGCATGAGCCCCTTTATCTGCCCCCTTGATGTGCAACACTCTCAATTTCAGAGGGGCATGATCACAGTTCGGCCTAGCCATCAGAGGATTCTGCCTCAAGCCTCTACCCCCCTTGATATACATGCTCGAAGTTGGACTTGACTCGGCTCTATCCCTACGACCTGTACGGGAAAACTTGTAAGAACCGCTCCTGGTCGATCCCGGTCGAACCGGTGACTTTTAAGACAATTTTGACTTTCTTCGGGAAAAGTTAACCTATGACTTAGAAGGTCATTCGGGGCTTTTCCGGGGCCCAAAATGCTTAGCCGTCATCACGGTTGGATTAATTGGGTCGTTTCCTTTCGTTTGAGTATAATTTTGAAGAAAGTCAAAGTTGGTCAAAATTGGACTTTTATCGACTAAAACAATATTAATTATTGTGCTGGAATTTATTTTGGAAAGCTAGAGGACCTACTTGGACACTTGTCCTTATTTGGTTAGAAGAGATAAAAGGGAGTGGTCTTGGACCACTTTACCCTCCTAAAAGCTCCTACAAGGGAAAAATATCTAAAGGGTTTTTAGTCATTAACCATCTCTAGGTCTTATATGGAATTAGAAGACCAAAAACACCTCATTTGTTGTGTGTAGCCGAAAATTGAGAGCAAAGGGAGAGAGAAGAGCTCCAATGAGTCTTGAAGAAGAAGCAAAGGAAAAAGGAGCAAGTTGGTGCCATTTCCTACCTCTTCCTTCTCCATTTCATCATCATCTTCTCCATCTCACTCTCCTAAAGGTAATGGAACTAGCTACATCTCTTTTCCCTTCATCTCATTTCTTGGGTTTTGGTTTGGGTTTGCTAGAAGTTGTTGGATTTGATTGAAATGAGGTTAGATGATGTTGCTAAGAAGCTTTGATGGGTTTTTGATGGAAGACCTTGGATTTAATGGAGTTTTTGATTTGATTTTGATTTTGATTTGGAGAATCCTTGGAAACTTGTTTATTTGTTGATTCCTACCATGGGTAGAGGAGTTTTCGAGGTATTTGACTGTTTTGAGAGTTGGAGATGGTTAAAAAATGGAGTTTGGTAGTGGATTTTCGGTGAAAAGGAGCTGGAGGTTGAAGAAGGGTGAGACTGCCCTGGAGCGCCACGGATTCATGAAGGATTCCATGACGGGCGACGTCACGGCTCCGTGAGGGAGTCCGTGACGGCACACGTCATGGCTCCGTGACGTCATCCGTGAGAGGTGATGTCACGGCTCCGTGACCGTGTCCGTGGCAGACCAGTTTTGGTGTATTTTGAGGGGTTTACACCGTTTTCGATCCTTGTTTGGAGCTGAACTTTTGGGAAGGTTTTAGAGACTTTACTTACTGTTAAGTGGAGTCTAATTAGAGTTTGTTTGGTGTTTAAAGACCTTGGGACCGAACTTGAAGAACGAAGACCACGTCGGGACCCGTGTGAAGAACGGAGTTGCGACTATCGAGCTTGACAACAGAGTTTAGAGGAAGACCACAAGGTAGGGAAAGTCTTAATTTCTTATTTAACGCTTAGTATGTATGTTAGGTTAATAAAATTGGAAAGGTCCTAGAATTGCCTATAGGATGCGAATAACTAGAATAATCGTGTTTCAATTACTAATAATCGGATGAGTCTAGTATGCATGCTTAGGATGAAGATGACTAGTGTAACTCGCTTTCAATACTTGGGAATTGATTTACTGGTAGAGAGGTTGTGAAGAGCTCTCGGATTAGTTGTGTGCTAGGTTCACATGCTTGGTTGCTAGTTATTAAGATAAACTAAGAGTCTAATGAAACTAGTTAGCTTGTATGTTTGAATGCTTAATTGATCGTTCACATGATTGATGATTGGTTGAATGCTTACTTGATTGGTTGAATGTTTGTGTTGATAATTTTTGATTGAACGGATGATCGAGTATGACTGGTTGTGCCAAAGGGGTACAATCAGGTGATCGATGTACCGCTGGTTCGTGACAGGTAAGTATATGGTAAGTGTGGAGTATTGTTGGATGTCTTTGCTGTGACGAAAGTGTGACTTGAGGAGTGTTCATGCTTGGTTGGATTATAATGCATTTTCATTATTCTTACTCTTGAATGCTTGTTGTTTGGTTCGGTACTACATCGGGGGGGGGGGGGGGGTAATCCGGTGCCGTTGCGGTGGTTGGAGTTGGACAGATACAGTGAGATATTGATAGATTATTGAGTATGCGGGCAATGGTTATGGACCCTGCGGGGCATTGGTTATTGAGCCTGCGGGCAATAGTTATGGACCCTGCGGGGCATTTATTATTGGACCCTGCGGGGCATTGATTACGGGACCCTGCGGGGCAATTGGATGGTTTACCCTGTGGGGATTGATTTCTTGATATTTCACCCAAGCGTATTTGTCCTACGGGAGCACTACCTTGGTTCCCTATGACTATGGTCCTTTGGAGCCATTTCCGAGAATCCCGACGATGAGCGTCCCTATGGGATGGTTTCCGGTGCCCCGATGCATGTGCCTCCTCTGGACCGAGGGAAAATCTGATATGATGTGGGTACTCTAGTGGATCGGAATTATGGGAACCGATGTGATCCCAGAATCTACCTATGGATCGGAGGCTTGAGAAAGTAAGTGGTTGGCATGATATACATTACTCCCATATTACTCATATTGATTCGTTATAGTACTTTTTATGAAATCTTTTAAGTTACTGTTACCTTTAAGAGTTTGATATTGTTGTAATCTATTTTATTCATTGGTCTTTCATTGTTCATCGTACTATTATGTTATTTACGTTATCTGTTTAAGCAGTTTAAGTAATGATCTAAAGGTGGAGTTGTTAAGATTTTTCCTACTGAGCGCAAGCTCATCCCCTTTGTTTCTCTTACTGTTTTACAGGAGTACCCGATGTCTAGAGAGTTCGAGGCTTGGGAGCTTCAGCTTATCGTGGGGGTTGTCATAGATTTATGTTGGTTTTTCGTACTAAACATTGTATATATTACTTTGTATGTTGAGCTGTGACTCAATGGAGATTCTAAACTATTTACTGGTGATTTGAGGAGGTTTACTTAATTATGTAAAGGTTTACGTTTATTATTTATCGTTTTTCTATTATTAATTCTGGTCACGTCTCGAGTCCGGTCAAAACCGGATTTGGGGCGTGACAAAACTACTCTAAAGAGATTTAGAACAAAAAGAGAAAAGACTTCTTGTTGTCTTTTGTATATATTACTTCTTTGCAGAGAACACATATATATACACGGTCTCTAGTATAAACAGGGTATGGAGTAAGATTATGCTGCAATCTAGGAGTAAATTAAGTCAATCACATTTAAACCTCTTTCCTATTCTTAAGACTCCCCCTCAAGTTGGAGTGTATATTAATCACACCCAACTTGGATACGAGAAAGGTGAACTGTTTGACTGTCAAAGGTTTCATAAAGAGATCTGCTAGCTGTTCATCTATCCAGACATGATGTGTGGTGATAAGTCCTCGTTCAACCTTTTCTCTCACGACATGACAATCTATATCGATGTGTTTGGTCCTCTCATGGAAAACTGGATTTGATGCAATATGAATCGCCGCCTTATTGTCACAAAACAGCATGATCGGAGATCGTTGATGAACATGAAGATCTCGTAGTAAGCTTGTGATCCAAGTAACTTGACAACATGTTGTTGCCATCAACCTGTACTCCGCTTGGGCACTGCTCCTCGACACCGTCTGTTGCTTCTTCGTTCTCCACGAAATAGGTGCTCCTCCTAAGAAGACGCAAAATCCTATGGTTGATCTGCGGGTATCCAGACACCTTGCCCAATCGGCGTCACAATACACCTTGACTTGCAATTCTCCTGGCGCTGGTAGCATGATTCCCTGTCCCAGGGTGCCCTTGATGTACCTTAACACCCGGTGTGCTGCTTTAAGGTGGGGAACACGAGGTTTGTCCATGTATTGTGATAGAATGTGCACAACATAAGTAAGGTCCGACTTTGTTATGGTTATGTATATAAGCCGGCCTACTAGACGTCTGTATTGCGAGGGATTAAGAATGAGCTCTCCAGTGTTCTTGTCTAACTGAATGCCCGACTCGAAGGGCACTCGTGCCGGTTTCGAGCCAAGAAAGCCTGCGCCTTCAAGTACATCCAATGAGATGATATAGTGGCATAAACGAGAGAACTTAAACATAAATACGGTTAGAAAAAGCAAAGGAACAGTTAACAGGGATATGAAGCTCAAACTTTGTTTACTTTTAGGGGAAACGCCACATCCGAACTATGTTTCACCTTTGTTTCCACCATCCAAACTGCGACTTACCTTTCGTCTCAATTCCACACGGCGAACTATTCGCGATTCACCTTAAGTATCAAAATCTGTTTATTTTGACAGCACCGTTAATTTTCGTTGGGAAAAGACACATTTGCCCTCAAAATTGAGCCTAACTTGTTTCTACCATCCAAATTGCGACTTACCTTTCGTCTCAATTCCAGTCGACGAACTGTTCGCGATTCCCCTAAAGTATCAAAATCTGTTTATTTTGATACTTTAGCGTTGTTAGTCGTTGGGAAAAGACGTATTTTCTCTCAAAATTGAGCATAACCTTCAGAGACATTAATTTTCCTTTTAATTTTTATTTTTATTTTTAGAAACAAAAATCCTTTGAATTTTATTAATTAATACTTATTAATTTTCATGAATATTTTCTTCATTTTTCCTTATTAATTTTCTGTAAACCTTTGCCTTAATCAATCAAAATTGAAATATGAAGAGAACTAAAACGAAAATGAAACAAAATCGCAATCAAAATCCTTTGTGATTCATCTTCATGTCATCTGAGAAATGAATTACAAATGGAACAAAAATTAAAATAAAAATGAAACTTTGATATCTAGACACAAACATATGCTTCAGAGAGCTATGGACACGAACTCGAAGCTTCAGATCCGGACAAAAACATATGCTTTAGAGAACTATGGACACGAACTTGAAGATTCAGAGAACTCTCTGGCGAGAACAGGTTGAAGGAAGGTAGGGACGATTTCAGATCCAGCTACTCCATATCCGTCCCCTCCCAGCTCCACTCCTCCTACTTCAACCTCAACTTCTCTTCCGTCAACCATCACCGCTACGACGGGCTACAACGACGAAATTCGAGTAGCGAGGAAGGGATCTCCAGATTGAGAAGGGTGCTGTCAAAATAAACATATTTGATACTTTAGGGGAATCGTGAATAGTTCGCCGTGTGGAATTGAGACGAAAGGTAAGTCACAGTTTGGATGTTAGAAACAAAGGTGAAACATATGAGGGCATTCTGGCCATTTATGAAAAAATTGACACGCACGTGCGGAAAAAGCAAACAGTGCTGTCAAAATAAACAGATTTTGATATTTTAGGGGAATCGCGAATAGTTCACCGTGTGAAATTTAGACAAAAAATAAGTCGCAGTTTGGATGATGGAAACAAAAATGAAACATAGTTCGGATGTGACGTTTCCTCTTACTTTTACTCTATGGTCCAGTACAAATACATGTATTTATAGACAAAAGAACCTTCAAGTATATTAAAATTGTTTAGTAATAAAAACATAATTCAAACTAACATTTAATAACATCCCCTTTCATCTATTTTTCCGGCCATGTGTCTTTAGTTCCAAACCATTAATAATGATAGGCCATTTTCCACTACAGATATGTCTACGTTAAGAAACATTGATCAAAGATATGTACTAAAATTTTCTAATAAATTGAGAGTTTGAAAATCTACGTTCTCAACAAGACCAATAAAAAACAGTTGACGGGTATTACTGTATTAGAATTTAAAACAGTCATTAAGAACTTGCCAAGTGTTGCTGTAGATCACCGGTCCCATTCGCGAAGCTGTCATTACGTTTACGAGTCCGATCAAATCAACAGTCCACGTGTCGGAAAAGAATACGCGAGGCGTATCGTGGCAGTAAGCGACTGCTTAAAGTGGGACCCACATGAAATAATCCGTCGTGGAAAGCAAGGTCATACTTCCGAACTGTTTATTTTGATTGGTCCGTTCCGAGGTCACACTCGTGTGTCCCACTCGCACGTGCGCCTGTCAGCAGATTGCTGATAGCGATTGGGTCTTGGATCATGGTCCTACCTTCATCATCACAAAAGGGGCCGAACTAGCAATGGTTTCCAATTTTCGGCCTCTTGTGAGACAAAACCAATAAATGGGCCGTACAAAGGAAATGGGCTTTTCAAGGCTTGGAGGATCTACACTAAAAACATGATTAACAATCACCTGTCAAATTTGGAACTACAGTCCACTGAGACTGAGCTTTAAAAGTGACTGCTTGAAGATGTTCATATCAGAGTACAGAACTTCTGAACGAGAAAAAATGGATCATTAGAGATGCTATTAATGGTTTCCCAATCTGAGCCTACAGTGATGGCCTTACTTTAGAGTCTCTTCTCTGTAATCACTCGATTACGAGCTGGTTATTCTCGTGCCCGCTGTAGTGCACAGTAGGGCGAAGGGGATCGATTTTCCATTCTCCATCAACAAGGAACTTGATCTGTAACACAGTGAGTACAGATACATCTCTGATCATGGAAGCTATGTGACACAGTGACAAAATAGATACAAATAAACCCATAAATACCTCGTATGTGCCTGGGTACAACTTCAAGTACAAAGTAAAAATGCCCGAGCTTGTCCTCTTCATCTTTCTCTGCAAAACAACACTCAGATTGGCCAATTGCAAGATAAGAAAGATTCTGTCTTGACCCACAAAGACAATAAGTTGCAACCTTTATCTGTCTGGATTTGAATTTGATGCTGGGGAATGTTTGTATCGTAAGAGAAGTTACCAAATATACATTGAACTTTCACGTTATGTTTTGCAGTATTCCATATAATCCCTAAAAGACATGATCGCATGGATAATGCTACCATACAAATAAAGGATAATCTCACTTAGCTACACCTAAGTATCAATCAACTACCCTTAATTTCAAAAAGTTTTTGACAATGGCCAAGTTTTTTTGGTCTCAAGTTACCCCAAATCTGTCAACTTTTTTGGTGTGAAATGACAAAAATAATCCTTATTTTCATGAGGATATTTCCGTCATTCCACAACCACAGGTTGATGGAACTGGGGTAAAATGAGACAAAAAAAACTGAGGTTGTCAAAAAACTTCTTAACCTTAAGGGTAGTTAGTTGAGAATGGTGCATACTTAGCAATAGCTGATTATCCTTACAACTAAAATTAACCCGGTAAAAATATATGAATGGCTCATTTATGATAAAGAGATACATATACTTATGTCAGAATACTGAGCAAGACATCTAAGGTATCATTGGCTTGAAATTCTGGGATTATCAATTCCTACAATCTTAAAATTTTCCCTTGTCCTTCTTTGTTGAAACAATTTCAACTTGAATCAAATCATGGTTATGCCAATCTAAATGTTACTAGTTCAGTTGTGTGGCTTGACAGTTGAATCAAATATTAATATGCATGAGAAGCTTGAGCTATTCACATGCCAAGATGAAATCAAACCTTGCTGGTCCATCCATCGTATGACCCTAGTAAAAGAACTTCCGAGCCTGAATTTGTCCAAACTATGTAAACAGTTCGAAGAAATTGTAGAGCTTTACGAGCATCATCAATCCTCTTTTGCTTCCCATCCATAATCTTCTTTGCATCTCTGTAAAAAAAATAAGAAATTAATAAGAGCAGATCATAACATTGTCAACTATAACAGAAACGAGATAAGAATAAATGCTTTTATTGAGCAGAAGCTATGCATACATAATTGCTAGTGCCACCTTCCCATCTAATACTGCTAATTTTGGACGTATTGACCTTAATCTATCCTGAGACTTCATGATCTTGTTTTCATGGAACTCCCAAGCATCAGAAAGGGTTCTTAATACCTCAGGCCTGCTTTGATCACCCTGGTGAAGGTACCACAGGTGAAATAAGCTATAGAAGAAAAAAAACAAGGAAAATAGGGTGCAGAAATATGTATACTAACTGTTGTCTAACAATTATAAACTATTCATAAGACTGAAAAGTTCAGAGTTTTTTTTTCCATTTAGTGTAGTGTATATTTCCCTTTTTGCTGAAAAAAGAAAAGGTATTAATCAGCGTTTATCTCTATGATGTGATTTTATGCAATTACAACGGAAAATCAAGATAACACAATAGAACTTTTTTTTTCAAGAAAATTAGCCATTCACAATAAAGTGAACAGTTATATCTATCAATCATAGTAAATGTACTGACATATGACAGATATCACACCTCTTCTATCGGAACAACATTGGCCTTTGACTTCAAAGAGACAAGTACATAGGAAAGCTCCAGATCCAAGCACCTAATACTACTTTGAATATCATTAAAGTTAATTTCTTCCCGTCTACCCAAAGATTCTCTTGAACCATCCCTTATCCTTCCCATGCTAGTTTCTTGAAGCGCAACTTCCCCAGCTGCAAAATCAAAGAGGCGAGTTGATAGAAAGTGTAAAACCCATAATTTAACAAAAATGAGAAAGCATGATACCTTCCAATTTCTCGATTGAAGAAGCTGCTCTCTGATAGCTCCAAGCTTTCCATGCAGGTAAACCATCAGAGTTTGATACAGATATATGCACTGAATCATCGTTGCCTTCGCTGCTTTTCTTGAGGTCTGTGACTCTCTTTTACAATGTCAAAGAACACTAAAAGTTAGGGCATGTAACGCAAGCCGCCATAGATCAACTGAATGTCAACACATGCCTCTATATGCCCACTAATTGTGCAACCAAAAAAAGAATTATGCAGTAAAATACTCGATCAACTTTAGCAAGTGCATGCAGAACATAAATTTTATTTTTTCGAACATTTTGAAACCCGACCATCCTCTTCACAATACTGCAACTAGCATAACAGAAAAAGGAACTTTAACTAAAACAAGTTAGACAGCCCAACTCACCTCGTTCTGACCAGAATTACTTTGGAGGTTAGGAACGTTCCTTTTCCTTTTGAACCCTACACCAAAACTAATATTCCTTTCTTTCTCCAGTCGCTTCAATATACCGTCAACCCCAGAATCATCATCATTTGTTGTTTCTCTGGGTATAGATTGTACCGATTAGTTTGATTGGAGAGAAATCATCTTGACATGACAGAAAATACAGAATCTTTTGAAACGAAAAATAAAGCCTTAATAGTTAGAATATAGGACAAAAAAGGAAAGAGGCCATACATGATGCATACAAAGAATGTAGCATCTTCAGTGATTTCCCAATCAATCAAATGAGAACAATTGGACATATAAACAACAATTTTCCCATCATGCACTATTTGCAACTTGAATTCCCATCAATCCAATAGGCTTGTTTCAGATTCAGCTCTTAGCTGGGATTTGAACAGAATCATGCACAGTGCTATTACAAGGCATAAATAGATAGCTATTGAGCACTGGAAATGGAACATGGCCAACAACAACAAAAAAACTAGGGATTGAAGAAACCTCACAGTGAGCTACCAGAGTTCGAAGCCGAATTCGAAGAATCAGAAGATGAAGATTCCCCAGAACTCCCAACTTCGTGGAATTCCAAATCATTGCTCTCCTCGACACGATCAATCGTTCTTCGAACCCCATTTCCACGATCTTCACCATTTATGTATCCCCAATCTCCAAAATCAGCATTCCGTTCCCTCCCGTCTTCTTCCTCCAATTTCCATCCCATTGCAAGCCACCCACCCTGCTTAGAAATAGCCACCGCCAAATCCTCCCTCCCAGCATCAATCAACTGCTTCTCGGTAGGAAACGCCCCAGGGTTCACCGAAGTCCTCATGAACTCCGACACCTTCGCCTCCAGTTCAGAATCACCATCCCCTGTACTTCTCCTTGCAAACCCACAACGCCACCAGCTGGAATTCCAGTCCCGACCCCTCCCCAGACGAGAAAACCCCACCGGAACCTCGCCGGAACAGAGATTCGATGAAACAGAGCCTCCCCCAGATATCGCCTTTGCTCTCGGGTTCTTCAGGACAACGACCGGAGAAGGGGAGGAGGTAGTCGAATCCCCAAATGAGAAGCACGAGAAGAAACGAGTATGAGCGGTGGCAACTGGGATCATGGTTCAGGCATTCCGTCGAACACCTTGGATGCGCATAGTGAAGAAGACACGGAAAATGAAGAGAGTGTCGTCAAGAAACGAACAATGACTCTGCGAAAGCGTAACCCGCGTAGAAAGCTTGCCGGATTCTGGACCACTGCTTTACGTCGGCAGTTCTGCGTGGATGCAGGTACGGACGGTCCTGATTGAGGTTCTGGTTTGGGGGGATTGCGTGCCGTTGGATCCGATGTGATTGGGCCCATTAGAAGCCCTACGATTCAAAAGGGCCCGCCTGAAAGCTACCTGATTCTGATTCTATAGACAGGTCTCATTTTTGGACTCTTCTGGTGGGCCGAACCATCCAATGCATTAGCTTATTCGTGGTATTAGGGATGAGCATCGGCCGGTACCCGCTCAAAATCCCAAACCCGTTACCCAAACCGGTTTTCCCGGTTACATAAAACTCGTACCCATACCCATCACCGGTCGCTAAAGGGAAGGTCGATAACCGCCCGTCCTCACTACTGGCTGGGGACGGTTATAACCAACCAACCCAGGCCCAATGAACTTCTTATTGGGCCTACTAAAATGAACATTCAAACATTCAACTTAATTCCTACAATTCAAACTTAATTTCACACAATTTAACTTAATCCATAAACCTGCCTATTATAAAACTGATTTCAGTTTAAATACTTCAAACATTCAAACAAAACACAACAATTCATATAACTAATACCTCATAATCATATAAAACACCGTACCGGTCGGTTCGGGTAGGACCGGTTTTCTGGTGTGAAAACCGGTCAAACCCGTTGACCAGGCCGGTTCACCTATTTCCAACCCATACCCGCCCGTTATTAGGTCGGTTTCGGGTTTTCCGGTGACGGAGACGGCCGGATATGGTCGGTTTACAGTGATGGGCGGATTTTTGCTCAGCCCTACGCGGTATGCTTAGTATTTTCCTGAGGTTCTTTAATGATTGACACTTAAGACTGTCATAGCATGTGTGTCAATCCATCTTTCTACCTTGGCTATCCTCTTTTGATAATTGTTTCTTAGAGCATCCGCATCGGGGGAGCAAAAGGGGAAAGGGGTTCGGGGTTCGCTCGAAGTGGGGAGGGGGGCGTGCGGGGCGCGGGGCAGGAGGCGTTGGGTGAAGGTTCGGGGGGCAGAGGCGCGGGCCAAAATCAGCCCCGCAGCCTCGCTCCTCGTGCCTCTCTGCTGCCCAATGGCAGCGTGCCACGTGTCTAGGCCAGAAAAAAATGATTGTTGCTCTCAGAAACTGTCGGTAGCGGCTACAATTTTTTTAAAAATTAAATACAAAATACATTAAAAAAAACACTTCTTCAACCACTATAAATACCCCTCACCCCATTTCACCAAATGGATCGTATCTCGTCCAAATGGATCAGGGGTGGTGTGAGAAGGCGAAGCTTACCGTGGCTCTTGACCAGAAAAATTGATAAATATATGCAGGAAGTTAAAGATATGAAGGCTACTGACACGTCCGATTTTACCCCGGAACAGAAGGAGCATCATTTGGAAATGATGCAGGTATGGATGGATCAAATTCGAAAACTTCATAAACAAATCGACCACATTAATGGGATGCCTAATTATGTATTTTTTTAAATTATATACTTTTTAAAAAAAATATATGAACTTTTATTTCTATTTTATTTAGTAGTTGTTGATTTAAAAATAACGTTAACAGATTCAGTTAAAAGTTTAATTAATTACACAATTAGCATTTCTGAAAATCCTGCCCCCCATACTTGCCCCTCTAAGAGCATCCACATCAGTGGGGGGCAGAACCCTGAACCCTGCGGCAGAACCCTCTGTTGACTGGGCAGGGTTCAGGCCCCTGCTCCCCTAAAAAAAGTGTGCTGCACATCAGAGGGGCAAGTATGGGGGGCATGATTTTCAGAAATGCTGACTGTGTAATTAATTAAGCTTTTAACTGAATTGTTATGGTTATTTTTAAATCGACAACTACTAAATAAATAGAAATAAAATTTCATTAATAGAAATAAAAGTTCATTAGTAAAATGCAAAATTAAAAAAGTACATAACTTAAAAAAAATACATAACTAAAAACCAAGGAATTATCAGTCATCCGAATCGTCGGAGTTGTAAGTCCCGCCCGACCGATTCCATAAGTGCTCCATTAGGTCTTCTTGAAGTTGCCGATGAGTTGCATCGTTGATGACACTAACTCGCGCTTGGAGTTCCTGGTGGTACGACAAAGGCATGGATCGGTTCCATGCTTTAGGTGGTGTGAAACCCTGAGATAATTCCGGAGGGGGCTCAAAAAATAAATTGTTATCCCCTGCTTCATAGCGATCACGTTCGTCCTCCACGATCATATTATGTAGAATGATACAACAATGCATCATATTAGACAAAGTCGCTTTATCCCAGAATCGAGCGGGCCTTGACATTATGTGCAACCGTGCTTGGAGGACTCCAAAGGCCCGTTCAATATCTTTCCGGGCACTTTCTTGGCATTTGGCAAAAAACTTCTGTTTGCGGGTATATGGATGGCGAATCGACTTGACGAACCGACCCCATTGAGGGTAAATGTCGTCAACTAAATAATACGGCTTGTTGTAGCGATGCCCGTTGATCTCGAAATCCACGGTCATGTCCCGACCACGGAAAGCTTCGTCGAATAGGTGGCCGGCGTTGAGGACGTTAATGTCGTTGTTCGTGCCACCCATACCGAAAAACGCATGCCAAATCCACGTATCACGGGACGCAACCGCTTCCAGCATAATTGTTGGATTCCCGTGATCTCCACGTTCATGCGATCCTTGCAATGCGACTGGGAAATTCTTCCACTCCCAATGCATGCAGTCAAAACTGCCAATCATATCGGGGAAGCCTCGGCTATTGCCCGACTCAAGTAATCGTGTCATGTCCGCCACATTCGGCTTCCGCATGTATTCCTCGTAGAAAACCCCAATAACGGCTTCACAGAAACGTCTAACACATTTGAGTATAGTTTTCCCCCATACGTAGTGTGTCGTCCAATGAATCGGTAGAGCACCCATACGCTAGCATTCGTATCGCGGCAGTTCATTTCTGGTGCGTTGATAACCCCAACCGTCGCGCCACGTCATGTCCCTGAACAAAGTACCGGT
This sequence comes from Erodium maritimum, assembly GCA_963921825.1. Taxonomy (NCBI): domain Eukaryota; kingdom Viridiplantae; phylum Streptophyta; class Magnoliopsida; order Geraniales; family Geraniaceae; genus Erodium; species Erodium maritimum. Next base: position 18,025,167 of record OY997594.1, read on the forward strand.
CGTGAGACTTAACCGCTTCCATAACCCGTAAAAATAATGGTCTGGACATACGAAAACGTCGCCTAAACAATTCGGGGCCACAGATCGGGCTCTCGACAAAATAATCCCTCATCAGTTCGTCGTGAACTTGCTCACGCCTTCTGTTAATCTCTCTCCGGGAACCTTCTCCTACTTCGATCTGTCGCCTCATTCTCTCGAATTCTGGCATTGCTCTCTGTATCTGTCTCTCGGTTCTACGCCGGAGTCCTCGCTCCCAAGCACGAAGTTCGGCTTCGACCTCGCGACGTTCAGCTGCGAGCTCCTCCCTTGTTTGACGTTCATCGTCGGACATTTTTTTCCGAGAATTGGAAATGAAATGTAGAGAATTGGAGATGAAATATAGAGAGAAAATGTAGAAATGGTGTTGTGGATTTGATGAAATGGGTGAGGGGTATTTATAGTTGGGGGAAAATAATTTGATTTTGTATTTAAAAAATATATATAGCCGTTTCAGAACGTTGCTACCAGCAACGGTCATTTTTTTTTTTGCTTGGACAGGTGTCACGTCCTCACTCGGCAACAGAGAGGCAGAGGAGCAAGGGGCAGTGGTGCTGATTTATGCCCCGCGCCTCTGCCCCCCCGAAACCTCCTCCTCCCCCCCTCTCCCCCCCCCCCCCCCCCCGCCCCGCACGCCCCTCCAGCCCCCCTCCCCACACCGGTCAACCCCCGAGGCCGAACCCTTCTCCTACTGCCCCGCCCTCTGCCTCGTCATCACGCCCCTTGTTGATGTGGGTGCTCTAATGTGCAGCGCACTCTATTTAGGGGCAGGGGGCTGAACCCTGCCCAGTCAGCAGAGGGTTCTGCCTCATGCCTCAGGGTTTCTGCCCCTTGATGCGGATGCTCTTAATACTCATCTCTACGTACAAGTACTTTATTTTTAAGAAAGAGATGACTCTATCATTTGGGAGATAAATACGGATATATATTATAATCTATATATGTTAATAAAAATTAGAATAAAAGATGGATATTATTGAGTGTCGGAAATAAAAATGTAAGAACCGCCCCCGGTCGATCCCGGTCGAACCGGAGGTTTTCGGCGAAAGTTGATTTTTTACCAGAAAAGTCGATCGATGACTCCAAGGGTCATTCGAGACCTTTCCAGGGCCTAAAAAGCTTAGATGTCGTCACAGATAGCTTAGTTGGGTCATTTCCTTCCAAACGATGGTCTTTCGGGAAAAAGTCAAACTTGGTCAACCAACGAGGGTCGGGCCACCCGGGACTTATCCGAGACACAAAACTTAACCGTCGCCACGGTTGGATTCGTTGGGTCGTTTCCAATCAGATGAGGGTAATTTTGGAAAAATCCAATTTTGGTCAACGGAGGGCAACACGGTCTTTTCGGCTCGAAATTTTGGGCTGAGATATTTATTTGGACGTGGACCCCACCAAAACTATTTTGAATTTCAAATTATTAGAAGGAAAAGAAATTGAATGCAAAATATCCCTTTTGCCCTCACTTTTGCCAAAATTGGAGGAACATGAAAAATGGTGGTTTTGTCCTTACCATTTTGGGATAAGACCCACATGTGCACCTCTTGTCACGCCCCAAATCCGGTTTTGGCCGGACTCGAGACATGACTTAAAGAATTAATCAAATAATAACAATAAAGGTAAACTTAATCAATTATAAATCTCCAATTTTTGTTTCGATCAAAAATCTCGATATAAAAAGTTCCACAATAGTCAAATAAACATAAGTTTCAGGACAGACGATGACCAAGGACGTCTCTAATAACAATACCACCTGGACTCTACAGAAGCTCCCGACCCTCAAGTCCATTACTCACCAAGGAAGCATGTACAAACAGTAAATAAAGCAAACAGGGGTGAGCTTACGCTTAGTAGGGAAAATAATAAATAACAACAACCTTCAAGTTTAATAAGCAGAATTAACACAGTTGATCTCAGATTTCAATAACACGAATAATCAATGAGATGCTAAGGTGAAGGGAACAATAAGAGTATTTAACGCTTCAAGAAGATAAACAGTAATTCTAGAAAGTTAAGGAAAAATGATATACTCCTTGACAAAACAGCTAAAGGGAGAACATTTAAATGATACAACGAAAACTTAAACCACGATACTCCGATCCACAATAATCCTTGTGTCATGTCGGATTTCCCCCCGGCCCAGAGGAGACACATACATCGGGCTACCGGAAATATCCCTGAAGGGACACATAACGTCGGGATTTCCATAAACGTCCCCAAAGGACCATAGATCATCGGGGTAAAACAGGATAAACTTCCAGAAATGCTCCCGCAGGACGCATACACTCAGATGAAGTCACAAATAATCATCCCCGCAGGGTAACCAATCTCTCGGTTATGATACTACCCCACACTGACATATTCCCTTAGTGTAGGTACCATACAGGCACTACCCCACACCGGTTTATCCCCTCGGTGTAGGTGTCGTACCGGAGCACAACACAATCCCTCGGCTTAGGTACTACCCCACACCGGTGTATCCCCTCGGTGTAGGTGCCATACCGGAACACAACTCCTCTCGAAAGACCAACAAGAGAATAACTTAGCAAACAGTCATAGAACAACCAAAACTTAGCAGATCATCATCTTATCACAACACACACAAAGAATTCATATAACCAATTTCACTTACCGACATACTTACCAACCACGATCCATCGGTCTATCACACACCCGATCATACCGTTCGGCACAAATCAATTACACTCAATCAATCATTTAATCATTCATTCAAGCATTCATTCAATCGATCAATCAAGCATTCATAATCCAATCATTCAATTCATCTAGTTTAGTTAGACTCTTGTCTTATCCTAAAAACTAGGCAAACACGGCATGTGAGGCAATCACAAACAATCCTAAGGCTCGTCACGGCCGTTTACCAGCACGGCAGTTCCCAAGTATTGAAAGCATTTAACTAGTGAGTCACAACCTATATGCATACTGGACTCGTCCGATTATTAATAATTGAAAAACGATTATTCTAGTGAGTCCTATATGCAAACTAGGACCTTTCCGATTATTTTTATCCTATAGGCATACTAAGCGTTCTTTAAATTAAAAGAGGAGTTTAGTACTTTCCCTACCTCGAGGTCTTCCACGAACAATACTCCTTGATGCTGACGTCCGGGCTAGCTTCCTCTCCGTCTTCTCACGGGTCCAAGTCTTCTTCTTCTTTTGAGCTCGGTCCCACGGTCTTGGATCACAAACAATACTAAAAATTAGCAACTAAACAAGGCGGTCTTCAACTTAAATTACCGAACAACCCTCTGATTACAGCACCAGGTCAAAGGAACGAACTTGGGACTGAACTAAGCCTAAATAGGAGGGTCACGGTTCTGGAAACCAGGCCCGTAATCTGGCCCGTCCTGTATCACCGTCCGGCCCAGAATCAAATCCGGAACGTGTCACGGACCGGTCCGGAACAAGACACGGACCGCGTCACAGACCAGCCCGGTATCAGACACAGACCGCGCAACGAACCGGCCCGGAATCAGACACGGACCGTGCGAGGTGCCGTGACGTAGTCAGGACCGTTTCGGTCTGCGTACCGTGTCGGTACCTGGCCCGTTCCGTGCCAGAACGTAGCCCTCTCCGAGTCCCATTCCATGCCGAACCAGACCAGAGCCTTCCCCTTTCTTCCTCAACTCGGATTATACGAAAACCAAACCAAAACCTCCATTTCCAGCTTCACCAATCTCCAAAACAGTCATCAAAAACCTCCAATCTTCAACACCCTCAATGGGTTTCATCAAAACTTCAACAAAACCAACCTAAACTTCACTAATTCTTCTCCAACACCAACCAAGGAAGCAAGTTCTTCAAATTCAAGCTAAAACCCACAAAAAACCCAAACTAGAAGGTGGATGAAACGAGAAGTTAAGGGTATCCATACCTTTAGGATGAGTAGAAGATGAAGATAGGAAGCTTTTGGAGAAGAAATGGTGAGGAAATGAGCTAAAGTTTCTCTCTTTCTTCTTGCTCAAGTTAGGAAGCTCTCCCTTCTTCTCTCCTTAGCAATTTTCGGCTGCAACACTAGTGATTGAGCTGAATTGTGTCAATCAATTGCTTTAAATGACCTAGGATGTTAAATGACCAAAAGTCCTCTAAAGTGTTATCCACTTAAGTGCATTTGGGATGGGTGAAAGGTCATTTAAACCCATTTTCTTTTCCTCCAAGTCCCTAATGACATGTGTCAAGGTGGGGACCACCCCCTTTTAATAAAATTCCAACATTCCAAATTAAATCGGAAAGTCGATAAAAAGTTCAGGTTTGACCAAAAATTGACCGTTACAAAATTACAGTCAAATGAAAGAAAATGACCCAACTAAGCTAACCGTGATGACGGCTAAGCTTTTTAGGCCCCAGAAAGGTCCCGAATGACTTCTGGAGTCATCGATTGACTTTTCCAGCCGAAAGTCAAACTTTGCCAGAAAGCACCGGTTCGACCGGGATCGATCAGGGGCGGTTCTTACACCTCTCCTCCTCATTTTCTTACCCTGTCCGAACGACAAGAGAGAGAGAGAGAGAGCTCTCTTTGTGCCTTCATTGAAGAACCAAAGAAGAAGAAGAAGAAGAAGAAGAAGAAGAAGAAGAAGAAGAAGAAGAAGAAGAAGAAGAAGAAGAAGAAGAAGAAGAAGAAGAAGAAGAAGCTCAATTGAGCTCAATTTCTTCTCAAAAACTCGTTTTTCTTTGTCATCTCTTCATCCCAAACGGTAAGAACCTCTCTATTTTCATTTTGGAGCATTTCAAATCCGTGGGTAAAGGATGAACCACCTTGGTTTGGAGTGGTGAGGGTTGGAAACTTGAACACAAGGTGGGTTTGGTAAGGAGTTGTGAAAGAACCATGGAAATCAAAGTTGGAAGTGAAACCCTAACTTGGAGGATTTGGGAAAAGCTTGAAATTGAGACTAAAATCAAAGGGGTTTTGTGGAGAATTGATGGTTTAAGGACATTCATCAAATTTGGGACGTTTTGGACAAAAGTACAAATTTTCCGGCGACCGGAGGCTCGCCGGAGCGTTGGCCGGTCGCTGGAGGTCCGACCAGCGTGGACTGAAGCTAAGGTTGGGCCAGTCGGAGTTGGCCATAACGGATCGGGCCAGATTTGGGTCTCGGGCCGGATCTGTGTCTGGATATGTGTCTGGGCCAGATCTAGGTTTGGATCCGGGTCTGGGCCGGATCTAGGCCTGGACCGGGTCTGATCCGGGTCAAATTCGGGTGCGTTTTCCGAGTCGGGTCGGATCCAGTTGGGTTAATTATTTAATTTAAACCAATTAATTTAAAAATGGGCTTCGTCGATAAATTAGAGGACTGATTCAGACTGAACCGGGACTGATTTCCGCCTTTACTTGTTAAAATCAGACTTTGACTTCGATCGTGGAGAAGACCGGAGGTAGGTCCGGACGTCAGCAGCTAGGAGTTCCAGATAGAGTTTGAGAGGTAGGGAAAAGTACTAAACTCTTCGTTTAGTTTAAATAACGCTAATAGTATGCATATAGGATAATAATAACCGGAAAGGTCCTAGATTGCATATAGGATGTGATTAACTAGAATAATTGTTTTTCAATTACAATAATGATCGGACGTGTCTTAGTATACATATAGGATGTGATTCACTAGTTAACCGCTTTCAATATCTTGGGAAATTGTCGTGCTGGTAGAATGGCCATGTCGAGCCTTAGGATTGCTTGTTGATTGTATTTATTGATGATTGTTCACCGAAAGGTCGATGCATGTTCCGTCATTAAGATAAGACAAGAGTCATACTAAACTAATTGAGTTATGATGATCGTAATGTAATTGGTTGATCTGTGTTATGATTGATTGATCGAGTGAATGTTTGAATGTGAATTGGTTGTGCCTAATGATATGATCGGGTGAGTGATAGACCGATGAAGTGTGGTTGGTAAGTCATGCCAGTAAGCTGGTTGTTATAATGTGTTCGATGTAGCGTGTTCGGTAAGTTTGGTTGGTATAGTATGACGGTGTGAATTGTTAGGTTGATATTTTGGTATGATGGGTACACGATGATCAGGTTACGTGATAAGGTGTACCTACCTTCCGATTAAGAGTCGGTAAAATGCGCTGTGAGTCTGTGATAAGATGTACCTACCTTCCGACTAGGAGTCGGTAAAATGTGTTGTTGCCAGCGTTAAGGCGCACATGCCTTCCAACTAAGTGTCGGTAAAATGAGCTAAGAATCGTGATAAGGTGCGCATGCCCTCCGACTGGGTGTCGGTAAGTTGTGCTATAGCTGTGAGATATGGCGTATTAAGGGGGACTTATGTGTGTGTACTGGTAATGATTTGTTGTGTGATTGATATTGCTTTACCGTTGTGTGTGTATTGACTGGACGCTGTGACTTGTACCCCATGCTATGGGGAGATTCCCGACCGAGGTGTGTGCCGGTCCGGTATACTGTTTGTATGTTTTACCCGACGTGAGTTCCAGAAAGTCAGTGTTCGGATCAGAGTCTTGTGATCTGTTATTCAATTATTTTGGTATTCGTGTGCTCCTTTAACTGTTTCCTTTGGTAAATTTGTTATCTTTTCGTTGACTTCCTTGAGTGTTACCGTCTTGAAAGTATTGTAATTCGTGTTGGTTTTTATTTAGTGTCTGTTGGATAATTGTACTAATCGGTTTTATCGTTAAAACATGGATTCTTTTGCTTTACTACTTTTTCCTACTGAGCATAAGCTCACCCCCCCCCCCCCCCCTTCTTGTTTACTGTTTGTACAAGTTTCCTTATTGAGTAGTATCTAGAGGTGGTCTCAAGGCTCGGGAGCTCCTTGGGAATTGAGATTTTGTCCTAGAGACCTACTGCTTTGTATTAACTTTATCTTCTGTTAGTTTGATTACGGAGCTGTTGATTCTTGACCTTGGTTTTTAATTAAGTTTTTGTGGAACTTGCTTTATTAAATCTCTTATATTTACTAATTAATTATTGTTTTTAGTTCACGTCTCGAGTCCGGTCAAAACCGGATTTGGGGCGTGAAAAAAAATACGGTGAAATGGTTCTGATATAAACCCTCCTTGTCACTCCCAGACAGGGGAGGAACAGGCCGCCCTGACAAGCCAGTTAGTTGCTTTGTTCACTGTCCGCTTAACAAAAACGAGTTGCACGTACTCGACACTAGATAATAGGGAATTACAATCGTTAACGACTCCCTATAGGGGAACAGGACACTCTTCCCTTAATGATCATATCCAATATGACCTTACAATCACTCCTGATGATGGCTTTCTATCGCGGGCTCTGTACTAACCATTGAAGTGCGTCTTTGATGGCATAAGCTTCTACGAGAGCCGAGTTCTGTGGACCATGGAACGAGGCTGATCGGGCACTAATAAGCATCCCCGTGTCATCCCTACACACCCGCCCTATTCCCAACTGTCCCGATGAGGAAAATAAGGCGCCATCCGTATTGATGACCCACGTTCCTTGAGGCGGGTAGGTCCACTTGACATCTGGCCTAATTTCAGGCTGAGTTGGATTCGGTGTCCGGTCCTTTTTCCGACGTTTGCTTCTATCTTCCCATCGTTCAACAGAGCTGTCGTGTGGTGGATGGTCCTTGCACTAGATGAAGCCTGCTCCCAAACTTTCTTATTCTTAGCTTTCCATATTTCCCAAAAAAGGCATCCTACCTCTCCCCCTTTGGTTGGTGGGTTTACGGTTAGGATAGACCGCAACCACTGCAGTATATCTCTAGTATATGTTATATAAATAAAGTTCTAAAGTCTGGTATTTAGGATTCAGTCTCGCATGTTCTGTTCTTACCTCATTTCTTGTTCTGTTGTTTGTCGCTATCTTCTTAGAGCCTCTGTCCAAGCCGTTTTCATGCTCCGCCCCCTCATGCCGACTCCCAATATCGTGATTTTGTTTATCCTCCACCCACGTGGTACCTACTGGGACCTTTGATGTCCAAACCCATGTCCTATCACCACTTGAGCCCCCCCACCCCACCCCACCCCCCCCCCCCCCCCAACTAAAGGAGTTTATAAAGCCAGGCTGGAAAAAGAAAAGACAACACCGCCCGCCCCTCCCCCTTCTCCATATAGCTTCCCTTAACCGCAATCGACCCCAACGAACCACAGTTGGGACGAAACTAGTCTGAACCCCCCCCCCCCCCACACACAACATATTGCATCTGAAGTGCTTTTGGCCGAAACGGGGAAAACTTCCATCCATGAAATGCCCCCTCCCTGGCCAACCTTCGACCACCACCACCGTCAAGCTCTGAGGCCCTAACATATCTACCATTGATGATCAAGCCCACCCCCACCGTGACTTGGTTGAAAGGGAATGAACGCCTCCTTGTGATCCTCATTACCATTAGACCCCCTCATGGGAGGGGACCGGGGAACGTAGAATGATTCAACCCGAGGCCGGATAGAAACAGAGTTGCGCATACCACACCAAAAGACGTCACTCAGTACGACTCGATAAGGTATGTTGAAGAAACCGAGGTTGTTCCCCTGGGTAACCGATGTATGGCTCCCCACCTCACTGAGACGAAGCCTTAGAGCCACGATCCAAGACCTCCTACCTACCCCGAGAGTACATTTACCGTGCTTGAAGCACGTGTGCCCCTACTCGGAACCACAACCTCGTCTAGTAGAGACCGTAGGACCAAGCGAGACGGCTACAATACAAGACCTCCTGCCTAATACAAACTAGGGTTGTAGTTTACCCAGACATAACCTTGATGAGGACTGCCGAGCAGCCTCGCCCAGGACAATGACCAAGACAACTAGCATTGAGTCGTGTATGGGGATTCAAGACTCGTCCTGTAACCATCATCGCAAGTTCGATGACCCCTTCACCCCATTACCTGAAGTTCTCCCTAGTTGCCCACTATCCCCTCAAACGGTACAGACCTCTCATCACGAGCAGCTTCATGTCGAGTCAGATTATGAAACCTTTATGTTACAAATGAGTAGCCAACCAAGTGATAGATTACCCCTGGTTCGTCAGGTTTATTGTTATAACGTTAGCGTCTGTTACCGACGGGTCACGAATCAAGTCTCTTAGTTTCATTTTGTTTCATTCCGATGTCTTTCTTTCTTGTCCTACGCCTTTGATTTAGCGTCTATATTTTGTTGCTATTATCTGTAAAGTGTTTACCGAATGCTAAAAGAAATATATAAATATATTCTCTCATTAGACCAAATTGGACAATAATTAACATGGTTAGTTATTTATGTTAGATTTCACAAAATATAATAAAAATACCCCTAGATAATTTCTAAATTTACATAATTCTAACTTTTTATCCCCAAACCAGGGGATGATTTAGGGGGTTAAGGGTATGCCACGGAATACCCTGTACCGAGAAATTTGCTTATACTTGCAGAGCTTTCAAATATCTTCAGTTTGATATCATACGGGCTTTAATCGGAATTCATATGAAAAGTTATGGTCATTTGAAGATCTGCTGTATGTTTAGTCCTATTTTAGGGTAAATTACAAATGCATACCCTTAAGTATGCACGTTTAACCGATGATTACCCTGAAGTTTAAAGTTAACTGATGCATACCCTAAAGTTTCATGTATTAACTCAGAACCCCTTCCGTCCACTTTTCCATCCAAATTATGTTATATTTTTCTAAAATACCGAAAATACCCTTAGATATCTAAATTACCATTTAATTCTTTAATAATTCATTAAAACTTCAATTAATTCATAAAAATATCATTAATTTTGTAAAAAAAACTTATAATTAAAATTTAAAATTATTTTATTTTTTTGAATTTATAATAAAAAATATCATTTTAATTTCGATTTTTTTTATTGATTAAAATATTATTTTATATTTTCATAATAAATTTAATTATATTTTTAATATATATATTTATAACATTTGAATCTTAAGTTTTTTTAACTTTATTGTAATTAATTGTACAGTTAAAATAAACTAACAAAATAAATGAAAAGTAAAGTAAAAAAAACAATAAAACCCTAAATCTACCCCTCTCTCTCAAACACTTTCCTCAACCTCTCTTTTTCTCTCACTACCGAGCCTCGGCACAGAGCCGCGACGAACTCAACTCCGGCGAGGTCGTCACGGCGAGGGGAGAGGTCCCTCCTTGAAGCTGTAGCCGCCGTGGAAAGTAGCGAAGGCCACCGTGGGAAGAAGATCCATCCACAGATCTGGAGTTTGGTTCTAGATCTGGAATCGATGGCTCTGGTTCCAATCTTGAAGACGACGGGGAAAAGCTTCAGGTGTCGTTGGGAGGTATGAGAGCTTGAAGGAGGGTGAGGAGTGATGAAGGACCCATTTCTTTTCCCTAATTGGAAATTGGAAAATACCTTAATCCAGATTCGATTTGTTCTGGAATAATGGTGAGGAGTGATGCAGGACCCTTTTCTTTTCCCTTCTAATTGAGCAATGTCAGATAAAGTACCGAATCTCTAGCTGCAATTTGCTCTGGCATAAGCATGAATTGGAATTTGATGATGGAAATTTTGTTTTTGTTGTTGTTGCAAACCTTTAATCTTATAGTGTATCCCTTGTCTTTTGAGTAATGCCACAATCAATGTTTTTTCAAGAGAGATTAGTAGTCTACAACCTTCCTTGCATATTCATTCGGGTACTGTAATTAATGGGAATTGTTGAAAAAAAATTAAGGAAAATTTATTACTTTTAATAATAGAATTTAAAGAAAAATATTTTCTGAACATTAATAATTTTTTATTTTAATTACTGAAAATTATAACAAAAAATTACTGAAATTTAATGAAATTAAAATAATAAAAAGAAAATTTAAAAATAAATAAAAATTTAAAAATAAAAATTAAGGATTTTTTAATAAATATTAAATTTAAACCTAATTTTGTATATAAAAAAATGGATTTATATATTTTTTTAAATAAAAATCCGAAATTTATAAATAAATAGTTAGAATTAAAAATACAAAATTGAAAAAAAATAATGTAAACAAAGAAAAAAGAGATAGAAAGAAAAAAATTAATGAAAAAAGAATTAAAAACTAAATTATGTTTGGGGTTATAAGGGTAGGGGTGTAAATGTTAGTAACAGTTGAGGGTATTTTGGGTAATTCAACAAAAGTTAACAGAATTTGGATAGAAAAGTGGACGGAAGGGGTTCTGGGTTAATACATGAAACTTAAGGGTATGTATCAGTTAACTTTAAACTTTAGGGTATTCATCGGTTAAACGTACATACTTAAGGGTATGCATTTGTAATTTACCCCCTATTTTACTTCGAAATGTTCTTCTCAAAGTCCAAACGTTTCTAACACTTTCCAACAATCTTTTTTTGATAAGCAAGAAATTTATTGAGCAAATGTTCTATAAGGTTATAGAATATAGCAAGAAAAGATCCAAATAGACATTTTCCTCATACCAAAACAGCTACGAAGAGCATAAACAGACCAAGAAACAAACCAAGGAAAAAACATAACATCTTGCCTATAACCTAGTCGGGTTAAGACAAGTAAACCGGTTAGAAACCGGAACAGGGGATAAAGCGAGTTTGTAGTCGGTGCCAAGTACTCCTCGCCTTCCTGTACTGCTCAATCACCAAAGAACCGAGATCAACAGCATTTCTACCGACTTTCGTGCTATGGCTCCAATTACCCGAACTATCTTTTTGGCAACGTCCACCGCGAAACGTCCCAATTTATCCCCTTTATCAGCAGAAGTTCTGGCTCTTGTCCGATACACAACCACTTCTTCCAACAATCTTATTCACGACTTTTTATAGGTTATATTTGAAAATGGTAGATGTAAGATATAACAATTTAGCCGTATACATCTATAAGTATTTGTAACCATTAAGAACAAAGTAGCTTTGTCTCATTTTTAAAACAAATTATGTCTCGTAATATATCATTTTACTACATTGATATCAATTTAAATATAGTGTTAGAATAGTCATACAAATTGTGCCACAATATCTACATCATTGAAGTAACCTGAGAGACGCTATATATTTTGTGTATCACAATTTTGGGATTTCTTGAAAACTCTATCTTTAAATATAGCTCCCCAAAACTATGTATAGAAAATGTAAATAAATGTAATGAAAAATAAAATTATGATTTTATTGCCGAATGAATATAATTATTGCATAAAACAATACAAATTTAAAAATGATAAACCGAACCGTTGTATGTCAATCCATTCAACATCACTAAAAGCAACCCACTCCAATCCATGTGTACAAATCCAAATAATCAGCCCCAAAATTAAATCATTTCTTAACCGAACCAAATCCACACGCAAATACCCCAAAACAGAAAAATTAGATCACTCGATCTCAATACCGATTCATGGCAGTGTACGGAACCGTCACGTTCAATGGCAGAGCTCGAATACAGAAGTCAAGAACACACCTATAAAGCCCCGAGAAGGTTCCACACTTGATCAAGCAAATGGGTTACGGGTTGAAGAAGCTAACCAAGTCGGAGTCGTCCGTGGAGGAGGCTCTGGTGGTCAAAGATGTCGCCGGCAAGGGCAAAGCCAAGCCCGGGTGGAAGGCTATGCCTTACATCGTCGGAAACGAGGCGTTCGAGCGGCTCGGCACGTTCGGGCTTGCCGCCAACTTCACGGTCTATCTCCGCAGGGTGTTTCACATGGACCAGGTCCAGGCCGCCAACACCGTCAACAACTGGAACGCCCTCGGCAACCTCACACCGGTCTTCGGCGCCTTCATCTCCGACGCTTATTCCGGCAAGTTCCACATGATGGTTTTTGGGTCCTTAGCCGCCCTTCTGGTAAGCTCATAATTGATTACTTATTAAAATAATTAGACCCTCAACAATCAGTTTGAGCTTTCAGTTGAATTGATTATATAAAATTATGGTTATGTGAATATTAGGGAATGGTGTTGGTGACATTGACGGCATGGGTACCGGAGCTGCACCCGGCACAATGTTCAGAAGTACAGCAACAAATAGATCTCAGTCACTGCGACCAATACACTCCGATGCAGTTCGGCGTGTTACTCTCCGGCCTGATTTTTCTCTCCCTGGGCACAGGAGGGATCAGGCCGTGCTGCATTCCGTTCGGGGTGGACCAGTTTGATACGACCACGGTCGAAGGAAGAAGAGGGATCAATAGCTACTTCAACGTGTTCTACACACTGACCACAATAGTGCTCATATTGAGCGTCACTATTGTGGTCTATATCCAAGAAAGAAACTGGGGTTTAGGGTTTGGCATCCCTAGCTTTCTCATGTTTTGTGCCATTGTTCTTTTGTTCGCCGGCACCAGAGTTTACATCTATCTCCAGCCGGAGGGTAGTTTGTTTTCCAGCATTGCTCAGGTCTTCGTCGCCGCCTTCAAGAAGCGTAATCTCGAAGTTCCGGCCTTACCCGAACTGATGGATGATGCATTCTATGACCCTCCGTTGAAGCCCTATGTTGTCACCAAACTACCCCTCAAGAAAGAGTTGAGGTAATGTATTTTACTTTTACAGGTTTATTACAACTAGTTATACTTAGGGATAATTTCACCTCAGTACCTTAAATCTTTCATATTTCATTTAGAGTACGCTAAATCTTTTTTGTGTCACCTCAGTATCTTAAACTTTCATTAATTCATTTAGAGTACCCTAAATCTTTTTTGTGTCACCTCGGTACCCTAAACTTTTATTAATTCCATTTTAGTACCTACCGTTAACTTTACATATGATTTTCCATCCAAAAAAGGTAAATTGACCATACAACCCCTCACCAGCAACCAAAATTATGGTGAAGTTAACGGTGGGTACTGAAATGAAATTAATGAAAGTTTAAGGTACTAAAATGGAATTGATAAAAGTTTAGGGTACTGAGGTGACACAAAAAAGATTTAGGGTACTCTAAATGAATTAATGAAAGTTTAGGGTACTGAGGTGACACAAAAAAGATTTAGGGTACTCTAAATGAAATATGAAAGATTTAGGATACTGAGATGGAATTAACCATTATACTTAATATCAGAACCGTCACATACCCATTAATTATAACTTATACACATCATCTTAAATAATGTGGACAAAGTTCTTAAGAACTAACAATTATTTTTCTGTTGTATGTAAAGAATCTGACATAATACATATTTATATTGGGTTTCAGGTGGTTGAACAAAGCTGCTATGGTAGAGGATAACGAACTAAACTCGGACGGTACACCCATAAATCCATGGAGGCTTTGCAGCATCCAACAAGTGGAAGAAGTTAAATGCCTAATACGAATCATCCCGATATGGCTCTCCGGCATAATCGTGGTGGCGGCCATGACACAACAAAACATCTTCGCCGTCTCTCAGGCCCTAAAAATGGACCGTTACATACTCAGCTTTCAAATCCCGGCAGGTTCAATCATCCTAGTCTCGCTCATCGTAGTAGCCGTTTGGATCCCATTTTACGACCGGATCCTCGTACCGGCCCTAGAAAAGTTCACGAGACACGAGGGCGGCATAACGTTGCTTCAAAGGCTCGGCGTCGGGGTGGTGTTCTCGGTGATGTCCACGATGGTGGCAGGGTTCGTGGAGCAGAAGAGGAGGGCTCTGGCCGTGTCGCACCCTAGCCCGGACGGGGTCTCGCCCATGTCGGTCCTCTGGCTCGGCCCGCAGCTCGTGCTCATGGGCTTCTACGACGCCTTCTTCTTGATCGGACAGATCGAGTTCTTCAACAAGCAGTTCCCCGATGAGATGCGGAGCATTGGGAACGCGATGCCGTCGCTGACCAATGCGGCGGCGAACATGGCGGCGACACTGGTGGTGAACGTCGTGCACAGTGTGACCGACAAGAACGGGCGAGACTGGCTCGCTGATAACATCAATGACGGTCGGATCGATAATTTCTACTTTCTTTTGGCTGGTGTTTCTCTCTTGAATTTCATATACTTCATGTTCTGTTCTCGACGGTATCGGTACAAGGGTACTTGAAATTAGGCGTTTCTTTTTATTAGCAGCTTGGAAACCTTGTAACAAATCTTAAATAATTACGATAGCTGGAAATCTTATAGCAAGTTGCTTGTGTATGGGTATGTTTTTTATTATGTTACATAGACATAGCTGATTTTTTACAATAAAATAAATTATAATTCATCAATTTTATTGTGTATTATACCAATATATAAGATTGTTAAGTTGACATCAAATCTTTCCCATACAATACTTAATCACAAAGAGCTCTGTTAAGGGTTTGATGCCTCCTTGCGAGCCAATCTAACCTAGTAGGTTACAATCTTTCTGGCGCCGTTCTGGTTTCTCTACTCCACTGTCATGACGTTCTTCTTAATCTTCCAATTTCTCTCGAGTCGGGTTGGGAGGAATTTGGGCGGTAATTTCCTTCGCCAAAGTCCCTCGACAATTCCTCTACCTCCGGTGACTACGTCCCATGCGCCTCTGCAATCTCCGCCGTCTTCTGACCCTCTACGTTTTTGAAGTCGCCACCGCCTCTGATACCGCCTCTGAATCCGCTGCCGCCGCCGCGTCCATCTCCCTGGCCTCCACCACCGCACTCTCCTCGACCCCTCTCTCGATTCTGGATCTGACTAATTGAGTGGATCATTTTTATTTTATCTGATTTCATTTTGGTATGATTAAAAACTAACGAACATAGATTCAAGGACTTTTCCTGGGAAGGTCGGCTCGGGGAAGGCTCGGATCGGGACTGGGACGGAAAAGACAAGATCTGAACGAGCGAGTGAGAATGGAAGAGAAAGAATCGGTCGTGGACGACGCAGAACAGAAGCTTCAGGGTAGTGAGATGGTCTTCCCAACCCCGCCCTTGCATGATGTGATGACGATAATGCGTAGAGTCTTGCCGGTCAATTAGGGCTTCTTGTTCCATTTGAGGACTGACTGAACCCGAACCGTCTAGCCTTGAGTTTTGGGGGTTTTAGGGTTTTACGAGTTATGAATTGGATTGAGGTTTCGGAAATTGAGGAGGCGGTGCCGAGAAGAAAGGGGACTTTATAGTTGGTACATGAAAGGAATGGGAGGAAAATCGTTGTAGCTTTTATCACTTCCAGAAACTGAGAAAAAATGGATTTTTTGGGAGTTTAAAATTCAGGGAAAGAGAAGAATCATCTCTTCTTCTCAACTGAGCAAATTTGGGTGATTGGAATTATACGAGATAAGTTTTTGTGTTTTCAACTCTATTCGATATTAAATATTAAGTCTCGTCTTTATAATTTTATAAGTTTTTTTATCGGCGAAAGAAAATTTAGATTAAACACAAATCCGAGGTGGAAGAGGTTACAAAAGAGCACAATCTCACTACAGATTGTGTGAAACAACAGACCAAACTGAAATCTAAAACAAAGATCAGTACAAGAGATGAAAGTGATTTAATCCAGTGAAGTAGATGAACATGAATGAGCCAGTCTCTAAGATTTGCAGGAAGGACAAAGTGTGTCCAAGTGAGGTTAGCCGAGAAGCATGTCTGGCCGAGAGGTGTGGATGTTCCACAAGTGAGAAGCTGCCAAGATATGTTGATGTTGAACAAGTGAGAAGCTGCAAGTGAGGGGCTTCTAAATCCTGAAGGGGAGAATGATCTCTTGTACTGGCTCTCAGCCAGAGAAATAAACCTGCCATAGTTTCAAAACAAACAGAAAACAGAACCCTATCTACTGTAGAGTACAACACTCCCTGAAACACTAGCCTCCCAAAACAACCGAAAAGGAGTCAGAAGAGGCTAGCAACGCCGGCGGCCAGGACCGTCGCGGCAGTAACAAACCGGAATGCACCGGAACTCAACAACCCAGAGAAACGAAAAACTTTAGAAGCCTAACGAATCTAGGGGTTAAGAGAGGGAGAAGGAAACGTAACAGAGATAAGGGAGGATCTCACCAGGAACGCCAGAGCAACTAAGGCCGAACCCTAGCACTGCAACCCAGGCCCGTAGCGCAGAGAACCAGCCCACAATCCAAGCAACCCAAGAAGCCCACAACTAGCCAGGCCCAAGTCCACATAGAACAAATCCGAGCAGGTGGGCACAGCAGCGCGAGAAGAGCATCGTCTAACTAGCCGACTTCGATGAAGCAGCGCTCGCCCGGAACCGCGACAATCAGTGGCCAGAGAGGCTAAAGAAAGGCGTCCCACACCGGCGATGGGTGAGCGCCGGAGAAGACTACGCCAAAGACATCAACACGGCCAGAGACGACCTTCGGGGGTAGGAAGGAGAGGAGAAGAGGACGACCGAGCAACAGATCTGATGAAAACAGCTCATCCCACGACAGATCTGGAGGAGGAGGCCGTCCCAACTCCGGCGAGACCAGCCACGGCGCCGAAAAGAGAGGGGGAGCAGCAACGACGAGCAAGCGACCAGATCCGCGAGGGAACTCGCCACCGAGGGCGGAGAAGCTCAGTCCAGACCAGATCTGAGAGGTCTCGCAGTCGGAGGCGGAGGTTGAGAGTCGAATCGTTACCGGAGAAGGAGAGGAAGGAGGGAGGGAAAGGGGGTGAGAGGGCAAGGGTCCCCCCGCCGGCATCATCCATGGTCAAGGCGACCAAGCGAGCCAGCGGAGGGAGGCGGGGCGACAGAGGAGGAAAGCGAAGGGAGCCGAGGGTTTGGAGAGCGATTTTGGGTGAGAGTGATGGAGAGATTTCCCAAAGTTTTTCTGATTATTGAGTGGTATTTGTTGGTGTTGTTGGAGTGCTTGATCAATTATTTTGGATAAAAAAAAAATTTAAGATGGAATGTTGGAAATTGTTGGTGTTGATGTTCATTGAAATGAAATTTAAGAATTAACGAAAAAAAGGATTTGATGAAAAACTGAACTAAAAATAAAAGAACTAAAAATATGATTTTTATAAAAATAAAAAATTGATTTCATAAATAGAAATGATTTTTAAAAAATTAAAACTGATTTTATATAAAAAAAATAATATATATATATATATATAATAAAAAATTATTTATAAAATGAAATATATTTTAAAAAGTAAAAACTGGTTTTTAGAATAAAATCTAGTTTTTTATAAAATAAAAACTTGTTTTTTGAAAATAAATAAATAAATAAGGAATTTTGAAAACCAATGATATACTTTTGAAAATTAATTGTTTTTTTTAAAACGGTAAACAGAGGCGTATGCATTACTGCAAATCAGAGATTACAAATTAGGGCCAAAGCCCTAAGTTCCAGAATATTGTCAGAGCCTCCCGCAGGCGACCCGACTCTCGTGGACCCGTAGAAAACGCTCCTTTTATCATCGAAGCTACAAATTGAGGACGACCTTTTACCCTATTATCAAAATTATCCACCCTAGTACAAGAAAAGCAAATAGAAATCCAACTCAAGTACTTCAAACTAAGAACAGAAAAACAATAGGACTGGAAATATAAAAAGCAATAAATATGCACTGCTCCCATAGCTTTACCGAGACGTCCCAGCACCGCCCGCCTTAGGTCTCGTCTTATCGTCCCACCCCCGGATCCCAAACCCACCGATAGAGTTGCTCCAAGGCCTTCTTCTAGCGGATCGTGTGCGTATTCGGTTGAGAAATCTTTAACTGTTGTCGGTTTGTGTTCGATCCAACATCTCGACAGTTCCAAACCATGAACATGGTCATCGAAGCCTCAAAACACCAGTGCATAACAAACTAGAAGAGGAAGATATGGTGATAATACCGCGTACCTAATTGGGGAACAGATCAGACGAGGGCCGACGATCAATGATCGGATTCCAAGTAAAAAACTAGAAAAACCCGAAGATTCGAGAGTATTTTATCGTTTAATATGTTTCAAAATATATAATATTATTTTGAAAATTAATTGTTAGTAAGGGGTATTATGCGCATCCGAATCCGGGTGGATACCAAGGAGCCCTTGCAACGACAACTGTGGTTCCGTTCAACGGAGTCCTAGGTACGTACCCTTCTCTACATGTCATATGAACAACTTCCGGATCACTGTTTTGGCTGCAGCTATGCTGGACATCACTTTCCAGCATGTCCGACCCGAGGTGGGGTCAAAGGACCGTCATTGAGAGCCCCAGCTACAAACACCCTCGTCTCCAGGAATGAGTGGTCAAGGGTCTAGGGAGGGGATGTAATGTAAAACCCCACTTATTTCTAAAAGGGTAATATGGTGAAATCAAAAACATTGGAGTAGGAAATTGCAACAAGTATTGTTGAAGAGAAAAAAAAAGGGGTTTAAGAGCTGTGGACTGAACTAGAAGCTTGGGCTGGATTTAAGCCCACTTAGAAGCGAGCCTAGCCATTCAGCGCGCGAGCCCGTCAGGCCCAAATGTCAGCGCAGCCCAACCCTAGCATCAAAACTCTCGCGCAACCGCTTCAGCTGCTCATTTTGCGCACGGTTCCCGAGGGGCTTCTTCTTCCTCTCGCACCCTCGCTCTCAACTCGCGAACCAGAAGCTCCGTCGAGCTTCTTCTCCTCCGAACTCTTTTGCACCTTCTTCTACCTCTCCACCTTCTTCTACTCACCCACGCCAAAACCCCCATAAAACCAGAGAAGCCTTCGCCTCTTCTCTCTTCGATTCGAAACCCTAGCTAACACCGCCTCCAACCAAGCTTCGCCGCACCTCCAACCCAAGGAATCAGCGCCGGTGAGCCTCGCCATGAGTTTCCTCACCCTCTCCTCTACCCTTTTTCCTTAAAATCGAGAACCACGAGCTCGTTTTGACGGGGTCTAACCGGAGAAGTAGCGCCGGAGCTCACGAGTTCCAGATCTGGCCTGACGACGTCGGCGAGCCCCTAACGCCGCCAGATCTGGGCGGAGAAGCTCGGGTTCCCCCCCATCGTCACTCCCTCGTTCTTCCCTCACCTCTTGACGCCGTCAGCCACCACCACAAGACCGGAAACCCCCCGCCTTCGCCTTGACCTCGCCGGACTCGGGGCTGCCTGAAACCCTAACAGACGAGGGTCTTGGGCCAGGCTTGGCATCGGGCCAATACAACTCTGATTCAGTTGGGGCGTGGGCCTGACTGAATCCTAGTAGTACTTGGGCCGGGCCAGGCCTCGGACCAGGCCCAGATCCGTTAGGGCGAACTCGGGATTGGACCGGGTTCTGGACCGGGTCTAGAGCCGGGTCCGGGTCGGTCCTGGGTCTGGGCGGGTATGGACTCTGGATCAGGTCTGGACTGGGTTCGGGCTCGGATCCGGGTCAACCCGGTTCTAAAGAAAATCATTTTAAAAATCAGGTTAATTAATTATGTAATTAATTTAAGTTGGACAATTAAAGGCCTAATTGGACAACTCAGAGAACCTTTGGACGAATACCGGTTCTGATTGGACCCTTTTATCTATTAAACCCAGACTCGAACTTGGTTTTCGCCCGAGAGCTTGGACCTCGCCCGAGGAGACTGAGTTGGTCGGTCGCCAGCAGCTAGGAGTATTATTAGAGGAAGACCTTGAGGTAGGGAAAGTACTAACTCCTCGTGCATTTCAATACTTAGTATGCCTAATAGGTTAATAAAGTCGGAAAGGTCCTAGAAATGCATATAAGATGCGAATAACTAGATTAATTGTCTTTCAATTACTAATAACCGGACGTGTCTAGTATGCATGCACAAGATGTGAATAACTAGTTTAACTCGCTTTCAATACTTGGGAAATTGCTTTACTGGTAGAAAGGCCGAGATGAGCCATATGATTGGTTGTGGTTACCTCACATGCATTGTTTGTTTAGTCTTCAGGGTAAATTAAGAGTCTAACGAAACTAGATAAATCATATGCTTGAATGATTGAATGAATGCGTGAATGATTGAATGTTTGAATGGATGCTTGAATGATTGAGTGTAATTGATTGTGCTAAATGGTACGATCGGGTGAGTGGTGGACCGATGGATCGCTATTGGTAAGTATAACGGTAAGTGTAAAGGTATATGAATCTCTTTGGTGTGTTGTGATGAAATTGTGATTTGCTAAGCTTTGGTTGTATGACGTAATGGCATGTTAGTCTCTTGTGTGTGTTTGAGATGATTATTGGTGGTCTGGTATGGTACCCACACCGTTGAGGATTCCGGTGTGGGGATGGTTTACGAGTATGATTATTGGTGGTCCAGTATGGTACCCACACCGTTGAGGATTCTGGTGTGGGGATGGTTTACGAGTATGATTATTGGTGGTCCGGTATGGTACCCACACCGTTGAGGATTCCGGTGTGGGGATGGTTTACGAGTATGATTATTGGTGGTCTGGTATGGTACCCACACCGTTGAGGATTCCGGTGTGGGGATGGTTTACGAGTATGATTATTGGTGGTCCGGTATGGTACCCACACCGTTGAGGATTCCGGTGTGGGGATGGTTTATGGGGATGATTATTGATGGTCCGGTATGGTACCCACACCGTGGAGGATTCCGGTGTGGGGATGGTTTACCCTGCGGGACATTGGTTATTGGACCCTGCGGGGCATTTGATGGTTTACCCTGCGGGGAATGGTTACTGGTTGATTCACTCGAGTGTATGCGTCCTGCGGGAGCATTACCTTGGTTCCCGCTGACATATGGTCCTTTGGGGGCATTTCCGAGAATCCCGACGATAGGTGTCCCTCAGGGATATTACCGGTAGCCCGATGTATGTGCCTCCTCTGGACCGAGGGAAAATCTGACATGATACGAGTACTCTTGTGGATCGGAGTATGAGATCCGATGTGACACAAGAACATATTCGTGGATCGGAGTATCGAGGATTCGAACTGTTGGTGTGATATTTACTTACTCCCATCCTAGTAGTTTTCAACTATATACAACACTTTTCATTATTCTCTTATAAGTTACCGTTACCTTTAAGAATGTGATATTGTTCTTATCCTTACCCGTTTTACAACATCTTATTGATTATAAGTTTTAATTGTAAAATGTGTCGTCGTGTTAAGCTTGTTTTATTACTAAATTGGAGGTTAAAATGTTTGTAATTTTTCCCTACTGGGCGTAAGCTCACACCCCCTGTGTTTTATCTAATGTTTGTACAAGCATGCTTAATGTTTAGTGGACTTGAGGCTCGGGAGCTTCTGGATAGTTGGGATATTTGCTATTAGAGACGTCATTGGTCATTTGTACTTAACCTTGTATTTCACGTACTTTACTTAGAGCCTTGACTCTCATTTTTGATTTGGAACCTACTATTTGAAGATGTGATCGGAACTTATTTGAGCTTTAAAGCGGTTTTATTATTATTTGGTTACTACTTGATTGTCAACTCAAGTCACGTCTCGAGTCTGGTCAAAACCGGATTTGGGGCGTGACATGTAAGGTGGCACTGGTTCCACTAACAGCTAACAAATTCCTCCTCTATCAGGTCGGGGTCAGCACTCCCGCGTTTAGGAGCCCTACAAATATCAGTCAAGGGAAAACGACGCACGCTGACATCCGGGGGAGAAATAGGTCCACCTCTGCGAAAATCCACACTAGATCTGCTCGATCTGTGCCCCTGTGTTTGACTTATGTTGTATCAGTGTCTGTAGATGCTACCGCACATTTACTTTTCAGTTCTTCTTCTTTAAATTTCGATGTACATTTATTTCGATACTCTGATGTTGGCGTTTTGCAAAATTTTTTACAGTTATAATATCATCCATTTTAGCTCAATTTTTTTTAAGTGTTTTAGATGTAAAGTTGATATTGGTGATTAAACTAAGACAAATGAAATTATAAAGTTGTAAGATGAAAAAAAAATTAAAATAATAAAAATGGGATCCAAAACTCTTTAAAAATTATTTAAACCATAGAAGAGAACCCATACGTGGCATGGCACCTAATAAGGGAAAGCCATTTGGACCATCATGACTAAGAGTCACACTTCACGAGCCAACTATCTTAATTCAAAGATTAATATAATCGGGCTCACCCAACAAGAGAAGCCCATTTGGGCCAGCCCAATCATGCAAAGACATTATATATTAAAAAAAAAGGGATAATTATCATTCTCAACCCCAAACTTTACGTCAAATTAATATCCTAACCCCTCTTCACCTTTCGTTTCAAATCCTAACCTCAACTTTCATTTTTTTTCAAAACCTATCATTTAATGTTCGAATTAGCGGAACAGTTAATTTGCTAGTCACGTACACACTTAAGTGACCCCATATTTCGAATTTATTCCCATTTTGTTTCCTTAAAACTACTATTTAAGTGTAAGATTGTGAATGTGAATAGATTTAGGAGGGTATCAATGAGAAAGGGTCAAGGGTAAAAATGAGAATAAATTCGAAATATAGGGTCACTTAAGTGTACACGTGACCAACAAATTAACTGTTCCGTTAATTCGAACAGTCAATGATAGGTTTTGGAAAAGAAACGAAAGTTGAGGTTAGGATTTGAAACGAAAGGTGAGGAAAGGTTAGGATATGAATTTGACGTAAAGTTTAGGGTTAGGAATGATAATTATCCCTAAAAATAAAAATTGAAAATATAAATATCCGGAATTTGCGGCAAAGTTCGTACACGTGCACTCCGGTGGGTCCCACAAGATTATGATCCATGGCTCACATTTCAGTTATCGTCAGTCGCCACCACCTGTGCGCTACGGTACCTACTTCGTATTGTAGACCCTCCTCTTCTTTCCCTCACTATAAAAGCAGAAGCAAACCACCAGACCGCCCGTCATGAAAGCTTCCCATTTTCTCTACAGCTTCTTCCGATTTCTGTGCCACAGAGAAGAGAGCTAGGGTTTGCTTTGTCTTCTCTGTGAAGTCGAATCCGATGGATCCTGCAGCGAGCCTCCATCTGGCTATGGCGGCGCTGGTTGGAGCCTCGCTGATGGCCATCTCCGCCTTCTACATACACAAGCGCAGCGTCGACCAGGTGCTCCAACGCCTGGTCGATATTCGCCAGAAGAGTCCTCCCAGTGTTGCCGCACGCGGCGGCGTCAGGGGCGGGGAAGAGGAGGACGATGACGAGGAGGAAGAGGTGGAGCAGCAGGGGGATGAGGGACTGTACGGGTTCGACGAGGACGACGAGGTGATGGCCGATCGGGAAATGTGGGGAGGAGGAACCAGTATCTGCTTGCCTGGGTCTCTGGATGAGAAGACGCTACGGCGGTATGGGATTTCGTCTTCCTTGCCGAACGTGGCCTCTGGTAATGATTGGATGGAGCTCAGAGCTCAGGGCGGTGCTTCTTCGCCGGCTGATAAACTCGATTTGATTCCCACTGGGCTTAGGCCGCTGCGGACTGGTGAACGAGATGGTATGTGTGCTCTCTGCTCTACTTCGTGTACTGTATCATCAGTTTTTCATTGGAGAACGCTTTTCAATCTTGTTGTGCTTCTATTAGTTAGTAATCTAGGGTTGGAGCTTGAATTTTTTTATTGGATAATGTTAGGTGATGTTATTGGATGGATCATAATATAACAATATGGAAACAAATAAAGTAATGCTAAACGTTGAAAGGTACTGAATTCAATTTAGGTATATTTTGCGTTCCTGTTTCTGGGTGCCACAATTTAATCTCAACAATTTCCTTGGTCGAATTGATTTGAAAGTTCTAACAGTCCAGTTATAGGCCACTATTTAGGACTACTGCTGCGGTGACTGATGATAGATGTGAAGATATTTTTCAGTTGCCTAGGGTAGACATATTTTTGAGTGCACGATCATATATCTACAGCGTTCAACAATCAATGGAAATTTCAGAAGTTCATTTACAGTTGCTCTTGAGACTGCATTACATTCCTATTGATGATTGCGTTGCTATTATTATCTCCTTAAGAAGCTACTAACAATTAGATTCCAGTGACTTAGTACTGTCTTCTTAATAAGACAGTGACAATTAGATTCTAATGACTTGATCATCAACTATCAGAAGCATAGTTACTCATACTTTTTGTATATTGAAGCCATTTCCAACTAGTGTTTATATTGGATGCTTGTGCACTAAAAGGTGATTTGGTTCTATGTTATTGACTCTAGTTGCATGCTGGACCACATCATGTATAAATTCCTTAATGCTTTGTGCAGGAGATCTGTCTGCTATGCAACACTCGGGTTCCAATTCAAGGGTGGCACCTATTAGTAGGCGCATGACTCCAAGATCTCCTGCTTGCAATGTGATTGAAAGTGTTGGGGACTCTGATGATGAAGGAACAGAGGCTGCAATTGGAGATGACACTTTCTTCAGTGCCGAGGATATAGATCCTTCAGGAGAATTTATGGCTACACATGTACGTTCAATTTAAGACTTTGAGTGCTTCAGTATTCTTGCAGTTAAGTATTTTATTCTGTAATTGACCTTTACTTTAGTCCAAAAAATTATAAGGCTGTTAAACCAATTTATACTTAGGAGTTAGGATATAGTTAAGATCCTTGTTTGGGTTGAGTTAATGTCTGCTAAATGAATGCACTATAACAGCATTTTCATGCATGTGCCTTTGTTTTCTACTATTGGAGTATCAATACTTAATCTGAAAGTTGTATTAACAATAAAGAATTAGCGGGTTGATAGGATATTACAATAATCATTAACTGCCCAGTTGGACATTGTCGATTTGGAGTAAGAAATAGTCGATACTTAACAACAAAGCGAAGAATTAGTTCAATTGATCAACTTGTTTGTGCAAATAACCATAATATTTATGGCCAAATAGTTAGTTTAAACTTTACCTTCATATCCAAATAATACTTTGTAATTTTGCTTCCGTATTAAGATAAAATAATAAATTATCATGCACTGTATCTCTATTGATGCAATCACAGGATGCAGATTCAAAAATCCAATATTCATCCATTGCTCCCATCAGTGAGAACGGGGAGAATCAGAAAGTTATTGGAGGTGAAACAGCTGCTGTGGATGCAAATGGAAAAATGGATGAAGCTTCAGTGCATGTTGGGGTAGATCCTACATTTGCCAATGCTATATCACAAATGAGGTCTACAGTGCTTGGTATTAATAACTCATCCTTAGGTGTTTTTTTTCTTGCTTCCAATTATTTTTCATTTGTCTTCTCCTGACATTTACTTCAGTCGTGGGTTGATATAAGTAATGTATTTTTCAACACTGCATGACAATATTTGTGGAGATTTGGCACAACCAGTTTTGAAGTGTTTTTTTATTCTAACTAGTAACTATATGAGCAAAGTGCTAATCAATAACAGTGCCCCTTCCTCCTTTGTAATATCCATTTCTAGAGTCAGCGAATAGAGAAGAGGTTGATATAAGTAGTGTATTTTTCATCACTGCATGGCAATATTTGTGGGGATTTGGCACAACCAGTTTTCAAGTGTTTTTTTATTCTAACTATATGAACAAAGTGCTAATCAATAACAGTACTCCTTCCTCCTTTGTAATATCCATTTCTAGAGTCGGCGAATAGAGAAGAGGAAGAAGTACGAAAGATGCTTCGAGAATGCTTGGATTTGCGGACAACTTATCTTTACAGGGAAGAGGTTGTTCCATGGATGAAGGTTACCGAGGCAAAACCCAATGCATCGCTAAATAAAAATGATCCTTATCACTTTGAACCTGTTGAAGCATCTGCAGTGAGTTTACCTTTTGACCTTCTCTGCAGATTAATATAACGTATTCTATAACCTATTCAAACTATTAAGTTGTTGAGTGCAACCATTTTTAGCTGTTAAGCTTTTCTGTTTGATTTATTTATTTATATAAGCAGCATCACTTTAGGATGGAAGATGGAGTTGCACATGTTTATGCTAGCGGAAATGGTTAGTATTTCAGAGTACCTCGTTTTGTATTACTTCCACTAAGTCAGTGCTGTTATATTTTTCTCAGTTTAATTATTTCGTGGTTATGGAAGGTTAAACTGTCTGCAATTTTATGCAGACAATGATGAGCTTTTCCCTGTTGCAAGTGCAACCCAATTTTTTACTGACATGCATCACATTCTAAGAATTATGTCTATTGGAAATGTGCGCTCTGCATGTCATCACAGGCTACGATTTCTTGAGGAGGTAATTGCTCTAACTTCTTATTGTTTTGGAATGTTTCTTCTTTATAATATTCACTTTGACTGTATTTAACTTTCATCCAAACACTACAGAAATTCCGCCTTCATCTGTTAGTAAATGCAGATAGAGAGTTCCTGGCTCAGAAGAGTGCACCACACCGTGATTTCTACAATATTAGAAAAGTTGATACACATGTCCATCATTCTGCTTGCATGAACCAAAAGCATCTTCTCCGCTTCATAAAATCAAAGCTAAGAAAAGAACCTGATGAGGTATATCTTGTATTATGAATTCTTTATGTTGAATGTCTTATTACACTTAAAATCTCACCATGGCTGATGAGATTTATACATCAAACTATCTAGTGTTGACTGTATTTTTGATTTTTTTAATCATTTTGATACTGATTCTTCATCGTTGCCATGATCTACAGGTTGTTATCTTTAGAGATGGAAAATACATGACACTAGCTGAAGTCTTCGAGAGTTTGGACTTGACAGGGTATGTAACTATGTATTATAATGTTATGCCGTCTATCTTTTTTCAGATATGTTAGCCCCTTCATCCGCGGTTGAACTGCTGTTTGTTGCTCTGCAGGTATGATCTGAATGTTGATTTATTGGACGTTCATGCTGACAAGAGTACTTTCCACCGATTTGACAAGTTCAACCTTAAATATAATCCTTGTGGACAAAGCAGACTCAGAGAAATCTTCTTAAAGCAAGATAATCTTATCCAAGGTCTGACATACAAGTACATATAGCTAATTTGTTGCCTTCAGAAAGCTTGATTAGCTGGATTTTAGTCGTTCTGCTATGACAACTAACCACCTTTTCATGCTACCCTTTTTACGTTTAGAAATGATGGTGTTTCTTTGCCATGTATACCTATTATTAATTCCTTATGGTCATTTATTTAGTTAATATTTTCTCTATTTTTTTAAACGTGTTACATTTATTTATACCATCTTTGTGTTTGAAGTCCATGTTAAGGTCAACTTCATATTCGTGTTCGTTTAAATCAAGTTATGTCCATAAAGTAAGAGTAAGCGCTCAATATTAAAGTGATCCATACAGGTAGGTTTTTGGCGGAAGTAACCAAGCAAGTTTTATCAGATCTTGAAGCGAGCAAATATCAGGTTTTATTATATTTATTTTACATCCTATATATATCAACAGAGATGTAGAAATCACCCATGGCCTATATTCTCAAATATTGTCTTTTGATTATTAAAACCTTTATCTAAGTTACATTATGTATCTTTTCAGATGGCTGAGTACCGTATCTCAATCTATGGAAGGAAACAAAGTGAATGGGACCAGCTGGCAAGCTGGTTTGTAAACAATTCAATCTACAGTGAAAATGCTGTTTGGTTAATCCAGGTAACTTGTAATGTCTATGCTTCTTACTTACCAACTGGGGACATTATTCCAAGAAAGCATATGACTCTTTTCATTAGTGAGAAAACTTGGTAACTAAAAAAGAAAAGAAAATAGACATACTAATAAGATTTCGTATTTTGTGTAACTTTCTTCTGAGGCGCCTTTTTTTGTGTGATTATGGTCTGCAGTTGCCACGGTTATACAATGTGTACAAGAAAATGGGAATTGTTACATCTTTCCAGAACATTTTAGATAACATTTTCATTCCACTATTCGAAGCCACAATTGATCCAAGTTCTCATCCTCAACTATACATGTTCCTGCTCCAGGTAAGTTGAACTTCCAAATTTTTTGTCCTCTTTTATTGTTTAGTCTATTTAAGAGTTTTCCAGTGGTTTCTTCAGTCTGCTTATTTATTTTATCAACTCTTTAGTAGTACTCTAACCATGAAGGCATGCTATTAGTGTATGTTGTACAGACCTTCGATTTTGATCTAGTTTTTTCTGCTAAAATCATCCTGTGTGCGTGTGATTGATTTTACTTAATGGAAGTATGAGCATTGCATGGGAGTTCTTATTGTACATGCTATCAAGTTATAATGCTTTTATCCTCCACACTCCTCCATACAAGAAGTTGTAGATTTCCTTAATTATTTTCCCTTTTGATGCAGGTTGTGGGTTTTGACCTTGTAGATGATGAAAGTAAACCAGAAAGGCGTCCGACTAAGCACATGCCTAAACCAGCTGATTGGACTAATGAATTTAATCCTGCATACTCTTATTATGCCTATTACTGCTATGCAAACTTGTATACTCTCAACAAGGTGATTATTTTACATCTGAATGACATTATTTTAATCTTTTCTTACACATGCTTGCCTTTTATCGACTGTTTTAATTTGAGTAGGGAGCTTCTTTCATTTGCTGTGTGCACACTAAAAAAATCCTAGCTTGTAGTGTTGAGCAATTGCAACTAGTTTGCTTGCTTCTCTTTTCATGATTGTGATTTGGAAGCTATTTGACTGGTCTTATTGAAATCAATATTAATTCCATACCATGTTTTTGTTTCCAGCTCCGAGAATCAAAAGGACTGCCAACAATCAAATTGCGGCCTCATTGTGGAGAGGTTAGTGTATATACTATTCATTTAGTTCATCACATGGTTCATGGGTTATTGATATTTATACTCTCTCTGCAGGCTGGTGAAATTGACCATTTAGCTGCTGCTTTCCTTCTATGCCATAATATTTCTCATGGGATCAACCTGCGAAAGTCCCCTGTTTTGCAGTATCTATATTACCTTGCGCAGGTTAGCATTATACATATCCTCTTCATATTTTCTCTCTCTGAGCTTGTCCTAGTCTTCCAGTCCGTGGTGTTAGTTGTGCATCAATCAAACATTTAACACTAGTCTAGTCATATGCGTTGAAGTGGCATATAGTTACACATTTGACCTCATTGCAATATGTGTTTAACATTTGACATGTGTATAGTAACAATCAGGTGAAAACCAAAGATTGGAATGAAACCTAAAAGCCAGCTGTTTCCGTTGGATTGGAGTTTCTAACGGCTAAGATGTTTCCAAATCTAAGTTTGGAAACTTGACTTAACATGGAAGGTTCCAAGCTTGATCTCAACCTTCAAAATTGCAATCCCTTGGCCATGATTAGTTTCCAGTGTTCATCTGTAACTTCCAACGTTCGGGTTTACACTTGAGTGTTCCTTTAGTTAGTCGCTATAGGCCCTCTTATATACATGACATTGCAAGGAAGTTTCACCTAGGAGAAGATAGGAAAAACTGGGATTAAGAGCAAGTGCTTTTGCATTTCGTCCCCATGTTGGATATTGGCTGTTTCTGAAGTAACTTGGTAGAGTTTCTTAGGATGCTAAATGTTTTGAAATAATAGGCAACTTTATCTGTTTCAGATTGGATTGGCCATGTCACCGCTCAGCAATAACTCCCTCTTCCTGGATTATCACCGAAACCCATTCCCTGTATTCTTCCAGCGTGGCATGAACGTTTCTCTCTCATCGGACGACCCCTTGCAAATCCATTTAACAAAAGAAGCACTTGTGGAGGAATATAGTGTTGCAGCAAAGGTTTGGAAGCTCAGTGCCTGTGACCTCTGTGAGATTGCAAGAAATTCAGTCTATCAATCTGGCTTTACACATGTAGCCAAGGTGAGAAACACTATGATTATAATGGCTGCATAAATTGGACAATGTCGATAACAATCAGTATCGCTGCCTTTTTCCAGGCGCATTGGCTTGGCGACAAATACTATTTGAAAGGTCCCGAAGGAAACGATATTCACAAGACAAATGTGCCTCAGTTGAGGATTGCATTCCGGAATGAGGTAAATACGCATGGTTCATGTTTAAGAAATCAACTCTTTGATTCTCACTTTGTGGGCTATGTGATTGCAGACATGGAAGGAGGAGATGCAGTATGTCTATTTGGGCAAAGCAAGGTTCCCCGAAGACGTTGACCCTTGAAGCAAATCATGTTTTGACCTTCACTCCGATAGGTAGCGCTACATCACCAACTATGAGAGGATACGCAAATTGAGTGCCTAGTCTTGACTCAGTAGGCAGTTTTGTTAGTCGGATGAGCACGACTAGGAGGTCTTGTGCTACTTGACTATTTATAAGCACAGCAATTTGCAAACATTATGTAAATTTTCCGTTCTCAGATGCCAGTTTTGACTTGGTTGTCCTGAGTTTGGATCCGTAAGAATCTTGTGAAGAATTACATATTATGAATGCATGCTAATATCTTTTGGGGTACTGAGATTAACTGTATTCGACACTATGCATTTTGATCTTTTTTCAGAAGTAATAACACATAGACTCCATTGTAAAATCGTTTTGAGTTTATTTACGTTGGCATAAATTTCAAAATTCAATTGAAACGTATAAGTTGAAACGTTTCCAAAGAGCTTTTTGAATTCGAGTCTAGTCTGTTTTTTTCTTCTCGTTATGTGATTACCCAAACAAATTGAAATAAAATACTTATGATCTTGCCTCAGTGAAATTACATATTTAGCCTTTTCTTTCATAAAGCTCGTCCATTTATATATACCCACTCTCGTCTACCACATTATCAGTGGCTTCCTCTCTCTAGGAAATCCAAACCTACCGCCGCTTCCTCTCTCCCTAAAACCCTCCCCGCCACTGATTACGGTGGTCATCCTCCTCCATCGCCAAAACCCTCTCACCGTCTCTTCCATTTCCTGCTATGGCGTCCACGCCGAACTCAGAACTCAGCGACGGTCCCGTCCTCAGCCTCATAAACAAGCGCCTCCGCGCCCTCCGCAAGAAGTACAATCGTATCATCCAGATGGAGGAGTCCGTCGCCCAAGGTAAGACCCTCAACAAGGAGCAAGACGAGGTGTTCCGCTCCAAGCCCGCTGTCTCCGCCCTCATTGACGAGCTCGAGAAGCTCCGACAACCCCTCTCCGCCGCTGTCCAGGAGGAGCTCACCCTAGCCCTCAAAACACACCAGGCCTCCGCCGCCCCTCCCGCCGATGAGAACTTGAAGCCCACTGAGCCCGACCAGGACAAGCCCCAATCTGGCGATGCTTTGGTGGAGGAACTTCTCAACCTGCTCTACTTCGGGTCCATGTTCGATGTGAAGTCGCAGAGCGATTTCGGTTCCATGTGTCTGATCAGAACCCACGAGCGCGAGTGTTGCTTGTCATATGATTACGTGACTGACGAAGCCACAGATCTTCTCCTTGAGAAGGATTTGGATTTGATCTCCCAGTTGAGCGGCCTCTTGATTTCAAGGCCTGCCGATTCCAGTTTATCGCACAGGGATGCATTGCAGAGGTGTGTTGAGCATGCCAAGGCTTGGCTGGCCAAGTCCAACAAGCCAATTGAGCCTAATGCTGAAGCTACATGTAAAGTTCCGACCTTGAAGTTTTTCAATATTTTGATTTCTACATTTTATTTGTTATAGCTATGCGTATGTGAATGGTGTTTTACCCCTTTTTTTTATCAACAGATGTGAAATTGAGAGAAAGGCTGCACAAAATTATGGCTTCCGATTACTTCACCACTACCCCTGAGATTAAGCCTCCTGCATTGGAGATGGCTGCTGCTGCTGCAAATTATGCTCCTTTTCAGGTCTTAGCCCAGGGAGTAAGTGCTTCGGCACCTGTTCAAGGCGAAGGACCAGTTGTGCATTACCTGCAGAAGGTATAACTTGTCCTGAAATTGGGTGCCATATAAACTGTGTAAAGAAGCACTGTTTAGTTTTATTGTAGGGGTGATTGCACGTAATATCTTCATGTTTTAGTTTCATAGATATGCTCCTAGTTTAATCTTAGCACGAGACAATAAATAAACATGTCTGTTCCCTAAGTTTGAATTAGTGGTTAAGTATGTTGCATCAGAGCAGAAAATTGATCAGTAAATATCTAATGAATGTTTTGTTGTTGTTGTTAGATCAAAAAAGAAAAAAAAGAAAGATGCACAACCTCAATTACATTTCTAATAGATCCTAGTAAAAGGCATTTTACTGATTCTTGCGGTCAGATGCATGTTTCCTTGTCCCGGGATATGATAATAACTAACAATATTTTCTTGGCTCTTGTAATGATTTGGAAGTTTTTAATTGGTACTCGGATTTATTAAGACTTGAAATAAGTTTCAATTCGTTATATGTTTGTCTTACTTACGTCTGTGTTTAAATGATTGGTACACTGCTAATTGGTGCTGAAAATATACTGTTGCAAAATGGAAGTTCCTAATATCTGGTGTTAAATGAAACTATAGTTTGTTCTAGTGACTTAACCATGCTTTAAATATGGTATCAATTTTAAGTAGGTTCCAGTCCTGGTTTTATAAATTTGTCCTCTCTCCTTGAAACACCTCCATTAAGTGTGGAAAATATGATTTCTTTTTGTATTCTTTATATATATAGGTGTGGCTCTTAGACTTTGTTTGAGAATTCTTTGACTTATAATGCTTATGTACCATTCTAGATACTGGTGTATACAGAAAGCCTTGTACTACACGCTCATTTGACATGTCACAATAAAGAAATTTAAAAGTTAGGAGCCATGTGTCAGATTAACACTGTATTTGTTATAATATGGATCAAGGTCTTTGTTATCTCATTGAATGTGTTAGTTATTCTGTGCTTATGTGTACATGTGTAAGGATGATACCCTCTTTCACCCTAGAATTAGAGTTTACACAGCCTACATTCAATAGGGAAATTGCATATTAGCTACAGTTTTGGTATGTAGTGGATTTGATTCTTTTTGGTGGTAAAACTAGAGGAAAGGGTGATGGAGTTAAGCTGCAGTTTTTTCCTGCACATGCTTTTTCTGTGGAAGTTAAGGTAACCATGTATGCCCGAGTTCGGAAACAGTGTATATATACATACATGTTTTATTACAACCTTAAACTTCACCTACTTCTTGTCAATGGATGGTGCCATCTTTTCTACTCCCCCTTTTCATAGATTGTGTCTCTACCCTGTAGTCCTGTACCAGTTATGCTCATTTCCTTTTGTGTTCTCTTCACATAATAGTCAAAGGCACATAAGTTTTGTGAGTTCAAGGCCGATCGGAATTGTTAAATTAGTTGGTTCAGCAAATCTTTCGTTCAATAAAACTAAAAAAAAGTGAGAACGGGAAACGTCTGTCTATCTAGTTTCAGCCAACTTAGGCTATGCTAGTATTTTGTAAACTATATGACATTTTGAGAGGTCAACTTAAAGGTTTTCAAGGTCTGGCTCATTTTCAGTTCAATATGTTTCATGTGTAGACTATTTTC
Source organism: Erodium maritimum (assembly GCA_963921825.1). Classification (NCBI taxonomy): domain Eukaryota; kingdom Viridiplantae; phylum Streptophyta; class Magnoliopsida; order Geraniales; family Geraniaceae; genus Erodium; species Erodium maritimum. The sequence continues at coordinate 18,059,194 of OY997594.1, forward strand.
CAATCTAACGAAAATGATCAGTGGTATTTGTGTATTGTACATTGTTTATGTTGATATCCTAAATAATATGTGCAAAGCTGATTAGCAACCAACTTTCCTCGATATGCATCTGTGTAAATCATAAAGTCCTCTTTTGCAATTGGTCTGTGCCTTTGAATAAGTTTAGGTTACAAATCAGTTTCTATGAGTAGATATTGACATATCGGCCTAGCCTTGTAGCTTAATCATGAATCATGTTTATTGATGAGCAATTAATTAATTGTTTCGTTTGGAGTCATGTGAGCTGAAAATTTAATTATGTATCTTATACACTCTTAAATAGGTTATGAGAGCTTTGTGATTGGCTCTCTGAATTGTCTTTGCAGTGCAAAATCTAATTAACTTTTAATTCAAGATGATAGAAATGTGATGTCCAGGTTAACATCTTAATGAGTTCTGCAGGATGATGAAACTGCAAATTTTCAAGAACATGAAACTGGTGAAAGCCATTCTAGTTCCGTTCAAGAACATCAGAAGGTATCCTTGGTAATCTTAGTATCACTATAATTCTACATGTTTAGTTGTGTGTTAAGTAGTGCATGTATGGTTTACTCTCCAGGATGAGCTAGAAGCAGAAATTCCTCAAGAGAATATTTCCACACAACAGGAACAAGTCAACCAGGAGGTAGAAGTGGAGCACAATCAGAGGGAGTTTGATACAAGGGAGCAACAGTACAACAACCGAAGAGGCTACCAAAACCAAAGAGGGAGAGCGGGCCGTGGAAGAGTTTACTCAAATGGTCGTGGAGGCCGAAGTGGCGGCAGGGGTGGTGGTGGGCCCTACCAGAATGGCCGAAACCAGCAGTATGACCAGTCTGGAAATTATTATCCCAGAGGTTACCAAAACAGTAGAGGCGGTGGTGGTGGCAGAGGTGGTGGTTACAACAATCGTGGTTCATCGGTGCAAGGTGGTCACAACCCATCTGATGTTGGGGTTGGGGCTTAATTGTTAGGCTTTTGTAGGGGGTTCTCGATCCTAGGTGATGTAGTGTGGATCCTGATGATGTTTTTTTGCATTGCATGAAACATTGTTTTGATGATTGTGGGTCTTTTTTGGCTGCTGATTAATCCTTCATCTCAGATACTTTAGTACCTCTCTGTTGGTGTACTTATGCAGCATTCTCAGTTAAATGCTTATAATGAAACTTCTTGCCCTTTTCACTTGTTGCTGTTGCAGATTGTGTTAATCTCTTGAGTCCTGAACCAACTAGATCATTGAGATTTCTTTTTTATTTTTGGTTGACAATGTTGTAGTAATGACAAAATAGCAGTATCCGAAACTGTTTATAGAATCGTCTGTAATTACTTTTTTGGCAGGTTATAAGTTCTATTCATGTAGCAAGTTTTTAAACACTTGATTTGAAAATTATGAGTTAAGCTCTTCATTCAAAAAGAGTAAAAACGTTTATAGAAGCATAATCTCCATATAATACCTAACATAAAGTATGTTTTGCTTTGCATGCGTAAATGATGTCAAACCCCACTCTCTTTCCCTATCTTCAGTGGTACTACTTTTGAAACATGAGGCTTGCTGTCTCAGTCATGGCTCCTTTTCTTGTTTCTTGCTTTCAGTTCTGAACTTAAGTCAATATCAAACTACCCAAAAGTATTTCACTCTATGCGTCGGGTAATACGTAAACTACATATTTGAATATGAATCGAAGATTACAGTAGGTGACAAACAGTTTAGATGTGTAGGAATTGGACTTCTACACATGGATTGTAGTTGATTACAAATCTCAAGATCCAACCAGATCATAAACTATATCATGAAGAAACTTTTTAGATCAATCTCCAAAATTAATACCTTAAATCCTAAAAGTGAGCCTGAATATAAGAGAAATGACTTCAAAACCTACACCTCAAGATCCAAATTAAACATTACCTTAGACTTTAACCATAGTATATAATGTTAGACAAAAGGAGATCAAATTGACTACTAGGATTCTAAAAACACCCCAAAATGGTCACTCAACTTGTTCCTTTCTTGTATTTTGACCGTCCAACCCAGTTATGCTTTCAAATGTATAATATATCCATACCATCACCAACGGTCCAAACAATAAAGGGTAGCATCCAAGAATCTTATACCCCAAGAAAAGGATTTAAAATCTTGCCACTACCATCACCAGACTCCATATAAATAGAGCCCTTGAAGAAGAATCATCAAGTTCATAACACAAACAGTGCTTTGGCTAAGAAGAAGAAGAGAAGATGAGAGCTAACTTCTGGAGCATGAGCAGGATCCGAGGAGGCTCGAATGGAAAGAGTAGCAGTCCCGTCATCAAGCTCCATTCTTCTTCCCAATGGAAGTCTCATTTTGAAGCCTCAAAACAAACCAACAAACTGGTAGGCTTCTTTTCATTTGATGCACCTTACTACTTGATGAAATTGTTTCTTCTCGTACTAATAACGATGATGTTATTGTGTGAATGAAGATAGTAATTGAGTTCACAGCTACTTGGTGCGGGCCTTGCCAAGCAATGGAGCCTATCATCAATGCCATGGCTACTAAGTTCACAGATGTTGAGTTCATCAAGATTGATGTAGATGAGCTTGAGGTAGTATCACCAATCACTCTTTCCTCTTTCAACATTTCCATGTAACCCTAGGATAGGATCATATACTAAAAAAGCTGTGAATGAAACAGTCTGTATCAACCCAATTCGGAGTTCAGGCGATGCCAACATTCATACTGTTGAAGAAAGGGAATGAGGTTGATAGGGTAGTGGGAGCCAAGAAAGATGAGCTGCAGATGAAAGTTGAGAAGCTCAGCCTACAAGTTTCTTCATCATAGCTCAAAGAATAACAAGATTCGACCGCTTTCTTGTGATTGTGTTAAGCTGGAATTTGATTATGATTCCAAGCATCACCTTGTAAGCAAAATAAAAAAGATCATCACTCCTTTTATGCCATCTTCATATCGCTTTCTTTACTTTTCAAGTCGATAAATATTTGGGGTACATAGATATGTTTGACCATATGGGTATGCCATTTATTGATTAATAAAAAAGAGCAAACTTTGAAAGCTAAGATCAAAACTTGATAATTGTTAGGTGTACACAAGTAAGTTTCAGGACATGGGTATGTCATTTCTTGAATATAAGAGCAAACTTTGGAAGCTAAGATCAAAGATCAAAACAAGTCCATGCATTGATTAACCATAACTTGTACAGCTCAACAATCCAAAATAGCAAACACTACAAATTTACTGTTATACAGTTACCAAACTTAAAACACAGACCCTCTTAAGGGCACTTTTAAGGCAGAGAGTCCTTCACAGAACCAAAACCAACCATCCCCTTGAACACATAGGTACCTTCCCTAACTCTGCACAATCTTCCCTTTCACAGTGAAACGTTATGTATTTACATTCACTCCATCCACAACCTCTCATATTATCAGTGTTAATAGTCTTTAACTAGAGCTCGATGCCACCCAACACCCTTGTCAGATCATCTTTCTGCTCAGCTGTGAGTTTCAATGGAAACATGATATCAAACTTTACAACCAAGTTTCCTTTCTTGCTTGGCTCTTTCGATATGGGCATGCCTTCGTTAGGGATCACAGCCTCGTCACCTGGTTTCACAACATCCTTAACAGGGATAGTGAGACTCCTCCCATCCAAGGTTGTCAGACTTATGTCCTTCCCTGTGAGAGCTTCCAATAGTGTTATCTTCTGGTTCACCACCAAATCATTCCCGTCTCTCTTGAAGACAGCATGAGGTTTTTCATCCACCACGAAGATTAGATCTGCTGGAGTCACACCTGGTTCTTGATTGCCCTTCTCTGGGAAGGTGATTTTCGTGCCTTTTTTCCATCCGGGTTTGATGTCTATCTTCAAAATTTCCTCCACGGTCTTGGGGTTACTGCCAAAGAGTTTTCTTGTACATCAAGCCAAGAAAAATAGAAGAACTTGAAACAAAGTGATTCACAAAATAGATGACCATGAAGCCGTCCTATACAGGTTGAGTCATGACAAGAGTAATGGGAGATTTCCAACCTATTCTCCAATATAGATTTGTTAGTACATTACTGATCCTTGGGTTTTATTTTCCAGCTGGTTCATTAAGGATCCAACTAATTCATTAAGGTCCTAGTGATTATTTTGGGACCACACATGGGACTTAATGACACCCTGGTTCAATTAAGTTGCTTCTCTAACTAATTGGTCCAAAAATGTTCCTCTAAACTTTATATTATTCGCAAACTAATGAGGGGCTGGACATCACTACGAAGAACCCAGAACCAGGGCAAACTCTGAAGACCAAAGTGTTGACAGCCAAAGGCACAAGATATTGGCACATCTCAGCTCCTAAATGTGATGAAACAAGGCACTGCAAATGCAGATAGGCCTTCAATTTGAGACCTGACTTGCACCCCCATAGGGGTAAACTCACCATGAAACAAAACCAATTCATGGGTGATTGAAAGAAGGGATAACTTCGATTCCAAACCCAGTCGGAAAGGTCATTTGCACATCCTAACCGTACTCCACCTTTTGTGACAGATCATAACACAAAGGTGGTACACGTTTACAAAAAGTATCAATCACATGTAAAATAATTATGAAAAAGGGGGTTAGCATTTGTAACAAAATACCACTTTTATGCTAATTTTTGTAACAAAATACCACCTTCATGGTAGGATTTGTAACAAAATACCACATTTGTGTTAGGATCTGTCACAAAAGGTGGAGCACGGTTAGGATGTGCGAATAACCTTCCTACCAGGGCTACGAAATGACGTTTTCCCTTGAAAGAACCAAGAGTAATAACCTTTAGCTACAATTCCATTGTAAGAAGACACAAACATCAAATACTTATACTTCAATTCAAGCAAAACACAATCTTCCTATGAATATCTAAATCATCCTGGCCATCTACTGTTCTCGTGTGGATTTGTTAGGAAATTGCTAACCAAAAACAAAAACCTCATATCTACACTATTGAACCAGCCAAGCAAAAGATATTAGATTATCTTGGAGATCATCCAAACAGCTGATTGGATACAAAAGAGCAATATAGAACAAAGTGAATAATGACAAGAGAGCAGATAAGATGAGACATACCCAAATTCGTCTGGAACAAAGCGTGAGATCCTCATCTTCCTCTTGGCACCCTTGTAGAGCTCCTCCAAGGTACACGCGAACTTGGACTCAACCGCCGGAGCTTTCCTGCTCGCCGGACTGTTATTTCCGGCATCCACTTTTCCTTTCCTGCTTCCATTCCTGTTATAAGAACTCTCACGAACACTCTCAGTGGCACCGCCAGATCCGCCGAAGAACTCCACGAAAATGTCATCGGCGTCGCGGGCATTGAACCGGAAGGAGGAATTGCTCCTGCCGGAGGAGTATTCTGCGGCGGCGGCGGCGGCGGGAGGAGGGAAATCACCGGACATGAGACCCTCCTCGCCGTAGATGTCGTAGATCTGCCGCTTCTGTGGGTCGCTGAGGACATCATAGGCCTCGGAGATTTGCTTGAATTTGGCCTCGGCCTGGCTCTTATTCACCGGGTTCTTGTCGGGGTGCCACTTCATCGCTAGTCTCCGATAAGCCCTCTTCAAATCCTCCTCCGACGTCGTTCTATTCACTTTCAGCACGTTGTAATAATCGACACCCATGTCTTGTCGCTCGATTCTGCGAAATGGGTTTCGATTTCTGAGCTCGAATGTCAATTTTAAATTCCGAAGGAGCTGTGATGGTTCCGGCGAGCTGGGTCGGCGAGGCCGGTCATCAACCGCACCAAGCAAACGAGCAAAGCCAAAGGTGACGAAGAATCAGCATCGTAGCGCGCGTCCGTTGCTGGGGTTTTAATAATCGTTTAAGGAATGTGCATAGGATTTATCTGAGAATGAAATTGAATGTGTTGTGTTTTTTGGTAATTGGATTGGTGTGTTTGTGTTTTGTGCTTGAGCTTTGCTTGTTCAAACCTCTCTTTCTAAGTTACTTACATGTAGGACACAAATCTCTCTCTCAACTCCAATAGATGCTTGACAGATACACCCAACCTATTAATCTCAACCTTACCCCTATGGTCATATCCTTATAAAAATAGATATTCACAAATATATTGTCACTTCTTCAATTGTTTCAAACTTTCATGACAATTGCAATTATGAATTTTGGTATGTTGCGATGATATTTTAATAAAACTTATCTCGTATATCTGATTCTTCAAGTAAACAATTTACGGGAGTATTTTATTCAAAGGTATAGGAAGGATTTTGAGTAATTTCTAGTGATCAAAATACATTTCAGTACATCAAATATATTAAATTCCGGGCACGAAAAGATAAACATAGAACACATTACTCTAATTAGTTGTTTTGTTGTCCTCTTAACAAACTCGACTTTAACATCTTCGATGTGTCATGATAGTGTCCTTCCATGTGAAGAGCGGTAGTTGGGCAAGAAGTCCACGAACAGGAAGGGGAAGGGAGCCCAATATCAAGCCAACGCAGTAGCGAACATGGATCGAGCAAAGGTAAAGTCTGAGCGGGCAAAGTTAGAGGCGGACAAAGTGATCATGCTGACCACAAAATGACACGAACTCTTCAACCAATACAACGTAATGTAGGGACGGGACGTTTCAAGGTTCACTGACCGAAGATCCAACGACACACATTAATGTTGATTGAGTTGTCGGATTCATGTTGTGAGGTGAAGGCTCATATTTGTATGCTGGAGGATAACTGATGTGTGATTTGGATTGCATGTTTCAACTTGTATTTTTTAGGGTTTTATTATTTCGGGGCTAAATAAAAGTTGAAGTTTCTTTTTATTGAGTTCTTTTATTTTCATTTCGTTCAATTATTTTATTTTAATATTAATTGATTTTGATAAATTTATTTGAATTTTCTTTAGTATTTACTTACTTGAATTAGAATTTAATTAATTCAGCAAAACTTTAATTCAACATTCAGTCTGCATCAACTCAAAACAATAAAATCTATTGTGAACTTTAATACTTTTTTTCTTTTTGAGCGAAATGTGCAGATTTTCATTAATCAAATTGTGTAATGACAATAAAGTGCATCAGAGACTCTCTGACCATGAAGAAAATGGCAAGAACATTTAAGAATGTTCGCTATTCTTTTCATAGTAGAACAGTCCTCGACGATGTTGACTTGACTCCCCTTGGGAAATGACGGAATACGGGTGGGGGGAACGGGGTACCGGAGATCCTGAGTGTCACGCCCCAAATCCGATATTGACCGGACCTGAGACGTGACTTAGTGAAATTTAATAAAACAGTTCAAAAGTAGCAATTATCTGAAAATATGAATAACATAATTCAACAGAAGTTCGAAACCCTGAGTTCTACGCTCAGTCAAATACATAAGTCCAAAAACATAACGGTACGTCTCTACGAAACATAAACCAAAGGTAAAACCCGGACCCTCGCTAGCCCCATGCTCTGCGATGTCCTTTACTCCAAGTCAAAGCTAAAACATGTAGAAAACATGGTAAGGGGTGAGCTTGACGCTCAGTAGGGGAAAACACGAAAACTACCTCATTGCAGATTTACCAGATAGCCTTTCCACATTTTAAAGTATATTAAAAAGTTTGATATAACGGTACGACACTTAAGCCAAATTAAAAGTCAATACTCCCTTTAATCTGACACTCCTAGGCCAACCATACCAACTTAACTCGACACCAGCCATTTGACTAAGGCACACACCGAAGGGAACAATCCAAATAAGACACCCAAATACGTTTCCAAACTAACTTTTGACAATTAAAAGGAGAAGGCGACAACGAGAACATGTAACCCAAATTAAACAACTTTCACTTTACTCGACCACAACTATCCCGAAAACCCTCGTCCAAAGCCCCTTCACGACCGACTCACGGATAACCACAAAGACGACGCTTTAACTTACCCGGAAGCCACACACATGAACTTCATTATCAAACAATCAAAATCAAGTCATTCGCGGTCACACACAACTCATAACAAGGAAAACACCCATAGCCACGACACAGCAATACTCATTCAATTCGAAGAAAATCTCAAACACACAACTCGTAACCATCGCACGGTCTCGGGAGCAAACCGCTCGGCCCGGCGCAGCCGCACGCAACTTCCCCAACACAAAGTCGGGATAGGCGGTCGACCTCATCGCGGAACACAGCATTTTACCGATCGACGGAAGGCAGGGAAATCGCCTCTTCGCGGCCTGGTCTCTCGTGGTGCTCAACACAGCGTTTTACTGAGTGCTAGTCGGAAGGTAGGGAAACCACCTCTTCGCGGGACACATCGTTTTACCGACTCTCGGTCGGAAGGTAGGGAAACCACATTTCTCATATAACCACAGTACCACAATTACAACCACAATGCCAAAGCACACACAAGTCTCACACCTTACCGATTGCGCACCGGAAGGTACGATACACCTGACGGAAGTACATCTCTCACACTTTACCGGCCATGCACCAGAAGGTACGAAACCCCTCTCGGGCACAAATCATCCAGGTGTCATCAGAACAATCACAATCACACTCACAATCGAGATCACATTCTCAACAGCTTACACAAACAACACGCACTTACCATCACTTACCGTCACCCCACTCAACGTGGAAACCCCGTCGGCTTAACCGGTAGTCAATCCCCAACATCCCCAGTTCAACACATCAGATAAACGGGAAAAGGCCACTCAATCACTAATATGCATTACCAAGTTCAACTCTACTCGTTTTCATGTTCGTTATTTATTGACCATTCAAGCATCACAGAGCACACAATCAGATACACTCAGCAAACAATCCTACAGGCGCGACATGGCCCGATTCTACCAACACGGCAATTTCCCAAGACAGTAATCGTAAAAGTTCACAGTTTATATGTCTACGCTAGTTATTCACATCCTATATACATACTAGTTCTTTAACCGGTTATTAGGTTTCCCTATATGCATTCTAGTACATCCGAAATAAAGCGGGTTTCGATGTAATCCCTACCTCTCAGTCTCTTTCTGGATCGCCTAGCTGCTGACGTCCGTGCCTACTCCGGTCTTCTCTGTGCTCGGGTAAAAGCCTGGTTTTAACACAAAAGGGACGGTCATCAGTCCCGGTCCAGTCCGTAACGGTCCTCAAATTATTAATTTAGTCCAGTAGTTTGTCAAAACTACCTTTAAAATGTCCGATAAGTCCTTGAATTATCTGATTTTAAGTCCGATTGATTAATTATTAAATTAATTAAATGCCTGACCCGGATCCGAACTGAGTCCAAAACCCGGACCCGAATCCGACCCGGATCCGACCCGTCCAGAACTCAGAGCCGGACCTGACCCGAGCCCGACCCAGACTCGGATCCAGACCCGGGTCCAGATCCGGTACAGGATCCGGACCCAGGACCGGTCCAGTCCAGGCCGAGGCCCAGATCACTCCAGTCCCAAGCGCGGGGACGTGAACCGGCCCAAGGCCCAAAGCCCGTTAGTGACGCGGCTAGGGTTTCAGGCACTCCTCCAGCTCAACTCCAGTGACGGCGACGGCGCCAGGAAGCTCGAGGCGTTCTTCACGGCGGTGGAGAAGCGTCAGGAGGCTCTGGAGGGGCGAGGGAAGTTGATGGTGCGAGGCTGGAGCCTCTCCGGCCAGATATAACGCCGTGAGAGCTCGTCGGCGTGGAAAACTCCATATCTGGAGCGCGCGGACTCCGGCGACCCTCTCTCCGGCAGAACTCGGACAAATCGACCTCTCAAGGTTCGATTCTCGGTTAGGGGACGACGGGAGAGATGGATTGAGGTCGGGGAAAGGGCTCACCGTTCCGATTTTGGTCCGTTGACGGCACGGTGACACTCGGGTACGATGGCGTTGATTCGAAACAGAATGGCGGCGCTAATTCGTTGCGGTTTCAAGGGAGAAGAAGGGAAGGGACGAAGTTGGTGGGTTTTCTGGGTTGCTGGTGAAGCGAGGAGGTGAGGGACGGTCGATATGGTTGCCAGAAGAGGAAGAAGATGGAGGAGGACGGAGGACGGTGATGAGTGGTTCACGAGAGAGAAGGGTGAGAGGAAGGTGATGAACCTCGGGTTCCGTGTGTGAAATGAAGAGGAAGGGTCGCGTTGATGCTAGGGTTAGCAGGGCGGTTTTGGGCTGGCATTGAGTCGGCCTGGTAGCATGGCCTGGCTCAACCAATTGGGCTAGTCCTGCATGGCCCAATGCTCAAGCTAGGTCAGCCCAGACCTGATTTCCCCCTCTTTTCCCTTTTTTTTTGAATTCGATCCAAAAATAAATTCGTTCCCAACCCTCGACGTTTCAACTTGATAAATTAAATCTTAAATTCTCAGGGCTTTACACTGAGGGACCTCGACACTAATGGTGATGGTGGGAGGCAATGCACCGTCTGGGGACCCCTCTTAGGGCCAGTCCCTGATGGTCTGGCGATGCCTCATCCCTTTCGACGGGGCTTTTCCCCCGCTTGTGGTAAGTCATTCCGCGCCGTGCCAGACGCAACCTTCTTCATAACTCCAGCAGCCCCACCCGCTTGAAACCCGGGCGGTGGAACTTCAATAACTCTCGCTTCTGGTTGGGCGCCTCTACCTCTAAACCCTCCAGGCTGGGAGGACCTAAAGGTAGCAAACGAATCAGCAAAGAGCTGACCCATTCCCAACCCCCCGACCGTCCCTTGTACAAAAGGGCCCGTGAGGGAGGTAGAGGACCCCCCAGGAAGGCCTAGCGCGGCCGACCAGTTAGCATCTCGGTCGGGAATTCAGGGACCCAAATTAGGTAACGGGTCCAGTGTTATGCCGGCTCCCCCACAACGAGATAATCCAGCGTTAGGTAGTGGGTCCAATGTCAACGGCCGCAGTTGAGCATCCCCAAAGTTTCGTCGCGTTCAGTGCGTATTTCATCCATATCCATCGGTTGTTGACGACGCTTACGAGGGTGAGGTCCGTACCCGGTGCATAACGCAGCAATCCCCGACGGTACGCTAGCGGTCGCCGAACCCTATCCCCAGCAAGAGCCAAAGCAGTCACCCCTCGAGGCATTGGGTCACCGGTCCCCTAGTCAACATCCGTCACCCATTCCCTCGTTCTTCTCCGCACCTAGCATCGGGAAACCCTAAGTGAAGAAGTCTCCACCATGCTCCACCGCATCCCGACCCGATCACGGGTCCAACCCCAAGATCGAGTCTTTACCGACGTGACCGAGACGACAGTCGAAAGTTCCACAACGTCTCAAACTGTCCCCACCGGAAGGCGAGGAAGCTGAGGACGCAGCGGCCCTGGCTGAGGAGGAACCCTAGATCGGGCGGGAGGCCCCCTAGGCACCAGAGCGAGGTCTTGGTGCTGATGGGCCCCGAGGAGCGGGGTAGGGTTCGACCCTCGTGGAGAAGACCTGTAACTTGTAGCCGAAGTCACCGAGACCCGCCGCACCCAATTCCGATGTTCCCAACGCTGGCGACAAAAAGTATCCCCATGGGGATTGGGGGGCAATCCTCGCGGACCAAAGAACCCCGAAAGCTCCCTCGAAGGCGGGACCGGGATCATAGAGCCCACAGGCAGAGAAGGCCGGGCCGAATCCTGTGGTGATAGAAATTGCAGACCAGACAGAGGGATATCAGGCGAGACTGATGGGAGAGGACGAGGGGGCATGAAAATCGGATTAGAAGATGTCGGAATCACAAGAGGGATGAGGAGGGGAAGAGGTGTCGATGGTTGTGGAAAAGTCAACCACTCCCACCCGTAGTTAAACTCCGCACCAGGCGTGGTTTGCGAGGTTAACTGGATGGCATAGACGGCAAAGCCGACAGGCCCAGGCGGCGTGGTAGCAACGGCAGACGGAAGCTCCATAACGACGAGTGAGGTTTGGGCTAGGGTAGGCTCTCAGGTCGAGAGAGAAAGTTTTTTTAAGTCTGAACTTTATTACTTGGAACACGGTTTATATAATGCGTTTAGATTCACTATTCTGCACAGTCATTATTATAAACCCCGAACCTCCAACCTCATTACTATACACGCTCTAAGTTTCGAATATCGTATGTTATTACCTAATCTTGTATTTTTTTTCTTAATTACCAGAATTTGGATTAAGGTTATTAAATTTGAATCAGGTAAGTAGAAAAGTTTTGAAAAGATGGTTAGGGGTAGGTTGAGATGGGGTTTAGTGGGCTAATGGTGTATTGATGGAGTATAATTAGATCAGATCTAGTGTGTTAATGTCTTCATAAATAAGATTTAAGCATGTTAGGTTGATGGGCATGTGGTATTGTCATGGCTGACTAATCACATAAAGTGCTTTGATTATTTTAAAAAAGGCAGTTTTTATTTTCTTTAAACGAGATATTGCGTCTGGAAATGGCATTATCGTAAATTTTCTATTTGAAGGTGGTGGCCTGGCTGTTGCTTCCTCTCCTACACGTTGTGAAGCTTCAGAGAGTAGACAAATCAAAATCACAGTCGGAGACCGACTAGTGAGGTTAACAGCGCACCACTATTATCCTTATATTAAAAAATGAAATACAAATATTCTAAATCAATTTGATTTTAATTATTGAGCCGTACATATCTGTTCTATTCCAAAATATTTTACATCAAATAGGTAACTCTAGCCGTAAACCCTAGGCTTGGTTGTGTGAGATCATGGTGTAATCGGCGCAAATCTCTCGAGTGTCTCGGTGGATCCTTCTCCGTGGCTTGATCCGGTGCAGGAGATGGTGACGGGGGGCGTGATCGGAGCGGGTGGGGATGTGGTGTATGGTGCTGGGAACGGAGCAGTGCCGGATGCAGTCGGGGCGGCTGTGGAGGGCGGCGCCGCACTGGGCGAAGGCGAGGCTGCGAGCAGGGGATCGGGCGTGGGGTTCCCTGCGTGTGAGGATCGTCGACGTGGGATGGTGACGGTGATCCCGCTGTCGTCCGACGGCGGGGAGGAGGAAGGTGCAACAGCGTCTCTACCGGGGATGGAGCTATCGTCGCCGGGGGAGAACGGGGAACCGTCCCTGGTGTTCTTCTCGGTCCGGCGTTCGGTGGGTGCTGGCCGGGGTGGAAGCGAACGGGCCAGGCAAGGCTCGGGACTGGATCGCGCGTCGGCGAGGGGTGTGAGTACCCGGGCTCTCCGTGGGGCGCACTTCCGGCCGGCGGGGGTCTTGCATGCGGACGACAGGGAGGCATGCAAGCCGGTCCAGGAGCTGTCGGACTCGGAGGACACGCAACCGGAATCTCCGACGGCTGAAGGGAAAAGCGGTGGCTGAGGTAGGGCGAAACCCTAGCGAGGCAGAACTGGGCCTGGAGCGGAGGTTTGGCCCGGGCAGTGGGGGGACGTTCATGGGTGATGCACGCCGTGCGGATCGAGGGTTGGGAAACTGGATCCCTCGGGCGGGTCGCGGTGGTAGAGATGGGCCATCTAGGCCGGGTGATGTGGCCAGGTGGGCGGCCCGATACGGATCGGGGAGGCCCGGTGGTCGTGAGGGAGGTCTGGACTCGGGGGCCCAAGAACGAAGATTAAATGATCGGGTGGACCTGGGAGGTAGTGGGGTCCCCTCTGGGGAACTTCATGGGCCGGTGGGGGAGATGCCTGACCTTGGCCAGCGACTGTCCTCTCTCTGCATCAAGGGGGTGGTGGTCCCATCTAGGGATGTTGGTAAGGCTGGAGCGCAGTTTCAATTTGCGCTCGCAACTAAGGTTCTGCCATCGAAGCGATTTTTCTGGAAATCACTGGTGGACAGAATGGAAGACCTGTGGGGGATGAAGGTAGACGCTAAACCTCTTGAAGGGGGACTAGTGTGCTTCTTCTTTCGTACGACGCGGGAGCGGGCGCGGGTCCTAGCAGGGGAACCATGGGCGTTTTGGGAGTCCCTGATGCTGTTTACGGATCTGAGGGTTCACATGCAGGTGAGCGAGCTGAGCTTTCACCAGTTCTCGGTCTGGGCTAGGGTCTCCAATCTACCGGTGGGGGCATGGAATAGAGTGGTGGGATTCCGGATTGGAAGTGCCTGGGGACTTGCCAAGCTGTGGATGTGGACGGCGCGGGCCGCTGCTGGGGGGACTTTATGCGGATCCAGATTCGGGCTGATATTCGACTTCCTCTGCAGAGCCAGGTTTGGTTCCGACTGTCGGAATCGCAGGTACGCACGCTTCTCAATGTGTCTTATGAACACTTACCGGATCACTGATATGGTTGTAGTTGTGTGGGGCATTTGTTCCCGTCGTGCCCGGTCGCGGGTGGGACAAAGGGTCACTCGCTTCGTACCCCAGGGGATCCGAGGTCGGCTTTTGAAAAGGCCAAACACGGGAAGGCGATCTCGGGAACGAGTTGGAGCTACTTGGAGGCTCGGAACAAGAGTCGGGGCGGCCCCCCCGAACACCATCCCCGCACCACGATTTCCGGAAGGAACAGGAGGAGGCCTATGAGGCGGGCACGGAGGACACCCCGTCTGAATGGGTGGAGAAGGAGGAGAGCCTGTCGCTATCCGGGAAGAAGCGCCTAGTCAGGGAGGATGTTCAGGACGAGTTGAACGGGTCGACAGAGTCAGATGGAGAGTCACAAGCAGCGGTGGGGGGCGTTAAGCACCCCCGCCTACAGGAATGAGCCTAAGGTGGCCCGGGGAGGGTGGGTCAACTTTGGCCCCTTCCCGACGGATGGATGGAGACGACACCATCATCAGTTGATATTTGTCTCCCCTGCTAGTCCGGAGTCAGCAAACCCGCGTTCAGGAGCCCTACCATTATCTGTTCAGGGAGGACGACGCACGCTGACACATCGGGGGAGATGTAGGTCCACCAGTGTTCCCCTTAACTTGGTTGGCTCGCCTCGTCCCACTTGGAATAAGCATGCTGTATCGGTGTCTTCAGACGCTACCGCAGATATCCCCTTCGTCCGCCCCCAATTACCAGTGCCGAATTTACTGCTTTCAGTTTCATCTCTGTTTGTTAGTTGGATTTGCTTATGTAGGTGGGGTACATTTGTGTACCTACCAAACTATCTTCTTATGCTTTCATAATATTGCACTTGTTATTCTAAAAAAAAGTAATTTGGTCAATTTATCCGAATATTAAATATATTATTGAATTCAAATAAACAAATTATAACATTAAATTTATTTTAAATCAATTCTTTTTTATTTCAAAAAAAATATTTTAAATCTATTAAGTAGTCTATATTTAATTAAATACTCATCTGTCTGAAGATTTTTGTTACTCTGCTAGGGTTTTTGAGAGGCTTGCCGCCGTCCACCCCTCCGTGGCTATGGATATGGCAATTGCCATAGCCTATGCCATGGTTCTTCTGCTTCTCCCTTCTTCCCAATCTCCCCTTTGCACCTGACCATTCGGATCCCGCGCCGCTTTTCTCTGCTCGGGTCTTCTTCAAGCCGTCTCTAGCCACCACGAAGTTGGCCGTCTCCCGCGACCAACGGAGTACCTCCAGTTCTGTTTTGGTCTCTCTTCTGCACTGGGGGTTTCCGTCTCTACAGTCGCCGTCCCTGATGCTGCCACCGTCGCCCCTGATGTTGTCGCCTCTGATGCCGTCGCCATCTCTGATGCCGCAGCCATCCCTAGAGACGTCCTTGAATTTGCAGCAGCTGGCTCTGCCGTAGTCGGCGCGTCCTTCACCCTGGCCTCCACCGGCGCAACCGCCTCGTCGCCTTTCACGATTATGGCTCTGCCTAATCGAAAGAGGCTCTTTTCTGTTGTTTGAGTTTTTCTTTGCAGGATCACTACCTATCGATCAAAGAATCAAGGAGTTCTCCAGGGAGGGGAGCATCGGGGACTGGCCCGACCAAGACGATGCTTTGCCTCCCACCTTCACTTTTACCGTCGAGGTCCCGCTGGATCTTCGTTCTTCCGTTCCTCCTCATCGTCTTCTTTTAGTGCCCAAGGGGCGTCCAAATACCGTCTATGACGGTTATGATACTCAAAGGATCTCATTGCCCAAGGGACGTCAAAATACCGTCTGTGACGGTTTCTGATATTAAAAGGATCAATGAACCATTATTCGTTAATACTGATCTTCTGGTAGTCGGAAAGTCTGTTCACCGAGGCACGATAACTTAATCGTTTCCAAGTTATAAAATTGCACATTTCCTAAAAAAAAATATTCAATTGTTTAAACGATATCTGCTTACAAACCTCATCTATACAATTAGATAAGTTTTGGGCCGTTGGCTACTTTGTGAAGCTGAAGCTGCACAGAGCAGAGCTCCAATGGGTCTTCCAGTGGCACCAGCTACCGCGCCTTCTCTCGCTCTCTCGGCCCACAATGGCTGCTCGTCGAAGCTGCACAGCCATCTTCTCCACCTGCTAAGCGAGTGCACAGACATGTCTCAGCTCAAGCAGGTTCACGCGCAAGCCATTCGCACAACTTGGACCCACGACCCCAACACTCTGTTCCTTCACAGTCGGATTCTCAATTTCAGTTCTTCCTCCGATATCGACTATGCCCACAAGGTGTTCGATCAAATTCCTGACCCAAACTCGTTCATGTGGAACACTCTCATCAGGGCGTGTGCTCGGAGCACTGATCGGAAGGAAGAAGCAATCTCGATTTTCAGACGAATGCTGGTGGATGGGAACGTTCTTCCCGACAAGCACTCGTTCCCGTTCGTGCTCAAGGCGTGTGCGTACCAATTTGCTTTGTTTGAAGGTAGACAAGCTCATGGGCAGGTTTTGAAACTTGGGTTTGGTTCGGATGTTTACGTTAACAACAGTCTGGTTCATTTGTATGCTACTTGTGGGTATTTAGATGATGCACGCAAGGTGTTCGATGATATGCCTGAGAGGAGTGTGGTGTCTTGGAATGTTATGATTGAAGGATTGGTTCAGTTGGGTGAGTTTGAGACGGCCTTGAAACTATTCTGTGAGATGCTCAATTGGTTCGAACCAGATCATTATACTATCCAGAGTGTTATATCCGCTTGTGCTGGCTTGGCTGCTATGTCTCTGGGGATGTGGGTGCATGCTTACATCCTCAGAAAATATAATCTTGATGTGGTTAATGATGTTTTGGTTAACTCCTACTTGGTCGATATGTATTGCAAATGCGGGTCATTAGAAATTGCTAAACAGGTCTTCGAGAGGATGCCAAAACGCGACGTTACTTCATGGAATCACATGATTCTCGGGCTAGCCATGCACGGCCAAGCTGAGTCCGCACTGCAATACTTCACCCGCATGATCAGAACCGAGAAGTTGAAGCCCAACTCCATCACATTCGTTGCTGTTTTGAGCGCGTGTAATCACAGAGGAATGGTCAGCCAAGGCCTAAAGCATTTTGACATGATGGTCAATGAGTACCGTATTGAGCCCCGGATAGAGCACTACGGATGCCTGGTTGATCTCTATGCTCGGGCGGGGCTCATCGATGAAGCTCTGATGCTCGTTTCAGAAATGCCCATCAAGCCCGATGCGGTGATATGGAGGAGTCTCCTTGATGCGTGTTGCAAGAGAAAAGGGAACATTGAGCTGAGCGAGGATGTGGCTAGGCGAATCATTGAGTCACCGGAGAGTGGTGATTGTAGCGGTGTCTACGTGCTCTTGTCGAGAGTCTACGCATCAGCTAGCCGGTGGAACGAAGCTGGGTTGGTTCGGAGGCTGATGACTGATAAAGGGATAGTGAAAGAGCCAGGGTGCAGCAGGATTGAGGTTGATGGTGTGACCCACGAGTTCTTTGCCGGTGACACGTCTCATCCTCGGACTAATGAGATTTATCGGTTCCTGGATGTGATTCAGGAAAGATTAGCCATGGCTGGGTATGCACCGGACTGTTCTCAGGCGCCTATGGTTGATGAGCTCGGTGATGGGAAAGTGAAGTCTCTTAGGCTTCATAGTGAGAGGCTTGCCATTGCCTTCGGGCTCCTGACCTTGAAGCCGGGAGTGCCCCTACGCATTTATAAGAACCTTAGGGTATGCAATGATTGTCACGAGGTGACCAAATTTGTCTCCAAAATATTTGATGTGGAGATCATTGTTAGAGACAGAGTTCGATTCCATCACTTTAGAGATGGCTCGTGCTCATGCATGGATTACTGGTAAAATGCAGGTGAAGGATAAAAATGGATTGCACAACTTCATTACATTTTCTAGATGCATTGTTATGCAGAACTTGTTACAAGCAAAATCGAACCTCAAAGAGATCTTCAATGATGTGATTCCAAGAAGAATGTACCACTCAACTCTATTTACTATTTTGCGGGATATGCATAAAAGGGCATGACCTTCTTTCCCTAAATCCAAGGCATAATAAGTATGTACATGAATCTATTTTGCTGATCCTTATTGCAAACAAATCGCCGTTGCCTGTTGTACTCTCATTCAACTCATCTCATCAAGTGATTGATTGTTTGGCAAAGTCCCTAGCAGCTGCAAAACCACAAAAAAGATAACTCCATTATTTCATAGCTAAGATTCATGCATTTCAGTTTCAACTTAACAACTCCTATTAAAGGACAAGCTGTGGTATAATTCCTAAATATAAATTAGCTTAAATACCAATAAGTCATTGCCTTTTCCTAAACTTGCCTCCATTTCCTCATTTGTATAGGTTATGGCTGACTAAATGCACAACATGCTTGACAGCTATTCACCTAACCTACCTCACACTTTCCTTTGCCTTTGCATTAGTTCTATCTAATGTATAGAATCCAAGAATAATTAATCATTCCCTTATAACATTAATATAGACAGCTCGCACAATTTTTGGTTTATTCATAGTTATTTTGTAACAAAACTATTTCAATCCTACATTCAAGTCTAAGGACACCCACATTCCCATACAAAGAACAAGTCCATATCCAAGCTCTGATATCATAGCTAACGTCTTATGCATCTACACACTCATTGTTAAAAGGTTACAAGTAACAGATTCAGTGAAACCATTGATGTGTACTGAACACTTGTTCCTCTACTAAATGACTCAAATTTCAGACAAGACAGCTATCGATCAACACAAGGCCACTGCATAATCACACAACATTCAATAAATTATCAATGTGAAGCATAAATCTCACCTCTAGAAGAAGACTCAACCACAACAACTTGCATAGTTGCGTTGTTGGGAGGAAGCTGCAAGCGCAGGGGAAAAAGCTTTCCGTTCAAAGGACTAAGACTACACACAACAATATCCCCCAAACCGGTCTCCTCCTCCAGTTTCCGAGTCAACTCCTCCACCCCATTTCCCTTGAAAGTCAACGAATACCCCTCACCCTCCACCGCACCATCGTCACCAGCGATATGGTAGTGTATGGTCCTCCCCTCCGACTTGGGCGGCGAACCGGTGAAAGAATCATTGGACTGAAGATCAAATCAAACAAACAAAAAAACGTTAAAGATGCTAACTTTATGCGATTCAATGAAAAGGGTTCGTAAATATTCACAGATTCCTCACCTCCTGTCTCGAGAAATTGGGAGATTTGAACGAGAGCGAAGAGGGCGTGCTCGAATCAGTATCAGATCCCATGGAATCGGAATGAGGAAGCGGCGGCGGCGGGATCTTGGCGGCCGGAGATCGGACCTCAATCTCGACGATGTCGACGTCCCAGAGGATCCAATCCTGAGTGGCGGTTCTGTGCGGGACATCGTGGGTTACCGAGTTGCGCCACGGCGGCAAGCCGCCGTTGGCGCGTAGGTAGTTGCCGTAACGGGTCTTGAGCTTGACCTGAGACCCTTCCCTAACCGGCTCCCACTCGATGGACGAATCGAGCCGCTTCGGGAGCGTCTGGAGGACCTTCCGACCGGTCATGCCGAGGAGGAAGGGCTGGTTCGAGGCGGTGAGGTAGCGGCCGTGACAGCTCTTAAGGCGGATTATAGATTCCGATCCGGCGACGAACTCGACGGTCCAGCGCGCGGTCTTGGACGATCCCTTTCGATCCTGGGTCACCGACTCTTCGTCTTCGTCGGCGAGCAGGTACTTGTCGTGGTGGCTCCGGAGACGCACCGCCTTGGCGTTGTGGAAGAGCTCCATTCCAGTCCGGAAATTGTACGATTCGGACTGTGAAAAAAAGAAGCAAAAAAGTCAAACCTCCGACGAAGACGAAACAGAAGTATGACGATCTAGATTGCTGATTGTTCGAGTGAGGGCGTCTTATACGGCGACGGCCGCGGAAGACAGACAGAAGCACCGCGTTACGTGGGACACGTCAGATGGCGTGTCTTGCGTGGCCTTATTAAATTCATGTGTTGGTTTTGCCGTTACTGCTAGAGGGATTGCATGTGAGCTGTGCCATTGCAGGTCACCTTTTTGTCATCCAAGGTTGAACCAGTCAACATTTCAGTGCCACAACGGACCGTTTAAACTACGGAACCCTACCCTATTTAATACTTGACATGTGACTTAATGTATATCTTAAATACGGGATTGAATGCCAGATTTTAATCTCTCTAAATCCACCAAGTTCAGATTATTTTACCATATGGAGAGGATTACAGATACTAAAAGGGATAAGGATGTATCAAAGGTCAATTATATGAAAGGACTTGTCTACACGCAACAAGAAAAACCAATGGATTCAGATTTGAAGTCACTATTTGCATCTGGGGTTTTGACTTATTGTCCTGTCTGTATTCATATTTGTGTTTACACTCGACACGAATGTTATGTTAATCCGATGATCGTGAGCATGAATAAGTGGTGACTGATACCTTTTGGTGCTAGTGCGTTTCTCATAGTGCGGAGGAGTAGGTTAACACACTATCTATATCTATATCCTAAGTTGTATATTTGGACAATCACTTTTTCATTCTTATTCTCACCTACCACCTCATTTTTAAAGCTCGACAGATTTATTAACCATGTGCATTTTATACCCTCTTCTCACAAAAAAGACCCAACATAATTTTCAATTCACAAGCTTTTTTTTGTCTTGAACTAAATATGTTATGTTACATCTATTTGAATAGATATGTTTATATATATTTTTTGTAAATTTTGAAATAATGAATCATACCAGGTCGTGTATTTTTCAAGTTGTATACTATCTTAGAAGCCTAATTTTCTAACCTAATTTTGGGAGTTTTAAGTATGTATAGTACAATATGTTGCCCATCCAAAGGACCACGCTACAAAATTATTCACCCAAATTACTTAATTATCCTACATTGAATGTTTAAGGTCATCCATCACCTATACTGGAGTTAACCAAAACACCGAGTCAACGAGCCAACCAAAGAATCATATAATCCTTCTAATTACGTGTAATTAAACACTAATAATACATTGATCTAGAGAATTAATCAAGTTTAGGAAACGTACGTACCTGTTCTTTCATCGAACACAACTTGGGAGAATTCGTCGACTTCATCGACAACCTCGACGACTTCAACGACTTTATGGTCTTGATAGTGGTCACCGAGAAAACCGGCGAACCTGGCTGCGACCCATCGAAATAGTCGTCCCCGACCGACGAGAAGCTCGACATCGTGGACAAACAGCTCGTGAAAGACTCCAATTCCGGCGCTTCCACCGGCTCCACGTCCCAGAAGATCCAATTCAGTGTGGCGCCGCTGTGCGG
This sequence comes from Erodium maritimum, assembly GCA_963921825.1. Taxonomy (NCBI): domain Eukaryota; kingdom Viridiplantae; phylum Streptophyta; class Magnoliopsida; order Geraniales; family Geraniaceae; genus Erodium; species Erodium maritimum. The sequence goes on from OY997594.1 coordinate 18,080,679, forward strand.
CTCGTCGTGGGTGATCGAGTTCCTCCACGGCGGCACCCCGCCGTTGGCCCGGAGAAGCTTGCCGCACCAGCTCTTGAGCTTGACCTGAAAGCCGTCACGTATCGGCTCCCAATCCGCCTTCCAGTCCGGCTCCTCCGTCTGAAGCACCCTCTTGCCGGTCATCCCGAGAAGGAACGGAATATCGGAGGCCGTCAGGTAGCGGCCGAAACAGCTCTTGAGCCGAATCACGTTTGTATTCCCTTCCACCCTCTCCACCACCCACCTCGCCTTCCGGGACGACCCGTTTCGGCTCTGCCGGACCGTCTCCTCGTCTTCGTCGGCGACCATGTACTTGTCCAGGTGGCTCCGGAGCTTCACGGCGTTTGTCTTACTGAACAGCTCCATGACGAAACAGAGTCGCTGGTTCGATGAAATAAATAAATGGGTGGAATAGAGAACACTAAAATAATTTATAAGTTGAATAAAAGAGAGAGCTTGGATTGTCTCTTTTGTGCAAGAGCGATAAGATTCAAGGAAAATGATAACAAATGTTCAATTTCAGAAAAGAAATTAAAAAAACTGAAAGAGAAAAGGCTGATTTGTGTATTTGTTGCTTGTTACCATAGAATCAGAGAATATTTATTTAATTGAATAAAAAATCGGGTTTCTTGGTAACCAAGATTGTGAAAGCAGAGAAGACCAGAAGGGATGATGAAGTTTCGCGGCAGGGGAGGGCGTGGCAGTTACGCGCCGAGAGAGTGAAAAGTACAGAACTACAAGTAAGGTTCTGGTTTTGCTTTGCTATATATGGCGGACATGTGGACTTGTCTTTCTCTAGAAGCCGCGAAGACGAGAGGGTTGACTTTTTCATGTTGAAGAAATCGTTTGAATTGGTCTATTGGAGATTAGAATTAGAGACGACATGGGTTAGGGACGAATTGGGGTTGTGATTTGGAGCCATGTACGATGTGTTTGTATATCAGGCTCACGCTATTCCTGTTATAGAGCCCAAGTTTGTTGTTTTATGGTTCCTTTTGTTATTCAACTTGCATGAAAAACTAGTTTTGCACCAAATTTAGAATGACAATTCAGTTCTTTCACGTTGTTTTGTTTTGATAATGTGAATTAACTTATGAAACACCAAAAAAATCTATTGTTCTTATAAATGTTTGAGAAATATGGGATACATGATTTAGATGTGATCAATTAAACAATAGGTTTAAGGAAAAAATCTATCTTATAATAACGGCCATGTACATTTAATTATCTTTAAGTATTGGTCATTATATAAGTCACTAGCTAGACAAGTTTTAGGGTAAATTTTCAATATTTTTCAATCGATAAATATATGGAGATGATCTATGAACAATTTATAATGCATGTAAATGATCTAAGACCGACTAATAAACGTATAAAAATTACTTGTGACTAAAACTCAAGATAACTTTAGATAATTTAATGTTCGTGATTTATATTTTAGCGTAGATTTTTATATTTAACCCTTAAACACAATACATTAGTCTTGATTCTGATATTTTGAACAAGACTACATTATTATCATTTTACTTTTTTGAACAGGGAGTGTATTGTTTTGATGACCCGATTATTTAAGCGAGACTCGATCTAGAGATGGATTTAAAAGGATATAGGAGATAATAAATCAAATATAAATCATGCTTAACGTAAAAATCGTGTGAACCTATCCAAGCCATCCATTTCATAAATTGATGGATGAGATGTAATTGAGTGGTTGACTTGTTGACTGCAAAAACACAACACTTTTTGGTAAGTTGTAGAGGCTTTTCGGTAAAACTACCAACTTTTTTTTACCAATTCACAAATTTAATTTTTCCCGCTTTGTTTGAACTTTGATTGGCTTCAAACTTGTGCCAATATTTTTGTTTTTTCAAGGGATTTCTATGAATATCAGTCATGAATATATTTTGAAGAATGAAAAAAAATTTATTTCGGGGTTGATTTAAAAAAAAACTATATTTTGGTAATTTTTATCAACACGGAACACTAGTTTTATCACCTCATTTTACCAAAACTGAACATGATTTTTATCACCTCATCACTTGTTTTTATATCACCTCATCACATGTCTAGTTTTATCAACACAGAACACTAGTTTTAGAATATGTTTTTTTCCGGCATAAAAACACCTGTTAAAATAGATTGTTAGAAACAAATATCAAACAAAATTATAAATTATCGTTTACAATTTGTTTTCAGGTACTTCAATTTCAGAGAGTGAAGAACCAGCAAAGCTAGGGCTTTTAGAATCTGTTCATCGTCAATACATCTTGTATATAAGTGTCTTAAGATTGTGGGAAATGGGGGTTAGTATATCAACAATAAACAAATTCATAATCACATAGACTATAATAGGCAAGAATCATCCAGCGTGGCGCCTACGTGTCATGTTTTTTTTTACCCAGCTACTCACCTAATCTTACGTGGACAGCAGCCCAAAAAAAACTCACCCGACTACCCACCTCACGACCTCACTCGCGTTTCTTCTCTGGTTATTGTTTTCAACCCTAGAACCGTTTCAATCGAATCAATTTCTCCATTCACTGCCCGGGATCATCGTGCTCCTGCCGATGGATTTTCCTCCTCCTCTATCCTCAATCATGTCCGTTACTCTATCCTTGAAGGTTGCCCGTTACGATTCAGATTCGAAGACCAAGTATAAATTGTGCTCCACCTTTGTCTGCACCAACAACCCTCATCGCCTGAAGCTTCTACGTCTTCTCAATCTTGTCTGTGAGTTATGCTTTGCCTAAGCTTCTAATTTTCCTTACTATTGTTTTTTTAGCCTACCCTGATTTATTTTTAGTCGGGTTATGGTTTTGATTTTCTCCTGGAATTCATTTTGAACGCTTTGTGTTTGTTTCAATTGTGTTCATAATCGTGTGTTGTAATCGTGCCTTTTATTTGCCTAACTCCCATTCACCATAAGGTGAAACCAGCTAACCAGAATTAACATTTTCCCCAGCTATTTGAACCATGTCCACCTCTGTAACCAATGTCCTTTGTTTTAGTTTGTTTAATTAAAAAAATTAAAAAATGGTATCATTTTGTTCTTGAATGATTGAACGTTGTTTTGCAACTTGAGGAAGTAGTAATTATGATTTTCAAATTGATGTCAACCTTTTTGTTTGTAATTTTTAGCCCTCTGTTCTAATATGTTTGTTTGTAACATTTTTACTAATATGTTTGTTGAATTATGAAATTTATAAACATTTTCTGTATGGCTGAGAATTGAGATTCAAGTTTTATCGTAATCGTTCGAGTTTCGTTGGTTTGATTTCATTGATTTTTGAGAATTTGGAGAACAATTTTTTGTGTGTGAGATGATTTTGTTGACCTCCGGTTTTAAATTTTTTTTCAAAAAACCTGAACAAAAAGAGTCATCCAGGAGAGTCAATGGCCATCCAAACTCATGTCCAAGGATTAATCTTGTCTTTCCTATAGAGAATTGGATGGTTAATCTGGACCGCCTGATATCAGACTCCGGTTATGTGATGATATAATTTCTCCAATAAAGCTTTGTTCCTCTAGAACCGTTTCAGAGTTTTGTATGTTATGTATACAAATAATTGATTTTGTGAATTTGAAAATTAGATGAATAAGTAGGTGTAAGTTAGACGTTGTATTGTTAATATTGATGTCGTTAGTTAAAATGAACGGAAATTCGGGTTTCTCGATAGATAACGAAAAGTGATGGTGTGTTATTGGTATTAAACGATCTTTAGGGTGTGTTATTTTAAAACAAAATTGAAAGAAAGGGTGTTATTCATGTTACCCCTTTATGTTTTAAGTAGTTTGTTTTCAGATTTGCACATGTTTGTTTCTACTATTTGACTTTATTTGTGTTGAAGTACCTTTCTAACCACCAGTGGTGGCCCTTATTTGCAGTACCTTTCTTTCCTGCAATATCAACAACTTTCCCATTTCATTATGGAGTTTGTCCCTCTGAAAAGTTTGGAAAGATCATCCGGATCCGTACCCATTCAAGTCCGTGTGTGTCGTTCATGGGAATGCAAGAACCCGAAGACGGATGTTATTATCAGCCTCGACCTTATTGTTACAGATTCTGAGGTGCCCACTTAATTTAATTTTGTTTTTTGTCCATCCGTATCCATATTGTACCATGTTTGGTTTGTTTTTTTCCTTTTGAATTTGTACTTTTTACTTAAATTTATGTGCGTTCATTGCGTTATGCAGGGCCCCCCAATGTGGGTCCAGATCAAAAGTATCCTTGTCAAACGTTTCAGACATATTCTTCACGAAGGTGGTGTCTATTCCTTTAAGAACTTTACTGTATCCCCTGTAACCGGGCAGTATCGTCCAGTCACCACAAAGAACAAGATAGTGTTCTCCGCGATAACAGCTGCGAAGGAGATCATCGTCCCGGTGCCTTCCATCCCTCGACATGCATTACAGTTTGTCTCCCATGCTACCGTTGTTGAGCGCTGCGATGACCCAACTTATCTTACAGGTAAATGGTTTTTCATGCCACCCTTCTTGCATACATTACGCATCTCAGCTGTAGTGTTAGAATATAAAGTACTGAACAGTTAATGATTTCAAAAAACATGCATATTGTGGTTGATCTGTCATCATGTTTATGACATTGAGAACTCATATTTAGTTGTTGATTTTACATGTGTTTAGACATTGTCCACCTACTTGTTTGTCTAGTTGATTAAAGCTTAACTACTAGGATTTTTTCCACTGTTAATGCTCTCATTCGTCTGTTTTTTTAAATAGCTTATATGTTTAGTTAATGCTCATTTTAAATAGCTTATATGTAGTGTTAGAATATACAGTACTGAATAGTTAATGATTTCAAAAAACATGCATATTGTGGTTGATCTGTGATCATGTTTATGACATTGAGAACTCATATTTAATTGTTGATTTTACATGTGTTTAGACATTGTCCATCTATTTGTTTGTTTAGTTGATTAAAGCTTAACTACTGGGATTTTTTCCCCTGTCAATGCTTTCATTCGTCTGTTTTTTTTAAATACCTTATATGTTTGGTTAATGCTCATTTTAATTTTCCCTTCTCTCTGCAGACATCGTTGGGCGCTTGATTTCTATCGGTGATGTGGAGGCTGTCCCAGGTAGCTATGTGAAGCGCGACCTTCAAGTTGTTTGTGATAAGTATGTTAATTTTTATGTCTATCCTTTTTTCAATTCCAACAAGCGCTTTTGGCTACTTGTTTCTATTTCTCTTAGTAAACCTAAGTGGTGCTGAAACACATTCCTCCCTCTATCTGCAGGTCTGGGAAGGTTAGGGTTACTCTCTGGTCTGACATGGCGCTGTCTTTTGTCACTGACCACGGCCTCGATGCTCTTTCAGGCACTGTGATTATTGTTGTTACTTGCCTTAAGATCCGACAATACTCTGGTTTGTTCCTTTTTTCCACCCTCATAATTCATTACATGTAGTACTTATTTGTTTTTCTTTTTTTTTTCTCCAACCCTACTCACTCTTCTTCCCTGTTCACAGGTGCATTCTCTTTCACAGCGACTGGTGGGACCCAGACTTTTATCAACCTAGAGCTACCTGAGGTTGAACTTATTCAAGAAAACCTGGGGTCTGACCCTGCTCCTATTACCTTCCTCGCTCGGTCCCCTGGTGTTGCCGCCACTACAGCTGAGGTAATGAATGAGAATCGGATGACCATTGCTACCATCTTAGAAGGTGGCTAGGTCGATGAAGAGCCGGTCTGCCCCTCTACTATCTATCCCATTTAAATTGTTTGTCCAATTAACCTTTTCCGTTTCCTGATTTTTACTACTTTAACGCTTCCAGGGTTACAAAATCACCTTTTGTGGTCGCATCACTGAGCTGCTGACCCAATTTGGATGGTGCTACCTGGGCTGCCAGAAGTGTCATGCCAAGGTCTCGCATGCTGATGCATCCTACAAGTGCCCGAAGTGCAAAGCAGTCTCTCCCTCACCATTAATTTTGTACGTCCCATTTTTGTCCTTTTTACCTCTTCAAATTTGTCCCTACCATGGGCCCCCATCTAATAAGCTTTTGTGTCCCCAATGGCAGGTTCAAAATCCAAATGGTTGTCCAGGATGGCTCGGACATGCTATTTTACACTGCTATGAATAAGATTGCAGAGCGTATGATCGACTCATCTGCAAAAAAACTTTTCAACCGCTGCGAACCTGGAGACACTGATTTCCCCCAGGCAGTTATGGACCTTTGTGGCCAGGAGTTCATATTTAAGGTGCAACTAAGCTCTTATAATATGAAGAAAGGCAATGATTCATTCACAAGCATGGATGTTTTCACTCCCGAGGCTACGGTATAGTACTCTATCTTCCACCTGTTAATGGTCTTATTCTTTTCCACCTCTTAATTGACTTCCTTTCTTCCTTCCTCCATTGCAGGTCAGCCAACCTGGTGGCACATCTACTGCCTGCTTGACCCCCACCAAATCTGCAAGTCCTTCGGTCAAAGGCAAGGAGACATCAACTTCTAACCAAGCTGAAGTGAACGTAACTCCTAAGAAGAGAAGAATTATTCTCGAGGGTGGCGCCTCTGATGATGATACCGAGTAGTAGGTTTACTAGGTGTGTCGTCTATGGACGTTAAGCTTAGTTGCAAAGACTTTATCCATCTTTATTGCGTTTACAGTTTATGAACTGATTCTGCTACTTTTGTTTTCCCACGGCTTTTTTTGAAGTCGTTAATAAAAGTGGATCTTTTTTATATCCCTGATGTGTCTCCAATGTTGTTTGTTAATTTTTTGGTTATTGCTGTTTGGTCATTGTGCTCTCCAGTTCCTATTAGTCTCCTCTTGCTTTCATGCGGGAATCTGAATTTTGGTCTTTGTTTTTATTGTAGTTGCCTAACTCTTACAATCTTTGGTTGTTGGAGATAATTTTGATAAGAGGTTAAATGGTTGTCAAAATGCTATGATATTAACATGGAATCTGATATACAGTGCGTTAATGTATTAGGGGTTTAATTCATCTTGTCCTAATTTGCAAGATGGGTTTGCTGCTCATATTGTGATAGAGCCTGGGTTTGTTGGAATTTTAATTCATGAGTGAAACATATTCAGGTATTTGGCGATTTTTCTGAATGAATTTGTTCCAAAACGTGATGTTTGTTGGGTAAATTGTTACTTCTTAGTACACACAACTGCAAATTTATTTTATGAAAGGGTTGGGTGTAAGTGAAATTCATGGCTCTATTTGTAAATTTGTTCCCTATACATTGTTCGATTTAGTCTTATTCACAATTTGACTGAAAATATAAAACCCTACAATGATTATTGTAAAATAATTAATTCTGAGTATCCACAGGTAAATCTAGAAAAAAAGAGAACAAAAATGCACATTCAGTAAATAAAGTAAAGGAAAAAAATAGGGAAACACAAAAAGATCATTACACATTGATTAGTCACCACTAAGAGCTTTGCATTCCTGAATGGTTGTTGTTTTGGACTCTGCTCTAGGTTTTGGTGTGCTTGCGAAACTGTAGTATATGGTTTCCATATGTGATTGGTTGGGTCATGTGCTATTTAGTTGTTTTTTTCTTTCATGAAATTATCAGGAGCTTTCTTATTCATATTTTCCGATGCTGAGTTTTGTTTGATTTTTTTTTTCATTTTGTGTGCATTTCTAATTCTTCAGTTCGCGCAGTGGCTCAAGAGAAAGCAAAAGGAATCCTTGATCGAGGCGTTAGAGAAGCTCAAATCAGGTATGTTCATGGTTTAAGTAATAAATTAACCTCCTTTCTGTTGCGGTGATGAATGCATTTTATTTGATTTGGTTTCCAAATTACAAAAATTGTTTCATCTGAGTTCAATAACAAAAGATATGGACATTAGATATTTCAGATGCTTTGTTAAGAAGCTATGGAAAAATTCTATCTATTAAAAATAAAAGGACAGGTCCTAAGTATTATGTAAATTTGCATAACCAATTTTTACCACTGAGAAATTCAAATCAATTGAGAGAGTCAAGAAATTAAAATTTTGTTGAATTTGTTAGCATTAATAATGTTTTGTGATAAACTGAAACAAACCAAACTTTAGAAGTCTAAACTTGGTGCACTTCTTGCTATTGATGCACTTTGTGAAAAACTGAAACAAACTTGAGTGTATGTTAGTGCAACATGTTTTCCCCAAGATTTGTAAGCCAATATTAGCATTAATAAAACTTCTCAGATTATGAACTTTTTAAATAGCAGAAACGAAATATTTAAAAACATGGTCCAAGAGATATGGGTGATGAAGGGCTTAAAGTACTACTTAGTTGATCATATGATTTAAACTCATGTATAAAATTATAGTTTGGTTATGCGTTTATAATTAATACACAATTTTTTCCTTCGGCATATCATTATGGTCTATTACGATATATTGTATGTTGCTTGCTATATCTGCAAAACTATCATAGATTTCAAATTTTTATAATTTAGTGTTATGCTATTTTAGTTCTTTTTATATATTGCTTCTAAGTTTTAAGGAGAAGAAAGGAGATGGAAAATAGAAGATGAATTCAAAAGAAGATGATGAGGTATATGTTTCCTACCAATTTTCCCTAAAAAGAGGGTTAAGGAAACAAATGTCTAATGATGTTTACTTTTTATGTTCTCGAGACTGTTAGAGTAATGGAAGTTACAGACCAAAACTCCCAAATAAATATGAAGACAAAAAATAAAATCTATATCTTTGGATTAAATTGGGTTTGAGCCTCCAACTACAATCAAATAAGGCTGGGCTTGGTATTTTCAAAAAAAAAAAAGATTGGGCTTGGTAAGTCAATAATTTTATTAGTTCTAAATCAAATTTCAATAGATCAAACTACTGATCATTATTGAGGTTTCATATGTTTTTTATAAGAGAAAGGAGTGAAAATCACTTTCCTATTTCTATTAGAATTTTAATGCTCTCCTGGTTTTTGCAGAGGTTATATATAATATTTTGGAGCAACATGACATTGTAGATATGTAGGTTTGAGTCTGGTTGTATGCAATATTTTGCTGAATATAAAGAACCTGGGGGTTGTGGATGCACATATATGCTTTCATGTCAGTTATACCAAAGACAACACTTATGTGAAACTTTTTTTTTAGTATATTGAGCACCAGAAAAGGTCATGGTCTATGCATATTTTCACTGTCTATGTCATTCATGTACATTGCTGTAGGAGTCTTTTTATGCATGGCCAACTTCTGTTGCACGTTTTCTTTTGCACATTCATGTTCATTACTATATGAGTCTTTCACTTTATAAGCATTCAAAACTCATAAACCAGGTGACAAAAAACAAAAACTAAACATAACTAAGTAAATATCTGTAATATTTTGCTTAACAGTGTATAGACAATATAGTGAATTTAAAAAATGCTAGCAATTTTTCTGAATTCTCCTACTCGAGTTTCTAGGCATTCCTGCTTCTGAATCAATTCTGTTTCTAGGATTTTTGTTGATTTATGTTTATCTCAATGTTTCAATGATGTTGGTTTTGAACTAATTCACAAATTCAATAAACATTTATGATTTTTGATGATTTGATTTTTAGATTCTGAGATTCATTTGAGTTTTGCATTTCAAAAAATGATGTTTTTTGTTGTTATGCTTCCATTAGACTGTTACACTTTACATCTATTGCCATAATCTCTGCCAAAATAAGATCCCCTCCTCTTTATTGACATGAATTCATTTTATTGCCATAATAATAACTGCCCAAATAATATACTTTCCTTTTTATTGACCTGAATTCAAATGCCTTTTTATTATTACAGCATTTACTCTAATGGTCTAACAATCATTTCCTCTGCTTAACTATTCCCACTTGCTATATAAGCTTCTGTCCTTGGAAGTTTACATGCACTCTTCTAACCACAGCCAGTAGATCAATCAACAGCCCATGCTTATGCTTTCCAATTCCCTTGAAACAACTCAACAACACAAAGGTCATTCCCTCACTTTATTTCTTAACTACATGCATATTTTTTAAAATGAAGTTGTATGATGGTTTTATATCGTATATTCTTTTTACAAATTTGTATGTTGTTTTTATAGCTTCTTCACATGAAACGCTTTATCATGCCAATCAATGCCTAATTTGCTTAACCATAATGATAAATGATGATAATGATCTTTTTTTTTGTAGTTTCAATTTTGCGCGATAGACATCGAGACCTACAAATTAAAGCATGGCATAGATTAATTTCTGTTTCCCTTCCCCCTTTTTTTTTGCTTGAACTTGCAATTTTCGTCCCTCATTGCATGCTTACTGTTCGGTCTTTTTTTTTATGTTTTATAACTTGACCTTCCATCTTTTTTGCGATTCAGTGCATGCTATCTATTCGGTTCAAATACAAATCCTTTTGTGTCCTCTCCCTATTGTATGTGATTATCACCTTTCAAGCTTAATTGTTATGAACCTGTCAAGGTTGTCCTATTCATGTTGTCTTTGTTACATTTTTTAAGTCTCTGACCAGGTTCCCCACTCCATCGCGGCTGCATGACTTCAATTGAAACAAATGAAGTGTCCAGATGTGTAATGCGTGTCGCCCGCTGGAATTTTCGTCGCCTTATTCTTGAACGTTGACGTGCCTGCTCATCAGGAGCCCCTCCACCCACAACTGACCTTGCTCTCTCTCAAACAATCACATCTGCATATGACACGGTCGTACGCCAACTGGACCTCCTCCGATCTGGCTTACACTCTGGCAACTCGGCACGCTATTACCAACAACTAGCAGATTTGCACCGGTTCATTGCACTCTACATGAACCCCGGCTACTTCACCGGATCTACCCATCCGCTTGCCGTTGGGTTCCAAAGACCACTTGGATATCCTTATTACGGACCAGAATATTGTCCACCCCCGTTCCCTATTTGGTATCCATTGTCCCTGCACCCATGCCACCCCACACACCAGTACACATTAGTTACTTCCCCTGCAAAGTCTCTCATACAACCTACCACGATAACAATCAACTCAAGTCTACCCAGACCACCACAAGGTATGAGCGTTCATCATTCCAATTACAACCTACACGTTTGCAAAACCTTTTACGTAATCTATCACCTAAAGTTATATTATTCACAGTTTACTTTTTCAAATTTGTAAGCTCACCTACCCTACATACCATTGCAGCTTCTTTCCGTTCCACCCATCTTGCTTCCCCGCCGACTAGAGCACCACGAAACCCACGAGGTATGCTGATACACTTCTTATATTGTTTTTCTTTGTAGCTAATATTCCTTACCTCTCCTTTGTACAAATGCAGCTTCTGACCGTGCCAACATCCCACCACTTAATATCCAATCGCCTTGACCTCCACGTACATCGCACGGTATGCTTACTCACTGTCCCACGTATTTATTGTTACCACGCTACCACCTTGCATTTTCCATATAATATTTACGGTTTACATTTTTAAGTTTGTAACCTCACCTACCCTACATTCCATTTCAGCATCAACCCGTGCGAACATCACCCCACTTGTTTCCCCGCCGACTAGATCACCACGAAACCCACAAGGTATGCTGATAACCTTCTTATATTTTTTTTCACTTTATAATACATTCCTTATCTCTCCCTCCTACCAATGCAACTTCTGACCATGCAAACATGCCACATATTTATAGTTCCAACCTTAAACCTTGCATTTCACATATATTATCTACGGTTTACATTTTCAAGTTTGTAACATCACCAAAATTACATACCATTGCAGCTTCTACCCGTGCCGACATCACCCCAATTGCTTCCCCACCGACTACATCCCCGCGAAACCCACAAGGTATGCTGATAAACTTCTTATATTGTCTTTCATTTTAGATTATATTCCTTAACTCTCCGTCATACCAACACAACTTCTGACCGTGCCAACAACCCACCACTTACTGTACCATCGGCTAGACTTCCACGAAACTCGCAAGGTATACACACACCGTCCCACGTATTAGTTATTACAACCCTTCAACCTTACATTTACTATATCCTGGGTTATTCCTAATAACTCCACTAACATTGACATACCAACAGGTTCAGGAACAATTGCACCTCCTCCAACCCTTAGAAACAGGCGCAAACACAAACGGGGTATCGTCCAACACTTTACTTTTATTCCCTACGTATATTCGTTCTGACATAAATGACATCCTTCACAACTAACCTACTTCCCTCCGGTCTCGCATTTAGTTGACGTTGCATGGACTCTTGGTCCCCCAACCTATACGTGTCCTTTTTGCGGGGCCATGATGTGGTTGGAGGAGCGGAGTGTTGCTCAAGGAACCGTTGCTGAGCCAATATTCATGTTATGCTGCTCTGCGGGTCGTGTTCGGTTACCTCTAATCCCCCAACCCCCTCCATTGCTTTTGGGTTTACTAAAGAAGAATGCAGACCCCCGAGGTGTTCGCTTTCGGACTGAAATTAGGACGTGCAATGCATTTTTTGCAATGACATTCATTGGAGCTCGGGTGGATAATTCAATAAACCGTGGAGGCAACCCCTATGTGTATAGAGTTTGTGGCCAGAACTACCATAACATAGGTTCACTGCTACCTGTTGAAGGTAATCAGCCACAATTTGCCCAACTCTATATCTTTGACACACAACATGAAGTTCAAAATAGGCGCGCTGCTCTTGGTCGGACCACACCTGGGGATAGTATTGATGACAACCTCATTAAGGATCTTGGTAATATGTTAGACGAACACAACGTGCTTGTGTCGTCCTTTCGAGCCGCTAGGGATAGATACGAAGCAAACCCCGACGAACCATTTAGCCTCCGCCTAATCAACAATCGACATACCGACGGTAAGCAATATGACAAACCATCACATGACGAAGTTGCCGGGCTCATTATCGGAGAATCTGACCACGGTTCATTCCAACGAGACGTGGTTATCCATCATCGCTCATCTGGGCTCCAACGTATCAACGACATGCATCTAAAGTTCTTGTCCCTTGCTTACCCCCTTATCCACCCTTACGGTGAAGATGGCTTCCACAAAGACATACCCCGTGTGCTTCCGGCCAGTTTAAAGAAATCCAGGGAATGTGTTTCTATGCGCGAATACTATGCTTTTCGCTTCCAACAACGAGCAAATGAAGGTCGCACCCTAATTGCCGCAGGCCGTTTGTTGCAACATTACATGGTTGATGCTTACATGGCCTTGGGAGAAATATGTTTTCGCTATGCACGCCTCAACCAGCAACGCTTCCGTGCCGAGCTCTACACCGGTTTGATGGATGCTTCTTGCCGGGGTGATACTGAAGCCAGGAAACTTGGACGCACAATCATCCTACCATCAAGTCACACTGGAGGGCCCCGCTATCGAGTCGAAAACTATCAAGACGCAATGGCTATCTATCGTTGGGCCGGATACCCTGATATTTTTTTAACTTTCACATGCAACCCAAAGTGGCCCGAAATCGACAAGATGCTCAGCCTAATTGGTCAGGAGGGGGATACCAATCGCCACGACATCAACGCTCGCGTTTTTGAAATTAAACTAAAGCAATTCATGAAAGATTTGCGGACCGGCAAGCCGTTTGGCTCAGTACTAGCATGTATGTCTCATTTATTTCCGCAAAATGCATTTTTATCATAGACGTATCACTAACAAACCGTTTATCCTTTTTCCCCAGGGATATATACAATTGAATTCCAAAAGAGGGGCCTCCCACATGCTCATATCCTCCTTTTCTTGCAACCTGGTCACAAGAACCCATCTGGCAGCCAGATAGACACAATGGTTAGTGCTGAAATACCTGATCCATCTTTAGATTTGCCTGTATACAATATTGTTCGGGATACCATGATCCTTGGTCCGTGTGGCTCGGCGAATCCAGCATCCCCGTGTATGGTCAATGGCATCTGTTCAAAACATTTTCCCAAAGCATGGAACAAGTCAACTACAACGGATGACTCCGGCTTCCCAATGTATATGCGCCGAGATACCTCTATCACAGTGACAAAGAAAGGGCACGTTCTTGACAACCGTTTTGTCATCCCATATAATCGTGATCTGTCTGTTAAGTACAACACCCACATTAATGTCGAGATTTGCAACCAGTCCCGATTAATCAAATATTTATTCAAGTACCTACACAAGGGATCAGATAGGGCGATTGCAACATTTGACCGAGTTGGAGATCAAGTTGGACCTACACGAGGTCGCGATGAGATTAAGTTGTACCTTGACTGCAGGTACATATCAGCAGCCGAGGCATGTTGGAGGATTTTTCAATTTGACATCCACCACAGACACCCTGCAGTTGAGCGATTACAGTGTCACCTACCTGGGGAACAGACAGTTTTATTTAACTCAGATAGTTATGTTGATGATGTCTTAACTAGACCTGGGATTGAGAGAACAAAGCTTACTGAATGGATGGAGGTCAGCCGAACAACACCCGATACAAGGCATCTAACGTATGCAGCTTTTCCATCAGCATATAGATGGGATGCAACCAAAAAAACATGGGTTCACCGCAAACAAGGACTCAATGTGGGTCGTATCTACTTCGCTCACCCTGCCTCTGGTGAGCGTTTTTACTTGAGAATGCTGCTTAACCATGTGACTGGGTGTACTTCTTTCGAGGACGTTCGAACATTTAATGGGATTGTGTATCCAACATTCAAAGCTGCTTGCCAAGCTTCCGGGTTATTAGGTGATGATGGTGAATGGCTTCAATGCCTTGAAGAAGCATCCAAATGGGCATCCGGGTTTGAACTACGCCGCCTTTTTGTTACAATGCTTGTGCACTGCCAAGTTGTAGATGCTCCTAAGATATGGAACGCACACCTTGAAGCTCTATCAGAGGATATTGCGTATGCCCAGCGTAAGAAATATCGACTTGCCAATATAATTATCACTAATGACAAAATTGAATCGTTGGCCTTGGTTGAGGTTGAACACCTTCTCTAAAAGCATGGGAAGTCACTAAAAGATTTTAACGGCATGCCAATACCACGCGCAGATGATCTCCGTCAAATAGGGAACCGCTTGGTCTCAGAAGAGCTTGACTACGACAAAGAACAACAATTATCCATTCATATGCAATCATTAGCATCACTGAACTCCGACCAGGCTGTCGCTTATAATGCTATCATCGATTCAGTCGAACACGATAGGGGCAAACTATTTTCATTCAAGGCAGAGGAGGAACTGGGAAAACTTTCTTTTGGAATACAATTGTGACAAAGCTTCGAGCAGAGAGAAAGATTGTCCTACCTGTAGCAACCTCTGGAATAGCAGCCTTACTACTACCTAATAGACGAAATGCTCATTCACGTTTTCGTATTCCACTTCACCCAACAGCAGAATCCACTTGTGACATTCGTCATGGGACAAACCTTGCTAGTTTGCTTCTAAAGACGTCGTTAATCATTTGGGATGAGGCCCCCATGGCAAATCGTATGTGCTTTGAAGCCCTTGACCGAACCCTACGTGATATTCTACAAACTCGGTACGAAGATAGCTCTGAGAGACCTTTTGGTGGGATTACTGTTGTGTGTGGCGGTGAATTTAGACAAATCCTACCTGTCATTACTAAGGGATCAAGTGCAGATATTATTGACGCTTCTTTGAACTCATCATATTTATGGCCATCGTTCAATCTTTATGAGCTTTCTCAAAATATGCGATTACTTCAGCCTGACGTCGATGAAGCACATGCAGAACGGATTGCTACATTTGACAAATGGATGTTGGAAATTGGGAATGGTACTCACTATGAGAATGCAGTTGATGAGCTAATTCGTACCCCGGCTACAATGTCTCCAACTGTTGAACCAACCAAAATTGCAAGCCTAATTGATGTTGTCTACCCAGCTTTTTCAGCTCGGTACACAGATCATGCATATCTTGCTGAGCGGGCTATTCTGACACCAAAAAATGACATGGTCAAAGTTGTTAATGATTTGATGCTAGAGATGATTCCTGGGGAAGCAAAATCATATCTCAGCTCCGACACAGTGTGCAAATCTAATGGGACGACTAAAGATGATGATTCGTTATATCCAATTGAGTTCCTAAATAGCCTCACATTCAACGGGGTTCCATGCCACCACATACAACTTAAGATTGGGGGCCATGTTATGTTGTTGAGAAACTTGAATCAAACCGAAGGTCTATGTAATGGTACACGTTTGGTTGTCACTGTTCTTTGTGATTGGTCTATTCGTGGCACAATTCTATCAAGGGCTCATAAGGGTAAGGAAGTGACAATACCACGGATTATCATGTGTCCTACAGACTCAAAATGGCCTTTCAAGCTAAACCGCGGGGGATTGCCTGTCACACCTTGCTTTACCATGACCATTAATAAGAGCCAAGGACAATCACTAAAAAATGTAGGAGTCTACTTGCCGAAACAGGTCTGTACCCGATTATTGTCTTTACGTAATAATTTCTTTCCCAAGTTAAATTTAATGTTAATAATGTTTATTTGTATTAAATTAGGTCTTCTCCCACGAGCAATTATATGTTGCATTGTCGCGAGTGACATCAATAGAAGGTCTTGTGATTGTCAATGCGGATGAAGAGTTCGAGGACCCAACTCTCATAAAAAATGTTGTGTATCATGAAGCTTATCGCAATTTGGCCATGCAAAACACAACCTGAATGTTTAACGGTAAGGGTCTGATAAGCATTTTTTCCAAGTGCACCTCACTATATGTATCTATATTGTTTTACATCTCATGCATGGTATTCATTACTACACTTTCAGTTTGTTCACCAGACTGGGAGAGATTCATGCAGTGCTGGAGAAGCCAGATCTGTTCAGTTTTTATGCATGGTATGGGACATAATTTCATTTATTTGGCCAATTATGTTGAGCAATTATGTTGGCCATATATATATGTATTCCTAACAAACGCTCTTTACTTCCTAATAATAAAGGTCTTCCGTGGGTTTGTGTTACAAAGTCAATGCTTTAACTTCAAAAAAATATATATCCGTAGTTGCGATTGTTTTATGGGTGTAAAGAGTAGGGTGTTTTGTTCTCGACTCAGAGCATCCGTTGTTGTGATTGTTTTGTGGGTGTAAAGGTATGGTGTTTTGTTATCCTCGATAATAAAAACCACACCTACGTCATTTTATTGGCGGTTTGGGGTGATATTTTGGCATGCGACGATATACTTACCGTCATAAGGACACGTCAAGGTTAAAAAATTCATTTGACCAAAAATTGACCAATGCAATTAAACTTCTCTTATTGTAATTAACCATAACATATATATATATACATAGGTACACAAAATCTATTGTAAATGAGTTGTTATTCTAGAAAATGTATATATATATATATATATTATAAAAAAAATAACATATATGTTGAGCAATGGCTATAACACGTTATTATTCATTCTAGTTTTCTTTTTACCATATTTGGTTGTTTGGCTCATTTCATGTCGTTAAATTACTGGTATTTGGCAGTATATAGATTAAGGTTTTGGGACAATGTTTTGTGGATTTTTATATTGATGAGGAAGATATTATTATGTTAAGGAACTAAGGTGTTAGTGACTGATTTCACTTATGTATAGTCCAGCCGGTCATGTAACAACTTGGTTTGACTGGTATTCTAACTTTGTGTGGATTTGTGAGGAATATCTTTTCGCTAAATCCACATCACAGATGGGTAGAACAAGGATATTTTCTTTTAACAACAATATCCTTTTTATTGAAGCATTTGATCTCCGAGATACCATATCAAAACACAAACAGATGCACAAACATAATTTTATGTGCATTATAATCTCTTAATATTAAAGGGCAGTACAACCATCAAGCACCGCGCGGTGCCCCACCCTAGTAATTATAATAGTAGAAATTGCAAAACGAAGTCCCTTACCGGCTCAGGCTCTCTGTTTGTGCAGGGTATACTGATAAACAAGGTTGTAAAAGGCGCTAGGCGGTAGTCGGGCGGTGAGGACTCCTAGACATTAGGCGGGGACTAGTCGGGGCCTAGGCGGGGCCTAAACGGATTTTATATTTTATTATTTTTAATTATTAAAAATATATTATGGAAATATATATAAGTATGTTTCTCATTTTTATAATTTAAACCTCAAAAATATTATATACAAACATACTAATATCTAATTCAAACCCCTTTTAATTAAGTATATAGGTTAATATCATTTAAAACTAATTTTTTTAGTCAAATTTAAAACTAATTAAAACAATGTATCAAAAAGAAATGCACGTGATTCAGAAAAAAATGCATGCCTAGCTGACTTGGCAAAATATGGTATTGTATTACATAAATGGGCCAACTTGTTTCACCAGTTAGTGGCCCATAATTAACCAAATTTGAACATAGAGACGCACCATTCATAAGTCATAACCCTAGTGGATTCAGTTCATCGTCTTTGTCTCTCACATGCAGAACATTAGCGGCGGCGCCGTCCCTTGTTCTCTGAGCCAGTTCGTCTTCTTTGAAGCCGCGCCTCGCCCCGACTTACCGCTCCTCGCCCCGACTTGCCTCGTCTCGCCCGTCTAAGCGGCTAGAAATCGGGACGACGCCTTGTACCGCCCGACTTGTCCAAGTCGGATCGCCGGAGTTGGTTTCAACGCCTAGTCGGCGCCTAGTCGGCGCCTAGTCGGCGCCTAGTCGGCGCCTAGTCGGCGCCTAGTCGAGCTGCAGCGGCGCCACGAGCAGCAGCCAGAACTCTCTTCTCAGGTAAGTTCTAATTCATTAGGGTTGTATTTGGTGTTCATATTTAGGGGAAATCGAATTTTAGGGTTCGAATATGCTTTGGGCTTTGTTCTGAGTTGATTTTTGGGTTTGACTTGATTTTTGTGTTGCTGGATTTGTTATTGTTGTTGTTGTTGCTTGATTTGTGAATTGCTTGGTTTTGTTTTCTGCTTCATAATCTGTAACATCATAATCTGTAACAGTAGGTTGCTATTGACAAGGTGCTTATCTTCTGAGCTGTAAGTATGTAAAGTATAGGAAGTTTGGGTGCATTGATACTAACAATTTTGTTTTGTGTGAAAGGATGATGCATTAGTGGAGGGTTAAATAAATTCGAGGATAGGGCCTGTAGGGAACTTTGTAGTGACCAGCCAAGGATACATATCCATTTCCTCGAATTGGAGCTAGAGGGAAATCTATCATTTTGTTGTTAGCAATTAAGTAATGTATTGCCCGGCTGCTAATTTTGTAGTTGAAATTGTATTTCTTGTTGCCAGCACTCATATTATACATTTATATTGCTTTGGTATGTTGGAAGTGGATTCCTACTTGTCAGTTTGATCCTAGGGATGCACTTTAATTTTGTATTGGTTTCAAGTTTTGGATAGTGTTCTATGTAGTTCTATGTAATTTCAGTTCTTCTTTACGTTGTTTTCATTTCCTCAAGTTTAATTGAATAGGATATGTTTTTCATATTTTGTAGATGTGGTGATTTATTTGACTGAACGTAACGTAGGATGAATTTAGAAAATAAGCTGCTGGGAGGCAAGTTTATTTGTGATGCATTTTACAGTATTTGCTAGATTGAGGTTTTTTCGATTATCTGTCATTAATTTTATTTTTCTGGCCTTTTTCATCCCTTTGTGCAGCTATTCAAGGAGGTTTGGGATCACAGTAGCTCACATGAAGGATATATCTTCACCTGAAAGTGTTGATTCAGTGCAAAACAAAAAATAACAAGTTAGTAATGTCAGACCACTTCAAGTTTTCGACATATAAATTGCAATAAATACTCCTATATTCTTTTGGTACTATTTTACCATTCTATTCCCTTCCTTCTCAAAAACAGGTGCACATATTCATTATTGAATAACGTGCACTTCTGAAATTGTACCACAACTATAATTACACATACCACTTACACACAATGTTACCTGTTGGTATCGCAACTTCTGAATTGTTAAGAGTTCTTCTGGTTACATGAAGTGTTGCGTTCTTATCACATCTACTATTTGCTAAACTAGATATTGTTTCACATGATCTTTTAAATTCATTTGTGCCCTATTGTTTGGCTGCCTCAGGAACCATCTGAAACTAAACGTTAGAACTCGAAGCAGACCTTCAAGTCAAAAAAGGAGTTTTTGGAGTTCACTTTGAATATCAACAAGTTCTTGCAGAGAGATATATGCATGCAGGTATGTTGAAAGTTCAAGGTCAAGATAGTGTTGGTTGTGTTTTCTGAATTTTTTCATATGCAATTTCTGAATATTACCAGAATATATTTAGTTGAACCAAATTTTAATTTGAATATCTTACTGTTGCTCTCTAAAATTGTAAATGTGAATCTTATGGGTTTATTCTCCTTTGTAGCAATTTCTGTTCGAGATAAGCTTGAGTCCTTGTTCAGGGACCTTTAACGCCAGAACAAAATTCTAATGGTACAATTTCCTTTATATGCTGCATTTTCACTAATTTATATTATAAGGCTTATACATCAAATATATAAATATATTGATTTGTCGATAATGATTGCAAGGTGTTAGTTGATCTGTGTTAAGAATTTGATCTGTATTTTTGGTTGTTAAGAAATGGCACGAAAATTATGTGAATTAGATTTATTTGCAGAAACATCAAAAACTCTTGTTAGTTTTGGCTGTTCTTTTTTAAATTACTGGGGACTACTAATATACCTTGTTTTAATTGTCTGGCTCATAATCCAATTCAAATTTCAGTATGCATATTGGATTTTTCTTTTTTTTAACTAGTCTAATTATGTTGTTGTCTCAACATAAACTGTAGATGGCGATTTGCCAAGGGTACTAACGCGTGCGAATTGTCTCCAGCTCATATGATACTACAAGATTATCCGATTAGAACAGAAGCAACACAGATCATATGCTCCTACTTTAATACTCGATTTAGACCGATTTAACTATGAGCACATGCTCTTAATTTGAAACTTGATTAGGCTCGACGCAACTCTTAGTTGAATACCCGTTTTGGACCGATGCAACTATGAGCACACACTCTTAGTTGAAAACCAGGTTAGGTCAAACGCGATTATTGAATTTCAATTGAAGAGACAAAGATCATATGATCCTACAAGAATACCCGATTAGAACCGAAGCAACATAGATCTGATGCTCCTACTTGAATATCCGATTTAACTATGAGCACACATTCTTAGTTGAAAACATGTATAGGTTCGACGCAAATCTTATCTGAATACCCGTTTTTGACCGATGCAACTGTGAGCACACGCTCTTAGTTAAAAACCTGAATAGGTCCGACACATCTCTTACCCGTTTTGGACCGATCCAACTATGAGCACACGCTCTTAATTTGAAACTTGATTTGGCTCGACGCAACTCTTAGTTGAATACCCGTTTTGGACCGATGCAACTAAGAGCACACGCTCTTAGTTTAAAATCAGGGTAGGTCCAACGCGATTATTCAATTACAATTGAAGCGACAAAAATCATATGATCGTACAAGAATACACGATTAAAACCGAAGCAACACAGATCTTATGCTCCTAATTGAATAACCGAATAGGACCGATTTAACTATGAGCAAACACTCTTAATTGAAAACCGGAATAGGTCCGACACATCTCTTACCCGTTTTGGACCGATGCAACTATGAACACTCTTTCTTCGTTGAAAACCAGATTAGGTCCAACACGAGTACTCGATTAGAATCGAAGCAACAAAGATCATATGATACTACATGAATACCCGATTAGAACCGAGGCAACACATATCATATGCTCCTACTTTAATACCCGATTTAGAACCTTCGAACTATGAGCTCACGTTCTTAATTTGAAACTTGATTAGGCTCGACGCAATTCTTAGTTGAATACCCGTTTTGGACCGATGCAGCTATGAGCACACGCTCTTAGTTGAAAGCTAGGTTAGGTCCAACGCGATTATTCAATTACAATTGAAGCGACAAAGATCATATGATCCTACAAGAATACCTAATTAGAACCGAAGCAACAAAGATCTTATGCTCCTATTTGAATAACCGATTTGGACCGATTTAACTATGAGCACACACTCTTAGTTGAAAACCTGAATAGGTCCGACGCAAATCTTATTTGAATACCCTTTTTGGACCGATTCAACTATGAGCACACGCTCTTAGTTAAAAACCTGAATAGGTCCGACACATCTCTTACCCGTTTTGGACCGATCCAACTATGAGCACACGCTCTTAATTTGAAACTTGATTTGGCTCGACGTAACTCTTAGTTGAATACCCGTTTTGAACCGATGCAACTATGAGCACACGCTCTTAGTTTAAAATCAGGTTAGGTCCAATGCGATTATTCAATTACAATTGAAGCGACAAAAATCCCATGATCGTAAAAGAATACACGATTAAAACCGAAGCAACAGAGATCTTATGCTCCTACTTGAATAACCGATTTGGACCGATTTAACTATGAGCAAACACTCTTAGTTGAAAACCGGAATAGGTCCAACACATCTCTTACCCGTTTTGGACCGATGCAACTATGAACACTCGTTCTTCGTTGAAAACACGATTAGGTCCGACACGAGTACTCGATTAGAATCGAAGCAACAAAGATCATATGACACTACATGAATACCCGATTAGAACCGAAGCAACACATATCATATGCTCCTACTTTAATACCCGATTTAGACCCATCTATGAGCTCACGTTCTTAATTTGAAACTTGATTAGGCTGGACGCAATTCTTAGTTGAATACCCGTTTTGGACAGATGCAACTATCAGCACACGCTCTTAGTTGAAAACCAGGTTAGGTCCAACGCGATTATTCAATTACAATTGAAGCGACAAATATCATATGATCCTACAAGAATACCCGATTAGAACCGAAGCAACACAGATCTTATGCTCCTACTCGAATAACAGATTTGGACCGATTTAACTTTGAGCACACACTCTTAGTTGAAAACCTGAATAGGTCCGACACAAATCTTATTTGAATACCTGTTTTGGACCGATGCAACTATGAGCACACGCTCTTAGTTAAAAACCTGAATAGGTCCGACACATCTCTTACCCGTTTTGGACCGATCCAACTATGAGCACACACTCTTAATTTGAAACTTGATTTGGCTTGACGCAACTCTTAGTTGAATACCCGTTTTGGACCGATGCAACTAAGAGCACACGCTCTTAGTTTAAAATCAGGGTAGGTCCAACGCGATTATTCAATTACAATTGAAGCGACAAAAATCATATGATCGTACAAGAATACACGATTAAAACCGAAGCAACACAGATCTTATGCTCCTAATTGAATAACCGAATAGGACCGATTTAACTATGAGCAAACACTCTTAATTGAAAACCGGAATAGGTCCGACACATCTCTTACCCGTTTTGGACCGATGCAACTATGAACACTCTTTCTTCGTTGAAAACCAGATTAGGTCCAACACGAGTACTCGATTAGAATCGAAGCAACAAAGATCATATGATACTACATGAATAC
Organism: Erodium maritimum; assembly: GCA_963921825.1. NCBI lineage: Eukaryota > Viridiplantae > Streptophyta > Magnoliopsida > Geraniales > Geraniaceae > Erodium > Erodium maritimum. The sequence goes on from OY997594.1 coordinate 18,104,092, forward strand.
CCGATTAGAACCGAGGCAACACATATCATATGCTCCTACTTTAATACCCGATTTAGAACCTTCGAACTATGAGCTCACGTTCTTAATTTGAAACTTGATTAGGCTCGACGCAATTCTTAGTTGAATACCCGTTTTGGACCGATGCAGCTATGAGCACACGCTCTTAGTTGAAAGCCAGGTTAGGTCCAACGCGATTATTCAATTACAATTGAAGCGACAAAGATCATATGATCCTACAAGAATACCTAATTAGAACCGAAGCAACAAAGATCTTATGCTCCTATTTGAATAACCGATTTGGACCGATTTAACTATGAGCACACACTCTTAGTTGAAAACCTGAATAGGTCCGACGCAAATCTTATTTGAATACCCTTTTTGGACCGATTCAACTATGAGCACACGCTCTTAGTTAAAAACCTGAATAGGTCCGACACATCTCTTACCCGTTTTGGACCGATCCAACTATGAGCACACGCTCTTAATTTGAAACTTGATTTGGCTCGACGTAACTCTTAGTTGAATACCCGTTTTGAACCGATGCAACTATGAGCACACGCTCTTAGTTTAAAATCAGGTTAGGTCCAATGCGATTATTCAATTACAATTGAAGCGACAAAAATCCCATGATCGTACAAGAATACACGATTAAAACCGAAGCAACAGAGATCTTATGCTCCTACTTGAATAACCGATTTGGACCGATTTAACTATGAGCAAACACTCTTAGTTGAAAACCGGAATAGGTCCAACACATCTCTTACCCGTTTTGGACCGATGCAACTATGAACACTCGTTCTTCGTTGAAAACACGATTAGGTCCGACACGAGTACTCGATTAGAATCGAAGCAACAAAGATCATATGACACTACATGAATACCCGATTAGAACCGAAGCAACACATATCATATGCTCCTACTTTAATACCCGATTTAGACCCATCTATGAGCTCACGTTCTTAATTTGAAACTTGATTAGGCTGGACGCAATTCTTAGTTGAATACCCGTTTTGGACAGATGCAACTATCAGCACACGCTCTTAGTTGAAAACCAGGTTAGGTCCAACGCGATTATTCAATTACAATTGAAGCGACAAATATCATATGATCCTACAAGAATACCCGATTAGAACCGAAGCAACACAGATCTTATGCTCCTACTCGAATAACAGATTTGGACCGATTTAACTTTGAGCACACACTCTTAGTTGAAAACCTGAATAGGTCCGACACAAATCTTATTTGAATACCTGTTTTGGACCGATGCAACTATGAGCACACGCTCTTAGTTAAAAACCTGAATAGGTCCGACACATCTCTTACCCGTTTTGGACCGATCCAACTATGAGCACACACTCTTAATTTGAAACTTGATTTGGCTTGACGCAACTCTTAGTTGAATACCCGTTTTGTACCGATGCAACTATGAGCACACGCTCTTAGTTTAAAATCAGGTTGGGTCCAACACGATTATTCAATTACAATTGAAGCGAAAAAAATCATATGATCAAACAAGAATACTCGATTAAAACCGAAGCAACACAGATCTTATGCTCCTACTCGAACAACCGATTTGGACCGATTTAACTTTGAGCACACACTCTTAGTTGAAAGCCTGAATAGGTCCGACGCAAATCTTATTTGAAGACCTGTTTTGGACCGATGCAACTATGAGCACACGCTCTTAGTTAAAAACCTGAATAGGTCCGATACATCTCTTACCCGTTTTGGACCGATCCAACTATGAGCACACGCTCTTAATTTGAAATTTGATATGGCTCGACGCAACTCTTAGTTGGATACCCGTTTTGGACCGATGCAACTATGAGCACACGCTCTTAGTTTAAAATCAGGTTAGGTCCAACACGATTATTCAATTACAATTGAAGCGAAAAAAATCATATGATCGTACAAGAATACTCGATTAAAACCGAAGCAACACAGATCTTATGCTCCTACTTGAATAACCGATTTGGACCGATTTAACTATGAGCAAACAGTCTTAGTTGAAATCCGGAATAGGTCCGACACATCTCTTACCCGTTTTGGACCGATGCAACTATGAACACTCGTTCTTCGTTGAAAACCAGATTAGGTCCAACACGAGTACTCGATTAGAATAGAAGCAACAAAGATCATATGATACAACATGAATACCTGATTAGAACCGAAGCAACACATACCATATGCTCCTACTTTAATACTCGATTTACACCCATCCAACTATGAGCTCACGTTCTTAATTTGAAACTTGATTAGGCTCTACACAATACTTAGTTGAATACTAATTTTGGACCGATGCAACTATGAGCACACGCTCTTAGTTAAAAACCTGAATAGGTCCGACACATCCCTTACCCGTTTTGGACCGATCCAACTATGAGCACACGCTCTTAATTTGAAACTTGATTTGGCTCGACGCAACTCTTAGTTGAATACCCGTTTTGGACCGATGCAACTACGAGCACATGCTCTTAGTTTAAAATCAGGCTAGGTCCAACGCGATTATTTAAATACAATTGAAGCGACAAAAATCATATGATCGTACAAGAATACACGATTAAAACCGAAGCAACACAGATCTTATGCTCCTACTTGAATAACCGATTTGGACCGATTTAACTATGAGCAAACACTCTTAGTTGAAAACCGGAATAGGTCCGACACATCTCTTACTTGAATAACCGATTTGGACCGATTTAACTATAAACACACTCTTAGTTGAAAACCTGAATAGGTCCGACGCAAAATCTTATTTGAATACCCGTTTTGGGCCGATGCAACTATGAGCACACACTCTTAGTTAAAGGTCCGACACATCCCTTACCCGTTTTGGACCGATCCAACTATGAGCACACGCTCTTAATTTGAAACTTGATTTGGCTCGACGCAACTCTTAGTTGAATACCCGTTTTGGAACGATGCAACTATGAGCACACGCTCTTAGTTTAACATCAGGTTAGGTCCAACGCGATTATTCAATTACAATTGAAGCGACCAAAATCATATGATCGTACAAGAATACACGATTAAAACAGAAGCAACACAGATCTTATTCTCCTACTTGAATAACCGATTTGGACCGATTTAACTATGAGCAAACACTCTTAGTTGTAAACCGGAATAGGTCCGACACATCTCTTACTTCAATAACCGATTTGGACCGATTTAACTATAAACACACTCTTAGTTGAAAACCTGAATAGGTCCAACGCAAATCTTATTTGAATACCCGTTTTGGACCGATGCAACTATGAGCACACGCTCTTAGTTAAAAACCTGAATAGGTCCGACACATCCCTTACCCGTTTTGGACCGATCCAACTATGAGCACACTCTTAATTTGAAACTTGATTTGGCTCGACGCAACTCTTAGTTGAATACCCGTTTTGGACCGATGCAACTATGAACACACGCTCTTACTTTAAAATCAGGTTAGGTCCAATGCGATTATTCAATTACAATTGAAGTGACAAAAATCCTATGATCGTACAAGAATACACGATTAAAACCGAAGCAACACATATCTTATGCTCTTACTTGAATAACCGATTTGGACCGATTTAACTATGAGCAAACACTCTTAGTTGAAAGCAGGAATAGGTCCGACACATCTCTTACCCGTTTTGGACCGATGCAACTATGAACACTCGTTCTTCGTTGAAAACACGATTAGGTCCAACACGAGTACTCGATTAGAATTGAAGCAACAAAGATCATATGATACTACATGAATACCCGATTAGAACCGAGGCAACACATATCATATGCTCCTACTTTAATACCCGATTTAGACCCATCCAACTATGAGCTCACGTTCTTAATTTGAAACTTGATTAGGCTCGACGCAATTCTTAGTTGAATACCCGTTTTGGACCGATGCAACTATGAGCACACGCTCTTAGTTGAAAACCAGGTTATGTCCAACGCGATTATTCAATTACAATTGAAGCGACAAAGATCATATGATCCTACAAGAATACCCGATTAGAACCGAAGCAACACAGATCTTATGCTCCTACTCGAATAACAGATTTGGACCGATTTAACTTTGAGCACACACTCTTAGTTGAAAACCTGAATAGGTCCGACGCAAATCTTATTTGAATACCTGTTTTGGACCGATGCAACTATGAGCACACGCTCTTAGTTAAAAACCTGAATAGGTCCGACACATCTCTTACCCGTTTTGGACCGATCCAACTATGAGCACACGCTCTTAATTTGAAACTTGATTAGGGTCGACGCAATTCTTAGTTGAATACCCGTTTTGGACCGATGCAACTATGAGCACACGCTCTTAGTTGAAAACCAGGTTAGGTCCAACGCGATTATTCAATTACAATTGAAGCGACAAAGATCATATGATCCTACAAGAATACCCGATTAGAACCGAAGCAACACAGATCTTATGCTCCTACTCGAACAACCGATTTGGACCGATTTAACTTTGAGCACACACTCTTAGTTGAAAGCCTGAATAGGTCCGACGCAAATCTTATTTGAAGACCTGTTTTGGACCGATGCAACTATGAGCACACGCTCTTAGTTAAAAACCTGAATAGGTCCGATACATCTCTTACCCGTTTTGGACCGATCCAACTATGAGCACACGCTCTTAATTTGAAATTTGATATGGCTCGACGCAACTCTTAGTTGGATACCCGTTTTGGACCGATGCAACTATGAGCACACGCTCTTAGTTTAAAATCAGGTTAGGTCCAACACGATTATTCAATTACAATTGAAGCGAAAAAAATCATATGATCGTACAAGAATACTCGATTAAAACCGAAGCAACACAGATCTTATGCTCCTACTTGAATAACCGATTTGGACCGATTTAACTATGAGCAAACAGTCTTAGTTGAAAACCGGAATAGGTCCGACACATCTCTTACCCGTTTTGGACCGATGCAACTATGAACACTCGTTCTTCGTTGAAAACCAGATTAGGTCCAACACGAGTACTCGATTAGAATAGAAGCAACAAAGATCATATGATACAACATGAATACCTGATTAGAACCGAAGCAACACATACCATATGCTCCTACTTTAATACTCGATTTACACCCATCCAACTATGAGCTCACGTTCTTAATTTGAAACTTGATTAGGCTCTACACAATACTTAGTTGAATACCCGTTTTGGACCGATGCAACTATGAGCACACGCTCTTAGTTAAAAACCTGAATAGGTCCGACACATCTCTTACCCGTTTTGGACCGATCCAACTATGAGCACACGCTCTTAATTTGAAACTTGATTTGGCTCGACGCAACTCTTAGTTGAATACCCGTTTTGGACCGATGCAACTATGAGCACATGCTCTTAGTTTAAAATCAGGTTAGGTCCAACGCGATTATTTAAATACAATTGAAGCGACAAAAATCATATGATCGTACAAGAATACACGATTAAAACCGAAGCAACACAGATCTTATGCTCCTACTTGAATAACCGATTTGGACCGATTTAACTATGAGCAAACACTCTTAGTTGAAAACCTGAATAGGTCCGACGCAAATCTTATTTGAATACCCGTTTTGGACCGATGCAACTATGAGCACATGCTCTTAGTTAAAAACCCGAAAAGGTCCGACACATCACGCAACTCTTAGTTGAATACCCGTTTTGGACCGATGCAACTATGAGCACACGCTCGTAGGTTAAAATCAGGTTAGGTCCAACACGATTATTCAATTACAATTGAAGCGATAAAAATCATATGATCGTACAAGAATACACGATTAAAACCGAAGCAACACAGATCTTATGCTCCTACTTGAATAACCGATTTGGACCGATTTAACTATGAGCAAACACTCTTAGTTGAAAACCGGAATAGGTCCGACACATCTCTTACCCGTTTTGGACCGATGCAACTATGAACGCTCGTTCTTCGTTGAAAACCAGATTAGGTCCAACACGAGTACTCGATTAGAATCGAAGCAAAAAGATCATATGATACTACATGGATACCCGATTAGAACCGAGGCAACACATATCATATGCTCCTACTTTAATACCCGATTAGGTCCTATGCTACTATGAACACACGCTCATAGATGTGTACCCGATTAAAAGTGAGGCATACATGAATACTCGATATTGGCCGATCCAACTATCAGCACACGCTCTTAGTTGAAAACCTGAATAGGCCCGACACAACTCTTAGTTAAATACCCTAATTGGATCGAAGCAACTATTTACACACGCTTTTGGTTGAAAACCCGATTAGGTCCAACGCACCTATGAACACGCTCTTAGATGTGTACCTGATTAAATTCGAAGCAACAAAGATCACACGCTTAGAACTAAAACAACACAGATCATATGCTCATACTTGAATACCCGATTTGGACCAATTTAACTATGAGCACACGCTCTTAATTCAAAACCTGAACATGTCTGACGCAACTCTTAGTTTAATACTCGTTTTGGACCGATGCAACTATGATCATACCACTTACACACAATGTTACCTGTTGGTATCGCAACTTCTGAATTGTTAGAGTTCTTCTGGTTGCATGAAGTGTTGCATTCTTATCGCATCTACTATTTGCTAAACTAGATATTGTTTCATTTTACATGATCTTTTAAATTCATTTGTGTCCTATTGTTTGGTTTCCTCAGGAACCATCTGAAACTAAACGTTAGAACTCGAAGCAGACCTTCAAGTCAAAAAAGAAGTTCTTGGAGTTCACTTTGAAGTATCAACAAGTTCTTGCAGAGAGATATATGCATGCAGGTATGTTGAAAGTTCAAGGTCAAGATAGTGTTGGTTGTGTTTTCTGATTTTTTTCATATGCAATTTCTGAATATTATCAGAATATATTTAGTTGAACCAAATTTTAATACGAATATCTTATTGTTGCTCTCTAAAATTGTAAATGTGAATCTTATGGGTTTATTCTCCTTTGTAACAATTTCTGTTCGAGATAAGCTTGAGTCCTTGTTCAGGGACCTTCAACGCCAGAACAAAATGCTAATGGTACAATTTCCTTTATATGCTGCATTTTCACTAATTTATACTATAAGGCTTATACATCAAGTATATAAATATATTGATTTGTCGATAATGATTGCAAGGTGTTAGTTGATATGTGTTAAGAATTTGATCTGTATTTTTGGTTGTTAAGAAATGGCACGAAAATTATGTGAATTAGATTTATTTGCAGAAACATCAAAAACTCTTGTTAGTTTTGGCCCCATTTTTAAATTAATGGGGACTGCTAATAGACCTTGTTTTAATTGTCTGGCTCATGATCCAATTCAAATTTAAGTATGCATATTGGTAATTTGTTTTTGACAAGTCTAATTATGTTGTTGTCTCAACAAAAACTGTAGATGGCGATTTGCCAAGGGTACTAACACGTGCGAATTGTCTCCAGCTCCCTCTATACTCAACTAAGGTAATTTCTCAAACAAATCTATGGTTTGTTGTTTAATCACTCAAGTTTTAGTATTTTTAGTTGAAACTTTGTTTTCCATTGTTTGTGTTTATGTCTGTGTTTGAGACCAAATATCTTTGTACACTTGGTCAGTCATAAAAGTTAGGGGAAATTGTCAAAAACTGCCCTAAAGATTCGACCACAAACGAGTTGATGTACAAAGTTTCGTTCACGCTGTGTGGCTACCTTGAAGTTTTGTCCACGATTTTTTAGTTTTGACGTAGGGATGTTCAGAATGATGGTCTAGGCAGTGCTTCCCGGACCGAATTGAAGCGTGGACAAAACTTCGATGCACCCACAAAAGCGGGGGTAAAACATCAATGCACCCACAAAAGCGTGGACCGATTGGACCTATGCAACTATCAACACACTTCTTAGATGAAAACCAGATTAGGTCCAACACAAGTACTCGATTAGAATCGAAGCAACAAAGGTCATATGATCCTACCTGAATACCTGATTAGAACCGAAGCAACACAGATCATATGCTCCTACATGAATAACCGATTTGGACCAATTTAACTTTGAGCAAACATTCTTAGTTGAATGCCTAAATACGTCCGACACAAATCTTAGTTGAATACCCGTTTTGGACGGATGCAAATATGAGCACATTCTCTTGTTTTAAAACCAAATTAGGTCCAACGCGATTACTCGATTAGCATCGAAGAAACAAAGATCATATGATCCTACATGAATACTCGATTAGAACCAATGTAACACAAATCATATGCTCCTATTTGAATAACTGATTTGGACCGATCTAACTATGAGCACACACACTTAGTTAAAAACACGAATAGGTCCGACACATCTTTTTCCCGTTTTGGACCGATTTAACTATGAGCACATGCTCTTAATTTGAAACTTGATTAGGCTCGACGCAACTCTTAGTTGAATACCCATTTTGGACTGATTCAATTTTGAGCACACGCTCTTAGTTGAAAACCAGGTTAGGTCCAACGCGATTATTCAATTTCAATTGAAGCGACAAAGATCATATGATCCTACAAGAATACCTGATTAGAACCGAAGCAACATAGATTTTATGCTCCTACTTGAATAACCGATTTAACAATGAGCACAAACTCTTAGTTGAAAACCTGAATAGGTCCGACGCAAATCTTATTTGAATACCCGTTTTGGACCGATGCAACTATGAGCACACGCTCTAAGTTAAAAACCTGAATAGGCCCGACACATCTCTTACCCGTTTTGGACCGATCCAACTATGAGCACACGCTCTTAATTTGAAACTTGATTAGGCTCGACGCAACTCTTAGTGGAATACCCGTTTTGGACCGATGCAACTATGAGCACACGCTCTTAGTTTAAAATCAGGTTAGGTCCAACGCGATTATTCAATTACAATTGAAGTGACAAAAATCATATGATCGTACAAGAATACACGATTAAAACCGAAGCAACACAGATCTTATGCTCTTACTTGAATAACCAATTTGGACCGATTTAACTATGAGCAAACACTCTTAGTTGAAAACCGGAATAGGTCCGACACATCTCTTACCCGTTTTGGACCGATGCAACTGTGAACACTCGTTCTTCGTTGAAAACCAGATTAGGTCCAACACGAGTACTCGATTAGAATTGAAGCAACAAAGATCATATGATACTACATGAATACCCGATTAGAACCGAGGCAACACATATCATATGCTCCTACTTTAATACCCGATTTAGACCGATCTAACTATCAGCAGACGCTCTGAATTTGAAACTTGATTAGGCTCGACGCAACTCTAAGTTGAATACCCGTATTGGACCGATACAATTATGAGCACACGCTCTTAGTTTAAAACCAGATTAGGTCCAACACGATTATTCAATTACAATTGAAGCGAAAAAAATCATATTTTTTGACTATGAGCACACGATCTAACTATGAGCACATACTCTTAGTTGAAAACATGAATAGGTCCGACGCAAATCTTATTTGAATACTCGTTTTGGACCGATGCAACTATGAGCACACGATCTTAGTTAAAAACCTGAATAGGTCCGACACATCTACGTTTTTGACCGATCCAACTATGAGCACACGCTCTTAATTTGAAACTTGATTAGGCTCGACGCAACTCTTAGCTGAATACTTGTTTTGGACCGATGCAACTATGAGCACATGCTCTTAGTTGAAAACCAGGTTATGTCCAACGTTGTCTCGCCCCAATTTCAGTAAACCGAACTCGGGACGCGAACATTTAAAAAGATACAATATTTGAAACCTGTTTTGAATCAACACTTTAAAATCGCCATTTAATAAATCAAAAAGGATCATTTACAACTTCAAAAACGTCCCAACAAATGGACTAGACTCAAAAGATAAAACCCGGACTCCGCTCCTAGCTCCTCAAGCTTCGAGAGCCCACCTAGTGCTTCCTGTGATCAGTACCTGTAGGAAAAGCAGCTAGGGGTAAGCGTTCGCTCACCACCACGGATAACAGACTGACTACGGCATAATCAGCAGACAAAGCCGGTAACACCAACAACCAACCTAACACCGGGATCACTATCCCCAAACTCAAGTAACCCGACCGACACCCACACTGATACTTTCCTCAACCGACTCAACACTCGGACACGTAAAGTAGACCCGACACAACGATTGACGACCTCCTCCAAAGACACGATGGACCACCACGCAACACCCAAGATCACGAAGGATCGCACACCAAACAAGATCACAAAGGATCGCATTCATGTCAGCTGCTCAGTGCCGGTTGCTAACCGGATGGGCTCGAGCCTGCCCCACGCGCTTTGCCGATCCTTGTCAGGCTCCAAGCGGTCGACCTGTTGGCGATAAACCGAGCTACTTCTCCGATAGCTAGTCGGAAGGGAAGCTGCCCTTTCCATCGCCTAAAAACGCTCACAACCTTCCGAGACTCGAACTCGGTCAGGCTAGCCAAAGAACGCTCGCAACCTTCCGAGACTCGAACTCGGTCAGGCCAGCCAAAGAACGCTCGCAACTTACCGAGACTCGAACTCGGGCAAGCCAGCCAAATTCCACACCACTTCCCAACACACAGTCGGGTCACTAACCTCGGGCAAGCACAATCATAATCACAAGCAAAGTTCAACAAACAGCAACAACACAGGTTCAACACTCCACAGACACTCATGGCCACCCAAGACACCAACAGTAAAACACGGATTCAACAACCCCACGTGCACTCACGGCCTCCCAAGACACACCAATCATAACTCACGGGCTCAACAACCCCACGGGCACTCACGACCTCCCAAGACACACCAACCATAACTCACGGGCTCAACAACCCCACGGGCACTCATGGCCTCCCAAGACACACTAATAGTAACTCACGGGCTCAACAACCCCACGGGCTCTCATGGCCACCAAGACACACAAACAGTAACTCACGGGCTCAACAACCCCACAAGCACTCACGGCCACCCAAGACACACCAACAGTAACTCACGGGCTCAACAACCCCACGGATACTCACGGTCACCCAAGACACACCAACAGTAACTCACGGACTCGACAACTCCACAGGCACTCACGACCTTCCAAGACACACCAACAGTAAATACACGGGTTCAACAACCCCACAGGCACTCACGGCCTCCCAAGACACACCAACAGTAAAGACACGGGTTCAACAACCCCACGGGCACTCATGGCCTCCCAAGACACAACAGTAAAGTACGGACTCTCATGGCCACCCAAGACACAACAGTAAAACACGGGCTCTCATGGCCACGCAAGACACAAAATACACAATCAACCTCCGGCATAACCAATGCCTCAGTGTCACATGCATAAGTTCGATAAGTTCTCTGCTCCTACGACACTACTAAGTGTCACATGCAATTCTAATGTTCGATACATTCCTGAATCTTACGGCACTACCCGGTATTGCCTACCTTTCTAATATTCGATAAACTTACTTAACCCACAACACCTCAGTGTCACATGCATTTCTACTGTTAACTTTCCCTAGTTAGGGCCGAGATCCGATTACTTTTTCCTACCTCGTATGCTTTCTCCAAAGCGCACAAAATAAGCTCCGGCATGATCTCGGTCACTCGCCTAGCTTTCCCTTTCCTCTGTCAGCGGCACGATCTAAAAGAACACAATTTTAAACGCCTTTAAGCTTGCAGGCATAAACGGAATTTTATTAAACCCGACGCCCAAAAGTAACCCCGACAATGTCGATCACTGCCAAACTCCCCAATTACTCGACATTGTCGATATTGGACCCGGAAAAGCCCGATTCGCCCGACATGGCGAATCTGCCAGGGTTTTGGAAACGCCCTTTCGATTATGGCATACTAGTAACGCACTAAAGACTTACCGATCTAACCAGGGCAAACCACTACCTCAAAACCTGATGCCAAACGTCACACTGCTCACGCCATCAAGACCTCAAGTACTCGCTCAAGTAAGATAAACCTTGACACGGGAAACACGTCCTCAACTCAGTAACTCACTATTGCTCACAACCTCAATACCCCAATTACCCGATCACATAAGGAAACCTCAAATAACCCACTCACGTGAGGGAAACCTCGAACACCCGTTCACATAGGGAAACCTAGTTCGTATGGCGCCGCAGCGCACCAACCCTAACCCCTCTCCATGGTGAGACCCTCACACCGAAGCGCTGTATCACTACCGTAGGTTATTGATGAGTCTCGAACCCAAGACCTCATCCCTTTAACACCGAACTTACGGCCTCTACCACCAGCACAATCATTTACACGGTCATGCAAAACCGACACTCAAACTACACAAACAAGACGGTGGAACGGACAGGGGTCACAGATCCGTGGCAGACCCCGTCATGGTTGGGGTCACGGGACCGTGACAAACCTAAAATTCGCCAAATCGCTCTGGTCCGTCACGGATCCGTGACAAGATCCGTGACGCTCGCGCAGACCTGTTTTCCAATTTCGCTTCAACTCGTACCTTACCCCGTTTTAACCCTAAAATAGCCCCAAACGACACATACTCTTGACCACCAATTCGACAACACACGCACCACGACTCACATACAAATCAAGTGATTCATACTCAACCAAAACAAAAGCCGACACGGCCAAACAACACAACAACACTCGCCCACTGGGCCAACCAACACCAAACTACGCCCACCGGGCCAACTAAAATCAAAACCCGCCCACAGGGCCAATCAAAATCAAACACGCCCTCAGGGCCAATCAAATTTTAAAACGCGTCCACTGGGCCAACCAATTTTAAAACTTTCTCCACTTCATTAAAAACCTCATTTCTTGACATCAGGTAGTTACAACCCGGTCCAGGCGTCCCCGAACTACATTGTACCCATTTGATGTCAACACCGTCGCGCTCGGCTACAGGGGCGCCCCTGGGTCGAGTCGCGGTAGTTCGAAAATGTTTCACGCAGCAACACACAAAGAGTATGCCCGTAACCCCGTACTGCACATACGCACAAACACAAACAGGACTCACAACACAACGGGTCTACACACGGTTCCGTCCTGCGTTTCCAACGCACGACGAGACTCCACTGATTCGACTCTCCCCACCTAATTGACGTACAATCTGAGGTGTGAAACCTCGAGCTCTGATACCAAGCTGTCACGCCCCAATTTCAGTAATCCGAACTCGGGACGCGAACATTTAAAAAGATACAGTATTTGGAACCTGTTTTGAATCAACACTTTAAAATCGCCATTTAATAAATAAAAAAAAGGATCATTTACAACTTCAAAAACGTCCCAACAAATGGACAAAGTACAAGGTATCCGTCACTAGACTCAAAAGATAAAACCCGGTCTCCGATCCTAGCTCCTCAAGCTTCGAGAGCCCACCTAGTCCTTCTTGTGATCAGTACCTGTAGGAAAAACAGCTAGGGGTGAGCGTTCGCTCACCACCACGGATAACAGACTGACTACGGCATAATCAGCAGACAAAGCTGGTAACACCAACAACCAACTCAACACTCGGACACGTAAAGTAGACCCGACACAACGATTGGCGACCTCCTCCAAAGACACGATAGACCACCACGCAACACCCAAGATCACGAAGGATCGCACACCAAACAAGATCACAAAGGATCGCACTCTTGTTAGCTGCTCAGTGCCGGTTGCTAACCAGCTGGGCTCGAGCCTGCCCCACGCGCTTTGCCGATCCTTGTCAGGCTCCAGGCGGTCGACCTGTTGGCGATAAACCGAGCTACTTCTCCGATAGCTAGTCGGAAGGGGAGCTGCCCTTTCCATAGCCTAAAAACGCTCACAACCTTCCGAGACTCGAACTCGGTCAGGCTAGCCAAAGAACGCTCGCAACCTTCCGAGACTCGAACTCGGTCAGGCCAGCGAAAGAACGCTCGCAACTTACCGAGACTCGATCTCGGGTAAGCCAGCCAAATTCCACACCACTTCCCGACACACAGTCGGGTCACTAACCTCGGGCAAGCACAATCACAATCACAATCACAAGCAAAGTTCAACAAACAGCAACAACACAGGTTCAACACTCCGCAGGCACTCATTGCCACCCAAGACACCAACAGTAAAACACGGATTCAACAACCCCACGGGCACTCACGGCCTCCCAAGACACACCAACCATAACTCACGGGCTCAACAACCCCACGGGCACTCACGACCTCCCAAGACACACCAACCATAACTCACGGGCTCAACAAGCCCACGGGCACTCATGGCCACCCAAGACACACCAAAAGTAACTCACGGGCTCAACAACACCACGGGCACTCATGACCACCAAGACACACCAACAGTAACTCACGGGCTTAACAACCCCACGGGCACTCACGGCCACCCAAGACACACCAACAGTAACTCACGAGCTCGACAACCACACATGCACTCACGGCCTTCCAAGACACACCAACAGTAAAGACACGGGTTCAACAACCCCACAGGCACTCACGGCCTCCCAAGACACACCAACAGTAAAGACACGGGTTCAACAACCCCACAGGCACTCCCGGCCTCCCAAGACACACCAACAGTAAAGACACGGGTTCAACAACCCCACGGGCACTCATGGCCTCCCAAGACAAAACAGTAAAGTACGGACTCTCATGGCCACCCAAGACACAACAGTAAAACACGGGCTCTCATGGCCACGCAAGACACAAAATACACAATCAACCTCCGGCATAACCAATGCCTCCAACAATCCTAATATCAACAGTTTCACAATCAACCTCCGGGCATGGTCATATGCCTCCAGTACTCCTAATCTCGATAAGTTCGCAATCAACATCCGGGCATGGTCATACGCCTCCAGTAATTCTAACATCGATAAGTTCTCTGCTCATACGACACTACTAAGTGTCACATGCAATTCTAATGTTCGATACATTCCTGAATCATACGGCACTACCCGGTATCGCATACCTTTCTAATATTCGATAAACCTACTTAACTCACAACACCTCAGTGTCACATGCATTTCTACTGTTAACTTTCCCTAGTCAGGGCCGAGATCCGACTACTTTTCCCTACCTCGTATGCTTTCTCCAAAGCGCACAAAATAAGCTCCGGCATGATCTCGGTCACTCGCCTAGCTTTCCCTTTCCTCTGTCAGTGGCACGATCTAAAAGAACACAATTTTAAACGCCTTTAAGCTTGCAGGCATAAACGGAATTTTATTAAACCTGACGCCCAAAAGTAACCCCGACAATGTCGATCACTCCCAAACTCCCCTATTACTCGACATTGTCGATATTGGACCCGGAAAAGCCCGATTCGCCCGACATGGCGAATCTGCCAGGGTTTTGGAAACGCCCTTCCGGGGCTCTGAAAATTCCCGTTTTCGTTTCTACGGTCTTAGAATAATTCAAGGGTTCCTATACACTCTACGGAATCCAATTCCGACTTCCGAGTAATTTAATTTGCGTTTCAAGTTTCTAAAACCGTCAATTACAACTTTCACAATTTAATTCCAAATTTCGATCCGGTTGTAGATTAATTACTTGGGGAACGTTCTAAACCACCCGAACACGAAAAACCGATACCCGAGCATGTGGGCCCCACAAGACCACAATAGAAAAATTACCTTTTCGCCCAAAATGTTCCTAACGAACCCCAAACCTCAACCATTCATCTTTAAACTAATCTTAAACAAAACCCAACCTCAATCAAACCGTTTAAGCTCAAACCCTAAATTTCAAACGTACTAAAACGAAAATCGGTTAGATGCTCACCGTAGATAATGACGGTGTGAGCTCGGTTTTTCTATCTTTGAGACGATCCGAAGGTTGGATGGAAGGGAAACGTCATAAATCCTCAAGAACACCTCTCTTTTTCTCTCTTCTCCTTCTCTCTCTAAAGCTCTCTTTTTTTCTAAAACTAACTCCTTTTCTTCTCTTTTTTTTTGAAATGGACGTGTAAATCATTCTTTCCCTTTTGTTTTATTTTAAAAAAAATAACAACTAACACTTTAAAAAGCAAACTAACCATCAAGTAGTCTTGTCTTGTTTTGTCCAATAAACCTAACACCACCACATTGGTGACATGTGGTAAGGTGGGTCCCACACCTTTTGGAAAATAACTACTAGACATTTTCCAATTACATTCGCGAAAATCGGACGTTTCGGGCCCTGAACGAGCACTTTTTTCAAGAAATTATGAAACTTCACGGGCTACAAGGAAACGGCTCAACTAAGACCGTCGTGATGAGGGATAAGCTTTTTGGATCCCAAACGGTCCTCGAATGGACCAAAACGTCGCTCGGTTGACTTTTCCAGCGAAAAGTCAATATTTCCCAAATTGACCAGAGAGTTGCCTTGAGTCCCCCGGAACTCACTTTGGTCGATAGCGGGGTCAACTTACGTCCGGTATGACCCTCGGGGTCAACTTTAGGTTCATTTAAGTGTCTATCAATTTTTTTCAAATTTTCCTGTTTTTCGCAGGTTTGACTGGCGTTGACCGGGAATGGTTATTACAAAGGTGATTATTAAATTACTATTGAAGCGATAAAGATCATATGGTCGTACATGAATACCCGATTAGAACCGAAGCAACACAGATCTTATGCTCCTACTTGAATAACCGATTTGGACCGATTTAACTCTGAGCACACACCCTTAGTTGAAAACCTAAATAAGTCCGACACATCTCTTACCCGTTTTGGACCGATGCAACTATGAACACTCGTTTTTAGTTGAAAACCAGATTAGTACTCGATTAGAATCAAACAACAAAGATCACATGATAGATAATACATGAATACCCGACTAGAACCAAAGCAACACAGATCTAATGCTCCTACTTGAATAACCGATTTTGACCGATTTAAATTTGAGCACACACTTATTTGAAAATCTGAATAGGTCCGACGCAAATCATATTTGAATAACTGATTTGGACGGATCTAACTATGAGCACACGTTCTTAGTTAAAAACATGAATAGGTCCGACACATCTTTTACCCGTTTTGGACAGATGCAGCTATGAGCACACGCTCTTAATTTGAAATTTGGTTAGGCTCGACGCAACTCTTAGTTGAATACCCGTTTTGGACCGATGCAACTATGAGCACACGCTCTTAGTTGAAAACCAGGTTAGGTCCAACACGATTATTCAATTACAATTGAAGCGACAAAAATCATATGATCGTACATCAATACACGATTAGAACCGAAGCAACACAGATTTCGGCCCTGACTAGGGAAAGTTAACAGTAGAATTGCATGCGACACTTGGGGTGTCGTGGGTTAAGTATGTTTATCGAATATTAGAAAGGCATGATACGGTAATGTAGCGAATATTAGAAAAGCTTGTGCCACTTAATAGTGTCGTAGGAGCAGAGAACTTGTCGATGTTAGAATTACTGGAGGCATATGACCATGTCCGGAGGTTGATTGTGAACTTATCGATATTAGGAGTACTGGAGGCATATAACCATTCCCGGAGGTTGATTGTGAAACTGTTGATATTAGGACTGTTGGAGGCATTGGTTATGCCGGAGGTTGATTGTGTATTTTTGTGTCTTGGGTGGCCATGAGTGCCCGTGGGGTTGTTGAACCCGTGTCTTTACTGTTGGTGTGTCTTGGGTGGCCATGAGTGCCCGTGGGGTTGTTGAACCCGTGTCTTTACTGTTGGTGTGTCTTGGGTGGCCATGAGTGCCCGTGGGGTTGTTGAACCCGTGTCTTTACTGTTGGTGTCTTGGGTGGCCATGAGTGCCCGTGGGGTTGTTGAACCCGTGTCTTTACTGTTGGTGTGTCTTGGGTGGCCATGAGAGCCCGTGGGGTTGTTGAACCCGTGTCTTTACTGTTGGCGTGTCTTGGGAGGCCGTGAGTGGCTGTGGGGTTGTTGAGCCCGTGATTTACTGTTGGTGTGTCTTGGGAGGCCGTGAGTGCCTCGGATTGTACGTCAATTAGGTGGGGAGAGTCGAGTCGGTAAAGTCCCATCGTACGTTGGGTACGCAAGTCGGGAACCGTGTGTAGACCCATTGTGTTGTGAGTCCTGCTTGTGTTTGTGTGTATGTGCAGTACGGGGTTACTGGCATACTGTTTGTGTGTTGTTTCGTGAAATTTTTTTAAGCTGTCGCAACTCGACGCAGAAGCTCCTGTAGTCGAACGTGACGGTGCTGATATCAAGTCGGTACAACGTAGTTCGGGGACGCCTGGACCGGGTTGTAACTACGTGAGGTCAAGTATGAGGTTTTAAAATGAAAAGGGAGAAAGTTTGAAAATTGATTAGGCTCGACGCAATTCTTAGTTGAATACTCGTTTTGGACCGATGCAAATATGAGCACACGCTCTTAGTTGAAAACCAGGTTAGGTCCAACGCGATTATTCAATTACAATTGAAGCGACGAAGATCATATGATCCTACAAGAATACCCGATTAGAACCCAATCAACACATATCTTATGCTCCTACTCGAATAACCGATTTGAACCGATTTAAATATGAGCACACACTCTTTGTTGAAAACCTAGATAGGTCCGACACAAATCTTGTTTGAATACCTGTTTTGGACCGATGCAACTATGAGCACACGCTCTTAGTTAAAAACCTGAATAGGTCCGACACATCTCTTACCCGTTTTGGACCGATCCAACTATGAGCACACGCTCTTAATTTGAAACTTGATTTGGCTCGACGCAACTCTTAGTTGAATACCCGTTTTGGATCGATGCAACTCTGATCACACGCTCTTAGTTGAAAACCAGGTTAGGTCCAACGCGATTATTCAATTACAATTGAAGCGACAAAAATCATATGATCGTACATGAATACACGATTAGAACCGAAGCCAACACAGATCTTATCGATTTGGACCGATTTTACTATGAGCACACACTCTTAGTTGAAAACCTGAATAGCTCTGACACATCTCTTAGCCGTTTTGGACCGATGCAGCTAGGAGCACACACTCTTAATTTGAAATTTGGTTAGGCTCGACTCAACTTTTAGTTGAATACCCGTTTTGGACCGATGCAACTATGAGCACACGCTTTTAGTTGAAAACCAGGTTAGGTCCAACGCGATTATTCAATTACAATTGAAGCGACAAAAATCATTTGATCGTACATCAATACACGATTAGAACCGAAGCAACACAGATCTTACCGATTTGGACCGATTTTACTATGAGCACACACTCTTAGTTGAAAACCTGAATAGGTCCGACACATCTGTTACCCGTTTTGGACCGATGCAACTATGAACATTCGTTCTTAGTTGAAAACCAGATTAGGTCCAACACGAGTACTCGATTAGAATCGAAACAACAAAGATCATATGATACTACATGAATACCCGATTAGAACCGAAGCACCACATATCATATGCTCCTACTTTAATACCAGATTTAGACCGATCTAACTATGAGTACACACTCTTAATTTGAAACTCTATTATGCTCGACGCAATTCTTAGTTGAATACCCTTTTTGGACCGATGCAACTATGAGCACACGCTTATTTGAAAACCAGATTAGCTCCAACGCGATTTTTCAATTAAAATTGAAGCAACAAAGATCATATGATCCTACAAGATTACCCGATTAGAATCGGAGCAACACAGATCTTATGCTCCTACTTGAATAACCAATTTGGACCGATTTAACTATGAGCACACATTCTTAGTTGAAAAACTGAATAGGTCCGACGCAAATCTTATTTGAATACCCGTTTTGGACCGATGCAACTATTAGCACACGCTCTTAGTTAAAAACCTGAATAGGTCCGACACATCTCTTACCCTTTTTGGACCGATGCAACTATGAGCACACGCTCTTTATTTGAAACTTGATTAGGCTCGACGAAACTCTTAGTTGAATACCCGTTTTGGACCGATGCAACTATGCGCACACGGTCTTAGTTGAAAACCAGTTTAGGTCCAACGCGATTATTCAATTACAATTGAAGCGACAAAAATCATATGATCGTACATGAATACACGATTAGAACCGAAACAACACTGATCTTATGCTCCTACTTGAATAACCGATTTGGACCGATTTAAATATAAGCACACTGTTAGTTGAAAACCGGAATAGGTCCGACACATCTCTTACCTGTTTTGGACCGATGCAACTATGAACACTCGTTCGTAGTTGAAAACCAGATTGGGTCCAATACGAGTACTCGATTAAAATCGAAGCAAAAAAGATCAAATGGTAGTACATGAATACCCGATTAGAACCGAAGCAACACATATCATATGCTCCTACTTTAATACCCAATTTAGAGCGATCTAACTATGAGCTGACGCTCTTAATTTGAAACTTGATTAGGCTCGACGCAACTCTAAGTTGAATACCTGTATTGGACCGATGCAACTATGAGCAAACGCTCTTAGTTGAAAACCAGGTTAGTTCCAACGCTATTATTCAATTACAATTGAAGCGACAAAAATCATATGATCGTACATGAATACACGATTAGAACTGAAGCAACACAGATCTTATGCTCCTACTTGAATAACTGATTTGGACCTATTTAACTATGAGCACACACTCTTAGTTGAAAACCTGAATAGGTCCGACGCAAATCTTTTTTGAATACTCGTTTTGGACCGATGCAACTATGAGCACACACTCTTAGTTAAAAACCTTAATAGGACTGACACATCTCTTACACGTTTTGGACCGATCCAACTATGAGCACACGCTCTTAATATGAAACTTGATTAGGCTCCACGCAACTCTTAGTTGAATACCCGTTTTGGACCGATGCAACTATGAGCACACGCTCTTAGTTGAAAACCAGGTTATGTCCAACCCGATTATTCAATTACAATTGAAGCAACAAAAATCATATGATCGTACATGAATACACCATTAGAACCGAAGCAACAAATATCTTATGCTCCTACTTGAATAACCGATTTGGACCGATTTCACTATGAGCACACACCCTTAGTTTAGAACCTGAATAGGTCCGACACATCTCTTACCCGTTTTGGACTGATGCAACTATGAACACTCGTTAGTTGAAAACGAGATTAGTACTCGATTAGAATCGAAACAACAAAGATCATATGATACTACATTAATACCAGACTAGAACCGAAGCAACATAGATCTTATGCTCCTACTTGAATAACCGATTTGGACTGATTTAAATTTGAGCACACACTCTTATTTGAGAACCTGAATGCGTCCGACACAAATCATATTTGAATAACTGATGTGGACCGATCTAACTATGAGCACACGCTCTTAGTTAAAAACATGAATAGGTCCGACACATCTTTTACACTTTTTGGACAGATGCAGCTATGAGCACACGCTCTTAATTTGAAATTTGGTTAGGCTCGACGCAACTCTTAGTTGAATACCCGTTTTGGACCGATGCAACTATGAGCACGCACTCTGAGTTGAAAACCAGGTTATGTCCAACGCGATTATTCAATTACAATTGAAGCGACAAAAATAATATGATCGTACAAGAATACACGATTAGAACCGAAGCAACACAAATTTTATGCTCCTACTTGAATAACCGATTTGGACCGATTTAACTATGAGCACACACTCTTAGTTGAAAACCGGAATAGGTCCGACACATCTCTTACCCGTTTTGGACCGATGCAACTATGAACACTCGTTCTTAGTTGAAAACCAGATTAGGTCCAACACGAGTACTCGATTAGAATCGAAGCAACAAAGATCATATGATACTACATGAATACTCGATTAGAAACGAAGCAACACATATCATATGATATTACTTTAATACTCGATTTAGACCGATCTAACTATGAGCACACGTTCTTAATTAGAAACTTGATTAGGCTCGACACAATTCTTAGTTGAATACTCGTTTTGGACCGATGCAACTATGAGCACACTCTCTTAGTTGAAAATTAGGTTGGGTCCAACGCGATTATTCAATTACAATTGAAGCGAAAAAGATCATATGATCCTACAAGAGTACCCGATTAGAACTGAAGCAACACAGATCTTATGCTCCTACTTGAATAACCGATTTGGACCGATGCAACTATGAGCACACACTCTTAGTTGAAAACCTCAATAGGTCCGACGCAAATCTTAATTGAATACCCGTTTTGGACCGATTCAACTATGAGCACACGCTCTGAGTTAAAAACCTGAGTATGTCCGACACATCTCTTACCCGTATTCGATCGATGCAACTATCAACACACTTCTTATATGAAAACCAGATTAGGTCCAACACCAGTACTCGATTAGAATCGAAGCAACAAAGGTCATATGATCCTACTTGAACACCTGATTAGAACCGAAGCAACACAGATCATATGCTCCTACTTTAATAACCGATTTGGACCGATTTAACTACAAGCACACACTCTTAGTTGAAAACCTGAGTACGTCCGACACAAATCTTAGTTGAATACCAGTTTTGGACCGATGCAAATATGAGCACATGCTCTTATTTTAAAACCGAATTAGGTCCAATGCGATTATTCGATTAGAATCGAAGAAACAAAGATCATATGATCCGACATGAATACTCAATTAGAACCGATGCAACACAAATCATATGCTCCTATGTGAATAACTAATTTGGACCGATCTAATTATGAGCAAACCCTCTTAGTTAAAAACATGAATATGTCCGACACATCTTTTACCTGTTTTGGACCGATGCAACTATCAACTAACGTTCTTAGTTGAAAACCAGATTATGTCCAATGCAAGTAATCGGTTGGATCAAAGCAACAAAGATCATATGATACTACATGAATACCCGATTAGAACCGAAGCAACACATATCATATGCTCCTACTTTAATACCCGATTTAGACCGATCTAACTATGAGCACACACTTTTAATTTGAATATTGATTAGGCTTGACTCAACTCTTAGTTGAATACCCATTTTGGACCGATGCAACTATGAGCACACACTCTTAGTTGAAAACCAGGTTAGGTCCAACGCGATTATTAAATTACAATTGAAGCGACAAAGTTTATTTAATCCTACAAGAATACCCGATTAGAACCGAAGCAACACAGATCTTATGCTCCTACTTGAATAACCGATTTGGACCGATTTAACTATGAGCACACACTCTTAGTTGAAAACCTGAATAGGTCCGATGCAAATATTATTTGAATACCCGTTTTGGACCGATGCAACTATGAGCACACACTCTTAGTTAAAAACCAGATTAGGTTCAACGCGAGTACTCGATTAGAATCGAAGCCACAAAGATCATATGATACTACATAAATATCCGATTAGAACCGAAGAAACACAGATCATATGCTCATACTTTAATACCCGACTTAGACCGATCTAACTATGAGCACACGCTCTTAATTTGAAACTTGATTAGTCTCGACGCAATTCTTATATGAATACCCGTTTTGGACCGACGCAACTATGAGCACATACTTTTAGTTGAAAACCAGGTTAGGTCCAACGCGATTATTCAATTACAATTGAAGCGAAAAAGATCATATGATCCTACAAGAATACCCGATTAGAACCGAAGCAACACAGATCCTATGCTCCTACTTGAATACCTGATTAGAACCAAAGCAACACAGATCATATGCTCCTAATAGAATAACCGATTTAACTATGAGCACACACTCTTAGTTGAAAACCTGAATAGGTCCGACACATCTCTTACCCCTTTTGGATCGACGCAACTATGAACACTCGTTCTTAGTTGAAAACCAGATTAGGTCCAACGCGAGTACTCGATTAGAATCGAAGCAACAAAGATTATATAATACTATATGATTACCCGATTAGAATTGAAGCAACACATATCATATGCACCTACTTTAATACCCGATTTAGACCGATCTAACTATGAGATGGATTTGGATTGAAATGACAGAGAGACCAGGCAAGGAGGAGAGATTTGGATTGAAATGTTGAAGAAGGATTACAATGCTATGTAAAAGAGAAATAAAAAAATGAAACCCTAGCTACAACAAGACAAAAAATGTTATCCAAATCAGAGATGATTTTCTCCTCACTCTAACCTTGTGATATAGCTGCCTACAACTCCGCAGAAACCGCTGCCAGAATCGGGACCACGAGCTTGCGTGCCTCCCACGCAACGCGCTGCTCGCGAACGAAGAAGGAGGCACATTCTACGCGCGTGTCTCATACCCCCATAAACGCACCGTTTCATTAAGACTAAAACTCAACTGAAATAACAGAAATTTGAAAAAGATAGAATGGCTTGGTGATGAAGCAATCGTGATAAATGCCTCTCACTCAGATTTGGCTTGTCCTCAAGCCAATGTTGCAGTCAACCATGCCGAAAAATTTGCTTGGATTGTTGGGGCTTCTTCACAGGTGGCATCCTCAGGGCCAGACCTATCCCAATAAATGAGATATTGCACTGCAGTTGCATTATTTCTTTTAGCAATCCTTTTATCAAGCAAATGCAAAGGTTGGAGCTTCAAGTGTCCCTCAGATGTGACCTCAGGTAAGTGCTGCACCAATCTGTTCTTAGTACCCAGTTGCTTCTCCAGAACAGAGACATGGAATACTAGGTGAATCTTAGATGATGGGTGTCACGCCCCAAATTCAGTAGAACCGAACCCGGAACGCGAACGTTTAGAACAATAAAACATTTTCAACCTTTAAATAAATCGCTTTAAAAACACCATTTAGTTAATCAAAATAATTATTTACAACTCAAAAGCACGTCCCAACAAGCGGACAAAAATACAAGGCGTACGTCGCTAGACTCAAAAGTAAACCCGGTCTCCCGCTCCTAGCTCTTCAAGCTTCGGAAGCTCACCTAGTCCGTCCCGCGACCAGTACCTGTAGGAAAAGCAGCTAGGGGTGAGTGTTCGCTCACAACCACGGATAACAGACTGACTACGGCATACTTAGCAGACAATGCCGGTAGCACCAACAACAAACCCAACACCGGGGACTACTATCCCCAAACTCAAGTAACCCGACTGACACACCAACAGTTACACTCCTCAACCGACTCAACACTCGGACACGTAATGTAGACCCGACACAACGATTACGACCTCTTTCAAGGACACGCACCAAACAAGGGAACGCGCACCAAACAAGATCGCAAGCATCGCACTCCAGTTGCTTAGTAACCCCCTGCCCTTTTCCCAACGCGACGGTTGGATCAGGCGGCCGACCTGTCGCACTTTTCCTAACGCGACGGTTGGATCAGGTTGTCGACCTGTCGCACTTTTCCCGACCCCAATCGGATAGGCTGTCGACCTAATGCTCTTTTCCCAACGCGACGGTTGGATAAGGCAGTCGACCTGTCGCACATTTCCCGACACAAAGTCGGATCAGGCTGTCGACCTGTCACTCACCAACCCCAAGTAACCATAATCACAATCATAGACAAAGTTCAACAAACAACAACAACACCGGTTTGACACTCCACATGCACTCATGGCCACCCAAGACACCAACGGTAAAACACGGGTTCAACAACCCCACGGGCACTCAAGGCCACTCAAAACACCAACGGTAGAACACGAGTTCAACAACCCCACGAGCACTCAAGGCCACTCAAAACACCAACGGTAGAACAAGTGTTCAACAACCCCACGGGCACTCAAGGCCACCCAAAACACCAACGGTAGAACACGGGTTCAACAACCCCACGGGCACTCATGGCCACCCAAGACACCAAAAGTAAAGACACGGGTTCAACAACCCCACGTGCACACATGGCCACCCAAGACACCAACAGTAAAGACACGGGCTCTCATGGCCACGCAAGACACAGCAGTAAAATACTGGCTCTCATGGCTACCCAAGACACGAACATTAAAGTACGGGCTCTCATGGCCACCCAAGACACAAATTTAAACAATCAACCTCCGGGCATAACCAAATGCCTCCAATAATTCTAATCTCGATAAGTTCACTGCTCCTACGACACTACTAAGTGTCACATGCATTTCTATTGTTCGATACGTTTCTGTATCATACGACACCACCCGATGTCGCCTGCCTTTCTAATATTCGATAAGCTTACTTAACCCACGACACCCCGGTGTCACATGCATTTCTACTGTTAACTTTCCCTAATCAGGGCCGAGATCCAGCTACTTTTCCCTACCTCGTATGCTTTCTCCAAAAGCGCACAAACAAGCTCCGGCGTGATCTCGATCACTTGCCTAGCTTTCCCTTTCCTCTGTCTGCGGCACGATCTAATAAGAACTGAATTTTAATAAACTTGACGCCCAAAAGTAACCCCGACAATGTCGATCACTCCCAAACTTCCCAATTACTCGACATTGTCGATAATGGACCCGGAAAAGCCCGATTCGCCCGACATGGCGAATCTTCCCGGGTTTTGAAAACTCCCTTCCGGGGCTCCGAAAATTCCCGTTTTCGTTTCTACGGTCTTAGAATAATTCAAGGGTTCCTAAGCACTCGAAGGAATCAATTTCCGACTTCTGAGTAATTTAATTCGCGTTTAAAGTTTCTAAACCCGTCAATTACAACTTTCACAATTTAATTCCAAATTTCGATCCGGATGTGGATTAATTACTTGGGGAACGTTCTAAACCATCCGAACACGAAACCCGACTACCCGAGCAAGTGGGCCCCACCCGGCCACCCTTGGCTGTGGGTGGCTAGGGGTGGTTTGGGCCCGGCTCACCATGGTGGTGGCCGGGCCTAGCTCCGGCCACCCACCACACACGGTGGCCGGAGCTCCCCCCGACCTCCCGGTCACCGGAAAACGTTCAATCTCTGGTCCAAACCGTCTCCAAGACATCTCCAACGATCCCCACACCTCAAAACCACCATAAACTACTAGTTTTACTCAAACCCTAACTTTCAAACTTAAGCAAATCGAAATTCGGTTAGATGCTCACCGTAGAGAATGTCGATGTGAGCTTGAATCTTCTATCGTTGAGACGATCCAATGGCTTGATGAACGAGAAAAGGCCAAACCCTAGAACACCACCTCTCTTTTCTCTCTTCTTTCTTCTCTTTTCTTTCTCTTTCTAAAACCTCTTTTTTCCCCTTTTGAAAAGCCTTGGCCGAACCCAGATAGACCCAATCTCGAACAAGAAATTCCCTTTCTTTCTTGTGCTTGTCAGCATTTTGCTTCATCCTTGACTGAGCTTGCACTAAATTCTCCTTCAACACTTTAGATAATTTAGCTCTAGAGTTGACAAAACTTTCTATAACAACTACCTTTGACTGAATGGGACCCAAGTTCAGGACAGGAGCCTCAAAACCATAAACTGCCACAAATGGGGACATCTTGATGGCAGAATGGTAACTTGAATTATACCGGAATTCAGCAAAGGTGAGCCAAGTGCTCCATTTTTTGGGGAAGAGATGAGACATGGCTCTAAGGTAGTGCTCCAGGCATTGATTAACTCTCTCAGTCTGCCCATCAGTCTGAGGGTGGTAAGCTGTGGACATGTGGAGTTGGACTTCAAGCCTCTTGAGTAGCTCCTTCCAAAAGTTACTGAGAAATATCTGATCCCTATCAGACACAATAGTAGTAGGTAGACCATGAAGCTTGAACACAGTGTCAAAAAAAACTTGAGCCACCATAGCTGCTGTATAAGGGTGAGCAAGAGCAATAAACTGGCCATATTTGCTGAATCTGTCAACTATTACCATAATTGCAGACTTAGAACCAGATTGTGGAAGCCCTTCAATGAAGTCCATAGAGATGTCAGTCCAGAGATTAGATGGGATATGGAGAGGGGCCAATAAACCAGCATAAGGGCTGTGATCAGATTTGCAGTTTTGACGAGTGTCACAGGCCCTCACAAAGTTGTATATGTCTTTAGCCATGTGAGGCCAGAAAAAATATTGCTTGACCTTTCTAGTGGTAACATTGATTCCAGAATGACCTCCCACGGGAGATTCATGCAAACAAGACATGATTTTCTCTCTAATGCCAGAATCTGAGCCCAAATAAACTTTACCTTCATAGAGAATTATACCCTGTCTCAACTCATAAGATGGTATGTAATCTGCTGCCAGAGCCAACTCCAATAATAATTTTTGGGCCTCTAAATCATGATCATAGCTAGAATGTACCTCTGACATCCAAGCTGAGATCACTGTAGACATTGGGGCTAGGGATGCAGAGGGTAATCTGGATAGAGCATCAGCTGTAATGTTGTCCTTCCCTTTCTTCTATTCAATAGTATAATTCAGTCCCATTAGTTTTGCTAGCCATTTGTGTTGAAAGGAAGTGGTTAACTTCTGTTCCAACAAAAACTTCAGGCTCTGGTAATCAGTCTTCAGTACTACACTCCCAGAAGAGAAATAATGTCTCCATTTCTGGATACAAGTCATTACAGCCAGAAGTTCCTTCTCATAAGTGGACATGGTATAATTTTTAGGACCCAAAGCTTTACTAAGGAATGCTATGGGCCTCCTTTCTTGCATCAGGACCCCTCCAATACCTCTATCACATGCATTTGCTTCAATGACAAAAGGTAATGAGAAATTTGAAAGCCTTAAAACAGGTGTGGAAGTCATAGCCTGTTTGAGGTTTTCAAAGCTGATCTGAGCTTCTGCTGACCAAATGAAGCTGTTCTTCTTCAATAAATTGGTCAGAAGTCTTGCTATTGTGCCATAACCTTTTACAAACCTTCTGTAGTACCATGTGAGCCCTAGAAATCCCCTTAAATACTTGAGTGTAGTAGGAATAGGCCATTCCCTCATATCTTGGACCTTTGCAGGGTCTGTGGCTACCCCCTCAGCAGAAATGATGTGGCCTAAGTACTCAACTTGCTTCTTTCCAAACTCACATTTAGAAAGTTTGGCAAACAGGTGTTGCTCTTGTAATCTCTGGAGTACTAATTGAACATGATAAATGTGCTCCTCCCAAGACTTGATGTATATCAGTATGTCATCAAAGAAGACTAGGACAATTTTCCTTAAATAGTCATGTAACACTTGGTTCATTAGGGACTGAAAGGTTGAAGGAGCATTTGTTAGACCAAATGACATTACCTTGAATTCATGGTGGCCCTCATGAGTTCTGAATGCAGTTTTAGCCTCCTCACCTTGTGCCAATTTGACTTGATGGTATCCAGACCTTAAGTCTATTTTTGAAAAAAATGTGCACCCAATTAGCTCATCCAAGAGCTCTTCAATGGTGGGAATTGGGAATTTGTCCTTCACTTTTTGCTCATTCAATTGCCTGAAGTCCACACACATTCTTCAAGTACCATCCTTATTCTTTACTAGCAAAACAGGGAAGGAGTAGGGACTAGTACTGTGTTGGATCACTCCTGCCTCCAACATCTCTTGAACCAAAGCCTCAAGTACATTCTTCTGCTCATATGAATGTTTGTAGGGCCTAATTGATGGTGGTTTGCTCCCAGGGATCAAAGAAGTCTGGTGATCACATATCCACCCATTCTTAGGATAAGGACAATCCTAAAGAGTATCTAAGAGATAATTTAGCTGTAAAAAATAATGTTGATCAGGAATTGGACCGCTCAGATTCTTCCTCCATTACTTGGATTGATGGCTCGGACAACGTTATGTAGAATAATTAGGAAAGCCACCCCGATGATAGGATAGAAGACCCCAACGGGATGACAACGACGCTCGGTTTCTAGCCTCACTAGTCTTCATGAGGAACCCGTGGTAGTAAGGGTGAAGTAGATGAGCCACGCCCCGGCCCCCATGGAACAAATATTGGCTGTTTGTCAGTCTCCTGTACTCCCTATTATACTTTTTAGACGACTATTATGACTTATGTAACGCCATTTCCACTGAGCTGACTATTATGACACAACAAGTCAGTCCAAGTCGAGACGAGAATCGTCTAATAGATTTCTTGCGCATCCCACTCTATGAATAAGGACGCAACCATAGATTTCTTCCCGATAACATCGGGTATATTTTCAGTGATTCAGTCGTCATCGAATCTATATCTCGTCTTAATTATTTATTTCCACTGGTCCTTGAATTCGTGTAGTTCGTTGAAGACATTATTCTGAGCCACCACCACCAGCAATTCAAAGATATGGAGCATCTCTCTCTGCTTTTGGTTTAGTATTGTTGTCTCTGTACGGAGAATATTGTTCTCTTATTCATGATGCAATTAAGGCTTCAGGTGTAGTAAAAATTGAGGGGATAGGTTTTGTCCATGCTTCTAAAGTCATGGTTGTTCCGGTCAAGTAGACGGTTTTGGCTACAAATTCTAGTAAGTGTCGTCCTCTTATTTCGCGTCGTGGCCAACCAACAAAAAAGGGAGAGGCCGACTCGGCGATGAAGCATGACATTTCTAAGGACAAAGGATCAGCGATAGAGCCTTCGAAATCAGCCCATGTTGTGTCGAAGGTCGTCGGTACTGATGTTGAACGGTAGGCAGGCTGGTCCTTCTGTTGTAAGGGGTGAAGTTTTTGCCTAGGTAAGGCGAAGAAACCTATTGTAAGGAAGGAGGGGTCTTAGGTAAAAAGTCCTTCGTCGAAGAGCGTTCATTTTAGGGGTCTTCATTTGTAACTTTCCCTTCGAGAGCGATGGGGTATGTGTGAGAATTTTTTTCGGTCCGTTTTCGCGCGTCTTGACAAAAGAGGTCGATACTTCTGGTTCATCACCTTCTCCAATTTTAAAACGATTTTTAAAATAGCACCAAAACTAATACTCAATTAGTATAGAAAATCATGCCGTGTATTGCATTTACGGTGAGAGAGGATGGGTAGAATGGTAAAAATATGGTATTCTACACGTACTTTAGATGCTAATCACCTCAATGTCAATCACGTAAGGGTTTATGTGGTATTTTCAGTCCAGTTTAACAATCAATATAATCTAAAAAGTAGACTCGGTGCCGTCCCTAGAGAACGTGCTACCCACGCGCTGACGTTCTTCAACAATTCCAGCGGGCCGTCGCGGCTTTTCCAAGCGGGGTAGTGGCGTGTCCGTGCCCAGGGCGATTGCAGGCCAGGAATGTTGTCGCCGCTCCGATGCTCTATCTGGATTCCGGCTCTCAACGTTGACGCTCCTTCGCCGCCCGGGGTTTCGCGATTCGGTGGTTCAGGCCGAAGCCAGATCTTTGCGCATGGTTCCTGTCTCGTTTCTGTTGCCTTTAAACAAAAGGGAGAGAAGCTGCTGCTACTGCGTTTTTGATCGGGTCCCTGTTCACTGCTGCTTCGTTTCTGATCGGGCTGACTGATGCGATTCCATTTTTGTGGTTGAGCGGCGATCCGGAGACCTGGTTGTTTTGACGCGATTTCAACAGTGTTTGGCGTGTGACTCAGTAGAAAAAAGGTTCAGGTGGTGTTTGGCGTGTTACTCAGCAAAATAGGGGTTCAAGTAGTGTTGGCGTGAACAGTGAAGAATGACAAAGAGGAGTTCAGGCGAGGTCCTGGCGACCCGACCTCTTTCATTTTCTGCTTTTTGTTCCGTGTTGATTTCGAGTTATGCTACCTACTGTGACATCGTTCATCCTATTGGTAAGGAGACAACTGTATCAGGAAAGAGGCGTAACACGGGAGCCAAGCGAGAGCGTGCTTCCATACCGACTAAGGCGACAACACGGGAAAAGAAGGTCTCGAAAGACGCTTCTCGTCGTGCCAGCCAGGATGGGAACAAGAAAGTAAAACTAGTGCAGTCGAGTTCTGTTCAGGGTCATGATCAGAATGATGTAGGGCGTGCTGGTGGGGAGCTTGATTAGATGGGTGGTCCCGACCCAGCTGCGAAGCAGAGGATGAAACTTTCGAAGAGGAAGAAGCAGGCCTTTCCACTTTAGGGATGCGATCCTGCACATGTAATTTTGAACGAAATTTATATTCGAAATTTACCCTTTGCGACTTCGGAAGATTGGGTTCGTCGTACTTTTGGAGCTTTCGGTGAGATTACCGGATGCTATATTCTGAAGCGTCCGAACAGGGGTGGAAAGCCTTTTGGGTTTGTCTCGTTTTCGTCACCAGAACTTGCGTCCATGGCAGTGAAGACCTTTAATGGGTACACGATTAATGGACACATTTTGTTTGTAGCTTCAGCACGCTCTCGTATGTGTAGTGCCGAGGTTTCGTCACCAGGTCGTACGAAGCTAGGACAGGCTCGGGCTGCTTTCGTTGGAACTTCTTACAAGAGAACCGATACTGATCCGGTACGTTTGGGGTCTTGTGGAGCAGAGCAGGGTGATGCTTCAGTTCGAAACACATCACCTTGCTGAGGCTCATTCAGATAGTCCAACTGGCTTCGGTAATGAAGCCCAGCAAGAGGCTTTTGTGGAATTGGATGTTGGAACGCAAATTGAGGCTGGTGATTCGGCTGGGGACCAACAACCTAGTCCGTGGAAGTAGGTTCTTCTTAAACCACCGATGCCAATCACTACGATTCACATCAATGTTATAGCTCAACCAAAAAGACGTGGCCGTCCTAAGAAGGGCCAGTCACTGTTGATAATTCCAAGAAGGATAGGTCGGGTGATTGGAGTTTTAGCATAAAAATTGGTAAAAAGGCTTTTGATCTTGCTCCTCTATTGCTTGAACAATCCGTAGACGTCCAGCAGCGTCTTGAGGAAGGTGTCGAGGTTAGTGAGGACGAGGTTATCCCTGATACGTTTTCGGGAAAAGCTATAACCCCTATTTCGCTTTCTAATCATTTTCTGTGCTGGAACCTGGGTAGGACGCAAGCAGGGTAGGCGGCAGTTTTGAGCGACTTATTTTGTTTTTGTCTTGCTTATGTTTGTTTTTGCTATCTGTTTTTTGCTCTTGTAGCAGTAATGGTCTGCGGCAAATGTCCTTGTTTGAGGACTACTTTCCTGGCTTTGTTCTATTTTTCTTATAGAACATTTTCTTTATAATATTTTAGCTTATATATAAAAATAATCTAAAAAGACATATAATAAGAAAATGCAATGGTCGAAACTATGTATTTTTTTTATAAGCTCAAGAATTTATTAATAAGACTGACTTCAAAAAAGAAATCCGAATGCCCTGCTTCAAAAAGAAATAGGGTGGGAACCAACGATTACATAAGGACTCCAAAAAGGAAGCCAAAAGGCCTAGCCTTTTCCTAGAAAAGAAAAAGAAAAACAAGGAGCAAAAAGAAACCAACGTCAAAACTCGCCTCCCGAGGTCAACGACGACTCGTCGCAACCTTCTGCTTGCAGCCAACTCACGAATTTTAGTCCATGGTCGAAACTATGTATTAGACACAATCATTATAATTTTTTCCCTCTTCTTCTCCTCTTTTCTTTTTAGTCGTCACTGTCACCACCATGGTTGATCTATCAGATTACTCTGCCCCTCGTGGTCTCCCCCGTTCTGTACACAGTGGGGATTTCGTCGAATCCACCCGCAAAACGCCCAAAGAGCCTGAGTCGAGGGAACCTCAACCCTATCCGATAGTTGCATGTGGCCCCGAGACTCATTCCGTCGGTCCAACAATCCCCCAGTGAGCGAAGTCCGACCTGACCTCGACTCAGTCTGCCCCGTGCATCGACGGGAGTCCCTATTTATGCTCCTCCCATTTCTGCACCTCGCTTGCCCGAATTACACCTTTCGAAAGCCTCAAGGACAGTTGCAGAGATCCAACATCACCCAGAGGCACTTTCCCTCGAGGACGAACCAGATGACGAGGACGACGTGATCATCATCTTGATTAAGGTCATCTCAACCGTTGCTGATGGTCGCTATCGCCTCCCTGGCCGGGCGGATTATGGCGGATGCTAGTTGCAACCTGAAGGCCTTATGTGAGAAGATGATTTAGAACTGGAGGTTGAATGCCTCACCAAAGACGTCGTGGCCTTCCATTTACAAACCAACATGGTATTGGAAAACATCCTCCACCGTGGCCCTTGGGGATTCAATAGGTACCCACTGCTACTGGTACCCCTTTTACCGTTTATGCAACCAAGCACCATTCTGTTCCAGTTCATGGAGATCTGACTCCTAAATATTTCAGGCCCATATGTTGACTGGTCGACGAAATAATCCTTCATCAGTTGGTCGTGGCCTTTGGCACGACTTCTGTCAATCTCTCATCGGGAACCTTCCCTTCTTTCGCTCCTTTGCCTCAATGTGTTGATTTGTGGGATTTCTCTTTGTAGCACTCTATCGGTCCTCCGCCGGAGTCCTTGCTCCCAAACACGAAGTTCGGCTTCGAACTCCTCCCTTGTTTGATCCCCGTCGCCAGACATTTTCGCTCACAAAAAATATGACAATTGAAGAGAAAATGTAGAGAGAGGTGTTGTGGATTGGATAAATGGGGTGAGAGGTATTTATAGGTGGGGAAAAATGTTTTTTTTTGAATTAAACTTGTATTTATTTTGATTTTAAATAAAATATCCGTTAATGACTGTTGTCGAGCAACAATCATTTTTTTCCTTCGCAACGCCACGTGGCGTGGCCTGATTGGCCGAGCGCACAACCGCGCACCCGCGATCCATATTCCGGAATCGTGGGCCGCGCTCCGGCTCACGATTCGGGTAGATGTGGTTTTGGGTTCGCTGATCACGCGCGCCATACTGTGCGGACCGCGAACCCAAATCCTTTTCTATCAAAATTGCGTTTCCGGATACGCGTGGAGGATACACCCGATGTATATGGCCTAAGTAGCCAGACTATCGATATAGGTGGTAGAGACTTTCCATGACCTTGTTTTTCAACTTCAAATAGTTATTGAAATTTACGTGCGAAAATAAAAAATAATTGATCTAATAGATAAAATTTGAATTCCGACTTTGCCTTGAAACTTAAACAAGCACTAATAGTGATAAGAAATACCATCCTTAATTCGCTCCTAACAATGCCTTGTAAACCCCTCGAGCCTACTCGGTCTTAGCCAAAACAAAGCCGTTACATTAACAAACTTAAGGTCTAATAAGTTACCCCTATCACACGCAAACAAACGAAAATGCATATATATGTATATGGTTGCTCTTCTGGGACGCTACGGCGAACCACGCTGAATGCAAATGCCGTTATCAGAGGACGAACTGCCACCGCCACCGCCACCACCCAATTTAACCGGCGAATTGGGCTGCCCAGCGGTCGCCAACGACCGCCTATTTCCACGCTGTATCGGAAACCTCGGCAAAATGGGAGTCACAAACCAAGGCTTCTTCCGCTTCACCGACAACGCCTGCGACTTCAACCTGTCCTTGCCATTAGAGTTCCGCGACAATGTGGTGCCGCCGTTGGCCTGGAGCAGCTCGCCGCGCCAGTTCTTGAGCTTCACCTTATCGCCGTCTCGTATCACCTCCCAATCCACCTTCGGGTTCGGCGGGATCTCCGGCCCCGTCTGAACCACCTTCTCACCGGCTCCGAATGGATCATCGGTGGTGGCGGTCAGGTACATGCCGCAAAAGCTCCTGAGCCGGATCACGCTAGCCTTCCCTTGTACCACCTCGACGAGCCACTTGGCATTTGGGGACGAGCCGTCCTGGCTCTGGCGGACGGTCAGTTTGTCCTCGTCTGCCACCATGTATGTGCCAAGGTGGCTTCTGAGCTTGAAGACTTTTGCAGTCCTGAACAGCTCCATGATCGAAGAGACCTAGAAATCGATGGTCTTGTGAAATTAATGTGTCTGATCATACGGTAAACAGTTATATTTATACTCCGGAGAAGACGCGGAGGGTGCTTTAATTCTTTGTTCACGCAAGAGGGATTAGTTTCCGGGAAGGTTTGATGATTAGGGATATAACTAGTGTTTAATTTTATGTAAGAGAATATATTTATAAAAAATGACTGAGAATCCATGATTAGTGTATGGTGTTGCTTGTTAGCGTTAAATCAACTTATTTATATAAGGTTTGATTGGATTTGTTATTACAAGGAAGAAAACCAGATGGATAGAGAGAGGTTCATGGGGATGACGTATACCGGAGAAGATGATAGTATAATTTGGTAATAGTTTTACGCGTCGAAAAGGACTGACCAACAAAGGTTATGGTTTTGATTGTTTATACACGGTGGTCTTATACTTGTATAAGCATCAAGGAGAGAGACAGTTGACTTTTCCGATGGTGGAAGGAGTGTTGACTTTTAAATTGAATTGGTCTGCTGGATCCTAGTAGCAGATTTGGAGCCATGTATATATAGGACAGGACGTGTCGTATCCCACGTTGTCCCTCAAACATGGGACCAAAGTATATATATGTCGTCCCTCTCTTACTTTTGTTTTACACCACCTGATTTAGTTTCGGCCATGCAGAATTACCGTGTAGAGCCCTCTGGTAGAAAAAACAAATGTTAGCGTCATATTAATCGGTAATTACTTTTTTGGGATTATAGATACTATTTTATTAACTTAGATCTCAATTACAGGTGAATGTATTAGAAATGAATCCCTGATCACAAAAAATAATAAAAAAAATCTTTATATCATATAGAGCCTCAAAAAGTCAATTTACAAAAAAAACTCTAAAACAGTTGATTCGGTACAACCGGTATTGGAAAAGCTATAAAAGTGAATTGAAAATAAAACTAAACATTTTGTTTACTTAGAGTGTGTTATATTAACTTGGGTAAGAGTCCCGACCCTGCGTGGGTATCAGTTGTTCTTCATGTATGCTAAATCTAGGTTCTGTAAGACCATTGTACTCTGGTTGTGAGGTGCATTGAGCATTCTCTGTGTTGTAAGGTGTTATGAGGGTACAACTCTTGGTCTTGTTTTCAGTTTGAAAACTTGGTTATTTTAATAAAATTTGCTGATAAAAAAAAAACTAAACTATGACGAAATCAATAATTGCTGATCAAGGTGTAGCCTTCATGTTCCATTCACTGTATTAAACCGAACCTGCGATCATTGATTTCAAGAGGAGGTAGAGCTCTTTTTAGGGACCCCTCCCAATGCCATTCCCTAGAGTACTGAATTCCTTTACTAGTCATTGACCCTACAAAGAGAAAATCAAATAAAATGAAAAAAGACCCATTCGATTAACCAGATCTAGAATCAAGAGAGGGGTCGAGGAGGGTGAGTGATGGAGGCCAAGGAGAAGGACATGGCAGCGGCGGCTTCAGAGGCGGCGAAAAATGCGGCTTTAGGGACGACGGCGGAGGCTTCAGAGAATTGCCGCCGAGATCAATCGAGGAAGAGGTAGTAGCAGACGAGAACCCCCCAAAATTAATTGCAAAAGTAACATGCGATGTTGACGACGGCATGAACGTGGTGATGGGAGTTGGGGGTGAGAATTGGGGAAGTCGGAGAAGATGGGGAGGATGAGGATTGGGTAGTGATGACTCTCGTGGGCAACAGACGAGCGGGAGAGGATGGACTTCATATCGACGAAGAAGTAGTACCAGACTGAGACCGAAAAAAGCGACGTCGTCTCCAAGGAAAAGTCGTCGTCTGAGTTAGAGGTTCCAAAACTCTAACAGAGCACATTATTAATTAGTAATTACTAATATACTATGGATCCAAATATGTTTTTTATATATATAAAAATCAAAGATAAGACTACAACCGTTGTATGTCTCTATACATGAAGCTCGGACAGTCTCTAAGCCAAATTAGAAGATCCTCATTATTCTCAACAATTAGTTTTTGCGATTCCATGTGTTGTTTTATTGCAAGACCTTCAAACCCAAGTTACATGAAAAGTCTATAAACACCGTAAGATGTCGACAATCAAACCCCTAAAAATCATATGTATATGTATTGCAGTCAGAGTCGGCTTAGCTTTAAGCGAGTTAAGCAATTGCGTAAGACCATCGATTAGAAAATGCCTTGTAAAATAAATAAGAGACCGTTTAAGGGATCAGGTGAAAAAGACCCTATCAAATTAAAGATATGTTATTATTTGATCAAACTTAATCAAACGAAAAATATTAGACTTCTAATCTTGAAATTAAAATTTAATACTAGTTAAGTCTAATTTTGATATCTATTCAAAAAAAAAAATCAGAAAAACATTTTTCATCCAAATAGAAGACATTTTTTCTTGATGGTTGAACATTCTAACAACTCTATGGATGTTTATTTCGCAGTGAAAAACTATCGTTAACGAAACAAAACATGCAAATTCCATTTATCAATGATAAGTGAATTAAAAATAGCGATAAAAAACAATATAACACATCAAAAAAGAAGCATGGATATTTATATATCAATACACTATATATAATACTTGTTCGAGGAATGATAATCAACTTCATTACGGAAATTCTAAAACCAAAATAACCTAGAAAAGTAAACTATCAAAATAGGAAAAACAATATAATATTAGATATAAATATCTGTTCAGAGCAAAAAGAATGCAAAACAAACATATGAGAAATTCACTGAATGTTTGATTTGATATCTCATACTTCCCTTAATATTTTATAAACCAATTTCCAAGTCATTCAAAGAATGAAACTATGCATCTAAACATAAATATTAAAGAATATCAACATTTTCTTATTGAAAGGGAAACAAAACATGTATATATTAACAATCGGTGCTAGAATGTCTGATTTTTGTATGAATATGTGTAGTAAAAAAGTCATTTATCGAAGAATAAGCCATGAAGTTCACGGACTAAAAGTGTCACGCCCCAAATCCGGTTTTGACCGGACTCGAGACGTGAACTAAAAATGATAATACTAGTAAATTTAAACGAAATAAACTCAAAAATAATAAATTCAAATCAATAATTCCGACCACAAGAGTCAAATGCTCGAAATCCTAGTAGTAAGTAGTTTAGTAAAAAAAGGAAAGTACGCCTCTAGACCATCCAAACTAGGACTCTCGCTAAGCTTCCAAGCTCCGAGACATCCTTTAAACCAAATCGCGATCAAAACCTGTAGAACAGTAGAAAAGGAGGTGAGCTTTCGCTCAGTAGGAAAAAGTAGTAAAGGGAGTGAGCAATTGCTCATCACCACGAATACCCGTCCGATTATGGCATACTAGTAATGCAAAAACACGAATCATTTAAGCAAGTAACCTAAAGACAACGCTTGACCCTACTCGGGAGCAACCCGTAAATCAAACTCTATACTGAACCAACACTCATACATTTCTTCTCAACTATGCCCTTAGCACCCGTCACCTAAACAATTCTCAATGGACAACAACCACAGTTATCTCACAACTGACCACGCGTGCGAACTCGCACGACAATACAAAGAACTCAGATATAAACGCATTCAAATCACAGAGGATCACATAACAGGCATAAGTAACCACAACAACCCAAAACAGATCAACACACAGAGTAATATCATTAGCAACCACTTCCACACTAGGTGTCCCAGAGCAATGCGTCGGATTCCATAGCCTCGGCTCAACATATCGTACCGAACTCGACATCGGCCTAGATATCTTCCCGGAACACACAACATCGGGGTACAACTCATAACATAGCGGACCGGAATCATCAATCGGTCGGGTATATCTTCCCGTAGTACGAGGTACAAATCACATCACACATACCATACCGGAAACTCAGCATCGGCCTAGGTACCCTATATCGGAATCCTCCATCGGTATAGACATTACTCTGGAACACCAACCTCGACTCTAGATATCCTGTACCGGAATCCTCTACACACAGATATCGCACCGGAACCAATCATCGGCCTAGATATCCTATACCGGAATCCTCTACGGTATAGTTATTGTACCGGAACACCATCCGCATCCCAGATATCCTATACCGGAATCCTCCACGGTATAGATATCGGTCCGGGACACCATCCTCAAACATATCATACCAACCATATCATACCAGCATACCATACCTGAACAAATTTTACCGAACACACCACATCGGTCTATCAATCACCCGATCATATCACAAGACAATAGTTCACACTAGCAGTCACCACGTTCTCATAACAAATCATTATCCTTAACTTAAGAACGGAGCATACCACATACCGAGCATTACCAATTACTAATCACAATAAGCGCAACCAACACACAATCCTACGGGCACGACCTGGCCCACATGCGATACTACAGCACAGCAAATCCCACACCTACGGGCACGACCTGACCCGCAAGTGGTTCCATATTTATATGACTACGCTAGTTATTCACATCCTACATGTGATTCTATAATTATTCCGGTTATTCATACCCTATATGCATTCTAGTAACTTTACGCAATTAAAGCGGTATTCGTTACTTTTCCCTACCTCAACTGTTATCCAATCGCGAACAACCACGAGTCGCCTAGTAGCCTCCTTCGCCGTGCTCGGGAACAACGTCTAAGATCACAAAGTAATACGAGAATTAACAATAATTCAAGGGCGGTTTAAAGATGAAACATCCCAAATTAACCCCCAATAGGCTCGGTTATAGATAACCCTCCTAATCACTCGAAACGACCAAAATGGACCTAAAAGGTCCATTTATGATCCATCACGGTTCGGGCCACGGAGCCTTGATGGGCACCGTTACGGTCTGGGTCACGGAACCGTGACGTGTGCTGTCACGAGCATGAGTGTCATTGTGTTTGACAATATTGAAAATCAGGGTTTCTCATATACACTAAAATTGTCTAGAAAAATTTTCAAGTATGGAAATTTCTAGAAGTTGATGATAATAGATAGCCATACACGACGTCACATATAAGCTAGAAGAATTTGGGGTAACTATCTAGAATTATCATGAACCTATCATATTTTAACTTGACATGAATGTATCGTGTCTATAGATAAATCTCAATCCTTAAATTTTTAGATTTTTGTATAGAATTCTAGATGGTACATCTTATCCATGAAGACTGTCTTGTTAGAAATCAATACTCATCATTCATTTTATATTTTGAGTGTTATAAGTAGATGTACAAGCTCATTCGTTCAATATCATCTAGTTTAATCTTTCTATACAAACACGTTGGTTTTTTTTAAAATATATTATTTCATAAAGAAAAAAGACATCAATCAATTCTCGCTTTAGGCCCTAGTAATAATTGGGCCGGCCCTGATTGCAGCCTTATATAATCGATCTCCAACATACTAATTTGCAGACTATGAGTAATGCAGACCAAGCCAAATAATGATTTCTTTTTCAGAAAGCACCATTACTGCCTTATTCTGAATAAGAAGTTGTTCGTCCTCCATACGCCTACCGTCTCTAATACATAAGAGCTCACAAAGGTTCAAAAGAATTTTGTGAATCGACAATTATAGAAAGCATGACTAGCACTCTTCAAAAACTCATCACAAATCTGTTTGAGGATTTAGATGAATCGTCTTTTAACATAATAATTTTGGGACGAATTAGACTGTAGTATGATAGTTTCATCTGTTACTTACCCTCTAACATAAACTTGTAAATCTAATTAATAATAAGTTTAAACCTCCTATTACTTTTGTTTCAAGTATTTTTTTTTTGAACGAAAAATTGCAATTTTATTAATCATTAGGAACAATTACATCGAAATGCCTCGAGGAACATGCTCCTCGACCATGAAAGGTCAGTATAAGAGAATATTGGTTCAATGACCTTTTTAGTTCTAGAAACGTCATGGACAATATTGTGATGCCCCATGAGCGAAGAAAGAAGGCGGGGAGGGGGAACGAGGTACCGGAGATCCTGAGGGACCTCAACAATAGTAGTGGTGGTGGGAAGCAATGCATCTTCTAGGAACCCCTCCCAAGGCCAGTCCCTGACGCTCCGTTGATGCCTCATTCCTCCCAGCGGGGCATCTCCCCCACCTGTGAGTTGCCGTGCCAACCAGACGCAGGCACCAGCCCTCCCCATCCATCAGCAGCTGCGCTCCTTCGAACCATTGGCGCCAGGGTCTGCACATCACGCGCTCCGAGGTGAGCGCAGCCACCACCTCCACTTCCACCCTACTCCCGCGACCGCAGGGCAGCAATCGAATCAGCACAAAGATGATCTACACCAGCCCCTTGCCGGATGTTCCCATGTACAAAAGCCGAGGCTCTTGTGTAGGACCACACATGGATGCTTATCGCGGGCACTACGCCGGCATCCCAAGTGATGTCACTCCCCAAATCCGGATTTGACCGGACTCGAGACGTGAACTAGGAATAACAATTAAATAATAAATAAAAAGAAGTTTTAATAACATAAACTCCAAGTAAAACTTAATTCAAACCAAAGTTAAGAGTCAACCGCTCGTTCCAACAGAATAACAGAAAATAAAGTGTGATACAATGGGCAGTACGTCTCTAAAACAGAAAATCTTCCGAAATCTAAAGGAGCTCCCGAGCCCTGAGACCACCATTAGGTCTACTCATCAAGGAAACCTGTACAAACAGTAAACAAAAAGGTGGTGAGCTTACGTTCAGTAGGAAAAAGTAGTAAAGTAAAAAGAACCCCCGCTTTGGCAATAAAAACACGATTTGTACAATTATCCAAAAGATGTCATAGTTAGCGATCAACAAGAATCACAATACATAATAAAACAGTAACTTAAAGGAGATCAATGGAGAGGCAGTTTATTCTTTAATAAAAAAAACTCAAGAAAGCACGGGTAACGCCACATAGATAATTTAAAATACAATGCTCCGATCCACAAATAGCCAATGTATCATATCGGAATGCCCCTCGGTCAAGAGGAGACACATATCATCGGGTCTGCCGGAAATGTCCCTAAGGGAACACATATCATCGGGGCTCCCGGAAATGTCCCCAAAGGACCATAGATCATCGGGGTGAAGCAAGATGTCCTCCCGGAAATGCTCCCACAGGAACGCATACCTCGGGGTGAAGCACAATGTAAACAACCCCCTCAGGGTAAACAACCTCACGTCATACCGGAATTCCCATCGGCCTGGACGTCTTCCCGGAACACACATCGGGGTAAACATATACCGGAATGCACCGTCGGTCTTCCCGGAATTCACATCGGGGTACGAATATGACACCTCGTGCCAAAACACAAACCGTCGGTCTAGGTACTACCCTACACCGGCATACCCCCTCGGTGTAGGTACCAAACCGGAATACCACTCCTCTTGGAACACACATCAAGAGAATAACACGTATCATAAAGTCATAGTTCAACCACAACTTAGCAAACCCAACAATCTTACCACAACACGCCACAAAGAACTCATATTATCAATCGCGCTTACCGACATGACTTACCAACCACGTCCCATCGGTCTATCACTCACCCGATCATACCATTAGGCACAATCAACATGCACTCAATCAATCACGGCACGGATCAACCATTCACATACAATCATCATAATTCATCTAGTTTAGTGTGACTCTTATATTAACCTAAAGACGGAGCATGCATCAATGCTAAGGACGAACAATCATCATTAAGTACATTCAACAAGCAATCCTAAGGCTCGACATGACCATTCTATCAGCACGGAAATTTCCCAAAGTATTGAAAGCGGTTAACTAGTGAATCACATCCTATATGTATACTAAGACTTGTCCAATTACTATTGTAATTGAAAAACGGTTATTCTAGTGAATCACATCCTATATGCATACTAGGACCTTTCCAGTTATTATTATTCTATAGGCATACTATTAGCATTCTTTAAATTAAGAGTGGAGTTTAGTACTCTTCCCTACCTTGAATTCTCCAACGATTAAATACTCCTAGCAGCTGACGACCTGGCTAGCTTCCTCCTCGTCCTCTCACGCGGTCCCGACGGCCTCCTCCTTCGTCGAGCTCGAGTCCAAGGTCTTGGATCACAATTAAAACTAAAATTAAAGACTAACCATGAGACACACATCTAAGTTAAAACCCCCAACCGTTTGGTTCAAAATAACCTTTCGAAATGAACGAAAAACACCCAAAAAGGATTCAAAAGGACCAGAACTGGTCTGTCACGGATCGAGTCACGGAGCCGTGAGACTCCCCGTCACGGATGTCGTCACAGACCCGTGACGAGTGCCGTGACGTCTCCCGTCACGGTGCCCGTCACGGATCCGTGACGGTCCAGACCAGTTTCGTCCTTCTTCTTCCTCCAGCCTCCTTTACACGAAAAACAGTCCAAAAACTCCATTTTCAGTCACACAAAACCTCCAAAAAAGTCAAATAACTTCAATCCTTCACAACCCAAGGTAGGATTCATCAAACCAACAAATACCCAAGAGATTTCAAATCCAAAAACAACCAAAACCAAGGATTTCATTACAAATCAATCATCTACTTCACCAAAACATCATCTAACACCAAAGTACCAAAAAACTTAGCTAGTTCATGCATTTCTAAGAAAACGCGTGAATTGAATTGAATTGAAAGTGAAGTTTAAGAGGTTCCTTACCTTTGTAATGAGGAGATGAAGAATAATAGGAGATTTTGGAGAAGAGATGATGTGAAAATGGGCCAAAGTTGCTTCATTTTCTCCCTTTCTTCTTCCTCAAGCCAAGTTGTTCTTCCCCCTCTTCCCTTCTCACTCTAAAAATCGGCTAGCACTAGAAATGAGCTGAAGTTGGTACTTCAATTGCCTTAAAAGACCTAAAAGTGGTAAAGTCCAAATAGTCCCTTAGCTTTTAACCACTTAAGGACACTTGTGAGGGGGTAAAAGGGTCCTTTTAGCCTCTTTTCTTCCCCTCCAAGCTAGTATGGACAAGTGTCCATGTAGGGACCATTTGTCCTTAGTTGAAAATCCAGCAACTCAATTTAATTTGGATTTAGCCGATAAAAAGTCATCGTTTGACCAAAAATTGAGTTTTCCAATATTACAGTCAAATGAAAGGAAATGGCCCAACTAAGCTAACCGTGATGACGACTAAGATTTTTGGGCCCTTGAAAGGTCATGAACGACTCTCAGAGTCATTAGTTGACTTTTCCGACCGAAAGTCAAACTTTGCCAAAAATCACCGGTTCGACCGGGATCGACCGGGGGCGGTTCTTACAGGTGAGGGCTCGGGGATCCGGGTTAGGTACTGGGTCCATTGTTACCCCGCTCCCCATCCTTCGAGATGA
The DNA here is from genome assembly GCA_963921825.1 of Erodium maritimum. Lineage (NCBI taxonomy): Eukaryota > Viridiplantae > Streptophyta > Magnoliopsida > Geraniales > Geraniaceae > Erodium > Erodium maritimum. Next base: position 18,148,761 of record OY997594.1, read on the forward strand.
CCGAGATTTAGGTATCGGGTCCATTGTCACCAAGGTTGGGGACTCCGGTTCCTGCCCCTAACCCAAATCCTTACCAGCTCTACTAGCCCCTCCCAAGGACCACGACAGCATCCCATCCGGGCGTCTGACGCGAGGGCGAGACCCTCGTGCATCATTGGAGCGTAGTAGTAGAAAGCCATCATCCCCACCGGTAGAAGCAAGGCCGGCTCCGCTAGAAGGTATCCAAACTTGTCTCCGCCTCCGTGCCCATCGACGTTGGATGAACATAGAGGAGACTTCCACCGTGCTCCTTCTCAACCCATAGCGGTCGGAAACCAAGCGTTGAAACCGGATGTTCATAAGTGAGACCGAGGAGAATACCGAGGTCTCCGTCACGTCCTGAAGCATCCCCGCCTGCACGAAACGAGGGGGGGAAACCACCGGACGCGCAACTCCACACCGTGTCCCCGTTAACCCAGCCACTAGAGTATGGTTGTGGTGATCTCAGGGAGACGGGTTAGGGTTTGGTTGATGGCGCGTTACTCCATGGCGTGAGGCTGAAGGCATCCGATCCCCCCGCACCAGTGCACCCCACCCTAGGGCACCGTTCTGCAGAGGCGGGGATGGGACAAAAGACTCGACCGACGTCGGCTGGGGAATCCTTGCGGACCAGAGAGCCCTGATGCTCCCAGAGAGGCCAAACCAGGGTCCGACGAGAGGCTCGATGGGGGAGGTAGGGGCGATACGCGCGGAAGGGGAGGCGCATGCGATGGTGGAGGCGACATGTTTCCGGAGAAGGGAGCCTAGACGACACCAGCGAAAGGTTTCAGGGATTGATGGCGGCCGGGTCGAGAGGCGACGAAACCGCGAGGGGGGCGGGGAGAAGCGAAGACAGTGAGGGTTGTGGGACACTCCTTCATTCCCATCCGTATTAATCCCTGCACCAGGTGTGGTCTGCGAGGATGTCAGTTGGATGGGATAGGCGAAAACGGGGACTGCAAAACCGACAATCCCAGACGGCGCAACAGCGGTGATAGTAGACGGAAGCTCCATAACGGCAAAGACAAACTAGGGCTAGTGTAGACTCTCAAGTTCGAAAGAGAGAATTGTAACACTAATAATCCTTTCTGATGTACCAAATAATGATTGTTTCAAGTAGCTTTCTTGTTGTTTATATAAGATTTTAAATTTAGTCATCTTGGATAAACAACCTGAATGGAAATATCAAGCCGGCAAGAAAGATTTGCGAAATAGCCATAAAATATATCTATCTATAAGCATAAAATTTCACGAGCAAAGTCATGTTTACTCGGGAATATTCACTCACACTCTTAGCCAAAACAAATCATTTTAAACCCAAACGGCTAAAATTAGAAGGGTAATAAACTTTAGCGTTAAATCACCCTGATTACAGACGAAAAATACATAAATGGGGGTGTTCATGACATATTTGTTCATCGTCGCGGAGGGGAATTGCGCTGCCCAGAATCGTAAGACCTATAATAAGGCGAAGATTTTTCAACCGATCTAACCTGCGAATTGCGCTGCCCAGAATCATATGACACCTGAGAGACCCGAGGTTGTTCTGCATCCAATCTAACCTGCGAATTGCGCTGCCCAGAATCATATGACACCTCAGCGCTTCTGTACAAGGCCCTAGTATCCGTCGGATTGAATTGTAACAGAGGGGCCAACATGTTGTCTGTATCCTCAAAAGAAGAGCTGGAAAGGTCGTCTTCATCCTCCACGTCCCAGAATACCCAATTCATCGAGTTTGGCTCGCAGCAGGACTGAAGAAGCTCGCCCACCCATCTCATCACATCCACTGCCCAATTCTGCCTCTTCGCCTCGCCGCTGGCCTGCAGGAGCTTGTCGCCCCAGCTCTTCAACTTCACACCATCACCATCGGGTATCGGCTCCCAATCCACCTTTCCGTCCGTGGCCGTCAGGTAGAGGCCGAAACAGCTCCGGAGCCGTATCACGTTTGGTTTCCCTTCCATCCTCTCCACCACCCACTTGGCATTCGGGGACGAGCCGCCATCGCTCTCCCCGACCGTCCCTTTGTCGTCGTTGGCCACCACGTATGCGCCTTTCTGGCTCCGGAGCCTGATGGCGTTTACTGTACCGGGCTGCTCCATTCACGAAACAGAGAGTAGATGGTTTTGTACTTATACTTGGGAAACACTTGTATTTATACCTGGATAGTCTTATTTGAGCAAGAGCGGTGGTGACATGATAAATATTTAATGGTAGGTAAGAAAATATAAAATATCACTGAAATGGTTGATTAGTGTTTTCTTAGTTTCTCATTACAATAAATCGGGTTTGTTAGTAGCCAAGACCGTGAAAGGCAAGAAGACCTTGAACGAGTCATGAAGAAGATAACTTAAAACTTATGCATGATATTGGTTGATGGATCTATTTTGTATTAGTTACGCGTAGAGTAGAGACCAACAGAACTCATAATTAAGGTTCTGCTATTTATAAACGGCGGGAAGGAGAGAGAGAGGTGGTTGACTTTTGATTGTATTCACAAGGGAAACTGTCACTTACATAACTTTGACTGTACGTAACTACTCTAATTCTATTTATAATTTAGTTATGAGAGCAAAACTTTGAATCGATTAGCTTATATCAACCGGAACTTTCTCCATATTTGTTGTAGGTTAACCTTCATAACAAGTTTAGAGGATAATTCTCATTCAACAACACTGAATTAATTTTTCCCTATTCGAAATCTGAAGAGACGTTTTAATGATATAAAAAAAAACAACACTTAACTACATGGTGTTTTTACATCATTGTACCTAACTAAAAAATGTAACTGAGTGATTCACGGTACTCTACAGCGTTAATGTTTTATCCTAAAAAAAGTAAAAAGTCACTTCCAGATGATATTGTTGAACCTGAGCGTAAGGAGGATGATTTTCATAAAATTGTTTGACAAATACTTATATTAATATTGACCATATACAAAGAGGGAAAATGTGTAATCCTTAATGTGGCTGATAACAAATCACACAAAAGGGTAAAAAGAGTGTCCAAGGTCAGGCGTGGTACTATGAGTCGCTGGACAGGAAGGGATGATTTTTTTTTATCAGCAATTTTTTTGAATTGAAGTGCCTTGCCTTTGAAGTAAAGACAAGGAAGAGGGCTAGCCTCAGTACAAACCCTGTCCAAATAAGGATCAGACCATCCAACCAATTACATCACCATACATTGCAGTATCTAAAATAAAACACATGCTGCAAAAGACAGATTCAAATCTCAGCAAAAACCTCCTTGCAGCAGCAACAGCAAATGTTGTCGCCTTGTTTAAGTTTTCTTAAGGGGTCAGGGTGATTGGGAAGCAGGCAACGACTCGGTTGGTCCATGTTCAGGCATCCAAGGCTAAGTCGTCCAATGGGTTGCAAGTCAAGGAACCTTTTGATACCGGTGATCCTAAGGTCGGTAGTATGGTGATTCCGGCTGGGACCAGCTCTCCACCATCTAAGGAGGTTGGGGAAGGCCACGATGGTGTGTTTGGCGCGGCTTCTGAAGCAATGAAACAGATATAGAAGGCCTTTACACTGCAAGAAGAGGAGGTTTATGTTCGAAACTTGCCTTGTGATGCTAATACTGAGTGGGTTCGCAATGTTTTTAGAGAATTTGGCGTCATCGTGAGTGCCTCTATTCTCCGCTGGCCAAATCGTATGGGGCAGATTTTCGTCTTTGTTGTGTTCAGTTAGAAGGAGGAGGCAAAACAAGCTATCGACAACCTCAATGGATTGAAAATGAATGGCTATATCTTGTTAGTAGCCATCTCCCAGCGCCGGAGTGACCTAATCGTGGTTTCGACTGGTGAAACTTCAGAGGGTATTGAGGGGATGGGTCCTACTTGTTTGCGTTCACAAGTGGGTCTGGGTCCCTCACCGACGTTATTTTTTGTCAATCCATCTTCAGGACTGTCGAGAGGTTCTGACTCTATTATCAGACAATCCATGAATTTGAATTCGAATTCTCTGGTTGTTGCTTCCACCGTATTCGCGGTTGAATCCGAAGAGATCTGAATTATACGGCTCGATCTGATGTACAAGAGGCCGAGCTTAGACCGTTGTTAATGGTTGAAGACGAACAGGGTTCAGATCCTGTCAGTTTTAGGTTGTTGATTCCAAGCCCAAATAACCTGGGCCCAAGTGGTCAAATAGATGATGTTATTGGGTCGTTGAGCCTAAAGACAGTCCTTGGCCCAAACGGCCCATTGGCAGTGGATGTTAGTGGTTTTCCTAATCACGTGATGATGTTAGAGCCCAAAGCTAGTGTGATGCAGAGTGCGGAGCGAAAGGTGAATCCTTTATCGAATTCGTTGATTCCAAGTGAATACCGAATAAGATAGAAATTGAGTAGAACTCGTTTTTTTTTTGTGTTTATTGCATAAAATCTGAATTACAATGAGGAATAACAAGTGCTTAAATAGAGAAACTAGTACCCAAAGTCCTAATACAATAAGGAAATTATTACCCAAACCCTAATTTGAAAATAAAGGAAATACCAAAAACAGGAAATAATGAACCGTACTCTAAAATGTCATTTCGCCCCTCTAAACGATCTCGGATGGCCGAAAAACGTCGTACCTCATGGCAAAGCGATGAATTTTGCTCAGGAGCCCGTTTCGACCCGAAAAATGCTAAGGTTTCGTCAATTTCGGACACTGCTGCATTTTCGGGTTTTCTAGCCGACTTGTCAAAACATCTTCAATATGCACTGCATCATAGTGTCAGGTTGGGTGAAGCTCTAGTGGCCCATGGCCTTGGCCCGACACTTCTGGATTCGATTGCTTCATCAGGCCCGAGTTCAGTAGTCAAGGATTAGGGTATCCCTTGAAAAGTGGCTCTTTTTAAACTCGGGAAGTGTCGGGTCACTATTAAGAAATATCTGTCTCTTGGTACTTTGCTGACTTATACTACGCCTAGAAATCGATCAATGAGTCGGGAATGTGCTATTTAACCTACCCATTCAGCTGTGGATGTAAGAACCGCTCCCAATCGATCCCGGTCGAACCGGTGACTTTTAAGACAAGTTTGACTTTCTACCGAAAAGTCAACTAAGGACTCAGGAGGTCACTCGGGGCTTTTCCGGGGCCCAAAAAGCTTAGCCGTCATCACGGTTGGCTTAATTGAGCCGTTTCCTTTCATTTAAGTATAATATTGAAGGAAGTCAAATTTGGTCAAAATCGGACTTGTTATCGACTAAAACAATATTAATTATTGTGTTGGAAAATAATTTGGAAAGCTAGAGGACCTACTTGGACACTTGTCATTATTTGGTTAGAAGAGAGAAAAGAGAGTGGTCTTGGACCACTTTACCCTCCTAAAAGCCCCTACAAGGAAAAATATCTAAAGGGCTTTTAGTCATTAACCATCTCTAGGTCTTATTTGGAATTGGAAGACCAAAAACCAATTCATTTTGTTTTGTAGCCGAAAATTGGAGGAGAAGAGAGAGAGATGAGCTCCCATGGAGTCTTAAAGAAGAAGCAAAGGAAAAAGGGGCAACTTGAGGCCATTCTCTACCTATTCCTTCTCCAAATCATCATCATCATCATCTCCATCTCACTCTCCTAAAGGTAATGGAACTAGCTACATCTCTTTTCCATTCATCTCATCTCTTGGGTTTTGGTTTGGGTTTGCTAGAAGTTGTTGGATTTGATTGAAATGAGGTTAGATGATGTTGCTAAGAAGCTTTGATGAGTTTTTGATGGAAGACTTTGGATTTAATGGAGTTTTGACTTGATTTTGATTTAGAGAATCCTTGGAAACTTGTTTATTTGTTGATTCCTACCATGGGTACAGGATTTTTGGAGGTATTTGATTGTTTTGGGAGCTGGAAATGGTTAAAAATGGAGTTTGGTTGTGGATTTTCGGGAAAAAGGAGCTGGAGGTTGAAGAAGGGCGGAACTGCCCTGGAGCGTCACGGATCCGTGACGGATCCCGTGACGGGCGACGTCACGGCTCCGTGAGGGAGACCGTGACGGCACACGTCACGGCTCCGTGACGGCTTCCGTGAGGGTCGGTGTCACGGCTCCGTGACAGTGTCCGTGACCGACCAGTTCTGGGGGACTGTCACGCCCCAAATCCGGTTATCGCCCGGACCCGAGGCATGACGAGTAAAAGAAGACAACAAACTAAATAAACAACCTTTTAGTTCCTGAAAGATCTCCAATAATAGAAATAAATCCGAAATCAGAGTTCAAACCACAATAACCCTCCAGGGGTGTAATAATAAATGTTCACAAAATCGGGTTTAACTGAAATAAAGATAAAACATGAAGTCTCTAAGGACACCCACACCGAGAAGCTCCCGAGCTTCTACTCCTCAATCAAACCTGTAAACACAACCATAAACTTGAAGGGGTGAGCTTGCGCTCAGTAGGGAAAACATATAACGAGATAGACTTTCAGCTCGAAAAGGTCAATCAACAAAGTCAACCAAAGACATCTCAACAAACACAGGCAACAGATAAATCAACGAATGCCGTGGTACATGAAGTCTCCACCCTCCGATCCACATGATGTGTCCTCTCGGATTTTCCCTCAAATCCGGAGGAGACGCATAACATTGAGGCATCCGGAAACAACCCTTCGGGGCGCTTATCGTCGGGATTCTCAGAAACGTCTCCAAGGGATTTTATGTCCTCGGGAACCAAGTGTATTACTCCCATGAAGAGCATACACTTGGACAGTTTAATGATAAGCAGTTAATAATTGAATACGCACTCAACCGAATACGAAATAATACAAGTTCAACAACCACCAATTCACCACAACAAGCAGTACACGTAATCACGCAAACATAGCACCCCAATCACACAAGTCCAACTTACCGTTCACTTACCAGTTTCGAACCACCGGGGCATCGATCACCTGATTGCACCGCCCGGTACAACCAGTCATACTCGATGCTCCAAACAACCATTCAAGTAAAACAAGCAATCATTTGAATACAATCAACGAGCAAACACGAGTATAATCAACCAAACATAAAACCTTCAAGAGAGCATTTACACATGCAAATCCACTAGTTTCATTAGACTCTTTAGCCTATCCACTAAGCAATCAACAACCAAGCATGTGATCCTAACACGCAACTAATCCGAGGGCTTTGCCAAGGCTCCTCTACCAGACAATCATATCCCAAGTATTGAAATGCGAATTACACTAGTGATTGGCATCCTAATCGGTCACAACTAGACACTTCCGATTATTAGAAATTGAAAGACGAGTAAGCTAGTTATTCGCATCCTATAGGCATATCTAGAACCTTTTCCAATTTTATTAACCTAGCATGCATACTAAACATCGTAAACGAGAGGTTAAGGCTTTCCCTACCTCAAGGTCTTCCTCTCGACGCTCTGACGAAAGCTCGGTGGTCACCTCTCCGTTCTTCACTCGGGTCCCGGCGTGATGAAAGCTCCTCTAACTCGTGTCCACGCTCTTCCTCTTTCCCTAGCTTGATTCCAAGGTTTTGAACCACCCAAAAGAACACAAATTAGATTCCTCAATCAAGTGTTCTTCTCCTCAAAACACACCACAATGTTCTGAAATGGATCAAGGTTTGATAAGGGAAAAGTGGGAATCAAATTGAGCTAAAAGGAAGGGTTTTGGGCTCTGAGGATCTGATCCGGAATGCCAAACGGGACCTTCCACAGGCCGGCCCGGAATCCAGAACGGAACCAGACACAAACTGGCCCGGTGAGCGACACAGACCGTATCAGGTCCCGTGCCGGTACCAGGCCCGTTCCGTGCCGGGTGCCGTGCCGGTACCAGGCACGTTCCGTGCCGGGTGCCGTGCCGGTACCAGGCACGTTCCGTGCTGGGTACCGTGCCGGTACCAGGCACGTCCCGTGCGGCTTACCGTGCCGGTACCTGGCCCGGTCCGGGTCAGCTGCCGTATCAGACCTGACCAGCTCCTTCCCCTTTCTTCCCCAACTCGATTTTCACCAAAAACCCAACACAAACTCCATTTCTAAACTCTCCTAGCTCCAAAATCAATCACCAAAAAATACCTAGCAACTACACCCTCAATGGGTTCATCAAACTTCAACCAAAACTCAATCCAACAACCTACTTCACTACTTCTTCTCCAAACAATCAAACCAAGAGCAAGTTCTTCAACTTTTGAGCCAAAACCCACAAAACCCATAGATTGGAAGTGGAAGAAATGGAGAGTTGAGAGCATCCTTACCTCTAGATGGTTGAGATGGAGAAGATGGAGTGAAAATGGAGGCAAAGGGACCAAGAACAAGCCTCAAAATCCAAGCTTTCCTCTCTATCTTCTTCCTCAAGAAAGTGAGCTCCTCCTCCTCTCTCCCTTGTGAATTTCGGCTGAAACAACAACAAATGGGCTGAATTTGTTGCTCTCTTTCCTTTAAATGACCTAAAATGTCAATTTACTCAAAAGCCCTTAAGGTCTTATCCCTTTAAAGGTAATTTAGGAGGGTATAAGGGTCATTTGAAGCCCCAATTCTCATCCTCCAAGCCAAGCATGACAAGTGTCATGTGAGGTCACTCCTATTTAATTATTTTCCAGCTTTCCAAAATTTATCGATAAATAACCGATAAAAAGCCCGAGTTTGACCGACAGTTGACTTTAGCAATAATACAGTCAAACTGAAGGAGACGACCCAAATAAGCTAACCGTGCTAATGTCTAAGCTTTTTGGGCCCCGGAAAGGTCCCGACTGACTTTCCGAGTCAACAGTTGACTTTTCCGGCCGAAAGTCAAACTTAGCTAGGATTCACCGGTTTTACCAGGATCAACCGGGGGCAGGTCTTACAGGGACTTTGAAGGTTTTTCCACCGTTTTGATCTTGTTTTGGAGCTGAACTTTTGGAAGGGTTTTGGGGGAATTTTGTTAGTGTTAAGTAGAACCTAATTAGGGTTGTTTTGTGTTCAAAGACCACAAGACCTTGAAGAACGAAGAGCTTGAAGAACGAAGACCTTGCCGGTACCCGTGTGAAGAACGGTGTGGTGACTATCGTTTGTGACATCAGAGTGTTGAGAGGAAGACCGTGAGGTAGGGAAAGTCTTAATTTCTTAATTAAAGCTTAGTATGCATGATTAGGATAATAAAATCGGAAAGGTCCTAGAATTGCCTATAGGATGCGAATAACTAGAATAATCGTATTTCAATTACTAATAAATGGATGAGTCTAGTATGCATGCCTAAGACAATGAAAATTAGTGAAGTGTGCTTTCAATACTTGGGAAATTGATTTATTGGTAGAGAGGCTGTGAAGAGCTCTCGGAATAGTTGTGTGCTAGGTTCACATGCTTGGTTGCTAATTACTAGGTTAACTTAAGAGTCTAATGAAACTAGATTAGCTTGTAGGATTGAATGCTAAGTTGTTCGTTCGCATGATGATTGATTGGTTGAATGCGTACTTGATTGATTGAGTGTGTGCATTGATATAATTGTTGATTGAACGGATGATCGAGTATGACTGGTTGTGCCACGGGGTACAATCAGGTGATCGATGTACCGCTGGTTCGTGACAGGTAAGTATGACGGTAAGGGTGATTGTGAGTATGAATCCTGTGTGGTATGTATTGATGAACGGGTGTACTTCTAAGATTGAGGATTAAGTGAATGTCTTTGGTGTATTGTGGTGGAAGTGTGATTCGATGAGTGTTAGTTGATGGACGTGTTATTGTATGTCTTCCCTTATTTTTATTCTTGAATGATAATGCTTGTTCCCTCATTCTTATTCTTGAAACGTATGCTCGTTTGTTTGTTTGTCTGTTTGTTTGCTCGGTTCGGTACTACACCGGGGGGGGGGGGGGTAATCCGATGCCGTTGTGGTGGTTGCAGTTGGACAGATACAGTGAGATATGGACTGAGTATTGGAGCCTGAGGGCATTGGTTACTGGATATTACGTGAGTTGATTATTGGCAGATCCTGCGGGATATTTATCGATTATTGGCAGATCCTGCGGGATATTTACTGATTATGAGCAGATCCTGCGGGATATTTATTGATTATTGGCAGATCCTGCGGGATACATAGATTGATTATGAGCAGATCCTGCGGGATATTATTTGGGTTACTTCTTGAGAGATGGTTACTAAGGTTTCACCCAAGGATGTGCGTCCCAGTGAAGCACTACCTTGGTTCCCTATGACATATGGTCCTTTGGAGGCATTTCTGGGAATCCCGATGATAAGCGCCCATTTGGGATTGTTTCCGGTGCCCCAACGCATGTGCGTCCTCTGGACCGAGGGAAAAGCTGATATGACATGGGTACTCTGGTGGATCGGAATTATGGAAATCGAGGTGATCCCAGAATCTATCCATAGATCGGAGGCTTGAGAAAGCGAGTGGCTGGCATGATATTAAATACTCCCATTTTACTCTTATCTTTTCGTTATGGAACTTTTTATGAACTCGTTTAAATTACGGTTATCTCCAAGACTGTGATATTGCTCTGATTATATATTTTATTCATTTGCACTACTTTGTTAATCTTATTACTATGCCTTTTGTTTATCCGTTTGAACAGTTAAGTATTGATATAAAGGTGGAGTTATTGAGATTTTTCCTACTGAGCGTAAGCTCATCCCCTTTGTTTCTCTTATTGTTTTACAGGAGTACCAGATGTCTAGTGTGGGCGAGGCTTGAGAGCTTCAGTTCATTTTGGGATTCGTTTCGGAGTTGTGTTGTTCTTTTCTGTTAAATATTTTTATATTAATTTGTACATCGAGCTGTGACTCGTTGAGGTTTTCGAACGTGTACTTATATCGGTTTGGAAAGAGTTCTTATGAGATTCGAGCACTTTTATCGATCGTTTATTATTTTATTTATTTCAACTTGAGTCGCGTCTCGAATCCGGTCAAAACCGGATTTGGGGCGTGACATTGGATATTTGGAATCAGGCGACTCTTCAGTCACCTACGGGCGCTCTCTCGGGTGTCAAGGAGAATAATGTTTATTTTTTTTCTTTGGCTCGTTTTACTTGTTTTTCTGGGACTACTCTTTCGTTGGTTTTAAAGTCCCGTGCCTTTAAGCTCCATTGCTGTGAGGTACTATGTAATCATATTTCTAGTTTTTCGACCTTTAGATGCTTTCTTTCTTGGAAAGTCTCTTATATTAATAAAAATATGCGCTGATCCAAAAAACCCCGTAAAAAGTCTAAATAGTCCTAAGAATGATTAAAGTTTCAAAACTCTGCCATTGATTCTTTTTTTAATAAAAAAGTAGTGTGGGTTCCGGGAAGGAAAGCACAAACCACCAAACAACCAACAAGATCCAAAAATGGTCTTGAAGACTCGAAACAAAAAAAGAGAGACAAAGACAACCACCCTTCTACTTGAATCAATAAAAGTGCCCAGACTGAATTCTCCAAAAAATGATAGACGGATCAGGGACCAGAGCTCCCTGAAAAACCTAATGCTCTAAACTATCCAAAGGAACTATAACCTCAAAAGACTCAAACGCGACCAGGATTTGTGCAGACGACATGCCCTACAAATAGAAGGCCACGAGGAGATGAACAAATAAAGAGATAAAGGAAGAGCTGAGGAAACCCCCAACACTGGAAAACCAGAGGCCACACCTGCGAAGCCCACCCACAAGTAATGAGAAGGCGAGAGGTGTCTTCGTTGTATCTGCCACACATAGGACACAACCAAGGACCTATCGGATCGATAAACCTCTCACCACCAAGAAAGATCTAGTAGCGATGGCCTCGAGAGCGACAAGGCAAGCAAATGATTTGAACTTAGGCGGAGCAAAGCTCTTCCAAACTGTAGAAGCCCTGAAAATCGAGTTCGGCTTGCTTGTACTAGAAAAGGCATCAAAAGCTCTAGAAGTCAAAAAACCACGAGAGTCCAAAAACCATGACAACCTGTCTGCCGGGAAAAGTCGAGACGAACACCCAAGACAAGGGACTCTCTATCAGGAAAGTGAAGTCAGAATGTAAAGTTCCAACCGTTGTTCGCGTAAAAATAATTAACCGGCTGACCTTTTTCAACCAGCAATAAGAAAAGGCAAGGAAATAGAGTCGAAAGAGGAATATTTGTGACCGAGGCATCCTCCAAAAAATGGATGAAACAACTAGACTCTAACACCCATCGAACCTTTACCGGGCCAAAAACTAAGGAAAACAAAGATTTTGAGATGAATGAGCAATATGACGATGAACCAAATAAGAGGAACGATGAGAAAGCGGAAGACAAGAGAGATTCCACTCGGACTCGACCTAACCATGACGAGCGCACAACACCCTCCACCATAAAGGAGACTCCGACTTTAGAAATCAAGAATGTAAATTATAAAAGTTTAGGACTACGTTGGGATACTTACTCTTAGTTGGTTGTATAATTCCACCATCCTTGTGCTGAGACTATCCTACTTCTCGACGTCCATCGAAACTAAGTCCCGAATAATGGATCCGGCATCCCAAACTACCATGTCCCAGTCATTCAAACATGCGGGTCCTTTAGCCTCAACATTCGACCTCAAGGTCAAACGCCCATCAGCTTCAACCATCTTTTAGGTCTTGGAGGTTGTACATATACCTCTTTGTCCCCCTCTTTTGTACGATTTCCTCATTGCACATGTTTGTCTCGTCAATCTTCGCCTTGCTGTAGATGCCCTAGACCTTCCCACGAGGCCTCACCGACACAGAGGAAGAACCGAGAACAAAAGTGGGAACTACAGTCTCAAGTGCAGAAGGAGAAGTAGATGTACAAGGGGTGCCTGACAGTGACTGCCTATTGGACGATTGCATTGACGGAGAGGTGGAATACTATTCGGATGGAATTCTGAAATCCATATTTAATGAGTGCATATTGTGTTTAACATTGTGTTCATTATTTCTTTGCCACTCCATTAAAGTGGAGTTACTTCATGGATGATTCCACGTTGGGAGCAAAACTTTTCAAATGATAAAAATGGTTTAATATATTGTTCACAACGATCACTTCTATACCCCTTTGATCTTGTTACCAATCTTTTTTTTACTTTTCACTTAAAGATAATATATTTATCTAGTGCTTTATTTTTATTATCTAACAAGTATATATAATAGTACTTTGTGCTATCATTCATGAAGATAAGAAAATATTGATTTTTTCCCTTGTTGGATTGGATTTAAAGTCACAAAGACCACTATATATTAGATCATGCGGTTTATTATTTCTTTGAACACTTTGGAATGAAGACCTTGTTTATTTTGGTTCAACATATACTTCACATTTATATTTGAAATCGATTTGGAAATTAGTAGTATGTTTCAAATTTATTAATCTACGCAATTCCTCATAGCTAATGTATCCAAATCTACCACACCATACACAAAATGATACGATGATATAAGAAGAAGAGGAAGAAATGGCTTTCTTAATTTTATTCATCAAATTTGACCTTCATACAATAGTACAAAGTTTCCGTAACGTACTATAAACATAACTTCTTTCTACCAAACAATGAATTTCTAGCATCAAAGACAACCTTATACCAATTTAAGTCTAAGAGGCTTCGTGATATTAGGTTCTTCAAATGTACGGTGGACAAAGAACATTTTTAAATGTCAAATCCCTACCCGAAGTTAACCTCAAGACCATTGTGCTTGTTCTCTTGATCTCTGAAGTAGATTTGTTGTCCATGTAGAGTATATACCCATTTCTTACAGTGAATTCCTTTCAAGACTCCCTTTCAATACAAATACGACGTGTGGCACTAGAAACAAGCCATCACGATGTTGGCTTTGTGTTATCCATGTTGACTTTAAACTCTATGTAAGATAGATTTTGTATAAGGGCTTCCACATCATTTGCATCATATGACTTGACCCTCTTTGGAACGGTACATTCGGAATACCTGTGTCCTATTTTGTTGCAGTTGAAGCAGTTCCCAGTGAACTTGGACTTTTTAGCGATGCCTCCTTTAGGTCCTAAACTGGAGCTTTCTTTATGCTTCTTACCCTTCCAATTATTCATTTTCCCTTCTACCACATTTATTCTTGTTTTAGAAGGACCGACGAGGGAAATTTTTTTAGCGGCACTTCTATTGTCTTCCTCGATGTGAAGTATAACAATCAGGTCCTCCACAGTCATTTCCTTTAGATTATACATCAGGTAGTTCTTGAACTCCTTCCAGCTTGGTGGTAGCTTTTCGATAATTGCAGCTACTTGAAAAAGTTCATCAATTACCATGTTTTCAGTGAGCATTTCCTGAATAATTAGTTGGAGCTGCTGGACTTGACTTACCACAGTTTTGGAGTCAACCATAGAAAAGTGAAGAAACTTGGCCACTAAGAATTTCTTAGATCCAACATATTCAGGCTTGTACTTTCTTTCCAAGGAGTTCCATAGTTCTTTGGCTGTCTTTGATGTACTATGTACACAATACATTTCATCTGAAAGTCCATTCATGATAATGTTCCGGCACATGAAATCCATATGACTCCATGTAACGACTTTCAGTTGAGTCACTGCATTGACTTCGTCTTCTTCAAGCACAGGAGGATCCTCTTTCAACAGATGTACCATGTTTAACATAGTCAAGTAGAACAACATCTTTTGCTGCCACGTTTTGAAGTCCGAACCTGAAAATATGTCGGGCTTCTCAGTATGTTCCAACGACACAGACATTATTTGGCTATGAGACTCACACCAAGGGGCAGAGCCACTATAACCAAAACCAACCACTTGTTCTCTGTTCTTTGTAGTGTCAATCATTTCTGAAATTTGAAAAATCAGATAATTAATTTTTGCAAGAACAAAGTATTCTCGTTTATTAGAATGTAACGGATCCCACATGAATCCGTAGATGTGAACGTCTCTACAAGTTTTAAAGAATCATGATTTTTTTTCCTTTATTTTTCAAAAAAATTATTTTTCTCAATTTGTTAAACTTGTTAGAAATGTGTTTGCTCATAAACTTTAAACATGTTCAAAATAACATAAATAAATGGAAACGAGAAATTGAAGACCTAAAGAGAGAGAATAAAACAGAATGAGAAATGTTGAGGCCCATAATTATTTTTTTAAGACTCTTCATGCCTAATGTCTTGTACGAGAAGAGGTCTACAACAACAAAAAAAAAAACAATAACAACAAGATTAGACGTACTTTGAACCATTCAAGAAAGCCTTAAATACCTTGTAAAAGTAGACGAGAATATGGTTTTTGTGGGATGATTTTCAAGACAGAGAGATTGGATATTTATGGGCTCCCAGAAAAGAAAAAGCAAAAAAAAAAATTTACTCGACGGAGACAAATCACTCTATACTTACCCATCTGATCATTATCATAATAAGAATTGATAATAATGTAATTCCCTAAATCTTTGGAAATCAGAATTTTAATTCGGTGAAATTGAAATTCAAGAAATCCTTAAATACCTTGTAAAGCATATATTTCAGGACCTATGCAACCGATCTGCCTTGCGAATTGCGTTGCGCCAAAGGGTGACGAATTGTATTGCGCCAGAGGGTAATAATTCTCAGAGTTATCTGGAGCCGTTGGATTGATGTGCGACCCGGAGAAAGCCACCCGAGTAGAGGGCAAAGAATTATACTCACTATAAGCGACCATTGTAGTTTGCTGAATGATCTGCAACCCATAGAGATTCACATTTGTGTCGACCTGCAAGCTCACCGGAGCAGAGGCCAAAGAGTTATATGCCACCGGCCTAACATGAGGCTCACACTGAGCACCAGAAGAAGGCGCCTCCTCCACGTACCAGGATGTCCCATCCAGAGTCGCGCCGCTGTTCGGCTCGTCGTGCTCGTGCCTGGTCGACTCCGGCCGCGCCAGTTTGCTGCAGACCTGCAGTAGCTTGCCAACCCATCTCATCAATTTAGCCATCCAATTCTTGGCGGGAGCGTGACTTGTCGGCTCCCGCGCGCTGTAGGTCTGCAGAAGCTCGCCTACCCATCTCATGAAATTGAATATGCGGCCGCTGTCAGGCTCTCCGTTGGTCTGCAGAAGCTTGTCGCCCCAGTTCTTGAGCTTTACACAAAGATGGTGGAGTACCGGCATCCAATTCACCTTCCCGTCGGTGGCGGTGAGGTACAGGCCGAAGCAGCTCTTGAGCCGAATCACGTTTGGCTTCCCTTCGACCCTCTCCACGACCCACTTGGCATTCGGGGACGAGCCGTCCTTGTTCAGCCGGACGGTCTTTTTGTTGTCGTGGGCTAACAGGTATGAGCCTTCCTGGCTCCGGAGCATGGTGGCTTTTGCGAGGTAGTCCATGAACGAAACAGGGCAGCAAGCAGAGTTCAAACAGAGTAGTTGGTTTTGTGAAATGAGTACGACGGTCACATTTTTATAATTAGTTTGTTTGTGCAACAGCCAACAGCGACGAGATAGATAGTGACATAATTAATATTCAAGTTTAGGTAAGAAAATATTAAAAAATGACTGATATGGTTGATAATTGTGCCTTAATTGCGTGTTATCGTTATATCGTATTATATATTGTAGAATATCCAGATGGATAGAGTGTCATGGAGAAGACTTATACATGGGAAGTTGACCATCCAATTTTGTAGTGCCGCGTAGAGAGAGGGAAAAGTACAGACAAACAATTGAGGTTCTGGTTGTGAACACGGTTTACAAATAGCTGGAAGGAGATGGATGGTAACTATTTAATCTATCTATATAAGTTGGGAGAGAAGAGCCCCACCAAAAGGCCTCATGGCCGGAGCTACTATGGCCGTCGGTGACAACGGTAAAACCAGACTATGGAAGACTTTAGGTTTTTCTCTGTAGAGAGAGAAAGAAGAGAAGAACCACGCACCACATCAACGCTTTTTATGGTGCGTGATGCGCGTTCCTGATGCGTACGATGTGGTTGCTCTTACATCCTTGAGATCAATGTATTCCGGAGACAAATTTATCAAAGAAGGAACCATGGTTTCTAAGAGCATGAAAAACAGAAAGGACCTTGGTCAGGGAGTGGGAGTGCAGAAAAGTGGGTGTTTTGCAACAGAAAGGACCTTGAGGTCCTGGGAGTGCAGAACAGTGCTGACTGGATTATTATTTGATATTTTCCTGTTTTATTTAATTCGTTATCAGAAACCGTTTAATTTAGTCATAATTTAAAAAAATTTGGAAATAAATAATTAATAAATTCAACACGAAATGAACTTCTAATTTTATTCAACACCTTTTAATACAACCCAAAACAAAATACAAGTTCAAGAATCATCCTCTGTTGGGTCGACATCTGGTGGTGGGGGTTGGCTTCGAAGATCATCAATTTGGGCTTCAAGGGTAGATATGAGTCTTCGCAGTTGGGACTTGCAAAACTTATGGTCTGCCATAGCCTCTTCGTCGTAGGAAGATGTATCCGTCCCCACTAGGGACTTGTAGTTGGCGAGGTTTGCTTCCCACTGTTGGGTTAATGTCTGTATCATGCGATACTTTTCTGCATGTTGTTCGCCACGTGAACGTTGAGCCTCAAACCGTGCACGTTCAGCGTCGATTCGTGCACGTTCCAGTTCGGCGAAGGTAGACATTTGGGCCGTGAGGACGGTCCCCTTCTTTGCGGCCTTCGTTGCCTTCTTCCCTTGCGGTCGGCGAGGGGGACGTGGGGCGGCCTCAGGGGATGGGGGTGTGTCGCTGAGAGGGACCTGAGTCCCCTCGTAGTTCTCGCTTCCTCCCCATTCTGGTGGTTGGGACTCACCACTGAGATGTGTGCCCTCGTCCCCTGTGCTTGTGGGTGGGGTTGAGCTGTAAGCCCCAGCCTCATCCAACCGCTGTCGTTGTTGGCGTACCTGACTGCGAACAGTTCCCATTGTGCCCTCCTGGGCACTGAACTTCTCATTGCCCTCGAGCCTCATGACCCAATGATCCAGGTCGAACTTTATTGGGTGGTCTTTCACCACTTTCCCATCATTCTCCCACATTTGCTTCGCACGTCTCAAGTGCTCTTCCTGGTTTGCGCCGCTCGGCTTCTCGGCCTTGGACCTCTTCATATAGCCGAGCATCCTCCTTGTCTGGCTGGAACCTCTGAGCCAACGTTTCTTGATAGCTTCCCAGCGGCGATGTGGGTAACCTCCCTTGGAGTTGTATTTCCTCTGCACTTCGCACCAGAATGTGCTGCCGGTTTGAGAGTTTCCCTTGACGGCGTCTTTGGTAGTGCTCAACCAGCAAGTTATGAGGTGGTGGTCCTCCTCCTTGCTGAATGTCCGGCCCTCCGGATCTGGTTCTTCGGGTTGGGCTCGGGGTTGTGCTCGGGCTCGGGCAGGGGCTTGGGCTCGTCGTTGGGAAGGTCCGACAGAGGATGATGGTTGGGGGGGTTTGTACGTCGGGTAGTGGATGACCCTCGTAGTTGTAGAATTGGGGTGGCATGCCCCATTGTGAGGGCACTTGGAACGGTGGCGTCTGGAAACCTTGTGGGGGCATGCCCCATTGTGATGGCACTTGGAAGCCTGGCGCCATTTGGAAATGTGGGGGACGGTATTGCCCTAATAAATTTTTTTAATACAATAAATTAAGTAAAATAATAAAATAAGTGCAAAAAATGAATACAATGCATTAATACAATAAATTAAGTAAAAAAATTACGTTACATAAATAATAAGTTTGCACTTACCTGAACTCGACCCCGGGTTCGAGTTTGGGGAGTTGGAGCGATTGCCCGTTAGAATGTCTCCGAAACCTCGTGCCAGTTCGTCCTCGGTGAATCCTACTTCGTCACCAGCTGAATGTGCACGAGACCCAGCGTCGCCCGACATTTTTCACGAGAATAATTGAAACGAGAGAGGAGAATTTGGGAAGGAGAGAATGAAGTTGGATAGTTGAAGTAGAAAGTGGTGAGAAAAAAAAGAGAGGAGAGGGGTATTTATAGGAGTTTTTTTTGCTGATTTTTGAATTAAAAAAAACTAGCCGTTATTACCTCCAACGGTCGGGACACGTGGCGAAGGCAGACGCTGCCAGCGCAGCAGAAGGCGCGCCGGCGCGTCCACCGCGCCCTGCCAGCGAGAGGGGATCGGGAGCGCGTGCAAGGGGAGCGAGGCCGAGTTTTTCCGCCTCCACAGCGGAACGGCCAGCGCGCCCGACCAGCGAACGCGACGGCGCGAGGAGCGGGGCCGTTCCGTTGTGCCTGCTCTAACATGCTTTGAGCTTTGTTTTCACGATCCTAACCTGAGTTTACCTTTTGTTGCATTTCCCAAGTATCACCTTTCCATTTTTTGCACGAAGTATCAATTTTAGTCAAAATTAACAGGGACGTTAGTTGTGGATGAGAAAAGTCCAAAATGCCCACAACAAAAAATGTTATTCCGTGCAAAATAAGGAAAGGTCATAGTTGGAAAGTGCAAAAGCAGGTCAAACTCAACTTCAGATTATTGACTTTCGTTGAGGGCATTTCATTATTTTTCCATCGAAAACTAACGTTCCTATTAATTTTAACGACAAACGATAATCCGTGCAAAAAATAAAAAGATGATAGTTGAGAAATACAACAAAAAGTAAACCCAAATTAAGATCACAAAAACAAAACTCAAAATAAATAAAAAAAACCGTAGTTTTCCCTTTACCAAATATCATTAAAAACAACAAACTTTATCAACAAGCTGAATGGAAATATGACCCCGGCAAGGAAAAGTTGCACACAATATTCATCCATAACCATAAAGATTCCATAACAAAGCCTTAATAGCGACTATAAAGCCTGCCATCTTGCAGCTCGCACGACTCTGCACAAGTCGCAAACTTAAGGTTTAATTACCCTTATTACAAGCAAACAAACGAAATATAAACTGGTCCTTCATTTCAGGATCATCATCATATCTTCATCCTCTTTGCATACTATGGACTGATTGCTCTGCGAGCAAGGGTTAGACTTCCGTGAGGACATATTTATGCTGCAACCAAAGGTAAGAGGAAGAGCTATTTGTATCCGACATGTCCGACGAAATGGGCTGCCAATCAAATGGAATATGCTGCAACCCAGGTAAAGCCACCTCACCAGGGTTCAAAGGGACCGCCTCTACGTGCCAGAATACCCAATTCAACGTCGCGCCGCTGTTCGGCTCATGGTGGCTTGGCTCGCAGCAGGAATGAAGAAGCTCGCCGACCCATCTCATGAGATGCACTGCCCAATTCTGGCTCTTGGGCTCCTGCAAAAGCTTGTCGCCCCTGCTTTTCAGCTTCACACCATCACCATCGGGTATGGGCTGCCAATCCACCTTCCCGTCGGTGGCGGTGAGGTAGAGGCCGAAACAGCTCTTGAGCCGAATCACGTTTGGCTTCCCTTCCACCCTCTCCACGAGCCACCTGGCATTCGGGGACGAGCCGTCACCGCTCTCCCCAACGGTCGCTTTGTCGTCACGGGCCACCATGTATGCGCCATTGTGGTTCTGTAGCCTGATGGCTGTTGCTTTACCGAGCTGCTCCATTAAGGAAACAGAGCAAGAAGCAGAGGATATGGTTTTGTGAAATGAAAAAGAGGGAGCTTTGATAGTCTTGTTTGTGCAAGAACGGTGAGACACAGTAGAGTAGTGATAGTGACATAGTCAATATTTAATGTTAGGTAAAGAAATATAAAAATGACTGAGACTTGAACAAGTCATGAAGAAGATGATGATAAATTAAGACTTGTACATGGTAGGTTGATGATCCAGTTTTGTATTAGCTACGCGTGGAGAGTGTGAAAAGTACCGACCAATAAGTCGGGAAGTTCTGGTTTTAATTAATTTATAAGAGATTGTTTACTTTTGAACGTTTCCCAATGGTGGGGTACATTGGAACTATTTCTAGAAGACAAACAGTACAGCGTTCACTTCTGAACTCAGTTGTTTTGTCGGAGATTAGGAAGTGGGCGCGTGTACCATTATCTAGGTCCTACATTGTCCTATAATTATGCTGCTGAGGTTTTTTTCTTGATCAGCACAACAGATTTAGATTAAAATTTTTTTTCGAGATAAAAAAATACGTTGATACAAAATCTTTGTAGAAAACAACTATGCCACCAATCAAGGGAGAAACAAAGGCTAACCAAAAGGATAAAGGGCATCCTAATAAGGATCATAGTCTATCCAAGAAGAAACAAGACAAACTATACACCAAACTTAGCTAACCCCAAGGAAATAGTATCAAAACCAAGGAAATGAGCTATTAAAATTCAAATGAGGTAGCTTGCTTGCGGCTAAAGGCATTGCAGCTGAAAATCTTTTTTTTTGATAAGCTCGAAAATTTATTAACAAGACCGATTCCAAAAAGAGAACCGGAATGCCCTGATTCAAGAAGAATCAGGGTAAAAGAGGCCAAAAGACCCGAACAACGCTTACAGAGGAGTTCTGCTAAGGGGGAACTATAAGGATACCCTTATCCCAAGAACAAAAAAACCAAGAACAGAAAAAAAACAAACAAAAAACAACCGACACAAAACAACCAAACAACAACTATTTGGCTGAATTTTGACGGGCCTTATGAGACACTCTCCATAAGGTCGAAGCAGGGGGCGCTGCTTTAATGGCACGTTCCCGGGTCAAAGAGCGGTCCCTCGACCGAGTAACAACAGTATAAGTTGACCATCAGCTCTGACGAGATTGAAGGAGGGCGTCCTTCCACGGGCTACTCTCCTTCTCATTCGCGTTTACCGGAACCTCCATCCCTTCGATATTATCTACCGAATCCGTCACCACACCGTCCCGACAAACCTCCTTAACTGGGCCTACCGCAACATCTGCAAGAACCCTCTCCGAAGCCATAGTTTCAGCAGCACAAGATGGATCAACAACACACCGGGCTTGTGTGAAGCCCACAAATGAATCCTTACCATCCAAGCCCAAAGATTCACCAGTAGAAATCGAATCTGCAGAACACGCCTGAGATTGAGCAAGACAATCCACAGGAGAAATTGATTGGTCTTTACTACATCCCGAAAAATCAGCAGTGACAGCCGAAGTTAAACCACCAAAATCGATTCCAAAGTTTGAAATAGAATCGTGAAAGATATGAGGATATTGAACAATCTGCGTTCGAATCTCCTCCTTCAACCAGTCTACCACCAAGGTCGAATTCCGGCCACCGTCGATCAACAACTTCAATAACTTCCCATCCTTCAAGTTGGCTTTGAGGTCCTGCATATCCAACGAACCAGAGCGTCCAACCAACATGCTCTGTTTTGGAACTTTACAGCAGAGCCCGCTCAAAACATCGTCGTCCTGCCCTAAACTCTGAGAAGACAGACAATCTCCCTTCCCCATTGACACCGACTTCTGCAAAAACGAAGCAGCCTCTTCCACACGACTTGATGGAGGCACAAAATTCATGCTCTGTTTTGCAGCTGAGAATCTTTTGAAACACTTATTTTGCTTGCGGCTGAAGGAAATGTAACTAATGCTCTTTTCAAAAAGTCCAGTTGCTTGCAGCTGAAGAAACTTAGCAACAAAGGGAGCCAAATGGTGTTGAAGCATTGAATCAACTCAGAGCAAAAATGGACTACTCTTCGAGGTGCTGAAGATCACATAGCATCAGACAAAACGCTAGGGGGTTTCTTGAAAAAGCATGATTGTAAGCCAGGCAAATAATGGAGTGTTCGATTGAGGAGTATAATATAGCATCTGTAACCATGAGAACCTGTAGGAAGGAAGAGCTGCAACACCTGCAAAGAAGAAACACTCAACCTAAGGAAATTCTACCCTCACACCAGAACCAGAAATAGGACCCCCACACAAGAACCAGAATAGATCAAAGCAACAACAAAGGAACCTTACCAAACTCACAACAGTACCCAAACCACCCAAACCCTTCCCAGAACCCAACCCCAAGAAAGCCAAAGCAAAACAAAAGTCCTCAGAAGAGAGGAGAGGAAATACACCAAAATACCCAAAGAACCAAATCACAAAAGAAGCAGCAGAGAGAATGGTTGATCCAAGCATATTGCAGATCTTGTAAGAAGCAGACTCATCAAACATTAGAGGAAATTCTCCTCTGATAGCAGGACTTAGGAGAGCTTAGCCAAGAGTTATATGAGAAAAAATAGGCATTGTTTTTTAATTTAGCCCATTCCCAATTATAAGCTTGGCTTTGGATTTTTTGGAAAATGTCTTCTGTAGAAAGAAAAAGACCTTCAAAGACAGCTTCATTCCTTGCAAGCCATAATTGCCAACAAGTGATTTGAATCAGATTCCTCCACACTTTCTTGTATTTTAGAGGAGCCAAGGTTGCCCAAGATGTGAAGAGGGATTTTATGGACTTTGGCATGGACCAAAAAATCCCCCACCAAAGTAATACCAAACTCCAAACTCTCCAAGCTCTGAAACAATGTACCAAGGTGTGAGATGCATCTTCCAAGTCATCATTGAATATTGGACATAAAATTCCTTGTAGAGATAGTTGTAACCCTCTTTTTTCAAGAAAACATCTAGTGGGGATGGCTTCCATGCAAGCTAGCCACCAATAGGCTGTAATTTTTGGAGGAATACCAGTGATCCACAAAGCTTTGGTCCATGAGACATTAATTGAAGGAGCTGAGGTTTGATTGTCCAGTAGGTTGTACAACCTTTTGACAGAGAATCCTTTTGAGTCCCCAACCCAAACAAGAAGATCCTTCTCTTGAGTTAAAATGATATTTGCTAATATTTGTTGAAGAGTGTTCCAGTTTGCTTCTGCTCTCCCTTTAGGATTTCTTCTGAAAAATAGATCCCATTCCCCATCTATGCAAGCTTCAGCCACAAGCAATTTTGTTATTTGTAGAGAGGATATAAAGTCTTGGAAAAAGGGTTTTGAAAGGATGATCACCCCACCAAATGTCATGCCAGAAAAGCACTTTACCTCCATCCCCCAATATCCAGGACATACCTCTAATTCCAAACAAATGCCCAAAAAAAGGATCAACATTAATGGATAAAATATGACTCATGAAGCTGGTATTTCCAATTTCTGAAAAAATAGAGGGATCCCATTCTGAGATAGACCAACCATATTTGCTACAGATCACTCTCTTCCATAGTGAGTTTGAATCAAGAGCAAATCTCCACCACCACTTGGCAAGGAGGGCTATATTCATTTTAGCCAATTTTTTTATACCCAGACCACCTTCTCGATTTTATTTACATACATTATTCCAATTGACTTTCCAAAAGGATCTAGGATTTGAGGATCCATGCCACAGAAACCTCCTTTGCCAGGACTCCATTTCTCTGAGAACAACTTTGGGGACTTTGATTATTGAGAAGAAATATAATGGGAGGGCACTTAGAGTGGACTTTATGAGTGTGATTCTCCCCCCTAATGACAACAATTTAGCCTGCCATAGCCCTAATGCAGCTTTAAATTTCTCCACAATTGAATCCCAAGTCTTGATTCTCTTTGGATTAGCACCTAAGGGAAAGCGTAGATATTTGGTAGGCAATTTTCCTTTAGAACAAGATAAGATCTCCAACAAAGTATGTTTCCTCCCCTCATCAAGATTGAAAAATATAGCTGAAGACTTATCATAATTGACAGATAAACCAGTAGCTAGTTTGAACACAGTTAAAGCAAATTTGAGACATAAAGCACCTGAATCTGAGTCTTGAATGAAGAATATGGTATCATCTGCAAATTGTAGATGAGATATGATTGGTCCATTGTTCTGAAAGTGTATTCCTTTGAAGAGACCTTGCCTTAACCCAGCTTTCATTAATTGGTTTAGACCCTCTGCAACTAAGACAAATAGGAGGGGAGAAAGGGCACAACCTTGTCTTTGCCCCCTAGACATTTGAAAATCAGGACTGGGGGAGCCATTTATCAAGACTGATACATGAGCCCTTAGACAAGATAGTATCCATAGATTCCAAAGACTACCAAATCCCATTCTTGTTAGAATTTTGAGGATATAGGACCAACTGACTTTATCAAAAGCCTTTTCAAAATCAACTTTGAATATAATAGCTTTTTGCTTGGTTGTTTTAATATAATCAACTACCTCAGCAGCCACAAGAATTCCATCTATGATCTGGCTTCCTTGGATGAATCCATATTGTTCCTCCCCCACCAAATAGCCTATGACATGCTTCAATCTAGAGGACAGTAGTTTTGAGAGTATTTTATAGCTTCCTCCCATCAAACTTATGGGCCTATAATTATCAAAGGATAGAGGAGCCTCATTTTTTGGAATCAATGTTAGAAAGGATGAGTTAATTCCTTTTCCAAGTTGACTAGTGTGATAGAAGCAATGTAGAAATTTCATAAGATCTTCCTTTAAAATTGGCCAGCAAACTTGGAAGATCATCCTCAGTGAATGGTCTCTCTAACCATTGTGATTGTTGTGGAGAGAGGGAGTGAAATGGAAGATCATCTAGATGTAAGTTTGAATCAATGCCTTCTGAAAACCTCTGAGCAAAGTGTTCTGCAACATCACTTTTAATATCTGAAGGGGAGGAAAGCAATTGGTCTTTGTACCATATATGACTAATTTTTTTGATAGTACCTTTGAAATTTGCCAGCCTATGAAAAAATTTGGAGCCTTTATCTCCATCATCAAACCACTTTCTCCTGGCCTTTTGACTCCATAGTTTTGATAGCAACTTATACTTCAATATCAAAGAGGCTTTTAAGTTCCCCTCTCAAAGCACATTCAGCATGAAGGATGGGCCTTGATTCCACAATTGAGTCAAGATCATCAATTGACTTACTCAGTTGAGCAATGTGGGATTCCAGATGCCCATAGACTTGAGAATTCCATATCTTGAGATCAGCTTTCAAGAGTTTGAGTTTCATCCATAGAACATAATAGGGTTGGCCAAAAGCTTGGTAGGGGGACCAAAAATTTTCCACTACAGCATAAAATCTAGGATCTTCTGTCCATATATTTAGGAATTTGATTGGCCTAGGCCCCCAATCCACTATGTTGTCAAAAAGAATTATAGGCCTATGATCTGATATTGTTCTAGGAAGCATACATGTGAGAGGGAGCTGAATTTTGCCAAGAATTCTTGAGAGATGAGAAACCTATCTATTCTGGAGGCTCTTGATTGCTGGCCAAACCAGGTATACTTGCCTCCTTTTAGAGGGAGATTTAAAAGTCCCCAGATTTAGTATAAATTGTTGAAACATATACATATCTGAACCACCTGCCCTTTGAGAAGATCTTTCCTGAGCTGTAGTCACTACATTAAAGTCTCCGCCAGAGAGTATTAGAGTTTCAGAAGGGAGGGCTAATATTCTAGCCTCTAACTTGAGCCATAGATCCGTTCTCCCATAGGATGTAGAGGGGGCATAGATATTAATAATGAAGCAAATACTTTGGCAATAATGAATTTTCCCAAGCCATAGTAGGGCACCCCCCCTGTTCAAAATAATGGGAGATAGAGAAGTCTTTCACTTTCCACAATGTAATCAACCCACCTGAGGTATCTACAACATCTGAATAACAAGAGTCACAGCCCCAAGGAAGAGCACATGACCTAAGAAAATTGGTTGGCATGTTATCTAGTTTGGACTCCTGAATCATGATGAAATCGGGGGCTTGCTTGTTCACCAAGGTACTAAAGCATCTCCTCTTCTGTTAAGACGAGATTCCTCTCACATTCCATGAGAGGAATTTCATGATAACTAGGAGGGACCAATGCCAGTGGCTCCTTTGTCCACCTGCAAAACTGGATTAGTGGCTCCTTTGTCCACCTGCAAAACTAGATCAGAGTCTTTGTCTAGATCAACAAATTCATTATCTGGGCCAGCATCAAAGTACACAAATTGATTTTTAAATTCCTCAAGATCCTTTATCTGGTTTAGGATGATCTGATCAGACACCCCAGCTTTGAGACCAATGGCCTTACCAAATCCCCATGCTTTTTTGGCTAGAGTATTTTCATCCAAGAAGCTCTTTTTCTTATTCAGACTTGCTGGAGAGATAGAAGCAAGCAGATCAGGAGAAATGGAAGGATCTCCAAGAGCATTGAGCTTTGATCTTGTAATATATAAATGTGGAGTAGCTCCTCTGGTGATTATTTTCTTCTTAGAGTTGAGCTTAGTTTTTAGTTTTGGAGTAGCTTTGTTGAGACCCAAAAAATAAGTTCTTTCCATAATTTGTAGTTGCTCAAGTTGCTATTGGGGGGGAAGAGAGCCCATCAGAACAAACATTTCCACTGTTCAGACAGCCTAGCCCTAAGAAATCCATTGATTGAGATTGTAAATGACCAATATCCTCTAGCTTTTCAGAGTTGATTAGTGCTTGGGATAGAGGGATGCATGGGGAGCTTGTATTTTCTTCTTGAGCCTCTCCCCTTATTAAATGCTCTTCAGCTTCTGTCCTTTCTGGAATTATAATAGAAGGAATTTTGAAGGTAGGGACCCGAATAATAGAATTATCCACCAGACTTGAAGCTTTATCCAAAGGGTTTGGATGGCTGTCAAAGAGGGTTTCTTCAATAGTTGCAGTAGTCAAGGGGTTGATAGGACTTGTGAGCTGGCTGGTGAGGTTTTGTCTAAATTGCTCCTGAATTTGAATTTAAAAACAGTTTTTATTTTCAAAAAATCAGATTTAATTTAAAAAAAAAATCAGTTTTTCTTTAAAAAATCACTTTAATAATAAATCTGATTTTGTTTTATTTATTTTAATAATAAATCTAATTTTTTTTCAATTTTATATTTTGAATTCTATTTTATATTTTTTTCAATTTTCCAATTTTGTTCAATAAATCTGATTTTCCAGTTTTTATTTTAAAAAATCAATTTTTATTTAAAAATTTATGTTTTTCTAAATATCATGTTTTGTTATTAAATTTTTTAATAAACATAAAACAATTTTTTTTACAGAAATTCTTATTAATTCTTTTATTTCTCTTTTTTCCCTGTTATTAATTCTTTTTAAATATAACTAACCCACCAATATTCTTATGAACTAAATTTCTCTAGGTGTAGATCGCAAAAAATGACTCTCTCTACTAAAGTTGCTGGCCGGAAAACAGGTTCTCGCCGGAGTCATGCCCGTTTGTCTTTCTTTGAGTTTGGGACGAACTTGCTAGCCTTGTATCAAGCTTATGTAGGCATTGAAGGTGGCTGCAGCAGCAACATCAAATCCACATCAAGGAAGCAGAGATTGAAGAGCGATTGTGGTCCGAAGGTAGCAACCGATACGGTCAAGCCGAGGCCATCAAGGAGAGTGCCTAGTACAGGTCCGATCGGAGAGTTTGTTCCCTCGCCGGAAAATACCAAGGCAACACAGTTGGTAAGGGAGGTCCCCGTTTCCGATCAGGTTGAGAAAAATTCCAAGGTTGCAACCAAACCGGTTGGGAATGGTTGCGAGATTTTCTTGTATAACCTGCCATGGGGGACGACTGCGGATTGGATTCGGCACTCTTTGCAGCCCTTCGGAGAAGTGAAGTCAGTCTCAGTAGCAACAAGGGCGAATCGCAAGGAACGGTATTTTGGGTTCGCTGAATTTTCGTCCCCGGAGTCGGCTTCTCAGGCAATTCAGACCCTGAACGGCTTTAAATATAACGGGTATAAGCTGTTCGTGGCCCTAGCTTGGCCGGGGTCAGGTGTCAATCGAGTCTCAGCGCCGGCGACGTCCGATCACGAAAAACAGAGCATGCTCGTATCGAAGCAGAGCAACTCTTCCGGGGCGCTTTCTGATGCTTCGCGTGCTCCCAGAACTGCTGGAGTCTCACCCAGGGTGGAGGAAGGTAACGCGGCAAGGTCCTGTGGGATCGACGTTGTGCCCTCGCCGGAGGTTTTCGGAACTGGGTCGGCGGTGGAGGCGACGAAGCTGCGTCCGGATTCACGGGAATCATTGATTCGTTTGGATACGCATTTGATTTCAGAGAAATCAGTTGGAGATACGCAGAATCCTTCCCATTCTGGTCGCGATTTGGTTGATCGCGAAACAGGGGCGTTCTGCGATTTGATTCTTGCGTCTTCTTCGCGTGAAGACGGTCCACGGCCCAATTCTGCAGCCCAAGTTGAGGTGCTTCAATTTGAGGAGGTGGGCCAACAGGTTTCAGGCCCAGGTGGTCAAAAGGTAGTCCATGATCCAAGTCTGGTTGACGTTTTTAACCGTATTGGAAAGGATTTGGCTGCAGACTCTATTGGGCGAGTGGTGTCAGGTTCGCAAGCCCAAGAGACATCTGGGAAAGACGATACTCAAGTGGAAGAAACTTATGTGGATCACCCGTGGAAAGACATCCTCCTGAGTCCAAAAAGTATCCCCGTTGAGGTCCCGAGGAAACGTGGTCGTCCAAAAAAAGGACAGCCAAAAAAGACTGCTCCCCTAGTTGTTTTTTATCAAACAAGAGCCAAAACTTTGTCTGCCAAAGGGGGCCAAGCGGGAAGCCTCACAATCGACATTGCTAAACAAAGTAAAGATGGGGAGTGAAGCTTTAGTAAGAAAACGGTGAAAAGGGCTGTTGCCCATTTCCCAGTTTTTGAAGCCCCACAGCGTGCTGAGGTTGTGGAGGGCGGCGAGCTTAGCGAGGACGAGGTTAACCCGGACTGGAGTTCTCTTGCAACTCCTGTTTCGGTCTCTAACCGATTTCTTTGCTTGTTCTCGGACAAGAAGTAGGCAAGGAGGGCGGTGCTCCGATTAGATTACTCTCTTGTTCTAGTTTTGGCTGTTAGTATTGTTTTTGTGTCTGTTTCGGTTGGGGAAAAAGGTCCTTTTCAGGATTGTTTTTCTCGCTTCGTTTTACTTTTTGTAGAACGTTTTCTTAATAAATTTTCGCTTATCAAAAAAAAAAAAAAACTAACCCGCCATCTCACTTTCACAATTTGCAATTCAGATTCACAATTTGCGTTCATCTCACTTTCAGACATCTCACCCTCCACCTCAACTCTCCATCTCACTTTCATCCCCATGTCAATTTCTAATTCGATTCAGATTCAAATGTTGCACGAAATCGAACGATATCAAACCCAAAACTCTCAGCCATGCTGTTCTCGTCGATCGCCAGAGCTTCGTTCCCGTGAAATTGCTGCTGAAGAACAGGTGAAGACCGGTGATGACGAACGTCGCCGTCGCTACTCCGCTCCACCGTGAGGTTGTCCAGATCTGTTGTAGAGGACATCGAAACGTGATAGGAGAGGAAGAATGAGATCTGGACAACCACATATCTGGTCTCGTCGGTTCTTCCTCACCGTCTTCTCATCGTGGACGATGAAGCCGGACTGGTGTGACTTGGTTGGGAAATCGGGAAAAGGGAAGAAGATGAACATATGAAGAAAGCGGGGAAGAGAGATCTGAAATGGTGAAGCAAAGAAAGTGGGGAAGAAGATGAATAAAAACTGATTTCTTAAAGAATAAAAACTGATTTGTATAAAGAAATAAGTAGAAAAATCAGATTTATTGAAAAAAATTGAAAATTTGAAAAACATATAAAATAGAATTCAAAATATAAATTTTAAAAAAATCATATTTATTATTAAAATAAATAAAACAAAATCAGATTTATTATTAAAAGTGATTTTTTTTAAATTAAAACTGATTTTTTGAAAATAAAAACTGTTTTTTAAAAATAAAATCTGGTTTTTGTAAAATAATATTTTTTTGAAAACCTTAATTTAACTTTGATTTAAAGAATATAAAAAATAAACATGGTTAAGGGTATTTTGGGCATTTTTGAAAAAGTGAACAGTAAACTGACTGAGCTGACTGACGGAAGGGGGTCTGAGTTACATTTCGAAACTTCAGGATATGTATTTGTTACGTTTAAACTTCAGAGTAAACATCGGTTAAATGACCATAATTTTGGGTAGGTATCTGTAGTTTTCCCTTATACTTATTCTAGTTTAATATGCTTGAATACTTCTTCTCATAAGAACATCTATAGACTATACATGACCTACAACAGAATTATGGAGGGGCTAGCCAAAACCAACGGTTTTGAACCCAATGGTTTAAATTCCAACGGTGAGAAAGGCTTAAAGGTACACCCTTTTACAAGCAAACAAACGAAAATGTATAAATTAGTTCTTTGTTCTATGATCTCGGCTTCTTGGCGGTCGCTGTCTGTGGCGAATTGCGATGTGGCAAGTTTGACTTCCTTGGCGCCGAAGACGCATTTGCCCGCGATTTGACCGGCGAATTATGCTGCAAACAAATGTTTGATTTCCCTGAGGACGCAGGTTTATTTGCAAGCGATCTAACAGGCGAATTGCGCTGCAAAAGTGATGGCCTCGATGCAGAGGGAGAATTACGTTGCGAGCAATGGTTTGATTTCCCGGACGTTGAATATTCATTGGCTCGTGATCTAACCGGTGAATTGCGCTGCAAAGGTGATGCCCTTGGAGCAGAGGGAGATGCTTTTGCAGGCGATTTGACAGGAAAATTAGGCTTCGAGCAAAGGTTAGACTCTGCCAAGGACGACGATGTATTGGGGAGCGATCTGACAGGCGAATTGCGCTGCAAAAGTGATGCCCTTGGAGCAGAGGGAGATGGATGTGCACCTGATTTGACAGGCGAATTACGCTGATGATTATTTACACGCGATCTGACCGGCGAATTGCGCTGCAAAGGTGATCCCTTGGAAGAGTTGACCGGTGATCTATGCACTGAGGACGAAGATTTATTTGCACCCAATCTAACTGGCGAATTGCGCTGTAAAACTGATGCCTTGGGAGCAGAGGGAGATGCATTTACGTGCAAATTACGCTGCAAGCAATGGTTTGATTTCCCAGACGACGAAGATCTAACAGGCGCATTGCGCTGCAAAGGTGATGCACTCGAAGCGGAGGGCAAAGATTTATTTGCCCCTGAATTTGTCCCCGCGCCCGAAGGAGAGAGTACCTCCACGTACCAAAATATGCCCTTGTCGGTCTTAAGCTTTTCTTTCTGGTGCGGGCTTGTGGAGTTGTGGTCGGGCCAGGTCTTGAGCTTCACCGGAACGCCATCATTGCATATCAGCTCCCAATCCTTGTTACAGTAGGTGGCGGTCAGGCACTGGCCCGAACAGCTCTTGAGCCGAATCACCTTTGGCTTCCCTTCCACCGTCTCGATGAACCACTTGGCGTTCGGGGATGAGCCGTGATGGCTCTGCCGGACGGTCCGTTTGTTGACGTCCGCCACCATGTATGTACGGTTTTCATTCCGGAGCTTGACGGGAGTTGCTCTACCGGACAGCGCCGAAACACAGAAAGAAGCAGGCTCCATTGCTCTACAGGAAAAACAGGACAATTGGATAATATATATGGTTTAATTGACTTCCTTAGACGAATTTCGTAGTACGTAGTTATGTACGCGTCAACAGAAGGTGAAATGTACATACCAACGAACCACAAGTCATGAGATTCTATTTTTGGTAGGAGAGAAATGCTTGGTCTTTCAAACTTTATTAACGATAAAGAATTGAAGATATTAAATTGGATCTATTTAATTATACAGATTACACAACAACAAACAAAGTCGCTAGTTTGGTGAATTAGTTAAGTGTGTAAAATCACAAAGACAGATATTTAAGTTGGTGAAATAAGTAAACGCGTAGAGGTAGAGCAGAAGATTTATTGGCAACAGTTGAAGATTATGTATGCAATTAATATTTAATTTTGGGTAAGAAAATTAAAGAGAAATTAAAAGTTTTATTCTTGCGTGTCGTTGCTTGATAGCATTGAATAGGATATAATATATAATTCTTGGTCCCCTAAACTCGGAAAGCAAAGAGATGGATAGAACGAGTCATGGAGAGAAGTCATGAACGTTAAATTTCGTGGTAAAGAGAGAGAAATGCACTTGCTTGTTTAGTCCGTAGGATAGAGCGATGGTTGACGCTTGGAGCTTTCCCGAAGATACAGAAATTAAGTTTTTTTTTTTTCAGGTAAAAAGTTTTAATAATATTATTATTAGAAGATATACTTTTATTAAACTTCGAAAATCAACTACAAAAAATTATGTCTGTCAATAAATTTGACTAGAGTTCTTCCTAATATTAACTTTTTCTCTCCCAACTTTGATATCTCCTTCTAGTCCTAGCAGCCGAACGCTATGGAGCTATCTCCAACTTCTTCTGCCGCAGTGCCAGCTGCCATCACTAGGTCGGTGATAACCGTCGCTGATCCTATCAGTGGTTCTCTT
Source organism: Erodium maritimum (assembly GCA_963921825.1). NCBI lineage: Eukaryota > Viridiplantae > Streptophyta > Magnoliopsida > Geraniales > Geraniaceae > Erodium > Erodium maritimum. The sequence goes on from OY997594.1 coordinate 18,181,719, forward strand.
CTCCCCTTCCCTTTCCCTAACCAACCCGCTTCGAAACCTGGGAAGGAGGAGCGTCGCAGGCGGAAAGAAAAGCCGACCCTAATAGCTTCGTCACCCTCTGTGTTCTCTCCGACTCTGGGACCGATTTTAGATGGAGGTTCCTTCGCTTTGGGGTCAGCATCTCCTACCCCGGCGGCTAAACCGAGACGGGGGAGGCCTCAGCTTCGTCCGGCGCTGCCTTCCTCTCCAAGTAAGGGTCTTCTCGCTTTACCTCCCCCAATACCTAGCGTGCCGCCTTGCCCTACAAGCCGTGACTTCGCTCTGGTTCCCCCGAACCATAGCGTGGCGCCTTGTCCTACAAGCCGTGACCTCGCTCTAGCTTCCCCGAACCCTAGCGTACCATTTCTCCCTGCGAGCCATGACCTTGCTCTGGCTCCGCTACCTAGTGGCGGGGTCTTTAGGGTTTCGGCGCCACTTGGTGCTACCTCAACCCTATTTAGGGCTGATTACTCCCTAGGTCAAGATCCTGGTTGGGCGTCCGTTCCTAAGATTACATGGGACCAGGTACACATTCCTACTGATGAGGCCTCGGGTGCTAACCCTAGTACGCTCCCATTACTACACTAGGGTTACTTTTTTAATTATGTATGTTACTTTTTTATTAAATTTTAATTAAAGTGTTAATGTTGACGTAGGTCTAATGGGACCACCGGCCAATCAAATGGGACAACCATTCCCCCCTTTCCCACCATAATTCCGACCACCAATGTTCGACCCTTACGGTCTTGTAGAAATTTTTTTCGGCCAACAAAAACATGTCGGCGGCAACTCCATAACCCGTTTGTCGTCTACTTCTGTAAAGACCACTCCGTTCGAAAGTTTTGTTATTTACTTTTTGTTCGATTGGAACGTCGAGGTAAAAGAAAACGGGTTAAAAAAATTGGAGCAAAAGCAAAAAGAAAAGAAAAGAAAAAAAGGGAGAAGAGAGTGGAAGTAGGCTGGGCCGGACCAGGTTTGGGATCAGCCAGCCGGACCGGGCCCAAGCCCAACTCGGGTGCCCAACCCTAACGTGAACTATTCACGCGTCTTCCTCACACCGCGCACACCTCCCGAGGAAAACCCATCGCTTCCTCTCACCTTCGCTCTCTCGCCTCGCCTCGCTCTCTCCCTTCCTCTCTCAGATCTCGCCGACCAAAACCCTCACCGCACCGTACACGTTTCGACCCCGTCGGCGAAGGAGGAAACCCCAGAGTCTCAAACCGTCAGAGACCCCTCGTGTCACACCCCAAATCCGGTATTGACCGGACTTGAGACGTGACCGGAGTTAAAGGTAGAAACGCGATAAAGAAATACCAAAACCTTTATAATAACAAGATAAACTCTCTCTATATCAACAACTATAAAATAGTTCCAAAAATTCCAATGAGTCACAACTCAACATAAATAGTCAAATAAATAATGTTTAAAACACACGCCCAACATTGCTCTAAGATAAACCCCAAAATGTCCAAAAGCTCCCGATCCTCGAACTCACTAGACATCTGCTACGCCTGTAAAACAGAAAGAAAACCAAAGGTGGGGTGAGCTTACACTCAGTAGGAAAAACCTTAACAACTCAACCCTTAGGTCAAAACTGTACTGGATAAGCAGATAACTCAAATAACAATAAAATACGATTAACAACAGAATAACGGGTAACAAGATAGAATGAGATAAATACGATGAAATAATATATAGACAAGATAACATTAACTTGAAATGTTCCATAAAAGAATCAATATAAAGTATCATAACGATTAAAAAAGGAGTAATTGATATCACACCAACCACGTGCTTTCTCAAGCCTCTGATCCATGAATAGATTCTAGTGTCACCTCGGTTCCCATAGTCCGATCCACTAGAGTATTCATATCACATCATATTTTCCCTCGGTCCGGAGGACGCACATACGTCGGAGCACCGGAAACCATCCCATAGGGATGCTCATCTTTGGTATTCTCGAAAATGTCTCCAAAGGACCATAGTCATAGGGAACCAAGGTAGTGCTCCCGTAGGACACACACCCTTGGGTGAAACCTCAGAAACCATCTCTCATGAAATAATCCCATCAATATCCCGTAGGATCTGCCGAGCCATAGGCTCCTAAATCTATCAATATCCCGTAGGATCTGCCGAGCTCTCACGCTCCAATAATCAATCAATATCCCGTAGGATCTGCCGAGCCATAGGCTCCTCACATCACTCAATATCCCGCAGGATCTGCCGAGCCCTTAGGCTCCTAAATCTATCAATATCCCGTAGGATCTGCCGAGCTCTCAGGCTCCAATAATCAATCAATATCCCGTAGGATCTGCCAAGCCATAGGCTCCTCACATCACTCAATATCTCACTGTATCTGTCCAACTCCAACTACCACCGGATTACCCCCCCCCCCCCCCCCCCCCCCCCGGTGTAGTACCGAACCGAACAACCAAGCAATTCAAGAATAAGAATAAAGAAAATACATTATAACACATCAACCAACCAACGCTTATCGAATCACACTTTCACCACAACACAGACATCCAATAACACTTCACACTTACCGTATACTGACCTGTCACGAACCAGCGGTACATCGATCACCTGATTGTACCCCTTTGGCACAACCAGTCATACTCGATCATCCGTTCAACCAACAATTATATCAACACAATCACTCAACCAATCAAGTAAGCCTTCAACCAATCAACAATCATGTGAACGATCAATTAAGTATTCAATCATATAAGCTAACTAGTTTCATTAGACTCTTAGTTGTCCTAATAACGAGCAACCAAGCATGTGAGTCTAGCACACAACTAATCCGAGAGCTCTTCACAGCCTCTCTACCAGTAAATCAATCCCCAAGTATTGGAAGCGAGTTACACTAGTGATCTTCATCCTAAACATGCATTCTAGACACTTCCGGTTATTAGTAATTGAAAGACGATTATTCTAGTTATTCGCACCCTATAGGCAATTCTAGGACCTTTCCAATTTTATTAACCTAACATGCATACTATGCGTTTAATTAAGAAGTTAAGACTTTCCCTACCTTGTGGTCTTCCTCTAAACTTTGTTGTCAAGCTCGATAGTCGCAACTCTGTTCTTCACACGGGTCCCGGCGTGGTCTTCGTTCTTCAAGTTCGGTCCCAAGGTCTTCAAACACCAAAAAAACTCTAATTAGCCTCCACTTAACAGTAAGTAAAGTCCCCAAAACCTTCCCAAAAGTTCAGCCCCAAACAAGGATCAAAAACGGTGTAAAACTCTCAAAATACACCAGAACAGGTCTGTCACGGACACGGTCACGGAGTCGTGACCCCAACCCTCACGGATGACGTCACAGAGCCGTGACGTGTGCCGTCACGGACTCCCTCACGGAGCCGTGACGTCGGCCGTCACGGAATCCGTCACGGATCCGTGGCGCTCTAGGGCAGTCTCGCCCTTCTTCAACCTCCAGCTCATTTTCTCCTAAAATCCACTACCAAACTCCATTTTTAACCATCTCCAACTCTCAAAACAGTCAAATACCTCCAATACTCCTCTACTCATGGTAGGAATCAACAAATAAACAAGTTTCCAAGAATTCTCCAAATCAAAAACTCCATTAAATCCAAGGTCTTCCATCAAAAACCCAACAAAGCTTCTTAGCAACATCATCTAACCTCATTGCAATCAATTCCAACAACTTCTAGCAAACCCAAACCAAAATCCAATAAATGAAATGAAGGGAAAAGAGGTGTAACTAGTTCCATTACCTTTAGGAGAGTGAGATGGAGATGATGATGATGAAATGGAGAAGGAAGAGGTAGAGAATGGCCTCAAGTTGCCCCTTTTTCCTTTGCTTCTTCTTCAAGACTCCATGGGAGCTCCTCTCTCTCTCTTCTCCTCCAATTTTCGGCTATAACACAAAATGAATTGGTTTTTGGTCTTCCAATTCCATATAATACCTAGAGTTGGTTAATGACTAAAAGCCCTTTAGATATTTTCCCTTGTAAAGGCTTTTAGGAGGGTATAGTGGTCCAAGACCACTCCCTTTTCTCTCTTCTAACCAAATAAGGACAAGTGTCCAAGTTGGTCCTCTAGCTTTCCAAATTAATTTCCAGCACAATAATTAATATTGTTTTAGTCGATAAAAAGTCCCATTTTGACCAAATTTGACTTCCTTCAATATTATACTCAAATGAAAGGAAACGACCCAATTAAGCCCACCGTGATGACGGCTAAGCATTTTGGGCCCCGGAAAAGCCCCGAATGACCTTCTGACTCATCAGTTGACTTTTCCGGCAAAAAGTCAAACTTATCTTAAAAGACACCGGTTCGACCGGGATCGACCGGGAGCGGTTCTTACACCTCGACCTGGTTCTGCTCTTCTGGTTGCGAATCGCGCGCGCCGACGACTGAGAAAAAACTCGGGTCCGTGTTTTCTCTCTCTCGCCCCCGTTCAGCGCCACGACAACGCCACTAGAGACTCGCGGCGACGCTGGCTCGGACGAACTCATCCGGAACGAGGAGTGGGACCGCATGTCAGCCACCACCTCACCGCCCTGGCCATGCCGGAGTCCTGGCGCCTCTCCCCGCCATGGCCGTGCGTCCTCTGAGCTGCCCTGCTGCGTCATCGCCTCCAGAGCAAAACCCTAGCCGCCTCGCTGTAAGAACCGCTCCCGATCGATCCCGGTCGAACCGGTGACTTCTAAGACAGGTTTGACTTTCGGTCGGAAAAGTCAAACGATGACTCAGGAGGTCACTCGGGGCTTTTTCAGGGCCCAAAAAGCTTGGATGTCATCACGGTTGGCTTAATTGGGCCGTTTCTTTTCGTTTGAGTATAATTTTGGGGAAAGTCAACTTTGGTCAAAATTGGACTTTATATCGACTAAAGCCTAATTAATTAATGTGCTGGAATTTAATTTGGAATAATGGACCCTACTTGGACACATGTCCATAAAATATTGGAAGAAAGGGAAATGAGTGGTCTTGGACCATTATACTCTCTTAAGGACCTCAAATTGGGAAAATATCTAAAGGGGCCTTTGGTCTTTTTACCAATTAGGTCTATTAAAGAAAAAGGGAGCAACAAATTCAACACATTTTGCTAGTGTTGGCCGACCATATAGAGAAAAAGAGAGAGAGGAGAGATCCCATGGAGTCTTGAAGAAGAAGCAAAGGAAAAGAGGCAACTTGGGTCCATTTTCTACCTCTTTCTTCTCCAAAACCTCACCATCTTCTTCATCTCTTTCTCCTAGAGGTAAGGACACTATCTAAATCTCTTTTCCCTTCATTTCATTTCATGAGTTCTGGCTTGGTTTTGCTAGAAGTTGTTGGGTTTTGTTTGTGTTAGTGTTAGAGGATGTTGTTGAGTTGTATTTGTTGGTATTTGATGGAAATCCTTGGGTTTTAGTGGGTTTTGAAGTTGGTTTTAGTTTGTATTGTTGAGATTTTGATGATTCCTACCTTGGGTAGAGGAGCTTTGGAGTTATTTAACTGTTTTGGGAGTTATTGTTGACTGAAAATGGAGTTTGGATGGTAATTTTCGGGAAAAATGAGCTGGAGGTTGAAGAAGGGCGAGTCTGCCCAGTGTTAGTCTTAGTGCCCCTAGTTCAATCCTAAATGTCCAAATGTATATATCATCGTTAGCAATAAAATTAAAGCGGCTTTATATTACTTATGTGTTGGAGTAATATATCGATGTGTGCTCTGATCTATGCCCACCATGCGAATAGAACCATAGATCGAGATAGATCACACTCGATGGGTCCCTAGTCAACAAAGCTTCACTAGAAGCGACTAGTATGAAAGATGGCTCTTTATGGCTTACGATCTGTTAGTCATTGGAATGAGATTCCGGAGTCTGATCATAGATATCATGTGGGACATGATATTGGACGATCCGCCCTGAATATGTGCCATAGATTAAGTCATGAACATATTCAGTGTCGTAGCTTGTCATGTATCCTTAGACCAAGGAGTCTTTGTGATCGCTATGTAGTCAACAACTGAGTTTGACCTGAGCCTAACGTTGTCCGTAACAGGGCTTCCATAACGGCCATGATTGGCTTGGGGATGGGCTACATGAGTGACACGAAAGGCGGCTAAGGGATTTATCCCTCATACTGAGGTATGGGAAAGATATCGGTTCTCGGCCGCTTGATCGAGAGTGACTGAAAGAATAGCATGGCCATGCACATGATACTGGGTATCATATCTTCAGTCATCTCACATATCAAGGAACGGTGATTGAGAATAATAAGGATGACGGCTCTATGCCTTATCTCAATTAGGATATCGGAGATAAAAGGATAATGACATGGATGACGGAAAGGTTAGAATCGGCATGGTCGATTCGTTATGCAGTGTCAGGCAATACTAAAGTCTCGTTAGTTGCCACTTAAATAGGATCAAGTAAAATGGGATTTTACATTGATCTATTGACATGCATAAACCTAAGGGTCACACCAGAGGATGAAACTCATTGACACATTTATGGAGAATGGACAAAAGGGAGTTGTCTCGGGACATGACCAAAGTGAATAGGACTTTACGGATCGAGACAAGGCTTGGAGTCTTGGGATTGATCGCGTCGGATAATGTTGGACATTTCCGGTATGGAAGGCTTGGAGGCGATGAGCGAATCACGGGACCTCGTTGGAAATGGCCACGGGCCATGTTCCAAGAGGCCCATGAAAGGCCCATGCAACCAAGGCCCATGGAACTAATTAATCAAGTCTTGATTAATTAGTACTAAGTAAGGAAGACAAGGATTAAGGTGTTGGTGATTCACCACCTAACCCAATCTTGTCTAGCCATACTTTGTCCTATTTACACCTTACTTGACACCATACTTGTCTCATGCCTTTAGTTGGACAAGTATGAGTTTTATTATGTTTAAGTCATCTTTTTTCAACATAACAAACACAAGACAAGAATAGAAAACACAACTTCTCTCCCCCTTCCCTTGCAATTTCGGGTTTGGCAAGCTCCCACCTCCATTTTTGTGTTCTTGAGTCCTCAAAGAGAAGAACTACGTGGCTTTGATTCCCATGTGGATACGTAGGCGTCTTGGAGACTCAAGCCAATCATTCATTACCCGGTGTTCTTGTTTTGGTAAGAACTAGTGCTGAATTTTTCTCTTGTGAATCCATTCTTTGTTAGTTGTTTCATGGTTTTAATCGTCTCTTGGTTTTCATTGATTTTCCGCTGCGAGTTGGTTCATCTCCAACCCTACCTCGAGACCCAACACCCAGACCTGCCACGGATCCGTGACGGATACCGTGACGAGAGGCGTCACGGCTCCGTGACGGAGTCCGTGACGGGTGGTGTCACGGCTCCGTGACCCATTCCGTGGCAGATCAGTTTTGGGTCCTTTTGGGGTGTTTTTCGTTAATTTCGATCTTTTTTATGAACTGGTCTTTTGGGGTTGTTTTGGGGCTTTAATTGCTTCTTAGTTAGATCTTGATTAGAGTTTACTTTTCTTCCAAGACCTTGGTTTCGAGCTCGAGGGACGAAGACCAATCCGGGACCCGTGTGAAGAACGAAGGACAGGCTAGTCGATTTTCAGCAGAGAATTGTTAGAGGAAGACCACGAGGTAGGGAGAGTCCTAACTACTCGAGTATTTCTATGCCAGTATGCCTAATAGGTTAATAAAATCGGAAAGGTCCTAGAATTGCATATAGGATGCGAATAACTAGAATAATCGTCTTTCAATTACTAATAATCGGATGTGTCTAGTGTGCATGCTTAGGATGTGAATAACTAGTGTAATTCGCTTTCAATACTTGGGAATTGCTTTACTGGTAGAGAGGCCATGATGAGCCCTCAGATTAGTTGTTTTTGCTTGCGTCACATGCTCGTTTGCTTAGTTCAGGCTAAGTTAAGAGTCTAATGAAACTAGTTAAATTGTATGCTTGAATGCTTGATTGAAGGTTTACATGATTGATTGACTGAATGATTACATGATTGGTTGAGTGATTGAATGCTTGAATAATTGAATGGTTGAACGGATGATCGAGTATGACTGATTGTGCCAAACGGTACGATCAGGTGATCGATGGACCGATAGATCGTGACAGGTAAGTATACGGTAAGTGTAGAGGACTAAATGGATGTCTTTGATGTGTTGTGGTGAAGGTGTGATTCGATAAGTGTTGGTTGATATATATATATATATATTATAATGTGATTCTCTTGTCCTTGGTCTTGAGATGTTTGGTTGTTCGGTATGGTACTTACACTAGGGGGGGGGGGTAATCCGGTGGTGTTTTAGTCGTTGGTGTTTGGCAGATCCTGCGGGGCATTGATTATTGGAGTCTGCGAACATTGGTTATTGGACCCTGTGGGGCATTGATTATTGGAGCCTGAGGGCATTGGTTATTGGAGCATGCGGGGCATTGATTATTGGAGCTTGCGGGGCATTGGTTATTGGACCCTGCGGGGCATTGGGGTGGACCCTGCGGGGCAATTGGATGGTTTACCCTGCGGGAAATGATTACTTATGGTTTCACCCAAGTGTATGCGTCCTGCGGGAGCACTACCTTGGTTCCCTATGACATATGGTCCTTTGGAGGCATTTCCAGGAATCCCGATGATAAGCGTCCCCTTGGGATTGTTTCCGGTGCCCAGATGCATGTGTCTCCTCTGGACCGAGGAAAAATCTGATATGATATGAATATTCTGGTGGATCGGAGTATGGGAACCGATGTGACACCAAAATCTATTCATGGATCGGAGGTTTGAGAAAGCAAGTGGTTGGTGTGATATTACTTGTTCCCATTTCAATGGTTATGATATCTTTATAGTACATTTCACGTAATCTTTTAAAGTTACAGTTATCTTTGAGAATGCGATACTATTCTTAATTATACTGATTCCTAGTATTTCATTGTTTGATAGTGTTTAGTTGTAAATTGCGTTGTCATGCTAAGGCAGTTTTATTACTAAACTAAAGGTTAACTTATTTATGATTTTTTCCTACTGAGCGCAAGCTCACCCCTATGGTTTTTCTCACTTTTTTTTTTACAGTCGTACCTGATGTTTAGTGAGTTCGAGGCTCGGGAGCTTCTGGATGTTTTGGGGGTTATTCTAGAGTTGTGTTGGTCTTTTGTACTAAACACTATTTATCTTGCACTTTATGTTGAGCTGTGACTCATATTCGATATTTTTGGATTATTTACTATGAGGATTTGATGGAGCTATTTGAATTTCTAAAAGATCTATTAATTGTTCATTATTTTCTACTTTTAACTCAGGTCACGTCTCGAGTCTGGTCAAAACCGGATTTGGGGCGTGACACTCGTCGTCGTGATCGAAAACCCAAACCAAAACCCGTCAGAGTTGGGCCTTGGGCCAGATCGAACCAAGCGAACTCCGGCCTTGGGGCCAGGACGGGTCTTGGGCCCAAGAAGGACCTCGGGCAAGGCCCAGGTTCCTGGACTGGGTCTGGACTGGGTCCGAGTCAGTCCTGGGTCAGGGTCTGGACTGGGTCAAATCCGAGTCAGATTCGGGTCGGGAAAAATATTTAATTAATAATTTAATTAATATAATTTAAAAATGGTTATTTAAAGGACTATTTGGACAAATCAGAGGACTTTTGGACTATACCGGGACTGATTGGAAATTTTACCTGTTAAACCCAGACTTGGACTTCGCCCGAGAAGACCGGAGGAAGGTCCGGACGTCAGCAACTAGGAGACGTAGCTGTTATAATTACGGAAAGTTACTAGCATGCATGATTAGGAGTTAATAATAAACGGAAAGGTCCTAGTTGGCATATAGGATGTGTAAGAACCACTCCCGGTCAATGCCAGTCATATCGGCGAAAAACAGGGAAATTTAAAATTTTTGGACAGACACTTAAATGAACCTAAATTTGACCCCGAGGGTCATACCGGACTTAAGTTGACCCCAATATCGACCAAAGTGAGTTCCGGGGGACTCAGGGCAACTTTCTGACCAAATTGGGAAAGGTTGACTTTTTGCTGGAAAAGTCAACCGAGCGACGTTTTGGTCCGTTTGAGGTCCATTTTGGATCCAAAAAGCTTAGCCGTCGTCACAGTGGTCTTAGTTGAGCCGTTTCCTTGTAGCCCGTGAAGTTTCGTAATTTCTTGGGAAAAGTGCCCGTTCGGGGTCCGAGACGGCCGAATTTCGCGAACCTGACTGAAAAATATCTAGAAGATATTCTCCAAAAGGGGTGGGACCCACTTGTCACATGTCACCAATGTGGTGGTGTTAGATAACATTGAACAAAACAAAGAAATGGAAAGGTGGTGTTAGTTTTGTAAATATGGTAAAAGTGTGTGTTTATGAAACAAAACAAAGGAGATGGCAGTGTAGGTGTTCGGCCATTATAGAAAAAAAAAAGGAGTTTTGAAGAGAAAGAAAGGAAATAGAAAGAGGAGAGAAGGAGAAGAGAAAAGAGAAGGGGGGAGTTAGGGTTTTGGTAGTTCCCGACTATCCAACCGGTGGATCGTCTCAACGATCAAGGAATCGAGCTCCCACCGTCATTCCTTACGGTGAGTACCCTTTCGATTTTCGTTTTGGTACGTTTAAAGTATAGGGTTTGGGTTAAAACAAGTAGACTATGGATGAGTTGAGGTGTGGGGTTCGTTGGAGACATTTTGGAGTGAAAGATGAACGTTTTCCGGTGACCGGAGGCTCGGGGGAGCTCCGGCCACCGTGTATGGTGGCTACCGGAGTTGGGGTGGTGGCTGGCCGGAGCTAGAACCGGCCACCACCATGGTGAACCGGCCCAAAACGGGCCCAACCACCCTCGGGTCTTAAGGGCCGGGTGGGGCCCACATGCTCGGGTCTCGGGTTTCGTGTTCGGGTGGTTTAGGACGATCCCCAAGTCGTTAATCCACACCCGGAACAAATTTTGGAATTAAATTGTGAAAGTTGTAATTGACGGGTTTAGAAACTTTAAACGCGAATTAAATTGCTCGGAAGTCGGAAATTGTTTCCGTCGATTGCGTTGGAACCCTTGAATTATTTAAGATTGTAGAAACGAAAACGGGAATTTTCGGAGCCCCGGAAGGGCGTTTTCAAAACCCGGGCAGATTCGCCAAACCGGGCGAATCGAGCTTTTCCGAGCCCATTATTGACAATGTCGAGTAATTGGGTAGTTTGGGAGTGATCGACATTGTCGGGGTTGCATTTGGGCGTCAAGTGTATTAAAATTCAGTTTATGCCTGCGAACTTAAAAGGTGTTTTAAATTGTGTTCTTATTAGATCGTGTCGCAGACCGAGGAAAAGGAAGGCTAGGCGAGTGATCGTAATCACGCTGGAGCTTGGTCGTGAGCTTACGAGGTAGGGAAAAGTAGCCGGATCTCGGCCCTGATTAAGGAAAGTTAACAGTAGAAATGCATGAGACACTTGGGTGTCGTGGGTTAAGTAAGTTTATCGAACAATAGAAAGGCAGGCGACATCGGGTGGTGTCGTATGAAACGGGAACGTATAGAACAATATAAATGCATGTGACACTTAGTAGTGTCGTAGGAGCAGTGAACGTATTGATATTAGAAATACTAGAGGCATTTGGTTATGCCCGGAGGTTGATTGTATTGTCTGTGGGTGGCCATGAGTGCCCGTGGGGTTGTTGAGCCCGTGTTTTACTGTTGGTGTCTTGGGTGGCCATGAGTGCCCGTCTGATCCGACTGCGTGTCAGGAAAAGTGCGACAGGTCGACCGCCTGATCCGACTGCGTGTCGGGAAAAGTGCAACAGGTCGACCGCCTGATCCGACTGCGTGTCGGGAAAAGCTGCGTGGGTATTGGCTAGACAGGTCGACCACCTGATCCGACTGCGTGTCGGGAAAATTTGCGTCGGCAGGCTCGAGCCCAGCCGGTTAGCAACCGGCACTGAGCAGCTGGAGTGCGATCCTTTGTGATCTTGTTTGGTGTGCGATCCTTTGTGATCTTGGGTGCTGTGTGGTTATCTTTTGAGTCTTTGGTGGAGGTCGTAACCGCCGTGTTGGGTCTACATTACGTGTCCGAGTGTTGAGTCGTTTAGGGAAAGTAACAGTTGTGTGTCAGTCGGGTTACTTGAGTTGGGGATAGTAGTCCCCGGTGTTGGGCTTGTTGTTGGTGTTTCCGGCATTGTCTGCTAGTATGTCGTAGTCAGTCTGGTATCCGTGGTGGTGAGCGAACGCTCACCCCTAGCTGCTTTTCCTACAGGTACTGGTTGCGGGACGGACTAGGTGAGCTCTCGAAGCTTGAAGAGCTGGGAGCGGGAGTCCGGGTTTCCTTTTGAGTTTAGCGACGTACGCCTTGTCTTTTGTCCGCTTGTTTGGACGTACTTTTGAGTTGTAATTATTATTTTTATTAACTAAATGGTGATTTTAAGCGATTTATTTAAAAGGTTTGAAAATGGTTTTATTGTTTCACAGTTCGCGTTCCGGGTTCGGTTCTACTGAATTCGGGGCGTGACAGGATGTGATTCACTAGAATAGCTGCTTCCGATTATTAAATAGCCGGACGAGTCTTAGTAACATGTAGGATGTGATTCACTAGATTACCTGCTTTCAATACTTGGGAAATTGTCGTGCTGGTAGATGGAACATGTCGAGCCTTAGGGTTGCGTGCTGATTGAAATGCTTGATGCGTGTTATAACCGTTGTGTGAGAGTCTTAATAAGATTATACTCAGTGTGGCATGTTGTGACTTGTGTGGGAAAGTGTGTCGTGGTTGTTATGACGTGAAACCTTGGTTGTGTTATGATCGGGTGAGTGATAGACCGACTGTGTGTTATGGTGACTTGACTCGGTTGGTATACCGTGGTCGAATTATGGTTTTTACCGCGTGTTATTTCCCTTTATGCTCTGTGTTCCGAGAGGATGTGTGTCTGGAATGATACCTACACTGAGAGAATAAGTCGGTGTAGAGTATTGAGGACGAGGACGGTGTGACCGTTATCCCGATTCTCTATGACGGGAAGACTTATGACCTAGGTATGTACCGGTCCGTTGTACGTGAGGCTCTGATTCTACGTGACACGAAGACGTCCGACTGCGGGATTTCCGGTATGGGATGTTACCCCGATTCTACATGACGAGAAGATGTCGGGACTGAGGCTTCGTGTTCCGGTACGACATAAATGGATTGGGATGTGATAGCTGGAGATGTCGGAATGGTTGTACTCGTTTTGTGTGGGTCTGTTGTGTGTGTTGTGCGTGCTGTTTGGCTTTGTACGTTGTCTGCTGTGTGTGTTGTGCGTGCTGTTTGGCTTTATGCGTTGTTCTAAGAGTGATTATGGTCTTGTGAGAGTGTTTGATGACTCGAGGTGCTGTTATACCTGATTTTCTGTGTTGCCGTGCGAGTTCGCACGTGTGTTCGGTTGCGAGATAACCATGGGCGTTGTCCATTGAGAATTGTTAGGTGATGAGTGTCAAGAGCAAGGTTGAGAAGAGTGTATGTGTTCGGTTCATTGTGAGTTTGATTTACGGGTTGTGCTTTATTGCAGGTCAAGCGTTGTCTTGGAGTAATTGTTTAATTTGACTTTTAACTGCTATGCTTACCAGTATGCCCTAATTGGACGGTTACTCGTGGTAGTGAACTGATGTTCATAACCTTAACTACTTTTCCTACTGAGCGAAATCTCACCCCCTTACTTTGTTGTGTTTCAGGTCTAGAGCGGGATTTGTACTAGCTGGATGCTCGATGCTTGGGAGCTAACGAGGGTCCTAGGCTAGCTTGTCTAGAGACGTACTGTGATTTTGAATTAAACTTTAACTTTGGATTTATGAGCTGTTGAATCTTTTATCGGGTTGTGGTGACAATTTATTATTACTTTAAACCTTATTTCATTTAAAGTTGTTTTAATTATTACCGTTTTAAGTTCACGTCTCGAGTCCGGTCAAACCCGATTTGGGGCGTGACAACTTCATCATACGTTGGACCGAGGGCCAGGGTGGTTCCAGATAGGATAACCAAGTGGTCCCCTTCAGTGGAAATGCTCCTAATAACTGCTTGGCAACGCACAACAAAAGATCCCATCAAGGGGACCTCCCAACATGGGAACACGTTTTGGTCCACTGTGACCAGAAGATTCGTCAGAGCTGGGAAGTTCAGAGACGAAGATTTTACACAACAAGCCGTCAAGAGCCATTTTAACAAATGTGCGTCAAGAGTGAGGCGATATATCTCACTGATGAGGAAGGACAAGGCATTAGATCATAACGGCTAGAACGACGAAAGGTACAGGGACCGGGTCATGGAACTCTATCGGATTCACACCGTAGGTAAAAACGACCCGAAGATTTTCAGGCTCCACCTATGATCGAGTCGTTGGAACACGATGACAAGTTCTGGGCAGAGGAAAGTCTTGGCGGGTGTGTACGACGACGCTTGAACGAGTCCGGCAGTTACAGCACAACCCCACCTAGCTCACTTCCCACCGACGATGAAAATGTTACACATCTTGGTGCTGACGAACAACCATTCGAAGGACCTAGTTCCTCAATTGCCCCAAGTTCCCCAATTGGCCCAAGTTCCCCAACTGGCAGGTGTTCCCCGATTGGCACTCCGCGTGAACAACAACGCCCTATTGGCAATAAGGCCACGAAGATTGCGATCACAAAGACTCCTTGGTCTAAGGATACATGACAATATACGACAGAAAGACTCCTTGGTCTAAGGATACATGACAATATACGACATTGAATATGTTCATGACTTAATCTATGACACATTTTCAGGGCGGGTCATCCAATATCATGTCCCATGTGATATCTATGATCAGACTCCGGAGTCCCATTCCAATGACTAACAGAACGTAAGTCATAAAGAGCCATCTTTCACACTAGTCGCTTCAAGTGAAGCTTTGTCAACTAGGGACCCATCGAGTGTGATCTATATCGATCTATGGTTCTATTTGTATGGTGGGCATAGATTAGAGCACACATAGATATATTAATCCAACTCATAAGTTATATAAAGCCGCTTTAATTTTATTGCTAACGATGATATATACATTAGGGCATTTACGATTGAACTACAAGCACTAAGACTAACACCAATATCCTCTTCTTTGGGGCAAGTGGCATGACAATCAATCTTTCATCCTTGAGGATAAATTTCATTATTCCTTTCTTCGTCTGTCGGGTAATCGGGGCCTCATATGGAGTGCTCTGATTGGATAGATCTCTGTTGTCTTCTTGGGTTTTTCAATTTCTGAATGATCAGGTGCAATCTCCCAATCATAGGTCGATACGTTCCTAGGGGAGGGGGCATGGATTGATTGGGTGTGCATGGTCCATTTACTCGCGTCGAGGTTTGTGCTACATGTTTTTGGTAGGGAATCTTGCATTGATGGTGGGGCTTATAGAGCCAAGGGGGAGAAGACCAGAGGGACAAAAGGTCTCGGTGTCATGAACATCCTGGGATTTTATGTGGATTGCATATGTCAGTCCCTGTTAGCAGTATGTTTGTCCGGAATGGAGTCTGTCTAAGTCCTTCGGATACATGCCTTGATGTAGGGGATTTCTATGGCCATAAGAGAGATGTCGAAGTTTGGCGGTCCCACCGGTAGAAGAGGGTCCCTCTATTTGCAGTCACTCACATGATGTCTAATACATCCACAATGGAAACAATAGAGTGGTAAGAGGACGTATTGGATACGAACCTAAAGTGGTGTCTTCGCTCGTATATAGTAACCTTGATTGTACGTCGAAGTGGGGTGGCTAGGTTCTTCCAAAATCTCACTCGGAGTACCCCTCTACTCCCCATAGCTGACGTGTCCGTTCGGACACCCAACCCCAAGTGCTTCGCCTATCCTCCCTCCCGTTGTTCGAGTTAGACTGTCCAATGGAAGATCTGATATCACCGCTCACAATAGGAGTCTTGAAAACTGTAATGTACCCGGGTTCACCCCCGGTATGAGGTCTTCGAGGATAACTAGAATGTTCTTTATAAGTAGAATCCCAAGATTCCCCATCCCAAGTCCCTGATCACCAGGCCTTCATGATTCCATACTTTGTTCATGACTCCTTTAGTGATTTTTTGGTCACACTCCTGTAAAGTGATTAGACGACCAGGCAAGCCAAAGTTGGTTGGGCCCAGAGTCGAGTAGTCTCAAGGTCTTTATGGAAGAGGATATTCTCATCCTTTTCCTCCTCCATTTGGAGAGTATTAAATCTCTGTTGAACAGCCATAATGGTCTCCATAGGGGACTTACCTAGGTCCGGTTGGAGAAGGGTGTCATCAATTTGCTGCCTAGACGATGGTTCCTTTGAACGGTTCCCCTCATTAAGGTACCTTCCTGAGCTTGCACTTCCGTCCCCCGTATTTGTAACCACACGTTATTCCGGGTTAGATCAATTCAGGCTCCCTAGAGGAGGTCCTGGGGAGGCGGTAATAGGGACGCATCTGGAGACCACATCCCACATTGTGTATGGGAGGGGTGTTGGGGAAGTAGTTCCTATGGCATCGTTCCCAAGCATGTGGTGGTCATGGGGACCGAGTGGGACGGAGGCGCAGACCGTGGGGGATCAGTCATGTTCATTCCTGGTACGATATTGGGGGTCGTAACTAGTCCGAGTTCTCGTGGTTGGATCATTGTTATATCCGATAGTGGAGTCAATACCATCGGGGGGAGGGGTTGCAGAGGTGTTGGAGTTGGTCTTTTAGTCTTTTTTTTTATATCTAACGGGTTTAATATGATGGTACTCGGGCCGGTGGCATCTAGTCGGGTTCGCCCGTCGCAATTGGTTTCTGGCCAACAGCGGGGTTGGGTAGGAGAGGACATACCTTAGTGGTGTTCAACAACATGAGGAAAATGGGTTGAGCTTGTGTGGAATCCATGGAGGAAGTTGATGATCGGCGAGATTGACAATGACTGAGGCGGCAAGGTTCGTCAAGGGCGTCTGTCCATTAGAGATTGAAAGCATCGATTGGGACGACGCAAAACTGGACATATCGGAGAACTTCAACGACGCTAAGCATGGAAGATGATCAGAGTACGAAAAGATATTTAACCCTTTTTTTTATCTAGATGGGAGCTTATAATGAATTATTTTTCATAAGATTATTTTTAATGAATTTGGATTCAATATGATTCGAATTATCTTTCACCTACATTCATGAATAAACTTATAAATCTGATTAATAATGAGATTAAACCTTCTATTGATTTTGTTTCATGTATATTTATGGTAGAAGATTTGTAAGCAAGATTGTTCACTTTGAAGTAAGTTTCAAACAAGCTCGCGAGCCAGTCACTCTTAACCAAAACAAACAATTTGAAACCCAAACGTTACAAGTCAAACGGTAACAAATTTAATATCTAATGTACCCAAAATCTTGGGATGCCCAAACTATTAAGGAGACGGAGATTGAGATGGAGAGGGAGGTGGTGAATTGGTCTGCCCAAAAGGATTTGACACCTGAGGTGGCGGAGGTTTTTTTGGAGCTGATGCAACCGGCGAGTTGAGCTGCCCAAAAGGATATGACACCCGATTAAGCTGCAAAATGCTTCTAGCCGGAAGAGGGGCCAAAATGTTATCTGCAACCTGAAAATTTAGCTCCGACTCCGACCTCATACCAGGGGTGAACCCGGCTACATTGGGCTGCGACCCAATGAATTCCTCCGGAGCAGCAGACACCTCCACCACGTCCCAGAATACCCAATTCTGGGTCGCGCCGCTGTTCGGCTCATGGTGGCTGATCGAGGTTGGCTCGCAGCAGGTCTGAAGAATCTCGCCGACCCATCTCATGAAATTCACTGTCCAATTCTGGGTGTTGGGCTCGTCCTGGCTGATCGAGTTCGGGCCGCCGTTGGCCTGAAGAAGCTTGTCGCCCCAGCTCTTGAGCTTCAATTGAACGCCACCATCGCATATCAGCTCCCAATCCACCTTCCCGTCCGTGGCGGTGAGGTACAGGTCAAAACAGCTCTTGAGCCGAATCACGTTTGGCTTCCCTTCCACCCTCTCCACGACCCACTTGGCATTCGGGGATGAGCCGCCGTCGCTCTCCCCGACGGTCTCTTTGTCATCATGGGCTACCAGGTACGCGCCGGCGCCTTCGTGGCTCCGGAGCCTGATGGCGTTTGCTTTACCGAGCAGCTCCATTCACGAAACAGAGCAAGAAGAGAGTGGAAACAAAAGTAGATGGTTTTGTGAAACGAGCGAAACACTTGTATTTATACTCGTCAGAAGAAAAGGGGGAGTTTGTATAGTCTCGTTTGTGCAAGCGCGGTGGATAGATTAGTGACATAATAAATATATAATGGTAGGTAAGAAAATATATAAAAAAATCACTGAAATTGTTAATACCCAAGATTGTAAAAGAAAAGAAGACCTTGAATGAGTCTTGAAGAAGATGATGATAAGTATCCTAAGTTGACGATCCATATTTGTATAGGTTGCGCGTCCAGAGTACAGGATTCTGGTTTTGGTTGTTTATAAATGGCGAGATGGAGAGAGATCGTTGACTTTGATTGTACATGACCTCATTCGCAAGGGACTCTGCTGAGCGGCTTGATTTCTGCATCTCGGTGCACGTACAGCCCGTCGACCCATATTGCGAACTGCGAACTGCAAATCGAATTGCGATTTAACGGTTCGCAGGTCGCGGCGGTTCCATGTGGGGCGCCGATTATACGACCCGCGAATCGTTAAATAGTGGGTCGGTTCATGTCGCGCGACTCGTGCTTTGGGATCGTGGGCCGCGGGTAGTACGAACAGAGTCGCTCGGCCATCCAATAGCACGTTGACATGTGGCATTGAGAAGAAAAAAATTCCGACCGTTGGAAATAGTCGGAAATGAACGGTAATATTTTTAATTCATTTAAATTTTAATTTTCAACTGTATAAATACCCCTCTCTCCGACCTCCGACATTGGCACGTCGGAAAATCATCCCGACGTGCAGAACGCCGACGACAACGACGCCCCATCTTGGAGCTCAACTCCAACGTCTCCCTCCCTTTCCATTGGGAGCAATGCCTCGACTTAAAGACGGGAGAAGTTTATTACATAAACTGGAGAACCAGGATGCGAGCCACGGAGGATCTAAGGATGGTGTTGCCTGAGTTCAATGGTGATTAGTACTACTACTCCGAGGACGACAGCTCGTACGATAGTGATGAATGGTTGTCGAAATCATCCCCTTTGACTGGAGACCAGCATTATAACGACGGCGACGGAGACATCAGCTCTGATCACCACCGCCGGACGAATAACCCCATCCACTAGTATCGGTGAAGATTACACATCTCTTGATGGTGACACCCAACAAGAATGGCCAACTTGCGATCCCACCGAGGGAGGTTCTCCAGAAAGACCCCCTTCCACCATGCCCGAGGGAGGTCTTTCTCAAGGACCTCTGTAAGACCCGCTCCCGGTCGAACCGATGACTCTAGAAGTCACTCGGCACTTTTCCGGAACCCAAACGAATTGGCCATCATCACGGTTGGCTTAAGGGGAGAAATTCCTTTCGTTTGAGTATAAGGTTGGAGAAAGTCAATTTTGGTCAAAACGAGACTTTTTATCGACTAAAAGCATTATTTTATTGTGCTGGAATTTAATTTGGAAAAAGTAAATAACCTTTGGACACTTGTCCCCTTTTGGTTGAAAGAGAGAAAAAGGAGTAGACATAGACCATTTTACTCTCCCAAAAGCTTCTACAAGGAATTCTAGCTCAAGGGCTTTTGGTCATTTGCTACATCTAGGTATTATATGAGATTGGAAAAGCAAATTCAACTCATTATTTTGTGGTGTAGCCGAAATTGGGAGTAGGAGCAAGAGAGAAGAGCTCCCATGGATCTTTGAAGGAAAATCAAGGAAGAAGAGGCCACTTGAAGTCTTCCTTTAGCCATCTTCTTCATCTCAACATTCTAGAGGTAGTGGAACTCTCTAATCCTCATTTCTCTTCATCTCTTTTCATGGGTTTTGGGTGAAATTGCTAGATGTTGTTGGGTTTGAGTAGAAATGGTGGGAGATGTTGTTGATGAGAAGCTTTGTTGGGTTTTTGTTGAGAAATCTTTGGTTTGTTGGAGCTTTTGAGTTGGGTTTGATTTGATGAATCATTGGAAACTTGTTTGTGTGTTGATTCCTACCATGGGTAGAGGAGTATTGAAGGATTTGGACTGTTTTGGGAGTTGGAAGGGGTAAAATTTGGGGTTTGAAGGTGGTTTTTCGGAGAAAAGGAGTTGGAGGTTGAAGAAGGGCGAAACTGCCCTGGTGCGCCACGGATCCGTGACGGATCCCGTGACGGGCGACGTCACGGCTCCGTGAGGGAGTCCGTGACGGCACTCGTCACGGCTCCGTGACGGTAACCGTGAGGGTTAACGTCACGGATTCGTGACCAGGTCCGTGGCAGACCAGGGTGAGGGTTTCTTGAGGGTTTTTGCACCTTGGTTGATTTTGGTTTTGAGCTGAACTTTGGAAAGGTTTTGGGGGGTTTTGCTTGCTGTTTAAGTGGAGTCTAATTATCGTTTCTTTGTGTCCAAGACTTTGGGGATCGAGTTAGAGGAGCAAGGATCACGCCGGGACCCGAGTGAAGGACGGAGTGGTGACCACCGGGCTTCATCAAAGTGTTGAGAGGAAGACCTTGAGGTAGGGAAAGCCTTAACCTTTCGTTTATGATGTTTAGTATGCATGTTAGGTTAATAAAATTGGAAAGGTCCTAGAAATGCCTATAGGATGCGAATAACTAGCATAATTGTCTTTCAATTACTAATAACCGGAAGTGTCTAGTGGTGACCGATTAGGATGCCAATCACTAGTGTAACTCGCTTTCAATACTTGGGAATTGTTTGTCTGGTAGAGGAGCCTTGGCAAAGACCTCGGATTAGTTGCGTGTTAGGATCGCATGCTTGTTTGTTTGGTTGCTTAGTGGATAGGCTAAAGAGTCTAATGGAACTAGTTGAATCGCATATCTGAATGCTTGATTGAAGGTTTCCATGTTTGGTTGATTGAACTCATTTTGGACTGTTGACTGTATTTGGATGATTGCTTGTTTTCCTTAAATGATTGCTTGGAGCATCGAGTATGACTGGTTGTACCGAGCGGTGCAATCAGGTGATCGATGCCCCGTTGGATCGAGACTGGTAAGTGAACGGTAAGTTGTGATTGTGTGATTCGTGTGTTGTGTGTTGCGTTGAATCGGTGATGTGTGAGCTATGTGTGATAGTGGATTGGTGGTTGGCGGGTTTGGACCGCTTCGTGTTTCGGTTGAGTACGTTACTAAATTATTATCTGATTGTGGTTGACACGGTATGGTACCTACACCGTTGAGGAGTCCGGTGTAGGATGTTATAGTGAGTACTTGTTGAATTGCCCAAGTGTATACCTCCTATGGGAGTAATACCTTGGTTCCCGAGGACATAAAATCCTTTGGAGACGTTTCTGAGAATCCTGATGATAAGCGCCCCGAAGGGTTGTTTCCGGTCGCCTCAATGTTATGCGTCTCCTCTGGATTTGAGGGAAAATCCGAGAGGACACATCATATGTGGATCGGAGGGTGGAGACTTCATGTGCCACGGCATTGAACTGGGTTACCTATTATCCGTGTTTGTTAAGATCTATCTTGTTGACTTGCTGTTGACTTTATTGAGTTTAAGGTCCACCTTGTTATGTGTTTTCTCTACTGAGCGCAAGCTCACCCCTGTGAGTTTACTGTTGTGTTTACAGGCTTGATTGAGGAGTAGAGGCTCGGGAGCTTCTCGGTGTGGGTGTCCATAGTGACTTCGTTTATTCTATTTTCGTTTGGAACAGATTTTGTAGAGGATTATTATTACACCCCTGGAGGGTTATTTATGTTTTAAACTAAACTTTTCGGATTTGAGTTACTTATTGGAGTTTTCTGGAACTTTTTTGTTGAATTGTTATCTCTTAAATCACCTATTCCTAGTAACGCCTTGAGTCCGGACAAGAACCGGATTTGGGGCGTGACAACCTCAACGTGTAGAAGAGTGACCCTTGGAAAAGAATTCTTCGAAGAGGAAGGTGTAAGAACCGCCCCGGTCGATCCCGGTCGAACCGGTGATTTCTAGACAAGTTTGACTTTCGGCCGGAAGAGTCAACCAATGACTCAAGAAGTCATTCGAGACCTTTTCGAGGCCCAAAAAGCTTAGCCGTCATCACGGTTAGCTTAGTTGGGCCATTTCCTTCAGTTTGACTGTAATATTGGTTAAGTCAACTTTTGGTCAAACTTGGACTTTTTATCGGTTATTTTCCGATCTAATCTTGGAAGGCTGGAAATTTATTTAAGGGAAAGTGACCCCACATGACACTTGGAATTTTTGGCTTGGAGGATGAAAAAGGGGCTTCCATTGAGCCTTATACCCTTCCAACTTACCTTTCAAGGGATAAGACCTTAAAGGCCTTTAAGTAAATTGACACAATAGGTCATTTAAAGAAAAGGGAACACACAATTCAGCTCATTATTTGTTGTGGCACCGAAATTCACCAAGGGAGAGAAGAAGGGAGAGTTCCATTTCTTGAGGAAAAAGAAAGAGAGGAAAGCTAGCATTTTGGGACTTGTTCTTGACCATTTCTTCTCCATTTTCCTTCCATCTTCATCATCTCATCTTCCTAGAGGTATGGATGTCCTTAACACTCCATTTCATCCACTTTCAAGTTTTGGGTTTTGTGGGTATTTGGCTTGAAGTTGAAGAACTAGCTATTTTGATTGTTAATGGAGAAGAATTAGTGAAGTTAGGTTGTTTGGATTGTGTTTTGGTTGAAGTTTTGATGAACCCATTGAGGGTGTTGATGATTCGAGGCTTTTGATAATTATTTTGGAGTTGTTTAGAGCTGGAAATGGAGTTTTGGGAGTGATTTTCGTGGAATCCGAGTTGGGGAAGAAAGGGGAAGGCTTTGGTCAGGTCTGGCACAGAACGTGACCCGGACTGGGCCATGTGCCGGCACGGCAGGCCGCACGGAACGGGTCTGGTACCGGCACGGTACGCGGCGCGGAACGGGTGAGAGTCTGGCACGGTACCTCACACGGTCCGTGTCAGACTCCGGGCCGGTGCATCGCGTGGTTCGTGCTGGTTACCGGGCCGGTCTGTGATACGGTCCGTGCCAGGTTTCGGCACGGCCAGTGACACAGTCCGGACCGCATTCCGGATCAGATTTCCAGAACCAAAACCCTTTCTTTTGAGTCCATTTCGATTCCTAGATCATTCCTTTGACTTTGTTTCTATTCTTGAGGATTGTTCTGTATTTTTGGTTGAGGAGCACTCCGTTGAGTTACTAATTTTGGTATTGTTGTGGTCCAAGACCGTGAGACCGAGCTCGAAAGGAGGAAAGGCCTTGGAACCGAGCTAGAGGGACGAAGACCACTCCGAAACCCTTGTGAAGAACGGAGGAGAGGCTAATCGAACCTTACAGCAGAGTATTATTAGAGGAAGACCACAAGGTAGGGAAAGTCCTAACTCGTCGTTTAAATAACGTTTTAGTATGCCTATTAGGTTAATAAAATCGGAAAGGTCCTAGAATTGCATATAGGACGCGAATAACTAGAATAAATGTCTTTCAATTACTAATAACTGGATGTGTCTAGTAAGCATGCCTAGGATGTGAATCACTAGTGTAGCTCGCTTTCAATACTTGGGAATTGATTTACTGGTAGAGAGGCCGTGATGAGCCCTCGGATTAGTTGTGTTTGGTTCATATGCTTGGTTGCCTAGTTTGGTTAAGCTAAGAGTCTAATACAACTAGATGATTCGAATGTCAAACATGAATGTTTGAATGCTTACTTGATCGGATGCTTGGATGAATAATTGTATGAACGTTGAGTGTAATTGTTTGTGCTAAATGGGACATGATCGGGTGAATGATAGACCGATGGAGTGTGATTGGTAAGTAATTGGTAAGTGTAAGGCTACATTGATTCTTGTGGTGTGTTGTGATAAAATTGTGATTTGTTAAGCTTTGGTTGCATCATGATTGTTGAGTATGTTATTCTCTTGTGAGTCTTTGGGTTGGGATCTATATCGGTATGTACCCACGCTGCGGGTGGGGTAGTGCCTGTAAGGTACCCACACCAAAGGGAATGCTGGTGTGGGGTAGTACCTAAACCGATGACTTGGTATCCGGTATGGTACCCACACCGAAGGAAGTACCGGTGTGGGGTAGTATCATAGTCGGTATCCGGTATGGTACCTACACCGAAGGAAGTGCCGGTGTGGGGTAGTATCATAGCCGATGGATTGGACCCTGCGGGGCATTGATTATTGGACCCAGCGGCGCATTGGTTATTGGACCCTGCGGGGCAATTGGATGGTTTACCCTGCGGGGGATGGTTATTGGTTGATTCACCCAAGTGTATGCGTCCTGCGGGAGCAATACCTTGGTTCCCTATGACATATGGTCCTTTAGAGACGTTTCCGAGAATCCCGACGATAAGCGCCCTCAGGGGTTGTTACCGGTATTCTCGACGTTATACGTCTTGTGACGTCATGCGTCTCCTCTGGACCGAGGGAAAATCCGACATGACACAACGAGTATTGTGGATCGGAGGGTGGTGACTTCATGTCCCACGGCATTAATTGGACGCCCTGTTTTCTCATGATCTTTAAAGAAATGCATTAATTCCCTTATTTTACTATGATTATTGTTGACTCTTTGAAAGTGTTAAACACTCGGTTTGCCTCCGTATTTCATCATCTGTTTGGTTTCTCATCTTATTAAGATTTGAATAAACTTGTGAACTCCTATTTATTAAACTGAAAGGTCGCCTTGGTTATGCATTTTTCCTACTAAGCGTAAGCTCACCTCTATCTGTTTATGACTGTTTTACAGGTTTACGTGATGAGTAGTAGACTCGAGGCTCGGGAGCTTCTATGGTCCGGGTGCTTGTCTCTAGAGGCGTTGGTCATATTTTTGGTCATGAACCTTTGTTAAGGGATTTATTATGAGTTTTATGAACCTTGTGTTAAAGGTTTTATTATAAGTTTGTACTTCAGATGTTTTGAATTGAACTTAACTTGGAGAGTTTTATTGGTTTTATATTACTTTTATCGTTATACTTGGCTTCATTCTTAAGTCACGTCTCGAGTCCGATCAAAACCGGATTTGGGGCGTGACAGAAGGGGAAGACCCTCATCGACAAAATAATTGCCATAGCGGACATGGAATGAGCAAGGGCCAGGTGCAATGAATAAACTTAGAAAGGGGCCGACTATGTAAGAACCGCCCTCGGTTGAACCGTTGAAATTTAGGAAACGTTGACTTTCCGTCGGAAAAGTCAACCGATGACTCCGGGAGTCATTCGAGACCTTTCTAAGACCCAAAAAGCTTAGTTGTCGTTACGGTTAGCTTAGTTGGGTCGTTTCCTTTCAAATGACTACTTTTGCGAAAAAGTCAAATCCGGGTTAAACGGGGTCGAATTAGAGGTCTTATCGAATTAATTTAATTTAAGTTGACATATTTGTTGGGTTTGCCCTAGGCCCAATCGGGTTTCAAGCCCAATTGAGTCTTGTACCCAATAATGAAAACTATATAAAGAGATAATTAGGGTTAAGAGAAAATAATTAGATTATTCTCTGCAGCCACTTTTTCTATTCTCTCCCAAACAACCAAAAGAAGAATCGTTCTTCTCTATAGCCGTCTCAATCGTTGAAAGCATCAAAGATCGTTACTCGGTGTGGATACACTAGAGGCTTCGTAGTTTCGGAGCTATATCGGTTTTGCTCTACATATCAAGTAAGTAAACCTTTTTATTGTTTTAACATTGGTTCAAATGCAAATAGATCGTTTTGGATCGAATCCTTTTATTCCGCTGCGAACATATGATGTTTGTTTTCGATCCTTCAATTGGTATCAGAGCCTTGGATTTTTTGCTTTTAAATCATATGTGAAATTGGTTTTATTGTTAATATAAAGCTGTATACATATACTCTATTTTGGATAAAACTGTGTATCTTATATATGGGTACCGATTCTACGGTCACTTGAATCAGGAATATGATTCCAATGTCTTTGTTCTTTTGCAACATGTAAAAGTGTATGTGTATATATATACTTTTCCGTACATGATTGATTATGGCGCATGAGTTAACTAGGTGATCATGTCTTGGTTATTATGATGTTTATTTTTAAACATTTAATATGGTTGGTTTTTGTTGCAAATCACAGTATATGATTCATGGCTAAAACTTGGTTTTAAAATAGATGAAACATGTTCTCTGTCGTACCGAGTATGATAACTTATACAGTGAGTCTTGCATGATAAACCATGTTCATATATAGATGCTTATAATCATGTTCATGAGAATATACATGTTGGTATGATTTAAGTTGGTTGATCGGGTAATGATCAATTTTATTATTGACGATTATATACGATATAATCATAATTGTTATTAAAATTGTTTTAATGACATAAAATTGATTATTTTAAAATTATTGAGTTTTAATTGATAAAATATGAGATATTTTGTCATCGGCTTTTTCATCCAAGTAGATAAATAATTATTATTCGTTTACAAGGAACGACCTGACTACTAGGGGACTTGTAGTTCGGAATAATTTTTTACTTTATTTTTATTTACAAGGTACGACCTGACTACCAGGGGACTTGTAGTTCAAAGATAAATATATATATATATATATATATATATATATTCCTCTTATTTGCATACGATGCAGGTACATAGAAAATTATTTAATGTTAGTACTTATAGTCTGGACTACCCAGAGGGTATAACTTTAATTAATTTTCAAGAGGAAGTAATTTTGTCTATTGCATGTGATGCGTGAGTGAAGAAAAAAAAATTATTTGATGTTACACTTATAGTCTGGACTACCCAGAGGGTGCAATATTAACTGGTTTTATGTCACTAGGATGAATAAACTCAAATATACTAATAGGACCGACCTGACAACTAGGTGACTATGTAGTATATAGCCTGTTGTGGTTTTATGTGATAAAATCAAGAAAAACTTTAATTATGTGTGAGAAACGACTTGACAACCAAGGGGCTCATTCATGTTTTAAAGTTTGTATTATCATTTTGATGACTCGTATGTCTTAATGATGTATGTTTGTGCTATTGTTGTTTTCCTTTACAGTAACTTTCTGAAATGGATACTATCTCACTGCGTGGCATACTTGATGCTAACAAATTGTCTGGTAACAATTTTGATGACTGGTACCGGAACTTGAGAATTGTTCTCATGCATGAAAAACTTATCGATGTGATCGATAACCCCATGATGGAAGCTCCCGTTGAGGGAGTGACTGATGTAGTTGCATTAGATGCATATTCGAAGTACCAGGAACGAAGTACTACTACTCAGTGCATCATTTTGGCTTCCATGAGTCCTGATCTTCAGAGGCAACATGAGACTATGAATCCACCACAGATCATAGAGCATCTTAAGAAGATGTATGGGTCTCAGAGTAGGACTGCAAGATATCATATATCTAATTCCTTGTTCAAATCTGAACTGAAACCCAAGGAACCAGTTCGCACCCATGTTCTAAAGATGATTGATCTTGTAGAACGGCTTGAGAAGCAAGGCTGCACACTTGGTAAGGAGTTATCGCAGGATTTGATCTTGCAATCTCTTGATGACACTTTTTCACCGTTCATTGTTAATTATAACATGAACAAGATGGATTGTGATCTTCATGAATTGCTCAATTTGTTGATCGATTTTGAGAATCAAATCACATCTGAGAAGGTGAAAGTGTCGGGATCTGTGAACCTGATCGGTAGCTCTTCTAAGGGAAAGTGGAAAAATGCGAGGAAATCTAAGAAAAATCCACTTGGGCCAAAGAATTATGTTATGAACAAATTCAAGAAAATGAAGTTGAGCACTGGTCCGGAGGATGCTGAATGTTTCTTCTGCAAGAAGAAAGGACATTGGAGGAGGAATTGTCAAGAGTATTTGGCTACTCTGAAGGACAAGAAACAAGGTAAGGCATTAATGAAAAATGTTTTCATGATCACTTTGACATCTATTGATGCTTCGAAATGGGTATTGGATACCGGAAGTGGTTTTAGCATCTGCAATATGTTGCAGGGGCTAAAAATCAATAGGGTGTTGAAGAAAGGAGAGGTCAACATACAAGTTGGATATAAAGCAAGTGTTGCTGCCCTAGCTGTAGGGACTATGACTCTTGTAATGCCTACTGGAAAGACTTTATTGTTGGAGGATTGTTATTACATTCCTACGTTTCTTTCAAACATAATTTATGTTTCATATTTGGTTGACCATGGATTTCGTTTGGATATTCGTGGTAATCATTGTTCTATATTTCATGGTGATGAATTATATGTCGATGTTTACAAACAATATGGTCTTTATGTCTTACCTGAATTAGTTACTTGTCCTGCTATGACTATTTCTGGCCAAAAGAGGAAGAGAAATAATCAAGTAAATCAAAATTACCTTTGGCACTGTAGGCTTGGCATATCGGTGAGAAAAGAATAAACAAGTTGCATAAGACGGGGAGTCTTGGGCTATATGATTATGAATCATACGATACTTGTGAATCTTGTCTCATTGGAAAATTGACAAAATCTCCTTTTAATGGAACTGGAGAAAGAGCCAGTGAACTTTTGGGACTCATACATAGTGATGTATGTGGACCAATGAAAGTTCAAGCAAAAGGTGGATATTCTTACTTTATCACCTTCACTAACGATATGTCGAGATATGGTTGCGTATATCTCATGAGACATAAGTCGGAATCTTTTGAAATGTTCAAAAGGTTTAGAAGTGAAGTTGAGAAACAAACCGGTAAGAATATCAAGGCACTGAGATCTGACCGTGGGGGTGAGTATCTCACAGATGATTTTATTGATTATTTATCACAAGATGGAATCCTATCACAATGGACTCCTCATGGGACACCGCAACACAACGGTGTTTCTGAGAGGCGAAATCGTACCTTATTAGATATGGTACGATCGATGATGGGGTTCACAGATCTTCCTATCTTCCTATGGGGATATGCTTTAGAAGCTGCTGCATATTTGTTAAATAAGGTTCCCACTAAGGCAGTTGCTGAAACACCGTATGAGATATGGAAAGGACGGAGAGCCGGCCTTAAACATTTAAGGGTTTGGGGTTGTCCGACCTATGTTAAGCGACTGCAATCAGACAAGCTTGAGGCTAAGTCTACCAAATGCAGATTTGTTGGTTATCCCAAGGAGACTATGAGATACTATTTCTACCATCCTTCTGAACACAAAGTGTTTGTGGCTAGGAACGCGACCTTTTTAGAAATGGAGTTCCTTGATGCTGGAAAAACTGGAGTAGAAATAGATCTTGATGAAATACAAGATACCAATGAGCCAGCACCGACTCAAGAGCATGAGATGCATATTGAGAAACCTTTTCTTGATGTCTTACAGTTGCCACCGAGGGTTCCAACCTCAAACGTTGAGGTAAATGATTTGGTTAATGAACCAGTTCAGGAACAAGGGCAACAAGAGAATCAAGAAGTACAAGAGCCTCCTAGAAGATCAATTAGAGAACGTCGTGCACCAAATAGGATGAATCTATTAGTGTGCAATAATGAGGATAATCATATTGATGATGACCTTGTTATTGAAGACGATCCTAAGTGTTATCAAGAGGCGATGGCTAGTCCAGACCATGAGAAATGGCTTGCTGCCATGGAATCCGAAACGGAGTCAATGAAGATCAACAAAGTGTGGACTTTAGTTGATGACTCTAATGACTTAAAACCTATTGGGTGTAAATGGGTTTTTAAGAGAAAGATTGGAGCGGATGGTAAGGTTGAAACCTTTAAAGCCCGTCTGGTTGCTAAGGGTTATAATCAAAAGGAAGGTATTGATTATGAAGAAACGTTCTCCCCTGTTGCAATGCTCAAATCTGTTCGGATTTTGCTAGCTATAGCTACATACTATGATTATGAGATTTGGCAAATGGATGTGAAAACAGCTTTCCTTAATGGTGAGCTCAAGGAGGATGTCTATATGACTCAACCTGAAGGTTTCACATTGTCATCTGCTCCTAGTAAAGTATGTAAGCTACAACGATCCATTTATGGATTAAAGCAAGCTTCTCGTAGTTGGAACATTCGTTTTCACACGACAATCGAAAAGTTCAATTTTGTGCGTTGTGAAGAGGAGCCATGTGTGTACAAAAAGGTTAGTGGGAGCATAGTTATTTTCCTATTGTTGTATGTAGATGACATGTTGTAATAGGAAATGATGTTCCAGTCATGCAAGAAACAAAGGTTTGGCTATCTGAAAACTTCTCCATGAAAGATATGGGAGAAGCAACTTATATTCTTGGAATAAAGGTCTATAGAGATAGATCAAGGAAGTTGCTTGGAATCTCCCAATCTACGTACATTGATACTATCTTAAGGAAGTATCACATGGATAATTCCAAAAAGGGTTACTTACCTATTGGAACTGGAGTTTCTCTTTCTAGAGAGGATAGTCCTAAGACCCTAGAGGAAAGAGAACGCATGAGTAGAATCCCATACGCTAACGCAGTGGGAGCTATCATGTATACCATGACATGTACAAGATCGGATGTTGCCTATGCGCTAGGAGTAGCAAGTAGGTACCAAGGAAATCCGGGTGAGGCACATTGGAAAGTTGTCAAAACTATTCTTAAGTACTTGAGAAGAACTAAAGACCAATTCCTCATATATGGAGATAATGAGCTTAAATTGTTAAGCCATACCGATGCAAGTTTTGCATCAGATAAGGATGATAGCAAATCTACTTCTGGTTATGTCTTTACCTTGAATGGTGGAGCAGTGAGTTGGAAGAGTTCCAAACAAGCTACAGTAGCTGATTCAGTAACCGAAGTAGAATACATAGCGGCATGTGACGCTGCTAAGGAAGCTGTATGGATAAGGAAGTTCTTAACTGAGCTTGGTGTGGTTCCTTTAACAAAGGAAAGTGTTCCTTTATTTTGTGACAATACGGGAGCTATTGCACAAGCCAAAGAGCCGAGAGCACATCAGAAATCCAAACACGTTCTTCGGAAGTTTCATCTAATTAGAGAAATAGTTGAACGTGGAGACGTTCAAATTCTGAAGGTGGAAGGAAAAGAGAACGTTGCAGATCCTTTCACTAAAGCACTTGGTTCAAAGGAGTTTGACAAGCATAAGTAGAATATAGGATTGAGGTTCATGAATGGTTGGCTTTAGATTAAATGCTAATCTTTACGCAACATTATTATTAGCACATTTTTGAACTATGGATTGTGATTAATGGAGTTTAATGCAATGTTTTATAGTTATCATATATGAATATTTATTGATATTGTGATATGATAAGTCCTTGATTAAACTGTTATACTTGTCATTATAATGGAGATTATGATAATGAGAGTCAAGTATTATAGAGTTTTATCTAAAAGTGTTCTTGGTCATATGATCATCCTACTAGGACCACGATGATCCGGATAGACCAATATATGTATAATTGTACTCATTGGATGAGTATTAATGGATCTCATTCATTAAGTTATAATATAGATGATGCATATAGTGGATATGATCATTGAACTGACCAAACGTAAGATTTCCAAATGGTTGACTTTACCTATACTGTCAATGTGGAAATTCTCTTAAGGAACAAATGTATATTGTTTTTGTCCTTTGACCTGAGATCACCATAGTGGTTAATAGAAAATACTTGTTATACTTTGATACCGAACACCTAGTGTGTAAAAAATGCTAGTTGAAAGGTCATTGGGTATAATTGAGTACCTATATAATCAATGGCGAGTCAAGAGGGGATCCATCAACTCAAGGTAATGAGTTTGAACTCTATGTTGTTATGAATCTTATGGTTGGAAAAGATCCTTGGCCAAGGCAGAAGAATGATTTGAGAAAGGAGTTTCTTAAAGTCATTCAACAACCAGTAACGATCAACATGAAACATAGTGGTTATCCATTAGGGTTTGACAGTCAAACCATACCCTAGGATAATCCGGAGTTGGAAAGATGGAAGGAAAACAATTCATCGTCCTTAACCAGGTTCGTCTTTATTGGATATTGATATTCACGTTATCCGGTCGTCGAGGAGTGTTGTTAGACGCCAACCTCGATTAGTAGTTAATGAGATTAATTACTACCGGTTTAGCGTTGAACCTATGTGGTCACACACTTACGAGTGATGTTTGATGTTTAAGATCATTTAAATTTATTATGAGATAATTTATTGAAATGATTTAGATGGCATATTTGTTATACCTTCTGCTAACACAGAAGTGTAATAAATATTGGAGTTCTTGACCGATTGGATCTAGGTCAAGTGGGAGATTGTTGGGTTTGCCCTAGGCCCAATCGGGTTTCAAGCCCAATTGAGTCTTGTACCCAATAATGAAAACTATATAAAGAGATAATTAGGGTTAAGAGAAAATAATTAGATTATTCTCTGCAGCCACTTTTTCTATTCTCTCTCAAACAACCAAAAGAAGAATCGTTCTTCTCCATAGCCGTCTCAATCGTTGAAAGCATCAAAGATCGTTACTCGGTGTGGATACACTAGAGGCTTCGTAGTTTCAGAGCTATATCGGTTTTGCTCTACATATCAAGTAAGTAAACCTTTTTATTGTTTTAACATTGATTCAAATGCAAATAGATCGTTTTGGATCGAATCCTTTTATTCCGCTGCGAACATATGATGTTTGTTTTCGATCCTTCAATATTTTGGGTAGAGGTGGACCCCACATGGACACATGTCCATGTATCTTGGAGGAGAAGAAAAGAGGAGAAAAAGACCCTTTGATCCCCACTTGTGGACAAAAGAGAGAGAGGGGTTAAAGGACGAAAGGGACATTTAACTTTTAAGTTAAAGGCCACATGGGGGCAACATTTCAGCCACATTTCATCACCTTGGCTGAACCTACCTTGCTAGAGAGAGAGAGAGAGAGAGAGAGAAACTCCATTGAAGCCTCCATTTCTCGAAGAAGAAGAAAGTGAAGAAAAGGAGCTCCTTTGGTTGATTTATAACACCAATCTTCTCTAAATTTACTCCATTCTCATCCCCTCTTCATTCCTAAGGTGAGTAACCATTAAAACCCCACTTTTAATGAACTTTGGGGTTGTGGGTTTGGTAGAAATTGCATGAACTAGGCTTGGGTTTTAGGGATTTGAGGTTCTTCATGTTTAAATAGATGATTTGTGGAGAAAAGTGGAGATTGATGATGAAATTCCATTGGGTTTGCTGTTATTTGGATGAAACCCACTTTGGGTTTCAAGTTTTTGGAGTTGTTGAGGTTAATTTTGAGGTTTTAGAACTTAACAATGGAGTTTTGGAGAATCTAGAGCTTGTTAGGAACTTTTTGGAGAAATGTGGTATTTTTCCGGCGATCGGAGGCTCGCCGGAGCTCCGGCCGGTCACTGGAGTTCCGGTAACCGGGGGGTATAACCGGCCATGGCCAGAGGGAAGGCACGGAACCGTGACCGGCCACACGGTGGCGGTCCGGTCCGGCTACCCACGGTCCACGTGTGGCCGTGGGGCCCACATGGCCGGGGTACGGGTGTGTCATGTTCGGGTGGTCTTGGATGAACCTCGGATCGATAATTCACACCCGGAACGAATTATGAGAGTGATTCGTGAAATTTCGGAAAATGTGATTAGAAACTTTAATTGCGGATTTAGAACGCTCGGACATCGGAATTTGATTCTGTCAAGTGCGTTGGAACACGTGAATTTAATTAGGAATGATAGAAATGAAAAGGGAAATTTTCAGAGTCCCGAGGGACGTTTTCCCGATCCCGGGTAAAATGGGCCATTCCGGGCCCATTTTGACAAGTTGAGTAATTGAGAGTTAGTTTGGGTATTTTCACTTTAAACCACCCTTGAATTAGTATTAATTCTCGTATTACTTTGTGATCTTAGACGTTGTTCCCGAGCACGGCGGAGGAGGCTACTAGGTGACTCGTGTTCTTCACGTTCGGATAGCGGTTGAGGTAGGAAAAAGTAGTGAATACCGGTTTAATTGCGGAAAGTTACTAGTATTCATATAGGTTACGAATTCTCGATATATTATAGACTTGAATGTAGGATGTGAATAACTAGCGTAGTCATATGAAATATGGAACCACTTGCGGCCATGTCGTGTCGTAGGTGTGGGAATTGTTGTGCTGTAGTATCACATGTGGGTCCTTGGTTGGGCCCGTAGGATTGCGTGTTGGTTGTGTTTGTTGTGATTAGTAGCTTGTAATGTTCGATATGTGGTATGTCCGTTGTTAAATTAAGGATCATGATATGCTATGAGAACTTGGTGAACGTTAGTATGAATTATCGTCTTGTGATATGATCGGGTGATTGATAGACCGATGTGGTCTGTTCGGTAAGATTTGTTCGGTATGATATGCTGGTGTGATATGTTTGGTATGATCTGTTTGAGGATGGTGTTCTGGTCCGATACCTATATCGATGGATGGTTCCGATATAGATATCTACATCGAGGCTTCCGGTATGATATCTATACCATTGAGGATTCCGGTATAGGATATCCAGGCCGAGGATTGGTTCCGGTGCGATAAATGTGCTGCATGTGTGTATTCCGGTACATGGGATCTAGAGCCGAGGAGTGTGTTCCAGACAAATGTTTATACCGAAGAGAATTCCGGTATAGGATACCTAGGCCGAGGATGAGTTTCCGGTATGGTATGTGTGATGTGATTTGTACCCCGTGCTACGGGAAGATATACCCGAACGAGGGAGGATTCCGGTCCGCTATATTATGAGTTGTACGCCGATGCTGTGTGTTCCGGGAAGATGTCTAGGCCGATGTCGAGTTCGGTACGATGTGGATAAGTTGGGTTATGGGATCTGGCGTATTGCTCTGGAATACCAAGGGTGGATGTGGTTACTAATAATATCATCTGTGTGTTGATTTGTTTGGTTCGATGTGGTTACTTATGCCTGTTTTGTGATCTTCTGTGGTTTTGAATACATTTATATCTGAGTTCAGTGTATTACTATGTGAGTTCGCACGCGTGGTCGGTTGTGAGATAACGAGGGTCGTGGTCCATTGAGAATTGTTTAAGTGACGGATGCTAAGAGCATAGTTGAGGTGAAATGTATAATTGTCGGCTCAGTATCGAGTTTGATTTACGTGTTTCTCCTGAGTGAGGGTCAAACATTGTCTTGGGTTACTTGTTTAACTGGTTCGTTAGTTTTTGTGCTTACTAGTATGCTCTAATTGGACGGTTACTCATGGTGGTAAGCGGATAGCTCACCCCCTTAACTACTTTTTCCTACTGAGCGAAAGCTCACCCCCTTCATTAATGTTTTACAGGTTTCGATCGTGAGTTGGTTTAGAGGACGTCTCAGAGCTGGGGAGCCTGGCGAGAGTCCTTGTTTTTGGGTTGTCTAGCGACGTGTTTCCCTTTGTACTAGACTTCGTTTTACTGTGGTTTTAGAGCGTTGATTCGGTATTGTTACCTTTAAACAACTTATTGGAGCTTTATTTCGTTTAAACTTGTTTTAGTTATTATTACTTTTAGCTCACGTCTCGAGTCCGGTCAAAACCGGATTTGGGGCGTGACAGACTATATTAACACTTCTCTATGCAATGGGACCAACACTTCAAACAATACAATGAGATGCTGGACAAGGACATCTCCAACCACACCGAGGAGCAGTTAATCCGACACACATTAATGATGTCCCGATTGTGGGCTCGAATGGAAGATCTTGACGCTCAAATGAAAATGATTCAAAAACAACGATCGGGGTCCAACGAAAGGGGTCCAACTTAAATTGTATGCTTCAACTTGTATTTTTTGAGGGGTTGTATTATTAAGGGGATGAATAAAAGTTGAAGTTCATTATTTCGGGGTCCAAATTAATTTATGTTATTATTAGTTAATTTTGTCAAATTTATTTCATTTTTATATACTATTTACTTCTTTATAAAGACTTTAATAAAATCAGCAAAATATCAATTTACCATCCACTCGCAATACAATTCCCTATCTGGTTTGTACCACTGTGGAGCACGTTTTGTTTCAAGTCCTACAAACCACTATTTTGAACAATCAGCATACAGTTTGATGATACGGTTTGACCCATTGTACATGCTCTTATTGCTCATTATCATTAAACGAAATAATATGTGGAGAAGAAATCAAATAAAAACTCATCCTTAACCTAAAAAATGTGTGAACTCATCCAAGCCATCCATTTCATAAATGGTTTGGATGAGATGCAATTGAGTGGTTGACTTGTTGACTACAAAAACACAACACTTTTTGATAAGTGGTAGGGGCTTTTTAGTAAAACTATCTTATTACTTTTTTTACCAATTCACTAATTTAATCATTCTCGTTTCGTTTAAACTCCGATTGGCTTTAAACTTATGCCAATATTTTGGTTTTTTCAAGAGCTTTCTATTAAGATCAGTAGACAATATATTTTGAAGCACGAAAAAAATTTATTTCGGGGCTAATTTAAAAAATATATATCTGGGTAAATTTTATCAACACTGAACACTAGTTTTATCACCTCATTTTTCAAAATCGAACATGATTTTTATCAACTCATCACATATTTTTTTATGAACATTGAACACTAGTTTTATCAACACTAAACATTAGGTTTATGATTTATCATTAAATTACATGTTTTTATCACCTCATCACATATTTTTTTATCAACCCTGAACACTAGATTTATCAACACTAAATTACCCTTATTATCAAAATTGAACATGATTTTTATAACCTCATCATATGTTTTTTATCACTTAAATACATTCTTTTGATCAACATTTAGCACTAATATAATCACTCTGATATATAACATTTATTAGTGAATATTTATCAACACTCAACATTATTTATCACCCTGATATAAATTTTTATTTTTTTGCTTCAAAATATATTCAATATGTTACTTGATAGATAGTCATTGGAAAAAGGAAAATATTGGCGCAAGTTTGAAGCTAATCGGAGTTCAAACGAAACGGGAATGATTAAATTAGTGAATTAATGAAGAAAAAATGGACACTTGTTCACATGGCACCATGATGTTACAATTATGTCCTTGCTTGTGTGAGAAATGATGAAAGTGGCGTGATTTTGGGTGGGATTGAGGTGATGATGTGACATCATGATAAATGTTGCATCTTAGTAGTGTGTGGTTAGGATGTGTTCTCACAGATTTTAAGATCAGAAGGGTGAGAATAAATCAAATAGAAACCATGTCTTAACCTAAAAAAAATTGTGAAGAACCAATCTACGCCATCCATTTCATAAATGGATGGATGAGATGTTAAGTTACGAAGTTGACTTGTTGACTATTTTTTTTAATTAAAAATAGCACATTCGGTGTTTTGTAATAATGTTGTTGTGGTGAGGGTATACTTGTAAATTAAGTTATACTGATTTCGTGCTTCCGAATAGCAAGCAACGTTCTGTCTTCTCTCTAACACACGGTCCTCTCTCACGCACTCCTCTCTCACGTAGTCCTCTCTAAGTTCTCACTTCATCTTCATTGTGCTCTCGGTTTGCTCGAGCTCTCATGTTGTTGAAGCATAAATTGTTCATCTCGACATAATACATTTAGGTTTGGTTCGATTCTCCTTGTTGTGAGGAGACCTTGGATACAATGGTAGGGGACAGGGGTCCAAAACCTGGTGGGACGTCCGGAGACACCTTGACCTCCTAATCGGCCGTGTACTGCTTGGCCTTCCGATCCTGCTGAAACTCCAACATCGAGTCATCAAAACGTGGGGTACCACGCATCTCCCGATCACACTCCTGAGCCTTATGACCGATCCTCCTGTAGTTGAAGTAGAATGTGGGGAGCTTCGTGTAGGTGAGCGAAAGCCGAACGGGGTCTGGGAACTCCCTAAAATGCAACAACAGATGTCGACAAAGAGGATGTTCCACGGGGTGCCAGAACCGAACCCTTACCGTCTCTCCACAACACAAAGACCATTGATCGCATGGGACCTCCACACAGGTACCCAAAGCTGTGCAAATATTTTCTCCAGTCGACTTCGTCCGGGCCGATAGAGGGAGACCATAGGCATGGACCCATAGCTGTAAACGATCCAGGGAAGGAAGTCCCTTGGCCAATGGGTCAATGTACTCAAAGAGGAGAGGACGACCATCAAAGCACCAAGGTTCATTGTCCCGGACCCATGTCTGCGCTTCCTCCGATTCAAAGTAAAACCCAAAGACCCTCAAGCTTATGTCCTTGATAACCAAACCCATCATCGATCGTCCTCATGCATTGGTGATGATGTGTAGTAGGACTTCCTTCCGAGAAGGCCTCGGGGCCCAAAGCTTACCCACCATGTCAAAATATTGGCGTGCCAACACAGATGGATTAACCGGTGAGTAAGGAACCAACACCTCTGTTTACTCTTCATCATCGAGAGAGCATGATGAGAGACAACCATTGAGACTTTCCATGGTTGACGCAAGCAAGCCCGGGGGCATCAGGACTTTTGGTTCTAGGGTTTCGTC
This sequence comes from Erodium maritimum, assembly GCA_963921825.1. NCBI lineage: Eukaryota > Viridiplantae > Streptophyta > Magnoliopsida > Geraniales > Geraniaceae > Erodium > Erodium maritimum. The sequence continues at coordinate 18,220,086 of OY997594.1, forward strand.
TGACGGAAGCGTAGTTCCTCCTCGCCGAACCATACCTACAAGATCAGTGAGTAAGGACGGGATCACTAGGATCCGATCAGTATTGGGGAGGGAGAGGGCAGCATGTAGAGGCGCCTTCATCTCCTTTCTCTGGTCGTTGTCGACGGGCGCATTCCCTCGACTAGGGTCCCTCCGTAATGGAGGAAGAGACTTAGAACCATCTATGGATAGGAGGAGCGGCTGATGGAGGGTTGCGGTGCCACGCCCCAAATCGGGTTTTAACCCGAACTCGAGACGTGAACTAAAAATAATAATAAAGAAAGTAACTTTGAACGAAATAAACCTCCAAATAATAGTTCAAACCAATAATTCCGACAACAAGAGTCAAATGCTCGAAATCCAAGCAATAAGAAGTTTAGTACAAAAGGAAAGTACGTCTCTAGACCATCCAAACTAGGACTCTCGCTAAGCTCCCAAGCTCCGAGACGTCCTCTAAATCAAATCGCGATCAAAACATGTAAAACAGTAGAAATGGGGGTGAGCTTTCGCTCAGTAGGAAAAAGTAGTAAAGGGAGTGAGCAATTGCTCACCACCACGGATACCCGTCCAATTATGGCATACTAGTAAGGCAATAACAGAGACGGCTAAGCTTTTAGGGTCCCGGAAAGGTCCCGAATGACTCTCGGAGTCATTGGTTGACTTTTTCGGTGAAAAGTCAGCTCTTCCCGATTTCCAACGGTGTCGACCGGGGGCGGTTCTTACATGCGTGAAGCCAAAGGCACGGTTAGGGCTTTCATCGAACGACCCCTCCAAGACTTCAATAGTGGCGACGCCAACGATGTGATGAGCCTTGGAAAGAAAGCCACAATCGCCATGGAAGATGGGGGCGATGGAGGTATTCTAGCAGCGGTTGGATTCGGCTTCCTCATACCTCGTGCCTTTAAGGGGTTCGGGACGTCAGATGAAGAACGTGGGGGTGGGGCGATCAGCGATGCAGAGAATTGCATGGTAGGGGATGGTGATGGGACAAGATCGGACGTTAACTCGCCGTTGTCGACGACGACGACCAGAATAAAGAGTATCATAAATAAGGCTAAGGTTCCTTAAAAAGGCACGCGACATAGCATGACAGAGAGAATGGTCACTATTGATATATCAGTATTGTTTAATTCAAGGGCGAGGTGTGAACCCGTTTATTGACCCTCTCTGCATTGCGTTTCCAACACTCGCATTCATTATTTTTTTCGTAACATTTTAGTCTAATATACTTGAGTACTTTTTCTCCTAAGAACATCTATACATGACATAAAACAAGATTGTGGAGGGCTTCAATGGTTTAAATTCAAACAGTGAAAGGGCCTATTACAAAGAAACAAACGAATATATATAAATTGATTCTTTATCTTATGATCTTGAACTTTTGGCGATCGCTGCCTGCAACAAAGAGTTGGACGGCGAATTGCGATGGGACGGAGAAGATGTATTTGCATGAGAATTGACCAGCAAATTGCGCTGCAAAGTTGATGCCCTCGGAGCAGAGAGAGATGCATTTGCACACGGTCTCGGTGGCGAATTGCGCTGCGAAGGTGATGCCCTCGGAGCAGAGAAAGATACAATTGGACGCGATCTCGATAGCGAATTGCGCTGCGAAGGAGATGCCCTCGGAGCAGAAGAAGATACAATTGGACGCGATCTCGGTGGCGAATTGCGCTGCGAAGGAGATGCCCTCGGAGCAGAGGAAGATGCAATTACACGTGATCTCGGTGGCGAATCACGCTGCGAAGGAGATGCCCTCGGAGCAGAGGAAGATGCAATTGCACGCGGTCTCGGTGGCGAATTGTGCTGCGAAGGAGATGCCCTCGGAGCAGAGGAAGATGCAATTGCACACAATCTCGGTGGCAAATTGCGCTGCGAAGGAGATACCCTCGGAGCAGAGGGAGCAGAGGTGGATGCATTTGCATGCAATTCAGTAGCCGAATTAAACTGGGAGACATGGTTTGATTTCCCGGAGGACGAAGATTTCTTTGGACGCGATCTTCCCGGCGAAGTTTGCTGCGAAGGTGATGACCTCGGAGCAGAGGGATCTGCCTTTGCTGGCGAAGTGCAAAGGCTTGATTTTCCTGAGGACGAAAATTCATTTACACGCAATCTAGGCTGCGAATTGCCCTGTGACGGTGATGCCCTTGAAGCGGAGGGTACAGATTTAACCGGTGAGCTTCTCCACGCCTCCGAAGTGGTCGAGTTCCGGTCGGAGCAGCTCTTGAGCCCAATCACGTTTGTCTTCCCTTCCACCCTCTCGGCGAAGCCGTCATGGCTCTGCCGGACTGTCTGTTTGTCGACGCCTGCCACCGTGTATGTAGGGTGTTCAGAACTGAGCTTGACTCCCGAAACAGAGGAAGAAGGCGGGTCCTTTATACTTGTGACAATCAAAGAGAAGGGCGAGAACAAGTGTTACTGAATGGTAGTTGAATTGAGTTTCTTAGAACCCAAGACAGCGGAAAATTAAGATGAATTTCTAGTAAGTAGTTTTGACTTATGTACGCATAGTTATGTCAGGAAATTAAGATGAATTTCCTGGTCATGAGCTTCTATTTTTGGTAGGAGAGAAATTAAATTCGATCTATTTAATTATACAGATAACAGAAGAGGAAACAAAGTCGTTAGTTTTATTTTTTTATTGAGAAGGAATGATAATATTATTAAGGAAATTAAAATAGATCGATGATCACATTGTGGTTCTCATCATACAACCAGGAAACTAAATAGCTAATGTAACGCAATAACAGAAAAATAAACGTTGCTCTGGACATAGGGGCGACCGAAGGGGGAAATCTGTGGTAGCATTTGAACACACCGATACAGCATGCTCCAACCAAATGGCACTGATCGAGCCGATCAAGTGATAAGTTAATAGTGGTGGACCGACATCTCCCCCGGCAAGTCAGCGTGCGTCGTCCTCCCTTGAGTGATACGTGTAGGGCTCCTGAACGCGGGATTGCTGACCCCGGATTGGTAGGGGATACTCATGTCGACTGTTGATGGTACCATCGCCACCAAACAGCTAGGGATGTGGTACAGCCGACCAACCCCTCCCTGGGATTCCAAATCCTCATTCCTGGAGGCGGGGGTGCTTGTGGCCCCCCACCGCTGCTACATATGACACCCCATTTGACGCCGTCGACCATTCACATTCCTCTGGATCCACTTCCCGCTCCAGGCGATGAATGACCCGACCCTACCCTGGGCCGCTCGACCCGAACATGGCTACCCATGCCCCGCCGTCGCCCAATCCAACCCTGTTCCAACCCGTCTCAGCTGTGGGCTGGACCGCTCGTGGCCCGCGCCAACCAAGCCCGAACTCTGCCCGTGGCAACCCCGTCGGCCCATCCTGCTAGGCCCTACGGATATCCACGAGTATCCCACAGCCCAGGCCCGTGTCACCTTGCTCCCGGTCCGGCCCACTTGCAGAAACCCTAATGATTTCGCGCTCCACCGCCTTCCCCGTCCTTCGCCATCTCGCCAACGCCACCGGTGGTATCTCTGACGTCTCCCGGCCAACCTTTGGTCGTGGTCCCTTCGTCGGCATGCATCGTATAATACTCTGCGACGCCGCATGGAAACGACCCGTCCCCATCGTCGCTCGGTCTCCATCCTCGAGCCTAATCGTCGCTCCCGTTCCAGTGTCGTCTCCACTCGATGCATGGATTTACCGGAGTCGTTGAAACCGATCTTTGCGATCGCCTCCAATAAACCGCATAAACCTAGCTTTCGGTTCTACAAGAGAAACGAGAAAGGGATGCGAAGTCGAACACAACCTATCTGAGCCCGTTGTGTTCGTTGCTACACATCCATGACAGATCATGGAGTGAGATCGCACGCCATGGAAACTCCATGGTCGGTGGACTGTCGCCCGTGCCGAGAACCCACGACGGGAATTGATCACGCGCGGAAGGGAGAGCTTCAACGCATGCTGCCCCAATCGCCACCCTGCTCCCTCCAGCGTGGACCCATGAGCAGCAGGGATAGGTATATTGTCTCTACTGCCATGGACTTGCAGAAGTTCTTCAAACCCTAGGAGGGGAAGACTCTATGTAGCCGCCATCATCTAATCGTTAGTTTAATGAATTAAGTGAGTGTGTAGAATCAGAAAGACAAGTATAAATAGATTAGTGAAAAAAGGAAAAGTCTAGGAGACTACTAGGATTTTATCTCTTTTTTTCTCTTACATCCTCCCTTTCTTCTATTTTAATTTTCGTCTTTCTTCTCCATTATCACTATGGACCCCTCATCTCCCTCATTATCATCACCCTAAAAACCCTGTCTCCACCGCGTATCAGGGCCGACCACCGCGGCTTGGCACTGCCATCTCCACCAACAAAGGATGTCGGGCCAGTCTTTTCATCCCGATGGGCTCCGATCCAGCATCAGTCTTCCTCACCATACGGGCGCTTCTCGCCAAAACGTCGGGTGCAGAACCTTATGTCGCCGCTGGATCTACATGGGTCCATAGATCTGAATGCACCTCTAGCATCCTATCCACCACGTGCCATGCATGTCTCACCGGATCTAATCGTACCTAGCCTCGACGTCCTATCGACTAACCTGAGCGGTTTCTCCATCGAGGACGAGGAAGACGAGGATGCAGTTGTGGTGGTTCCTCAAAAGGCGGTCCCACATGCAGACGACGGATGATACCGACTTTCTCTTGTGAGTCGGATAGTGAGCAACACCTGATACAAGACGAAGGTACTAATTAGGGTGATGCTTAAGCACTAGCAGATTAATGATATTGGGGTGGACGTAATTTCCCTATCTGTTGTCTCGTTTCGGTTTCCGTCCAAGGCCACCCTCAACCGGATCTGACATAATGGTCCATGGACTTTCAACGGCTAACCTCTTATTCTCCTCTCATATGTACCATGCACGCAGCCGGACATCATCACGTTCCTATTCATGGAAATAGGAGTGCGAGCTTTTAATGTTTCTGGGGATGCTCGAAACGACTCGATCCGGGCCCTCGCTGCAAACTCTATCTGCCAGGAGGTACCGGAGGCCCCTATTCCGGAAATGAAACCCTGGAATGATTTTATGTGGTTTAGGGTGGCCCTGGATGTTGATAGACCACTAAGGAGAAAGATCTGTCTGCAATTTTTGTGGCATCGGGTGGCTACAACGGTGGTCCTGCAATATGAATGACTGTCGGGCTTTTGTGCTCCATACAGGAGGCTCAACCATCGGATCCAGAAGTGTAAAGCCCAGCTCCAGAGAGTGGGTAAGGATGAGGTACGTTTTGGTGATTCTGTACGTGTTATTACTAGGGTGGATATTGATAGGTTGTTGCAGATCCGTTGGGGTCCCCCTCAAAATCGAGCACGGGTTCGGGTGGAGGAGTTAATGACGTCCCTATGCATTAGCCCGGACCGTCACCACCCAGTGAGGGATGGGAAGCTCCTTCGCTCACTTGGTTTCTCAGTTTTTCCGATTAAGAAGGGACGAACAACATCGAAGACCGGTGACATGGCTAAAGAGGGCCCCAAGGGGACACCTTTAGTTACTCAAGGAGAGAACCCAAGTTTGTTAGATGGGACTTGGGAGATCGCAAAGACTCGTGACATGGCTAACCTGGATCAGGAAGTCGGGTGTGGGGAAGTGGGGGGAGTCCCCTTCATTTCTATTTGGACTCCCACAATTCCACTACTGCATCCTCATATATGCAGCCCTCACATGCTAGATATACCTACTCAAGGGGGGAAACAAAAGGAACCTCGGGAAATGGGAGGAGGGTTAGGGCCAAAGAGGTTGAAGATGTAGAAGACCAAGACTCGGGGTAGATCAAGCCAAAGCCACACCCGGACTACACAAGTGAAGTTGAAGAGAGCATTGGGTGCAACGGGACAACTAACAGGGAGATTCCAGCTTAGGGATGAGGAAGACATTAAGGATGCATTAGAAGTGGCGCATGCTGCAAAACAGCCTCGCTAGAAGACATGAGGCTACTTGGACCTCGAGGGGTAGATGGGTGGTGGCCTACCCCTCACGACTCAGGCCCAATACTCGCTTGGGAGCTCAGGACTACACAAGAGGATCCTTTTTTTTCTTTCTTTTATTATGACTTTTGTTTCTAGTACTTTCTTGGTTTTTGGTTGTTTATGTTTCTGTTGGACTATTTCTCTAGTTTTGGTCGGTTTGATCATAGGGACTTCTATTTTTTTCTAGGATGTCAACTAGGTTGTTTCTACGGGTTCCGAGCGTTGGGTGTCCTACGGGAGACCCAGACATTATTCTGTTCTCAGGACTTTAGTCCGCCACTTGTACCGGTTCTCAAGCATTAATATAATGCACTCCCTCGGTTTGACTTTCCAAAAAAAAGATTAGTGAAATAAGTGTGTGGAGGTAGAAGAACTGTTTTTTAGAATAAAAAGCATATTTCATTAAATAGCAAAGAGAGTCATTATAATGGTTAGTACTCTTGGAGGGATAGTGATCCAATAACCTTCAGAAACGTTATAGTCACTGTAGCAAGTACATGAAAAGTAAGTAAAACACAAATGTTAACCAAAACTAAGACATAAATGAAAACCAAAGGGTTCCAACTACCAAGAACCGCTCAAAGTAGGGCCTGAACGCTGCTTGGTCCCTGCTCTTCAAGGACTCATTTTGTCAACTGAGCTACCGAACTTGAACCTAACAGTGTGGCTGGGAGGAATGGTTTGTCTCAGGGACCCCTCCCGGAGTAAGTCTCTAGAGCCAGGGATTCCTATCATCCCTCATGGCGGGGCTGCTTCCCCTCCCTCTCTTGGTCCTCCAGCGGCTCTCTCGCTGAATCCCTCTTTGAATACCCAGGGAGACCTATCCCTGAAGACTGACAAAGTTCGTGAGGGTAAGGCACCACCTTGAACCGGCCATGATCCTAAAGGAACGGGTTAGGTACCGTGTCCGAGATCAGAAGGGGCTCATTTCCTCGAGATGACCCAGTCATAGGTACCGTGTCCGAGACCAAAGGTGCAAATCCCGACGGCGGTGGAGGTGCTTCCCGTCCCCAATCCGTGGCATACGGCTTGTCCACCTTGTCGGTCTTGAATTCCCAGATGGAATCATCAAAGCGAGACATGCCTTGCACATCCCAATCACAATCTTATACCATGTGACCGATCCTCCCACAATTGAAACAAAAAATGGGTAATCGATCATATGTTAGTCACCAAGACCGGATCTTGGTACTCTCGAAAGCGCATGATCATGGTGTGCCGAAGAGGTCGATGAATATCCATTCAAAATCCGACTTTCACTGTACCACCCCAACAGAGGCCTCATTGATCGCATAGGATTTCTACGTGCTCACCCGATATAACACCTATAACCTCCTCAGTCGCCTTCGTCCTGACAGGCGACAGTATCCTCCTAGCATGCACACACAATTGAAACCGGTCTAGATGCAAAAGATCTCGAGCTAAGGGGTCAGTGATCTCCAATAGTAGTGCATGGCCGTGAAAACACCACGACTCGTTATGGCGGACCCAGACCCGAGCCTCAAGGGACACGAAGTAGAATGCAAACGTGTCGGGTTCTAGGTCCTTGACCACCACACTCATGCTAGCTCGGCCATATGCCCGTGTGATGACCGACATCAGCAACTCCTTTCGGGGTGGGTTGTATGGTACGACGACCTCCACCGTCTCATCCTCCATGAGGCAGCATAAAGAGAAATTGGACTGGAGGTCCCCCATCGATGATGGAAAAACGGGAGGAACCAGAGTTCTAACGAAGGTGGTCAACGCCTTGATGGGGTCGGAACCCTAGGAGGAGAGGTGGTCGGCTTCACTGAAGCATGATGCTCTGAAACCCTAGCCACAATAGCCGCTGTAAGACCCGCTCCCGGTCGAACCGGTGGCTTTTCAAGCAAGTTTGACTTTCTATCGGAAAAGTCAACCGATGACTCAGGAAGTCACTCGGGGCTTTTCCGGAACCCAAACGACTTAGCCATCATCACGGTTGACTTAAGAGGATGAATTCCTTTCGTTTGAGTATAATGTTGGAGGAAGTCAAATTTAGCCAAAACGGGACTTTTTATCGACTAAAAGCATTATTTTATTGTGCTGGAATTTATTTTGGAAAACTAAATAACCTACTTGGACACTTGTCCCTTTTTGGTTGAAAGAGAGAAAGGGGAGTGGTCTTGGACCATTATACCCTCCCAAAAGCTTCTACAAGGGATTCTAGCTCAAGGGCTTTTAGTCATTTGACACATCTAGGTATTATATGAGTTTGGAAAAGCAAAACCAACCTATTTTGCTTGGTGTAGTCGAAAATTGGAGGAGGAGCAAGAGAGAGGAGCTCCCATGGAGCTTTGAAGAAGAAACAAGGAAAAAGAGGCTACTTGAAGTCTTCCTCTAGCCATCCCTTCTCCAAATCCTTACCATCTTCTTCATCTCACTATCCTAGAGTTAATGGAACTCTCTAATCCTCATTTCCCTCCATCTCTTTTCATGGGTTTTGGTTGAAATTGCTAGATGTTGTTGGGTTTGAGTAGAAATGGTGTGAGATGTTGTTGATGAGAAGCTTTGTTGGGTTTTTGTGAGAAATCCTTAGTTTGTTGGAGCTTTTAAGTTGGTTTTGATTTGTTGAATCATTAGAAACTTGCTTATTTGTTGATTCCTACCATGGGTAGAGGAGTATTGGAGGTCTTTGACTGTTTTGGGAGTTGGAAGTGGTGAAATTTGGGGTTTGAAGGTGGTTTTTCGGAGAAAATGAGCTGGAGGTTGAAGAAGGGCGAAACTGCCCTGGTGCGCCACGGATCCCGTGACGGGCGACGTCACGGCTCCGTGAGGGAGTCCGTGACGGCACTCGTCACGGCTCCGTGACGGTAACCGTGAGGGTTGGCGTCACGGGTCCTTGACCAGGTCCGTGGCCGAGCAGGGTGGCGGTTTCTTTGAGGGTTTTTCACCTTAGTTGACCTTGGTTTTGAGCTGAACTTTGGAAGGGTTTTGGGGCTCTTTCTTGCTGTCGAAGTGGAATATAATTAACGTTTCTTTGTGTCCAAGACTTTGGGAACCGAGCTAGAGCAGCAAAGATCACGCCGGGACCCGTGTGAAGAACGGAGTGGTGACCACCGGGCTTATCATCAGAGTATTGAGAGGAAGACTTCGAGGTAGGGAAAGTTTTAATCTCTCGTTTAAATGCTTAGTATGCATGTTAGGCTAATAAAATCGGAAAGGTCCTAGAAATGTCTATAGGATGCGAATAACTAGAATAATGGTCTTTCAATTACTAATAACCGGAAGTGTCTAGTGGTGAATGATTAGGATGCCAATCACTAGTGTAACTCGCTTTCAATACTTGGGAATTGTTTTACTGGTAGAGCGGCCTTGGCAAAGCCCTCGGATTAGTTGTGTGTTAGGATCACATGCTTGGTTGCTTGGTTGTTTGGTTGCTTAGTGGATAGGCTAAAGAGTTTAATGGAACTAGATGAATTACATGCTAGAATGCTCGATTGAAGGTTTACATGTTTGGTCGATTAAACTCGTGCTTGACTGTTGAACTTATTTGAATGATTGCTTGTTTCCTTAAATGATTGATTGGAGCATCGAGTATGACTGGTTGTACCGAGCGGTGCAATCAGGTGATCGATGCACCGATGGGTCGTGACTGGTAAGTGAACGGTAAGTTGTGATTGTGTTATTCGTGTGTTGTGATCATGTGATTCGTGTGCTGTGTGTTGTGGTGAAACGGTGATGCGTGAGCTATGTGTGATAGTGGATTGATGTTTGTTGGGAATGGATTGCTTCGTGTTTCGGTTTGAGTGTGTTACTCAATCATTATTTGATTATTATTATTGAATTGCCCAAGTGTATACTTCCTATGGGAGTAATACCTTGGTTCCCGAGGACATAAAATCCCTTGGAGACGTTTCTGAGAATCCCGATGATAAGCGCCCTCAGGGGGTTGTTTCCGGTAGCCTCAATGATATGCGTCTCCTCTGGATTTGAGGGAAAATCCGAGAGGACACATCATATGTGGATCGGAGGGTGGTGACTTCATGTGCCACGGCATTGATTGGATTACCTATTGCCCGTGATTGTTAAGAAGTATCTTGTTGACTTTGCTGATGAATTTATTGAGTTTAAAGTCCACCTTGTTATGTATTTTCCCTATTGAGCGCAAACTCACCCCTATGAGTTTATTGTTGTGATTACAGGCTTGATTGAGGAGTAGAGGCTCGGGAGCTTCTTGGTGTGGGTGTCTTGTAGAGACTTCGTTTTTATTTCATTTCAGTTTTGAACAAACTATGTTGGAGGATTATTATTACACCCCTGGAGGGTTATTTATGTTTTAAATTGAGTTATGTGGATTTGAGTTTTATATTGGAGATTTTCAGGAAGTTACTGTGAGTTATTGCCTTTTTAATCGTTTTATCCTAGTCATGCCTCGAGTCCAGGCAAGAACCGGATTTGGGGCGTGACAGCCGCTGCCATAGGTAACAGCGGAGGCGTTGGGGTCGTGTCCGGTAAGTTCACCGGAGAATGAGGATCCCCCATGAAAGCTGGCGAGGCAACTTGAAGTTTGAGAGGCCGGTCCCGTTTGACCGTGGTCGTGATCAAAGTCGATGTGGTGTCCCCCAACGAGTAGACCACTAGTGGTTAGTCCTACAACAGTGAAGGTTGCAGAGCTTCATGCGAGGGTGGTGATGGAGGAGTTTTGGGTTGACGCTTCTTTTTCTTCCGTATCGGTTTGACAAACCCAACCGGTGGTTTGGTAGGCATGATAAGGAGGAGGGGAGCGTGCTCACCTGATGATGGGTATCTGTCAATAACTAAGGCTGGTGACACAACAAATGAGGGAGACAATGGTACAAACATTACAAGAGGACTAGACAAAGCTAAGATAGACGATGCAAATATTGAGAGAGAATTTCCTTCTCAATTAAGGTTTTTGCTGGAGGGAGAAGATTTATTTGCCACTGTTGAAGATTTGGGAAGCAATTAATATTTAATTATCGGTAAAAAAAAATAAAAAGAATGAAATTTTAAGTTTAAATCTTGCATCTCGTGGCTTGATAGCATTAAATTCATAGGATAGTATATATATTTTTTGAAACAAGTAAACGAGGAAGTGCATTACTGCAAATAAGAAACCATACAAGGTAGGGCGTACAAGCCCTAGGTTGCAGATATTTGTCCGGGCCGACCGTAGCAAGCCCAGTGCTCATGGACCCATAGAAGATAGTTTGCTTTTGATCGCAGACAAAACTCAAGACATGCCCTTACCGACATTTCAGAAGTACTAAACATAAAAAAAAACTAATCCAACAAACGAAAGGAACTAACCAACCCAAACTAAAATAGTAATAAACATACCGCAAACTTGAAACCAGTGCTCTGATTGTTGCTTTCCCGAGACTTCCCAACACCGGTAGTCTCGGGTCTGTGGGTATAGTCCGTAGTCAGACCCTCCCACCCCCGTCGGGTCTCCTCATTTTGCCGAAGGAGGCCGTAACACCTCCGTCTGTGGATCCTTGAGACGATCCGTCTCCATCGAAAATTTACCTGCAGTTACCCGTCGGCTACATGTCCCCCTAGAGTTCCATCTGCCTAGATGACCCAGTTCCACCGCGAGACCACCCTCATGCGGCAAATATTGTGGCCGAGACGGAGGGACCTGCCTACCCTTCAGGTCTATACCGATCCCTATGGTGTGATCGGTTTGGCTCTCAATCACCGGATCGGGAAGTGAGCGGACCGGTGCCGAGAGGATGACAGCCATAGGATGAAAGATGGTTGCCGGATCCGAAATGGAAACCGTTGGGGGGAGGTTCATGTCCAGCAAACTGGTGAAGGATGGTTGGGGCGATGATCGGTAGAGGAGAACGTCGAGGTGTGGCCGGCGTGAGGCTCCTTCATGGGATCGAGGCCGGTTGTAGAGATTCATGCACGAGAATGAAGCAGGTTGCAAGGGGGTGGAGCGTTGGCGGACGCGAACGGTTGTTTGCTGCGCGAAGCAAACTGTGGCCAAAAAGAGAGGGTGGGTGGTTGTGATGGATTAGAGGCCATGGAAGTGGGATAGGAGATGATGGAGGCGGCTGGAAAAAGAAGAGTTCAACCCTAAGGGGTTCTTGTGCAACCCAAAAGGGTCCTCCGAGAGCAGAAAAACAATGAATCCTTCACTGCAAACTTCAATTGATCTATGACCACAACCTATGATCAATCACACCACATGAAAGTCAGCGGCGGCGGAAAAGAACCGAACCGCCGCCAAGCACTCTCTTTATAAATTTTTATATCAACATTGTTTACTCATACCTAAATATATAAGTGTTTAACTAATATGGTTTCTTGAGACCGCAAATTCCTGAAGATATTAATAGAACATTAAATTACATATTAAATAAAGAGAATTGCACGCGTTTTTGTTATAGCGAGAGGAATGATTTTAATGGAAAATTTTAATATAATACCCACTTAAATACTTTTTTTTATTTGTAAGTTTTTTTTATTAAGGGATGGGTTTTCGAAACAGAAAACAAGCCTAAGGGAGAACCCTCCAGATAACAAACCTAGAGCGTGTCACAACGACACCTCAAACCAGAACTAGACATCCCCATCACAGGGTATCAAGCGGGTCATCATACCCAGATTTTGCAAACAAGAAGCAAACAGAGCCCAACCAAGGGCAACAACCAAGCTAAACCAGAACTAAACCAAACAACAAAGAAAAGGATCGAGACACAACTCGTCCAAAACAACCCATGTAGGGGCTTGGACTCATACTAAAGTAGATAAAAACCATGAATAACAACAGTGCCAACAAGGGCAACACAGAGAACCATCAAGAAAACCTAAAAACAAAACAAAACCCAGAAGCCCAAGCCAACCAAAAACATGCCAAATGAAACAGACTACCAAGTACCAGAGGGGAAAGTTCACTCAGTCCTCCATTATCCAAAGAGATGTTCCAGAGGAAGAGAACCCGCATCTTTCGATACCGAGTGAAAAAACCCCTCAAAGTCTCGTAACCTAGAAAACCCCTAGATCGGACTCTGATGCCGCCGGCCAACACCGGAAACGACGAGTCTGACCTCTTTGAAAACCAGAGAGATTAAGGATTTGGAGGGAAAGGGACCATACCTGATAACTCCACCAAGCAGAAGCAGCCACCAGCAACCGCGCCACCAAATCCAAAGCCAAAACAAGCTCACCGCGATGTAGTCCTCTCCACTGCATAGAGTCTTCAGAATCAAAGCCAACCTGGCAACCCCTCCTTGGAGAACAAACTGCTCCGACGAGGCTCGGAACCCCAATGATCGAGAAAGAAGAAGAAATAAAGTGGATCTGGGGATTAGAGACCACATGGCGACAAGAACACTACGGCTCGAAGCGGATCTGAGACGATATTCATGGATCTATGATGAATCCCCATCTGGAACGGTAGGGAAACATCTCCCACTAGTATATCTGAGGAACCAAAGACAACTCGAGTCGAAAGAGATGCAATCGGAGTCAAAGGAAAGAAACGGAAGGAGAGGGAGATAGGGGAAAGAGGAGGAGGGGGAAAGGTATCCACCAGCATCGATACCAGCGTCAGAGGAGACCAGATTCAACGCCGACGACGTCGCAGGCAAGAGCTAAGGTTGGGAAAGCTAGTGAGAGGCGAGAGAAAAAAGTCCTTTAGGGTTTGTTCCACTTAAATACTTATTTGTAATATAATATTTTGTGATAATTTTTTTTAATATAATATGTTGTCAAATATTTAACTATATTTTAGTATCTAATCGTTAAATTTTTGTTATTTTTCCATGCAAAAAAATATAAGAAGTTTAAAATACCCCACTATGAAATTTAAAATTTGTCATACCTTTATCTTCAAAGTTTTAAAATCTATAATAAAAAATCATATTTTTATATATTTTACATATATATATATATAAAAGGACGGGATAACGTGAGAACCAGGCTTATTGTGCGAACTGCGAATTCACAGGAGGGCGACACGTGTCTTTTACGCACGCGCGCGCATGCTGTTGGTAGCGCGCGAATTTTGTTGGCCGATGGACCGTGGTGGTGCTGGTACAATACGCACATAGTGCTGGTACAATACGCACACAGTGCTGGTACAATACTCATACAATACGCACACAGTGCTGGTACAATATGCACACAGTGCCGGTATAAATACGGTATAATACGCACATAGTGCTGGTACAACTAAACCCTAAAACAAAACCCTAAACACTAAAAAAAGTAATTCCAAAGTCCTAATATATGAATAAAGGAAATCAGAAAACCAAAAAAAAATTAAAAAAACAAATCCAGAATCTAAAAGTACGATTTTGACCTTCCAGCCCGTTCCCACCCAAAAAATGCTAGGGTTTTGTCAAATTATGACACTGACTCCAGCTCAAGTTGAATTCTACTGATTTAGTACATACACAAGTGCTGGTACAATACGCACATAGTGCTGGTACATTACATGGACAAGTGATGGTACGTCATATACATGGGTGGTGGTATGCGCGCGTGAACATCAGCATGCGCGCATGTAAACAGTAGTTGTGTGCGCGCGCGCGAAAAGGCCACATGTCGCTCTCTTGTGAGTTCGCAGTTCGCACAATAAGGCCTGGTTCGCATTTGATACCGAATATATATATGGATGATATCCAATACAAACCCCTCTTATTGTGCAAACTAAAAATTAATCTAAGCCACTGGATACGGTCAAGATGACAGCATCAGAGCATGCGCGATACTGACACGTGTCCTTTAGAATTTGTTTTATGGCTAACACACTCTAGAATTTATGCTTGGATTGGTGGGGGATAAAAACTGTCATTTCTGATAATATAATTTAGTGGTTCAAGTACTGAAATCAGTTGGGTCCTTTAAGAGTTAAAAAGGAATGGAATTTGTTATTCTCCATCACCATTTGGAGTATTTGGCTTGACAGGAACAATGTTATCTTTAAAGGGGTGGAACTTACTTCTGATTTTATTTTTCAACAAATACAAAATGACTCCTATCAGATTCTATGGGCAAATTTTAAGAAAATTCATACCTTCTCTTTTCTTTCTTGGATCAATGAACTTTCCGCTTGTTTTGGAATAAAAATTTATGCACACAGGTAATTATGGGAAGACTAGTTTGGGATGACTTGTATCACAAGCAATATGTTCTGCTTTGTCTATTTTTCTTGGTTGTTTGGTTCTGGGTTAGGAAGGGGGGGGGGGGGGGGGGGACTGTGGTGAGATTAGGTTGGTGAGGATAGGTTGTGCCCTGTGGGTTGATTTTAGATTTAGGTAAACTTGAGTGTTGGACTTTTCTTGCTTCTTTGGCTTTGATGTTCACTTGTGAGAGGGTACAAAATTGTAGGTTGAGTGGTTCTTTGGTGCTTAACTTGTAATCTATTGTTTTACTTGTGATTAGGTAACTGAGTTATTATTGTTGATCTTTGGTGAACTTGACTGGACTGTGATTACAATTTGGAAGATCATTTTTGTGCTATGTTGCTTCCTTTAGCAGAGTATTGGGTGTTGCAGTCTCATGTCTACTTGTTATGGGGGTTGGCTTTTGGGGTGTTTTGGTCTGGGTCTGCAGTTTGATTTCCCAGGCTGTTTGCTGTACATTACAATTGGTTTTTGCAACTTGGATCTGCTATTGCTGAAGTGAGAAAAAGGGTGTTTGGGGTGATAAATATATATTACTTGTTGTGCTTTTGACTTGTAAGGATCGATGAGGGGTCTTGGATTTGGGATAGCTACTACAATTGATGTAAGGGGGATTTGGGGTGATAGTTTTTATAGTTACAAGATGTGCAAGTTGTTGTATAAGGGCTTCAAATAACTACCTTTAGTTTGTTTTGTGGGGCGGCTTACAGTGCAAGCTACTTTTTGGGGGATACTTGTTGTCTCCTTAGGTTGTAATTTCACTTGAGGGATCATCCATTGGCCTTGTCTTCCATTTCGAAAGCTTGGTTTATAAAATTTTCAAAAATTGCTGATAAAAAAATAATGTTGATTGGTTAGACTAGAGCTAGTTGGAGATCTTTTTGTATAAAAAATGACTAAAAATAATATAGAATTTTGTCATATTTTGGATTTTATTTTGGACCAATTAAATCAATTTTAAATGGCAATAAGTCTAAGAGACTAGGATTTTTCTCACTTAGTCGCTGCCGTCACTTTCTTTCCATGGCTTCCTTTGTTGTCGCCGCTTCCATGGCCTCCTTGTTGAACAATGTCGCCGCCTCTACTGACCCACCTCCCTCGAACCACCATCCTCTCAAGCAAAGAGTCTCCCTTTTCGTCCTTCAGATGCTCTTCTTTTTCGTTGAACATCAGGTACGAATCTCGTCTTTCCTTGTCGTCATCATCTTCCATGCGGCGGCCACCTGATAGCAACGATTGAAGAAGGATCGGGAGCTATCCAACCAGTGGGTTAGGGATCCAGGGGGCGGGACGGTAAGATGGTGTATCAATCCACGACATCATAGGTCGGGTTATCCCGGCGAATCAAGATTAAAGGTCAATAATCGCATAACGCCTCGCCACAAAAGCTATGGATCTCAGAAGAATTGACATCGTTTATTTGTTAGCTTTGGTGTTTGCTATTGTATTTCTATATTTATTTCGTTTCTTTAAGTCGAAGTAGATTCTTTCTATAGGTTCAAGAGCGTCGAATCATCTACAAGAGTCTCGGACTATAATCTGAAACCTAGGGTCTTCGACCCTGATAATCTATTATATGTTGGAAAAATTATATTGAATAAAAACCTATGTCCTCCCGTTTCAGAAAAATAAATATGTTTGTTAACTTGGACCAAATAAGCGATTTATGGGTGGACTTTCATACCATGATTGTCGCTCTCTTAGGGGCCTATCACCGTCACCGGAGGAGGTCCGGGGTAGACGACTATTCTCTTGAGGGTGGACTCGTTGCTTTGCATGGAGAGGTCACTGGTGTGATGGGTGCAGTCGTGAAAGTCTTGAACAGGGTGACTGGGATCACAGCCTCCATTCATGCCGAGGTAGTGAAAGGGTCTGCCAGGAAGCCTTTTCTTCCGGCTCGTGTCCGTAGTCACCCGAAGAAGCAAGGGTTGAAGGTTTCACCTTCAGTGTTGGTGGAGGTCCCAGTGGTCGGTACGATTGTGAGTAAGCGTGTGAAGGACACTGTGTCCAGTATGATCTCGTCCGACGCTGGAGAAAAGCCGAAAAGGGAGGCGATGGATAGTAGTGGTCATCGTCGACTTGCTAAGGTGCGTGTTGTTGAGATCCCTACTGAAATATACGTCCGAAACTTACCCTTCGACTCTTCTGAGGAGTGGGTAAGGGGTGTATTCGATCCTTTTGGAAAAATTGAGTCGTTCTCAG
The DNA here is from genome assembly GCA_963921825.1 of Erodium maritimum. Taxonomy (NCBI): domain Eukaryota; kingdom Viridiplantae; phylum Streptophyta; class Magnoliopsida; order Geraniales; family Geraniaceae; genus Erodium; species Erodium maritimum. Next base: position 18,237,421 of record OY997594.1, read on the forward strand.
TTTTGCGACGGCCAAATCTAAAAGGACAGTATTTCGGCTTCAAAAAAATTTCGTCGGAAGAGGCAGCATCTCAGGCCATTGAGACTTATAATGGTTACAAGATGAATGGCTACGTTTTATTTGTTGCTCGTGCTCGGCGTAGGGTCGGAAATCCCGACGTTCCGGTGTCCCGTGCGTTTGCGTCTCTAAAACAGAGCATATGATTTGTTCCTCGGTTGCTTAAGAGCAACGTCGACTGTTCGGACGAGCATTCTAGGGAAGGTCAGGCTCATAAGTTGGCTGATTCCGGTGGTTTGAAGGTCACAACACTGTCGCCGGAGCCCATTGGTTTGACGCTCGATGTAGTAGAGTCGCCGGAGTCCGTTGGCAAGATTCGGAGATCTGTTCCGTCCGATTCAGGTGGGATTCGAAGGAATCAAGGGGATCCTGTGATTTCCCCAAATCAAGGAAATCAACCCGCTGTTTCAAACTTTGCAATTCCCTTGATTGTCGGGGAAGACGATGAACAATTTGATTTGAGCACTGAGCGGGCTGGTTTCATCGTGGAGGCCCAGTTTCTTATTGGATCGTCCCCATCCGATTCCTTGGAGCAGCTTCAAGACCCACCAGCAGATCTAGTCGCTAGTGGTACATATTTGTCAAACCCAATAGGCCCAGACACACCAGTAGGCCCAATACTTGTTGTTGGGTCAGATCCGATAAGTTCAGAACCTGATTCAGGTAATGTGGATAAAGAGGAGGGTGTTTCGTCTGGGGATCAATCCGGCCCATGAAAGGATGCTATGCTGAAATCACCGAAACGGTTGAGTCGTGCCCCCTCTTATCTTTCGGATTATAAAGTGTTTGGCATGAAGCTCTCACCCCTTGAAAACGTGTACCAAAAAGCTTTGCAAATGATCGATGGGTGGGTGGAGGATGCATGCGCGACGAAGGCACGTAAGGGACGACTTAAACCTAATTTGGTTCCTCGTCCTCATAATACTAGGTCCCAGACCAGAGCACATAAGGCTTCCAGTGTGCCGACCTCAGATAGTGGTATGAGGAAGATTAGAAAAAGTTGTTTTTGACTGGATAATTCTGGTCGTTCTTTGTTAAGGATTTGAGTCATGTTTCTCCTACGGAAACTTTTGTAATCGTGGTTGTGCTTTTTGACTTCTCCTCCTTGGAGAATGACCATCGAATAAAAATTTTAGCGCCTATCAAAAAATATATATATACATATAATAGAAATGATATTTTGGGCAGTATCTTAGCTTAGGGCCTTAAATATCTACTAAAGTCGCTTAAGAGTAAGGTTGACCCCAAAAATCACAATATCAATGTCATGGAAAGTCTCTCCATACAACAATTTATTGTGTTCCGACATTTATTATAACGTAACCCCGACGGGAGAAATAAATCTCCCTTTGAAAAAGTCGGTGCTGCACTTTGCAGCATTAATTGGCCTTTGTCAAAACCATTTGTCATCCAAAATTCTTTGCAAACCTACATAAAAGGGACACAGAAATTCCATGATTTCTCATATTATCAATAGAAGGTTTCTTTCTTCAAAAAAAATAAAATAGAAGGTTTCTGTATTTTTTTTCAAACATTTAATAATTTATATCATACGTTACTGGTCCTGTCCTATGCATCTTTGATGCTCATTACCCACATAATATAAGTTCAATAAAACAAAAAGTATGAACTGTAATTCTTAAAACTGGCCAGGGGGATTCATCATGTCCTATCTTATAAATTCAAACCTAACATGGCTCGATGTTTATGTTTCCTTGAAATTGCAAAGACGTTGCAATTAAACCCTTTTGACAAAGTCCTTTTCTAGTTTCCTAGAAATTGCATAGATGTTGCTCAACCCGTTTCACAATGCCCAATATTAATTTTCTCCAATAGTTAGGTGAACATATAGGATTTCCACTAAATTTGGGTGACTTCTCTTCGTTTCATTTCCAACACTCAAATTGATAATTTTATTTATAATACTTTTTCTCATAAGAATATGGGATAATTCCACATCAGTACCCTAAATCTTTCATATTTCATTTAGAGTACCCTAAATCCTTTTTGTGTCACCTCGGTACCCTAAACTTTCACTAATTCCATTTTAGTACCCACTGTTAACTTTACATATGATTTTCCATCCAAAACAGGTAAAATGACCATACTACCCCTCACCAACAACCAAAATTATGGTAATGTTAACGGTGGGTACTAAAATGAAATTAATGAAAGTTTATGGTACTAAAATTAAATTAATAAAAGTTTAGGGTATTGAGGTGACACAAAAAAGATTTAGGGTACTCTAAATGAAATATGAAAGATTTAGGGTACTGAGATGACACAAAAAAGATATAGGATACTCTAAATAAAATATGAAAGATTTAAAGTACTGAGGTGAAATTAACTCTAAGAACATCTATAGTCTACACATAACCTACAACAGAGTTACCGAGGGGCTATCCAGAATCAACGGTTTTGGACCCAATGGTCTAAAATTCAACGGTGACAAAAGGCTTCAAAGTACACCTTATTACCAGCAACCAAACAAAAATGTATAGATTGATCTCGACTTCTTGGGGGTCGCTGCCTGTGGCGCAATGCGCTGTGACGAAGAATTAGACTTTACGGACGAAGAATTTATTTGCACGTTAACCGGGGAATTGTGATGTGGCAAGTTAGACTTCAAAGATGCATTTGCCCGTGATTTGACCGTGGAACAAGGGTTTGATTTCCCAGAGGGCGAAGGTTTATTTGCAAGCGATCCAGCTGGCGAATTGGGCTGCAAAAGTGATGCCCTCGGAGCAGAGGGAGATGCATTAGCAAGCGACTTGACAGACGAATTACTCTGGTTTGATTTCCCGGAGGACGAAGATTCATTTACACCCGGCAAATTGCATGCCCTCGGAGCAGAGGAAGATGCATTTGAAAGCGAGTTGGCTGGCGTCGAATTAGGCTGCTGCGAGCATAGGTTAGACTCTGAAGATTTACTTGCACCTGATCTAACAAACGAGTTGCGCTGCGAAAGAGGTGCCCTCAGAGCAGAGTGAGAAGCACTTGCACGCAATTCGACCAACGAATTACGCTGCTTCGAGCGGTGGTTTGATTTCCCGGACGATCTACCTGGCGAATTGCGCTGCATAGGAGATGCAGAGGAAGATGAATTTGCACGCGAGATGACCCGCTGCGAGGAAAGGTTAGACTCAACCGAGGACGAAGATTTATTTGCACCCAATCTAGCAGGGGAATTGAGCTGCATAAGTGGTGCCCTCGGAGCAGAGGGAGATGGCGATTTGACCTTCGAATCATGCAGCGAGCAGTGGTTTGATTTCCCATTCGAAGATTTGTATGCACGCGATCTACCCGGCGAATTGGGCTG